>CM055118.1:44626681-45826681 GCA_029206835.1 Rana muscosa
GCTATAATGTGACCCCCAAGACTTCCCCCTCCCCTCTAGAGCTTCCTTACACAGGCGTGGACAGAGCAAGGCACAATAAGACTGTTGGATTTTGCCTCAGCGCTGTGTAGATAGGCAAATAATGCCTTCCATCGGATAATGCTTCCGACGATCCACGCGTGCGCAGTACGTAATGTCACTCTAGCTGGTCTCCCGATCAGCTGTAGCTACGTCATAACTGCGCATGCGCAGTGCATCGGATGCTCTTTTCGACGGGAGGCATCATTTGACAGGACGATTTACAATGCTGTGCTGGCCGACATTGGATGCGATTAGCACCACACTGCAGTGCAAATCAAATGTGATGTCTGGGCAATGCAAACTCAGCCATACAGATTGTATGGCTGAATTTGCATTTGGACCGACCAAACTCACACAGGACCCATTTTTTTGGTCCGCACCAGAATCAAATCGCATGGGTGTTCACCCATGCAATCCAATTCCTGTCTGAATTGACAGTTCGCACAGCAATATGTGAACTGATTTGGGGGTGTCATTAGCTTTCTATTGACACTCCCAGCAGTTCGCAAATGGCAATGTGAACTGCCTGCGAGTTGTATGCGCTGCGGGAACCCAAATTGGATTCTCAGGGTTCCCACATCGCTGCAGTGTAAACCAGCCCTTAGAATGATTTATGGGTTGCCAGTGTTTTGTGTACAGATTGTTCTGCTTTTAGTTGTTGAAACTCGGTTAACATTGGTGCAATGCGAGAACCTTGCGACTCCACTGCAGATTTCCCTTATCGCACCTGACTTGCAGGCAATTCACCTCACACTGCCCTATGCGAAACACTGGGAGTGTCAATACAAATTTTATCACACCCCCAGATCAGTTCACATATCGCAGTGTCAACTGTCAATTCAGACAGCGATCGGATGGCATGGGTGTGAATGATTCTGGTGCAGATCAAAAAAAAAAAAAAAGGGGGTTCTGCACGCCTTTGGTCCAAATGTGATGTGATTTCAGCCATGCAATCTGTATGGCTGAAGCCAGGTTCACATTGGTGCAATGCGAGAACCAGCGCAATTCCAGTGCTGGTTCCCGCATTGCATCTCTCCTACAGACAGTTCAAATTGCCCTCTGTGAACCACTGTGGGTGACAAAACCAATGTTAATGACACCCCTGGATCGATTAACAGATTGCAGTGCGAACTTTGGAATTGGACTGAAAATCGGATCGCATAGGTTAGAACACCCATGCAATCCAATTCCAGTGTGGGGAAAAACAATTCCCTGCACCTTTTTTATGCAAATTCAATGTGGATTCAACCATACAACTGTGTGGCTGAACTCGCATTGCTCAGACATCGCATGTGATTGGCACCGCAGTGCCAATCACATGCGATGTCTGATCAAAGCACAAGTGACGAACAGCGCACCAATGTGAACCAAGCCCAAATAGGTGGATTGTAGTCCCTTCCTTGCTTCCCCCTGTCTGAATGGTGATCTGCCTAGTTTACATAGGCAGATCCCTGTTTGGTGTGGTTTACAGAGAATACTTTTACTAATCGCAGATGCAATGGCGCTCACCCAAGGTTGAAATGCCAAAGCATATATACAGTGGGTATCAGAAAAAAATTCACCTGCCTTTAAAATAAATATTTAAATATGATTTATTAAAAAAAGCAAATGCTAAATAAATGTTGTAAAATACACTTTTACCGACATAAATTTTTATTGGCAAATATACATTATTGTTATAATAAAACATTTCTTAGGTTAAATCCTAGTTGTCCAATTATACCTAAAAGAAAACAAAAAATAATAAAATGAACAGGGTGTACATAGAAAAATCTAAAGCAATACAGAGATTAAGTAGAAAGTAAAAAAAAAAAAAAAAAGGAAGAACACAGCGATGGATACGAAATAGCGAGTCACCCCCCCTCCCCCAGCCTGCACAATTACCCCCCCTTCCCCCAGTCTGCACAATTACCCCCCCCCTTCCCCCAGTCTGCACAATTACCCCCCCCTTCCCCCAGTCTGCACAATTACCCCCCTTCCCGCACAATTACCCCCCTTCCCCCACAATTACCCCCCCGACAGTCTGCACAATCACCCCCCCCCCCCCACAATTACCCCCCAGTCTGCACAATCACCCCCTTCCCCCACAATTACCCCCCTTCCCCCACAATCACCCTTCCCCCAGTCTGCACAATCACCCCCTCCCCCCCCACAGTCTGCACAATCACCCCCTTCCCCCACAATTACCCCCCAGTCTGCACAATCACCCCCTTCCCCCACAATTACCCCCCAGTCTGCACAATTACCCCCCAGTCTGCACAATCACCCCCCTTCCCCCAGTTTGCAGGGGGGAGTAAGATATGAGAGAGAAGTAGAGGCAAAGAAAAAATAATTCAGGAGGGAGAGGGGGTTGTGCAGATAGCTCACGTACCTTCCCACTCAGGTTAGTCTCTACAGGAGTCCATGCAAAAGGCTGGAGTGTGGGCGGGGTTTGGGCAGAAACAAAGGGGAGGAGGAATGTTGGATCGGACGGTGGCGACGGGTGACAAGCAGATACAGAGACTGACTCGTGTGTTTGTATGTGAAACAAACAAGGAGAGGGAGGATGGAAGGGAGCATTATGGCACTTTGGCGCCCCCACCTCCGCAGGCACTAGGGTGCACTGCACCCGCCTCGGATCGGCCCTGCCTCCCATTCGTGTCATCTCCTTATCTGCAAAAAAAAGGCGAGATTTCGGCAATAGGCAATTCGCAAGGACCACTGGGATACATGATGCCCATCCCAGGAACCCTTGCGAATCGCCTAGTGACGTAATCGCCTAGGCGAATAAGGAGGTGGAAGTAATGAAGGAGTACAATAAAAAGGTATTTAAGAGCAAAAAATAAATAAAAAAATGTCCATTGTGAAAACTATGAGCTTAGGGTATGCAGCACAGACAGAGATAAAAAAATGGGTGGAACTCCGCTTTAATGCATTTAATAATAATGAACAAACTGAAACAATACCAAAAAGGGACGCTAGATGGAGCCTACGCTCTGCAAAAGATTTCTATAGAAATTACAACCTTAAATGTCATTTTAATCAACACAAATGCAGATGATCAGAATATAGACATCTGATGGACAGAACAAACAGTCCGATGGATTTCCAAATAATGTATTAAAGCTGTTAAGCTCCGTTTTGTGTTGAAATTAACTGAAATCTAAAACTCTGTTGGGTGTAACAAGATGTCCGCTTTCACCCCATCTCTATCATTACTGTGCAGGAGTGTGGGGTGGAGCAAGATGGCGGCGAAACGTCACTACAGCGGCCGCCACCAGGTGTACCAAGATGGCCGCCGCTCCAGCTAGGCCGAAGCCGCGGCCTTTCCTACGGCCGAGGCTCCGGAGTGCTCCGCGGATCGCGTGGTGATCCGATCCGAACAGGGTGACCCGTTCGGATCACCACCGATCCGTTGCACCACTACCGGGTATGTTAAAGTTCGAAACACAAAGTCATAAATTATAATATAATAAATAACTATAAATAATTATAACAAATAATAATATAATAATAATACAAATTATTCAATAATGTAATCAAATCAAAAACACTGAAATTTGCTCAGTTGCAGAATTGTCGCTGTCATTACTTTCAGTGTTTGATGACGAATTTCCCCCACAAATCGCTATCGCTCCATTCTGCAAGTGATTCCAATTTATTATCGCTGTTTTCTAGCTGTCTAAAACCACTTTTGACGTAAAGGCACGCTTTTTGGTTGCTATGGACATTCTCAAGTTTCCAGGCAGAAAAAACAATATTTATAATATAAAAGTGCATGCAGGACACTGAACAAACCACTAGGGACAAAGGGGATGTGTAATTATTTGATACAGTACTGTAATCTGTAAGATTACTGTATGTATTGTGTGTTTTTTACATTTTGAATTTGGCGCCGTGCTCCATTCCCCATGCGTCGCAACGCTCGCAGGGAACGTAGCTCGGCACTCTGCACTGTGAATCGAGCGAGGAGACAGCTCGCAGACACATCGGGGAGACATCGCAGGATCCAGGGGACAAGGATGCCGCAGATAAATCATAACCTTGGAATTCTTGCACATCAGATATTTTCACCATATGCTTTCAAAATGAAATTATACAATAATTCAACTTAATTTGATAACTGCAAGCCTTTTAAACTGAGAGTGTTAATTAAGGATATACAGGTGCTTTAATCTGTATTTGGATAGCAGAGAACCACGTCCACCCATTTAAAATGTATTTAATCTTTGCTGATAAATCTTTTGTTCTAAAAGTAATCTGAAGCGCCATCTGCTCTTTTGGCAGGGTTGCATTTGACAAAATAGTGGCCCTTTGATTAATGGTGTCAAGCTTTATAGCTCAGTTTATCACTTATGACTCTACACATCATTTTACTCTATTTATGAGAGTTCAGTGCCATTCTAGCAGTTGCCCAATAATTTAGCAGCAGATGTTAAACTGTATGCTTCTCATTCAATTTCTTCAAAAGGGTGAAGTAAAGATATGTGGACATGGCCTGAGCTGATTCAAGTTATATCTCTGAAACTGGTGAAGTGCTTTTGGTACTGAGCTTTAATGAATATTGCCCTCCAGATGACCAACAGCTACATTGTACATGTCCTAAGTAGGAATGGTCCCGATGTGCGAGACGTACGTAAGTTTGACTCAAACATTGGGTGTTTGTTTGTTCATAGAACAAATGAAAAATATGAACGCCCGCCTATGTTCGTCCACCACGGAGTTCCCCATAATGCACTCACTCTCACTCACCCCCTCTCTGCCTCTCTCTCTCTCTATTTTTATTTTTCTCTATCACCCCATCTCTCTCTTTCTCCCCTCTCTCTCTCCCATCCCCCTATTTTCGCTCCCCCTCATCCCCCTCTATTCCACTCCCCCTCTTTAGCTCCTTACCCACCACTCTCTTCTTATCTTCTCCTCTCAATACAATGTGTTGTATGGTACTTACTTATGACTCCTGTACTCTATACATGTTGTATGTTACTTAGTTCTGATCAAAGTGTTCATTGTCTCAATGGTTGCTGATTTTCATGAAGTTAGGTTCAGTCAGGCAAAAAATTATATCTTTTGGTTTGCAGAAAAGCAAATGTAATTGAAATGTTGATTATAGAGGAGGGAAGGGGGGGGGGGGGAAGAGGTGGGACTTTATATGAAGCACACAGCAGTAAATTGAATAGTCAAGCGAGTAGAAAAAGTGGGATTTATTTTGCATTGTACATTCATTTATAGCATACATTGGGCATACAGCCTCTCAACCATGAATGTTCCGACGTTTACAAAACAAATACATAAAACCACATAGCTTGATGTACATTTAACATAATGAGTACAGAAATCGCATGATGCTAGTAACAGACAATTAAAAACATAAGTGCAGTCAAAAATATAGGAAAGGGTCCATGGTAAGAAATGTTGGTAAGTAGTAGTGGCTCTACGCGTTTCGCGACCCTATAGTCGCTCATCAGGAGCATAAACCATGGCATTAAAATCTAAAAAAGAAAAGAAATATATAGATCTAAATACCAGATAATTTGAGCTGGGCATTAAAGATGGTCAGGAGGATAAGGAAACTTTAGGGGGCAGAAGTCAAGAGGGGTTCAATAGTTACAGAGAACTTACATCTGCACAACGTGCGAGCTTGGCGTGCCAACCGAAATCGCCAATGCGACTCTGGGCTCCCTCTTGAGGCACTGTAGAGGTCTGGAAAGGCAGCAGCAGCCACACAAGGGCACGTCCCAGGCAAGTAATGTATGTGGATACCCTGCATAAGGGTGGAAAAAGTGGCCCCATAGGGGGAACCTGAAAAATGAATAAATGTGAATGGTGTGAGGTGTAGTGATGTATAAAGGTTGAATGTAAAGAATGTGAGAAGTGTAGGGAAGGTGAGTGCAAGGAAGGTGAAGGGATGAATAAAAAATGAGTTAAAAGTGTGGGAAATAAAAAGGGGCTAGGTGAAGGAGAGGGGAAATAGAAAAAATGAATAAGAAAAACGAGGAAGAAGCTGAAAACAAAAATGAGAAAACAAACAGCAGCAAAAACACAAGGTGAGAAGGAAAGGGGGAGAGGTGGAAGGGAGAAAGTACCTGTGTTTTCAATGAAAGCCAGGGTCCATATGCATGTGAATGATCCAGGAAAAATGGGAAAAGTGATGTGGTGTGAGTGAACAAGCCATGGGGGGTGCATATGTAGGTGTGCTGCCTCAGACAGACCAATCAGGCAACAAGGAGGCAGTGACAGACAGAGGGGAGGAGAGCGCTTTCACCAGCCGTCTGGCGATTAGCGCTGATTCAACTCCCCAGAATGCCTATCAGTGTGGAAGTAGGCTGCCTAACATGGGGGAGGGAGAGATCTGCAAAAAGCTAGGCCGATAACACAGCCAAGGACGCACTGTCATAGATAGAAAGAACAGCGACCAAATTAGTCGCTGTTCGTTCATCTAAGCATTAAAAAAGGGAAATGAGGGATGAAGATAAAAAAACTATATATTGAAAAAACAAAGAACAAAAACAAAAAAAAGGTAAAAGAATCACAGGGCCATTAAAGGCCAGCGTTTTTTTGGGGATATTGGGGATGTTACTGTAATGGACTACTGCTGTGTGCTTCCATCCCTATTTGTTTCATATAAAATAAAGAGTTTTTTTGGGACTTTAAATGAGGCAGGGATCAAAGGGGTCACTGCCTCCATCCCTAATCAGATATTGATTATAGAGGAGGGAAGGGGGAGGGGGAGAGGTGGGACTTTATATGAAGCACACAGCAGTAAATTGAATAGTCAAGCGAGTAGAAAAAGTGGGATTTATTTTGCATTGTACATTCATTTATAGCATACATTGGGCATACAGCTTCTCAACCATGAATGTTCCGACGTTTACAAAACAAATACATAAAACCACATAGCTTGATGTACATTTAACATAATGAGTACAGAAATCGCATGATGCTAGTAACAGACAATTAAAAACATAATTGCAGTCAAAAAAATAGGAAAGGGTCCATGGTAAGAAATGTTGGTAAGTAGTAGTGGCTCTACGCGTTTCGCGACCCTATAGTCGCTCAACAGGAGCATAAACCATGGCATTAAAATCTAAAAAAGAAAAGAATTATATAGATCTAAATACCAGATAATTTGAGCTGGGCATTAAAGATGGTCAGGAGGATAAGGAAATTTCTTTCTCCCCTCTCTCTCTCTCCAATCCCCCTATTTTCTCTCCCCCTCATCCCCCTCTATTCCACTCCCCCTCTTTAGCTCCTTACCCACCACTCTCTTCTTATCTTCTCCTCTCAATACAATGTGTTGTATGGTACTTACTTATGACTCCTGTACTCTATACATGTTGTATGTTACTTAGTTCTGATCAAAGTGTTCATTGTCTCAATGGTTGCTGATTTTCATGAAGTTAGGTTCAGTCAGGCAAAAAATTATATCTTTTGGTTTGCAGAAAAGCAAATGTAATTGAAATGTATTTTTTTTTGTTTAAATGATCCTTGGTCCTAAGGTTTATGTGTGTCTGTGAGACTGTCAGTTGTGCACAGTATTTGGGAGTATTTTTTGGGTAAAGGGACTGTGGCTTGCAGTATATACAGCGAATAGGCTCAGGTTTTCACCATATGCATAATGCACTGTTGTAAATAAATGCTAACACAATTTTTTTTTTTATGAATCCAAAGATTCCCTTGCTCTTTCATACTCAAGTTAGCATTTTGTCATGTGAATTTTTAGTTGTAAAGCCAAACAGATTATTGTTTTGGGTATTGGTAATGTGGCTTGCCAGTACATTTTCCATGTTTTGTCAATAAAAAAAAAGCATAGGTGGCTTGGAACCGTGGGCTTCTTTCTCTTCCATCTTCTTCGTCCATGTCCTTCATTACAATGTGAGTACAGGGAGCCATTATAAGCATTCACTGATGGGGTGGATTCTTGACATCTTGCACTCCCGGTATGTCCATGGGCGTCCGCTGAACTTTTTTCAGGGGGGGCATCATTGTCACATTAATACATGAGTTACTATGACCAGTGCAGGACATTTACCCCCCTCCCCCCGCCTTGCTGCATATTAAAAAAATCACAGACAGTCACAGTTAATAATCTTCAGACTGCATTCCGTATGGCATGCCTTCAGCTTAATTTAGTTTAGTGCTTACTTGCGATAGATAGTGACACTACTGACTGTGGTGCTGCTGTGCTGTCTGAAATTGTAATGAAGATGTTGATTGGTTCTTCCTCGGCGGCGCTGGCTCCTCTTGGTGCAGCAGGCAGCTCCCTACGCTCCTCCCATAATAATCCTCTCCCGCCGTGAGTGACGTCACGCCGCCAGGACGGGCGCCGGGCGGGGCTGTAAACTTAGGGGGACTTACTTAGTCATGGCAGCGTGATGAACATCTATTGGCTGGCGCTGGCAAACAGGGGCGGGAGCAGAGCGTGATAGTAAAAGAAACACACTGACAGACAGAGAGACGAGTGAAATGACAGTGACAATCGTCAGCGGCTCTGGCCCACCGATGTGCGGGAGGCGGCCGTGGCTGAATGGTGTCTTCACTCTTCAACACTTCAACACTCTTACGATTCCAGGGGGGCAATCGCGCCCCCTTGCCCTATGGAGCGGACGCCCATGGGTATGTCTTTAGTTTTCCGGATTCTGCATTAGTGCAAGTAACAGCTCTTGCAAGAAGATGAGTGTTGCAGTCTAAGCTGCTTTTTTTTTTTTTTTAAGCAGTGCCTAATACACATTTAAAACAAAAAATGAGACTCCCCTTAGCACTTAACCAAAAACTGAACAGCAGTAGCAATATTATTATTATTATTATTATTTTTGTTGTTTTGACAGTGATTTTTTTGACTGAGACCACCAGCCATGTTTTACAAACATCCACACCCCCATTTACATATATTTAGTTTAGCTTAAGTCATAGCAATTTTTTTTTAATCTTCCATGTTTTATGTTTAGTTGACTAGAAATGTAACTGTTTCTGGCTAAAAGGCAACTGGAGAGCAATTTGTTCTTTAAACAGAAGGGCAAGTAAACTTTATAGGCTGAAATGGCTCCCTCAGCAGTTTCAGTAACTATAAAGCCGACACTTACCAAAGGATATAAAATCATCATTAGCAGCTGAGGAATTTATTTTCATTTATAAAGTTATGGGAGTAAATGTGGAGAACAGCTGATCTTCTTCACATTCCGTTCTTTTTATCTAAAAACAGTTTAGATTTCTGTGTATCATATGAAAGTTAGTTATTTTAAATTTCTTGTTTTATGGAATACAGTATCGGTTAATAACTGTATAGTGTTGCTGTATTTACAGATGCATGAGTTTAAAACCTAATGGCACCTCTGAGCACACTTTCAGTAGAAGATTCCACACAATTAAAATATTATTTCCACCTGTGTTATAGTTAATCTAACCATACTGTATAATTCTGCTTACTTTTCTTCCCTCTCTGCTCAACTGCATGCAAAAAATAGAGGCAACTTTTGCTTTGTCTGTGTCACAGTGATTTCTCACTATTACCAACAGGTAGTGGAAGGCCCTACCAAGACTCAACCCTGTTTGTCACAACTTTTCCACTGAAGATACAGATGTTGCAATGCATACTTGCAAGCTAGCATGTAGACCAGGGGTTTGTCTAAATGGAAACAGGCAACAGCTACTAAAGGCATTACCAAAACTCAAAGCAAGGATCAGGTCAGGATATGACAGATTTCAAGCCTGGAAGTAGGTAAATGTAGTCAGGAAACAAGCTGAAGGGCAGATAGGCTAATAAAGCAAATACATGAACTAAGATTAGTCAAGTCACAACCAGAAGCAACTAGTACTAACCAGTACGAATATATATATACATATACTGTATAGGGACAAGAAAAAAGTTGACAGATTGCTAAAATAAGCTAAGGCATAATTAATAATTCAATCAGAGTATCCAGTTTTTGTAATAAGCCCTAATGATAAAGGCCAGGTGTGCAACTGCAGTGCTAAATATAATTTAGCAGATGGAGAGGGCAAGCAATTTTATATACAGTGTATGTACAGTGCCTTGAAAAGGTATTCATACCCCTTGAAATTTCCCCCATTTTGTCATATTATAACCAAAAACGTAAATGTATTTTATAGGCATAGACCATAATTGTGAAGTGGAAGGAAAATTATAAATGTTTTACAAATACCGTATTTATCGGCATATAACACGCACTTTTTCCCCTTAAAACCAGGGGAAAATCGTGGGTGCGTGTTATACGCCGATACTCACCTATGCCCGGCAATCTCCGCTGACTGTGAGCGGAGCGATCGCCGCCGAGATACACATAGCCGAGTGTATTCGGCTACACTCGGCTTTTCTCGGCTCCGCTCACAGTCACGCCCAGTCCCGCCATTGGACCTGTGATATGTCCATCATAGGCCGGGACTCGGCGTGACTGTGAGCGAAGCCGAGAAGAGCCGAGTACACCCGAATACACTCGGCTATGTGTATCTCGGCTCCGCCCAGTCCCTGCGTTCGCCCCGCTCCGCCCTGTATCAGCGGCGATCTCGGCGGCGCCATATTTAAAATTCAAGGCTGCAATAAACACTCGGGGGGGGGGGGGCAAGGCTGCAATGTGACAAGGCTGCACTGAACACTGGCAAGGCTGCACTGGACACTGGGCAATGCTGCACTGGACACTGGCAAGGCTGCACTGGACACTGGCAAGGCTGCACTGGACACTGGGCAAGGCTGCAATGGACACTGGGCAAGGCTGCAATGGACACTGGCAAGGCTGCACTGTGACAAGGCTGCAAATGACACTGGTAAGGCTGCATTTAAATGTAATTTTTTTTTCTTAAACTACCCTCCTAAAAGTTTTTTTCCCTAAAATTCCCTGCTAAACTTGGGGTGCGTGTTATACGCTGATAAATACGGTAGATATCTGAAAAGTGTGACGATATTTGTAATTAGCCCCCTTTCCTCTGATACCCCTAGCTAAACTCTAGTTGAACCAATTGCCTTCAGAAGTCACCTACTTAGTAAATAGAGTCCACCTGTGTGTAATTTAATCTTAGTATAAATACAGCTGTTCTGTGAAGCCCTCCAAGGTTTGTTAGAGAACCTTAGTGTAAAAACAGCATCATTAAGGCCAAGGAACACACCAGAAAGGTTAGGGATAAAGTTGTGGAGAAGTTCAAAGCAGAGTTAGGTTATTAAAAAATATTCCAAGCTTTGAACATCTCACGGAGCACTGTTCAATTTATCATCCGAAAATGGAAAGAGTATGGCACAACTGCAAACCTACCTACCTACCTAAGACATGGCCGCCCACCTACACTGATAGGGCTAGCAAGGCAGGGCCGTCTTTTCGCATGGGCACGCTGGGCAGTTGCCCGGGGGCCCCACTTGCCCAGCGACCCCAGCCAAGCATCTTTCAGATGTCACAAAGTTCGCTGCACATTGTGCCAGTGCTGTGCGGTGCGGCTCCCTCACAGAGACAAAGTGCCGCGCGTTCAGTCCCGATATAAGTCAGCAACTCAGCGGCGGGCAGTGAGCAGTGTGAGTCAGCTATCACTGTGAAGAACAGAGCCGATGCTTTCTGTGTAGTTCTGGCTCTTCACAGGCGGAGTGATATCAAATGCACTCCACCGGGGGGGCGTGTCTGGACGTGGAGCAGGGAGGACGTGTTGCTGCAGAGCTCCAGGCACCCGGCGCCAATCCATTGCCATCCCCTGCCTATTTCGCTTTACGGGGGCCCCGGTCCACCTATACAATTCCCTGGACATCCTCTGCTGCTGCTCCAGAGGATTTATCAGAACATTGTGCAGTGGGATCCGCTCTGGGCCTGTGACTGGCTCCACGCTACTGAAGCCGTCCACCATCTTGGGGCCTGCGGACCTGCGGCCTCTCCAGCACCTGGCGTCAGTCCTCTAGGCCATCCAGCCTCGCCTGACAACCGTGCCATACCCAGAGGACACTGAGTGGACGCTGCACCACTGGGAACCGAATAGGGGCTCCTGGCGAGGAGATCCGGCGTCCCGCGGCCTGCGGTCTTGATTGCGCCCTCAGCTCAGGTGCACAGTGAGTACCACGCTACCCGCTCCTGGCTGCATCCCTAGACCGCTCACCTCCAGGTTTGCATACAGCCAAACCAGCCCCTAACTAGCCACCACGCCACCCGGGGTCGTCGGCGTCAAATTCCTCCTCGCCCCACACTCGAGGCCGCGGCTTCGGCCTACTCCTGGAGGACGGCGGCCATCTTGCTACACCTGACAACTCCCTTGTGTTTTCCTCCGGGCAGATTCCCCTACTAGGAACTCTACCTAAGCGGTGGCTGGGCTCTGTCTCCTGTTCTGGGTGGGGAGGTGGGGACCTGTGCAGAGCGGAACGCTTAGGAAGGTTGGGCATACCCCTGGAAGATGGCAGCCATCTTGCTACACCCGAAAGCATTGACATCCCACGTTCCAAGCCCTCCTGGTGCCCGGCCTCCTTCCTGTGAGAATAGGACATCTGCATTATTAACCTCTCCCCACAGCCATCACAGAGATCCCCTCTCCTAGGGGCTGATGAACACAGCCAATTTTTTTATTTTATTTTTTGATCACATCCTGGAGCTTGGTCGCGTCCTCCTTATCTCCTCCCTGTTTGACCCATACGTCTCCCCCCCTTTGATGCCGGGGCGCCACAACTCACACAGCTATCCCCCCTACCCGACCGCACAGTATACAAGATCCCTCCGTGCACACATCTCACCGGCTCCCCCAATGTGACTATATTCAATCACGATAGACCGACGTTCTATCACCCTTACTTAGAAACTGGGAGTATTGAACTGGTGTGTAAAGTTAATGGCAAATGTGTGATTAAATACTGAGCAGAGGGGGCACATGCTCGACGCTTAGCAAGTAGGATGTAAGTGATCAAAGCTTCACTATACCCATACAAAGCAGGCCAGATTCCCACGGCTATATCGCTTGATTACCGACACAACACTCGGAACCCCTGTGGGAACAGTCCTTGCATGCCGGCGGGAAAGAACAAGCGATCCCGCCGATCCATCTACAATTTAACAAAATTTCTTCTAGAAGCTGAAACCAAACACCACAAGATGTCTCAGAGTGGCACTGGCGCCAGCACACAAGCGGCCTCGGGGAAGAAATCACTGGATCCCCCACCCTCTGAACCAAACTGAGTACACTATACCCCTCTCTAAAGCCGATTTAGATGCAAGTCTAACATCCATCTATGACAAATTGGTGGATAAAATAGAAAGGGAAGTACATAAATCCACTACCGCCCTATCTCAGGAGATTGCATGCATAGGAAACAGAACTGATCTTTTAGAAGCAAAGCATGACGAACTTTCACTAGCCCATAATGATTTAAGAAAGGACTATGAAACTCTGGCAGATAGCTTTGTGTTCATGCAGGCACAAGTGGAAGACCTTGATAACAGAAATCGCAGACAGAACATCAGAGTGCACGGTGTACCGGAATCGGTCACCGATCTTATGCCTACCATATCCAAAATCTTCCATAATCTCCTTCCTGACAAACCACAGTCAGCTTTCACTTGTGACAGAATTCATAGGGCCCTCCGCCCTAAACCCACACCTGATAAACCGCCTAGGGATATCATCATGTGTATGAAGGTTTTTCTCGTCAAAGAAGACATCATGCGGGCGGCTAGGAACTCTACTAACATAGATTTAGACGGTAAAAAGCTTCAAATATTCCCTGACATCTCCCCAGCCACATTAGACAGGAGATGCAGGAAGTCACTAATGTTTTACAAGCAGCAAGGATAAGGTACAGATGGGGCTTTCCTTTCAAACTCACCGTCCCACATAATGGATCCACATATACGGTCTATAATGTAATCGAGGGAAAATAACTTTTGGTGAAACTGGGCTTGCTGGACCCGGAACCTCCTAGCCGACCGTTAGTAACCCCCAGTTCTTCCCCGATATGGTCTACACCATCTTCATGCCGCAAGCAGAGAGACAAAAGAGATCAAAGACGCTGGAGGCAATCATCCCATGACTAGAGCTTCAGATCTGCACTTCCACTTCAGTTTTTTTTTGTGAATTTCATATACCCAGCGTATGTGACGAGAGTATCAAAGAGTTAGAGATAATCTCATTTAACATTTAGCATTATCCAGAAAGCCTGGAAGTATTACTTTATTTCAACAGCTCCCTTCACCACATACTGCCAGAGGCTCTGCTGATTGAGGAGACGGCAGGATACTTGAACAATACGGTATCATACTCCTCTGAAATGACCTGGGGTTTTTATTTTTTTAATCATCCTGTCTGACTCCCCTAGCAGAATGAACTTTCTTTATATGAAAAGCTAACTCTAGATTACTACCTCCTTTTTCATAGGCTACCTGAAGTTCTATTTCATAGACTGATGTTGAAATTCTGCTGAATGTCTGAGTATTATCATTTATTTTCACTTCAATATCTTCAGAAATGTTTTTCCCCATTGTTGATTATTTTAATTGTCTCCCTTATATAACGAGCTTTCTAATAGACGTAATACCTCTCTACCCCCATATTAGTAGATACACACATCTCAAGTTTTTCTAGGATGCCTGCTACATCCGTCGTTGTTAGTTTGTCCCCCAGCCCTGCTCTCTAGGATGGACCCACAGTCCTCATCTTTAGAGACGCGGTGCCCTTCCAGGATTGCAGGAATTGGACTTATTTGTCCTATTGTTACTTATTCAAGTTTTTTTGACAGGTTTTATCCTGTCCCTTTTTCGTCCTTGTTTATGTTTCTCATTTTTGAAATCTTAGCCCATAAGGCTCATAGTGTGTTAATTTTTCAAAAAGGAAGTCCTGTTAACTACGTACAAAAAAACAATCTATGACATAGGTTTTACAGTTCTTGACTACTTCGGTAACTGCATAAGGTACAATGCTCATTGCTCTGCTTGTATATCACTACCCTTTCTTACAATACCTCTGATCACAATCACAATCTTAGTATTAGACTTAATCACTAACACTATCCAGAACTTATTCTATACTTCTGATTCTAGCTTGTTAATTCTCCATCACGATACCATAATGCTTTACACTCTAGACTCCTTCAATGGGTATTAAAATAATTTCGCACAATGTGCAGGGTTTCAATTCCCCCCACAAACGTAAAAAAGCTTTTCAGCACTATAAAAGAATAGGGGCTGACATCATACTCATCCAAGAATCCCACTTTTGCTCATCCAACCACCCTAAATACTTTAATAAGGCATACAACCAAGTTTTCTATACAACATTCAACAATAAGACCAGAGGAGTCGCAATCTTTATACGCAACTCAATTATATTTGATATCCATAGCATATTCAGGGATACTGATAGTCGATACATTATCTTAAAAGGCACTATTGACAATAGAGCCATAACAATAGCATCAGTATACGCTCCCAATGAATCTTAGTCCTCTTTTTTCATTAACTTTTTTGAGACTCTAGACCGCTATACCTCCCCCACATCATTTTGGGTGGAGATTTCAATCTAACCTCACATCCGGCCCTGGACAGGAGCAGAGTCGCACCCTCATCTAAGGCATTCCCAAAGTCCCTGAACCGCTCTCTCAGTCATTTTCAACTTATAGACTCATGGAGGGCCCACAATGTCGGTGTGAAGGCATACACTCACTACTCACACCCACATAAGGTATATGCCAGATTAGACTATATCTACTGCACCCCTATCCTATTAGCGAACTCCTCCAATGCGACCATTCACCCCTGTCCATGGTCGGATCATGATATTACATCTCTTGAAACAGCCTATATTGGTCTTAAACCATCCCCCTTTAACTGGCGTCTAAACGACTCCCTACTTTCTGATCCCACAATAGCTCAATCTGTCTCCACACATATAGAGAACTACTTCACCGAGAACATTAATGACGAAACCCCTCCCTCCTCTATCTGGGTAGCCCATAAAGCAGTCTTACGTGGTCAATTAATCAGTCTCGCCGCCAAAAGAAACAAATAAAGGCTCTCAGACATTAGATGTCTTACTAAAGACCTTGATAACTTATACAATAAACTTCAACAAGCCCCCTCCCAGGCTCTTACTGACCAGATCAAATCCAAACGCATTGCCTTAGACCAAATTTTATCAGTCAACACTGAGAAATCCCTCAGATTCTCTAAGGCTAAATTCTTTCTCCAAAGCAGCTCCTCCTCCACTATGTTCGCCAGAAAACTAAACCAAGCCAATAACCCACCACATGTCTATAAACTCAGAGATAAAGCAGGGAACATTGTTACTCATCCACAAGAGGTGTTGAATATCTTCTCCTCCTTTTACAAAGACCTCCTCTCAGGTCCTCAATCCCAACCTAAGCAGTTCTCCAAAATTTGGCTGGATGATATCTCACTACCCTCCCTCAACACCCAACAGATAGAATCTCTTAGCGCACCATGTACAGATTTAGAAATAACTAATATAATTAAATCCCTTAAGACCTCTACAGCCCCAGGCCCAGATGGTTTCTCTTCCGCATGTTATAAAAAATTTGCCCCTCTTTTAGCTCCCAACTTATTATTATTATTATACAGGATTTATATAGCGCCAACAGTTTGCGCAGCGCTTTACAA
Organism: Rana muscosa; assembly: GCA_029206835.1. Lineage (NCBI taxonomy): Eukaryota > Metazoa > Chordata > Amphibia > Anura > Ranidae > Rana > Rana muscosa. The sequence goes on from CM055118.1 coordinate 44,643,301, forward strand.
CATCAGGGAAGACAGCACAATCACAATACAATTCAATACAGAGGGATCAGAGGGCCCTGCTCGATAGAGCTTACAGTCTAGAAGGGAGGGTCACGTGAAACAAAGGGTATTGGCTGTGGGGGATGATCAGGTGGACAGAATGGAAATATAGTTATTAGGTGTGGGTGGGATAGGCTTCTCTGAAGAGGAGGGTTTTTAGGGATCCTCTAAAAGCTAATAGAGAAGGAGATAGACGGACCGATTATCTAAACTCTTCAACTATGTGCTAGATGGACATCAATTCCCAGAAGAAATGCTATTGGCGAACTTATTGTTAATTCCTAAGCCACTCAAAGATCATTCTCTCCCACAAAATTTCCGCCCCATTTCAGTTCTCAATATTGACTTAAAGATCTTTGGGAGACTTCTTGCGGATAGGTTGGCAGCAGTAATCACTAGAATAGTACACATAGATCAAACAGGATTCATTCCTGGACGCCAAATAACTGACAATATTAGGTTGGTCACCAACATCATACAAGATGCCAACATACACTCCAAATAGCTTTGCCTTCTCAGCCTAGATATTCACAAAGCTTTTGACAGCGTATCCTGGTCTTACCTTAATCATATCTTACCCAAATTTGGCATCCCTAATAAGTTCCTATATGGCTTTAATGCTCTATATCATTCCCCCCAAACCCGTATAAAGATTCCAGGCCATAACTCGGAATTCTTTCCTCTTATTAGGGGTACTAGACAGGGTTGCCCTCTATCCCCACTAATGTTCGCACTAGCAATGGAACCTTTGGCCCACAAAATTAGGAACAGCCCGGATATAAAAGGAGTTGTTAAAGGTGAAGATGAGTTTAAAATTAGCCTTTACGCGGATGATGCGTTAATTTTCCTCACCGAACCTCACATTTCCATTCCCTTCCTTCTTAAAGAACTGAAATTATTTCACGACATATCAGGTTTAAAAATTAACATGAATAAATGCTCAGCTCTACCCATCAATCTCTCCGAACACTCAAAGACCATATTGTAGAATAATTTCCCATTCATATGGTGCTCTCATTCATTAAAATATCTTGGTGTCTCTATCACCCAATCACACAGCATGCTATTCAAATCCAATTATATCCCTCTATTCAATAATATATCCTCACTCCTTAAGACTTGGTCAACCTTCCATATATCATTTCTAGGCAGAATTTGCGCCATTAAAATGACAATCCTCCCCAAATTACTATATTACTTCCGTTCCCTTCCCATTAACATCCCTAAATCTAAACTTGCTTCTCTCCAAAGGGAAATCAACAAATTTATATGGTTTAACAGGAAACCTAGATGAAGCTATGCACACATGCATAGACCTCAAGCCATAGGTGGGATGGGACTCCCTAACCTGTGGCTTTATTTTCTTGCTGCCAGACTTTCTCAATTAGCACAATGGTTCACGCCAATTCAAAATATCCCATGGAAAAAGTTTGAAGCGGCCTCAATTTCCCCCTGGTATTTACAGGGGATCCTTTGGTCCAAAACAACCTCATACAGCAAACTCTCCAAATACAACGTAATTGTTGCACACTTCTACCAATTATGGCTCAAAGCCCAACATACTTTTGAACTATCTTCACTCACTCCTCCCCTTGCTTCCTTCCTAGGTGATCCTAGATTTATTCAAACCCACGGAGAATACCACTCCTTCACATATTGGATCAATAACAATCTTACTACACTTAAATCTCTACAAATTAAATGGGAGTTCTCATCATTCGCTGCTCTGCAAGATAAATATGGTATCCCCCCATCCGAACTTCAACACTATAACCAAATCAAAGCCTTCTATGCAGAATATTACTCTCTCTCCACCCATCCCCCTGGAACAGTCTTTGAACGGATTTGCATATCTTCTTCTAGAGATAAGGGCATCATATCCCGCCTATATAACTATCTCAATACTTTTCATTCACCTGACAAGTCCGGTCAAATGCTCCATTGGGAATCGGACATAAATAACACCTTCACAGTAGATGAATGGCATGGCATGTCAGACAACCTCCGTAAAAGTAACAAAGCTATCTCTTCCAGAGAGACCCCATAAAAATATTCTCTAAATGGTATCTCACCCCGTCCAAGCTCCACACCTTTTATCCCTCTATTTCCCCACACTGTTTTAGGGGTTGTTCAGAACCAGGCACTATCCTACACACATTCTGGAGCTGCAAACACCTACTTCATACATGGTGCAACGCAGCAAAAATTTTTGAAGACTCCTTAAAACAGAAAATCCCCATATCCCCCCAAATTTGCCTTTTATATGCTGATATACCTAATGTTCCCATTCCTTGCATGAGACTTTTTCATACGTTATGTAGCTCCATCCAATGGATGATTGCCTCCAACTGGAGATCCAATGATCTCCCTTGGGCACAGGTACTTGCTCGGATGGAAACGATAAAACTCTCGGAGAGAATCTATCACACTCTTCATGATACCTTCCACATATATGATAGGAAATGGTCATATTGGCGTACAACATAACTTACTAATTTAGAACCTGAAGCTCCACTTACACCCTCTCATAAATCCCCGTAATCTTGACCTATAATGCCTGTTTCTTTTTTATACATTAGTGACATGCACCCGTGCAATATATTTTTGTACCATTTAATTTTGTGTATAACCAATATCTTCATATAAGAACTCTGTTTTCTTTTTACTGATTACCTTTATTAACACCCTTTGTAATTGTACTTTTGAACTTCCTAATAAAATTTTGTAAACAAATGCACTCCGCCTGTGACAGATACATGAAGCATCGGCTCTGCTCTCTACTGCAGCCGCATGCTTCCTGTCACACGTCCGCATCTCAGAGGAGCCAGGCAGCAGTACACATGCCAGCATTAATACCCACCAGCACTAGCAGTTGCCACGCCAGCATTAACACCCACCAACACCAGCAGCACCAGAGTGTGTACATTTATATATACTCGAGTATAAGCCGACTCGAGTATAAGCCGAGGTACCTAATGTTGCCAAAAAAACTGGGAAACCTTACTGACTCGAGTATAAGCCGATGCCTCACTGTCCACTGTTCCCTAGCTCGCTGTTCCCTATTTTACATTGTAAATAGTACCTGTAAAGAAGTTGCAGCTGCGGCGTCCATCGTTCAAATTCCGCGGTCTCTTCCTGTTCCTTCCTTGATAGGCGATTCTCAGCAGACACTCTCCGCCTATCACGATCATTCTCTCATCCTCAGTTTTCCCAGCAGACACTGTGTTGGGTGTTCCGCCAATCACAGACGTCTGCTGGAAAACTGAGGATGAGAGAACGTTCGTGATAGGCGGAGAGTGTCTGATGAGACTCGCCTATCACGGAAGGAACAGGAAGAGACCGCGGAATTTGAACGATGGACGCCGCGGAATTTGAACGATGGACGCTGCAGCCGCAATTTCTTTACAGGTACTATTTACAATGGAAAAATTTCGCTGACTCAAGTATAAGTCGAGGGGGGGGGACTTTCAGCCCCAAAAAAGGGCTGAAAATCTCGGCTTATACTCGAGTATATACGGTATTTATTTAGTTTTTTTTGTTGTATGATTTAGTGGTGAAAGTTATTAGTGCCCCCCCAAGTCTTGACTGTAATATCTTATGTGTCCCCCTTATATATCAATCTTAGAGTTGCCACTAGTTTGAGGAAGTGTAATACCACCAAATAATTAGTGCTTTCGTACTGTCCCATTTCAATCTGTAATTTCTTGTGTAGCGGGTATTTAAATTTTGGGGGGGGCATCTGGGTTATTTAACCCAGATGTACTAATTGTTAGGGAATCTGAGAATCCCTTTTGTGGTTCTTGGAGGACTCTGGTGGTGTAAGGTTCCCTGTGGCCTGCAGGTGGCGTTGTCGCCCTGGGCCGGAGTTGAACCTGCACCGCAAGACTGTTCCCTTTTGTCCTTTCCTGGTACAGCGGGGCGGGGAACCCGATGTGACGCAAAGGGAAAGGGGATAAAAGGGGCGGACACCCTGACCTCGGGGTTCAGAGTTGGAGGATGCGGCCGCACCCAGGCACCTTCGGCCTGGGTGCTGGCGTTCCAGAGATCCGGGCCCAGGTGCCCTTGACCTGGCCGGAGCGAGGGATGGAGTCCATCCCAGGCACCTTAAGCCTGGGGTGAGGTACTACGGCCAAGGCCTGGAGCCCAGGACTTTGACTGGGTTCCATGAGGGTGGAGGAGTCTGAGGGGCCCTAAGGTGTTGGGACCCGTATCTGAGGCCAGGAGGCCGGGGAGTGTAACCCTTTCGAATAGCCCAGTACAGCATTAATCCGGTGACGGCTGGGCCTCTGGTAACTCCCTTGGAGGGATGTCTTCCCCCTGACAGGGGCTGCAACGTAGCGAAGGTAACTTCAGTTCCTGTTCACTAGAGTCGCTGGAAGAGACTCTGCACCAAAAAGTCCATTTAACAGCCACTGTGCTTAGCAACCGTTGGTGAAAACTCAACGGTTTAGTTTCTTTGAGGATTGTGCCTTGACCCACTCCCCACCAATACTGAACTGTTCTATGGGTCTCAAACTGTCTGCTCGCAAAGGACTATTTGTTTGCCGTTATGGAATAAATACGTGTTGGACCTTTTCAGTGTGTGGTACTCCAATTACTGGGAGCAAAGGGGGCTATCAGCAGAACAGACTTGGCTCTGAGCGTATACACAGCCCAAATGTAATTTTATGCTGGCCTTCACCTCTACATGCTGCAATCTAGAGGACATGGGCCGTGGCGCACCTCACTCTCCCCTTCAAGGTACCCCTAGACCGAAGCCAAAGTAACTGATATAGAAGAGAGAGAGAGGGTGAGGCTGCTACACTTGTTTTTCAATTTCTTGCTTTTCAAGCTCGTGTTATATTGTCCAAACGTTGTGTTAATGTTAAAACACTGATTTTGTTGGAAGTACCAATAAATATAGCCTTATTGATAATTTGCAATTTTATTCTTGTGCGTGATTGTGTAGACAGGGCCCCAGTGCACTGTATTGCCCGGGGGGCCTATAATGCTCTTAAGATGGCACTGGAGCAAGGAGAGCATTAATCAGAGAAGCAGCCAAGAAGCCCATGGTAACTCAGAAGGATCAGCAGAGATCCACAGCTCAGGTAGGAGAATCTGTCCACAGGACAACTATTAGTCGTGCACTCAACAAATCTGGCCTTTATGGAAGAGTGGCAAGAAGAAAGCAATTGTTGAAAGAAAGCCATAAGAAGTCCTTTTGCAGTTTGGGAGAAGCCAAGTGGGGGACACAGCAAACATGTGGAAGAAGGTGCTCTGGTTAGATGAGACCAAAATTTAACTTTTTGGCCTAAAAGCAAAACGCTATGCGGCTGATTTACTATAATTCCAGGAAGTACTGAGCACTATCGCAAATAATAGCTCCAATTTTTGCCAATTAAAAATTCCATGCGTGAATTTGCGAATGAAAAAAAGAGCTCTATTAGCAGCAAACAAGTGTTAGTAAATGTGGAATCAGCGCTAATTAGCAAATCCGCGTACGTGCAAATGCCAATTTCCACTAAGTTTTTATATAGCACTGCACTGTAACCATGATCCATGTATGTAAAATAATTATTTTTATATGAGATGTGCTCTATCTATTGATGTATATTGCAATTAGTATTCCTAGTTTTTTTCCTTCTTTTGCTAACGAATGCAGTTATGAATGATTATTACATAGTAATGTCTGCTATTACGTAAAGTTACATGTATTAATCATTTAGGTTACCTATTTGTTGTATGTTATTTTTTTCATGTTTTTTTTTTCATTTAGGTGGCTATAAAGCGGTAATTATTTATGTTCATTCTTTAATCATACTACACTATTATGCAGGTCTTGTACGTAGCACAATGGCTTAGTGGTCTGCTCAGATGTCTCCACAGCTCTTATGGTACAAGTTCAAATACCAGCCAACCTACCATCCAACAGCTATGTTTATTATTTGCACAAGCAAATTAAAATAAACAAACAAAGAAATGTAAACTGCCCGTTAGCTAGTGTGTGATGTTTGGAAGTCCACACCATAATATTATTGAATAAAAGTGCATTGGCTAATTGGCATTCACCTATTTTCAGCATTTGCCTTTTTTTCACCAATACAATCTTTTAGTATCTCTCTGTGGGATTTGAACCCATGAGTGCTTAAAAGCCTGAGTTTTTCAAGGTAGAAGTGCTGACCACTAGCCTATTGAGCGTAGCACAAACATCTACTAGTGTGTGTAGGTTAAGGAGATATTTCTTGCACCTACAGGTAAGCTTTAATCTAGGCTTACCTGTAGGTGCAAGTTGTCTAAGTGGGTTTACAACCACTTTAATATTATAGTAACAACCATGCTCATGCTGATGTGGCATTGGCTAATAGGCATTCGCCTCTTTTCAGCATATGCTGCTGAGTGTTTGATGGTGGGACTACTTTATATTCTAGGTATAATAGTACTCAGCACCGTGACTTAGGCCCCTTTCCCACTTGTGCGACCTGAAAGTTGTGTGATTTTGATGCGACTTTAAGCAATGCCTGTGTAATCTTGAGCTCTATGGATGCAGGAGTCGCAGGCAAAGGCACGCAAATTTCCATCTGCATTTTTTCTGCGATCCCAGGGAATGCCTGTGTAAACTTAAGGTCTATGAACCTCAACTCGTATCAAAGTCGGACCAAAGTAGTATAGGGACTACTTTGAAGTCGGTGTGACTTGAAGTTTCACAGATATAAATGGTACACATTGAAAATCATGGGGTATGACTTGTCATGCAACTCTGATAACCAAAGTCGCAGGAAAAGTCGCTCAAGTGTGAAAGGGGCCTCAGCCCGACTTTGTGAGCGATTTCAGAGACATCAGTGCACTTTCCTGCACAGATGTCTAGTGAAATCACATAGGTCTCAACTGTCCCTGATTTGGAACAAAGTCCCTCTGTCCCTCTTTCCTCTTCATTTGTCCCTCATTTTGTTCGGATCTGTATAGTTTTATATAAAATGCAATTTTTATCTTTCAAAAAGGGTTTCCCAGCGCTAAACCTTAAATCTAATTTCTAAATTGCTTTGTTTGTAAATTCCCAAAGCCAATCTAAAGGGATATTATTGTTAAAAAAAAAGCACTTGGGGGTTTAACTAATATATATTTTGTTTTAATAATTCTCCTTTAAGAAGGTGTTTTAGGAGGTGTGTACTATGCCTACATACTTTTGCTAATAGTTGTCCCTTATACCCATCTCAAAAAGTTGTGCGGTAAGAAATCGCCTCCTGAAGTCGCCCAAAGCAGTGTAGGAAATACTTTTGGGAATCTGTGTGGCGTCATACCAAGTCGGACAGTTCTATTGCCGTCAATAGGCGTAGATTTGGCCTGCAATTTGACATGTCAATTCAGAGCTATGTGAACATGGGTGAAGTTGCATAGATATGAATGGAACTCATGGGGGGGGGGAATACTTTTAATGCGACTCTGAGGTCCAAAGCTGCATGAAAAGTCACATAAGTGTGAAAGTAACCTAATGAGATTAAAAGATAACACCTTTGAATAAAGCCCCATTTGCACTTGTGCGACCTTAAAATTGCACAGCTTTGCCGTGACTTGAAGCAATGTCTGTGTAACTTTGTGGTGTATGGACCTCAAATCGCATCAAAGTCAAACCAAGGTAGAGCAGGGATGAATTTTCCCCACTTTCAGGATGCACAAGTGACAAATAGGGCCAAATTCAAAGATATCCTTAAATCTCTTTCACACTGCTGCGACCTGAAAGTCACACTAATTTGCTGTCACTTTGTCGCTGCAACTTGGCCCCAACTTCAGGGAATGCCTGTGTAATATTGCGCCCTATGTACCTCAAGTCACATGAGGCTCTGTTTCCACTATTGCAACCCTAAATTCGCATGATTTTGCCGTGATTTTTTGCCGAGATTTTGATGCGACTTGGAGCAATGCCTGTATATTCTTGAGGTCTATGGACCTCAAGTTGTATCGAAGTGGGACCAAAGTAGTGCAGGGACTACTTTGATGTCACACAGATATGAACCATACTCATTGGAAATCATAGGGTATGACATGTCATGCGACTTTGCAGTTCCAAGTTGCATGACAAGTCGCACTAGTGGAAACCGAGCCTGAAAGTCACACCAAAGTAGTACAGGGACTACTTTGAAGTTGGTCTGACTTAAAGTAGCACAGATATGAATGGTTATCATTGAGAAACATGAAAGTCGCCCAACTGTGAATCAAGTCATATATATTTTAATAGAAAGGAGCTCTCATTTATACTTGCATAGTCCTTACTGATTTACATCAGCAGAACAAATGCAGGAAGTAGTGATGTGTGCACATGGGCCAGAAGCAAATGTGTAGTGATACCAAACAAATCAATGAAGCCCACCCACACCAAATCCACCCCCACCTTGCGTAAGCACAAGTACATATCCTACACTTACCTGGCAAATCAGCAGCACTTCCTCTATGCTAAAGAGGGACCTCGCCATGTCCACCTAGATGGAGATCCTGACCAGCACAGGAACTTCCGGGTGATTACAATGACTCATTTCCGGGTCAGGTGAAACCACGCTCTGTTGATTGCAGCTGGGAATATTTGATCTCAATCACTATTAGAATTTATTATTTGCAGGTATGCAAATCTGTATTTCTACCTATAATGATATTTGAAGGTAAATTTAAGGGAGTTTGATAAGAAATGGTGTCTCTGGCCTAGCAGCAGGTGAATTACAAAGGCAAAAGGCCCAGTTTGAGCTCTGCTTCACACTGACAGCGGGAGGAAATTGTTCAGCAGAACTCATACGATTTCATTCCCGCATGTCAGTCCCGACTGTAGAAGGGGGGGGGCATCAGAGACATCTGTGCAGGTTTCTGCACTGATATCAATACAAATTACACCAATTAGAACAGTGCAATTGCCACCGATCTAACATGTCAAATCGCACCAATGTGAACCAGAGCTGACACATACAACACTGTCTATCCTCCAGCTGAATAAGTTACCTGCAATTCTCCACAGCGGTTATATATAAAGATTCCACCTTTATCATTTACTTGCAGGTGTGCTGAAGCCTAGGTTTACATTGGGGCGTTTTGTCATGTAATTTCAGAAATCAAATCGCATGACTATTGGTGGCAATGGCACTGTTCCAATCGATGCAACCCCAATTTTGTGGCGCTGCACCGATTTGCAAAAGTAGTTGCTGCACTACTTTTGCACTTTTTCCGATTTCAGGTGCGACTTCAATAGACATTTGTGTATGAAGCCACACAGATGTCTATCAAGTAGTACCTAAAATCGCGCTAGCTTAAGTGAAGTAGCGCAATTTCAAAGTAGCATCACTGTGAACAAGGGCAAAGAGATGAATTTTTTGGTGCACAAATCCATATAGAAATAAAATATTAAGGATCTTGCACTTTGCCAAAACCACCACCACAAAAAACAAACAAACAAACAAACACACACTTCAAAAAAATTTGGACAGGATACATGGTACTACATTTAGCAATTGGATTTTAAGGGCCCTGCTCATAGAAGCTTACAATCTAAAATTTGTCAAAACCTTAGAGTGCACACAGCTTTACTTTTAGTGTATAATGGGCAACACATCACATTTTTATCTGCAAGATTATAGAAACATACTTAAGTCATTATTCTTACAAAGCATTCCAACATAATATAAAAAAAAAGACACATGTTCAAAACATCCACCCCCCACCCCACAATCCACATATTCATACATTGGTGACCATGTTCTGCTGGAATCTGCATTTCTGTGTACACGATTAAGCAATGAGATCCAAGAGTAGAAGGTCAGCAGATGCTTCCAAACGATTTTGCATGGTCAGACAGGAACAATACACACACAATTGTTGAATGAAAAAATGCACAAGAATTTCAGCAAATACACTAGTTGGGGGGTTTGTCAATCTGCACAATATCATTCCTTCTCCCCCCAGAAATCACAGCAAAAAACCTGGCCTTCTCAGACCAAACGATCCCCCATACTGCAGCCCTTTATTTAAGAGAGGTTGTATTGTTAGCACTAGGGATGGGCCCGGTGCTCGATTCGAACCCATGTTCGAATCGAGCATCGGGCGTTCGCTCGCTCGTCGAGCCCAGAACTATTTGGGCCGTTCGCATCACATTCGTGTGATGCGAGCGGCCCCGCAATGCATTGCGGCCGGCGCGGCCGGCGCAGTGCATTGCTGGCTGATGATTGGCCAAGCATGCACTGTGACCCCGCATGCTTGGCCAATCACAGCGCCCGAAACTCGGAGAGCAATAATTGGCTACAGGCAGGACGCCTGTAGCCAATTACAGCTCAGGGGCTTTAGTACACGCCCCACCATTTAAAAGGCCACCACGCCATCAGCCCCGGTCACATGAGTTCCGGCTTTAGGAGAGATTAGTCTGCTGATTCTGTCTTTGCTTGATACTGAAAGATTTGCTCTTCTTTGCTAAACCATTGCTACCTAAGTCATTGATCGTTCATTGCTGCTGATTGCACAGTTAGTGTGTTATTAGCTGCTGCTGGGGATTAGTCTGGTGCGTGCTTACTGTTAGTACAGTATTGCAGTAGTACCAACCGCAGTGCTGTTAGCACAGCATTGCACCCCAACAGCACCCATAGGACTTCTAGTGTGTTAGTGGCAGCAAACAGAGCTCCTATATTTTCTTCTCAGCAGCACCCATAGGACTTCTAGTGTGTTAGTGGCAGCAAACAGAGCTCCTATATTTTCTTCTCAGCAGCACCCATAGGACTTCTAGTGTGTTAGTGGCAGCAAACAGAGCTCCTATATTTTCTTCTCAGCAGCACCCATAGGACTTCTAGTGTGTTAGTGGCAGCAAACAGAGCTCCTATATTTTCTTCTCAGCAGCACCCATAGGACTTCTAGTGTGTTAGTGGCATCACACAGAGCTCCTATATTTTCTTCTCAGCAGCACCCATAGGACTTCTAGTGTGTTAGTGGCAGCAAACAGAGCTCCTATATTTTCTTCTCAGCAGCACCCATAGGACTTCTAGTGTGTTAGTGGCAGCAAACAGAGCTCCTATATTTTCTTCTCAGCAGCACCCATAGGACTTCTAGTGTGTTAGTGGCAGCAAACAGAGCTCCTATATTTTCTTCTCAGCAGCACCCATAGGACTTCTAGTGTGTTAGTGGCATCACACAGAGCTCCTATATTTTCTTCTCAGCAGCACCCATAGGACTTCTAGTGTGTTAGTGGCAGCAAACAGAGCTCCTATATTTTCTTCTCAGCAGCACCCATAGGACTTCTAGTGTGTTAGTGGCAGCAAACAGAGCTCCTATATTTTCTTCTCAGCAGCACCCATAGGACTTCTAGTGTGTTAGTGGCATCACACAGAGCTCCTATATTTTCTTCTCAGCAGCACCCATAGGACTTCTAGTGTGTTAGTGGCAGCAAACAGAGCTCCTATATTTTCTTCTCAGCAGCACCCATAGGACTTCTAGTGTGTTAGTGGCAGCAAACAGAGCTCCTATATTTTCTTCTCAGCAGCACCCATAGGACTTCTAGTGTGTTAGTGGCAGCAAACAGAGCTCCTATATTTTCTTCTCAGCAGCACCCATAGGACTTCTAGTGTGTTAGTGGCATCACACAGAGCTCCTATATTTTCTTCTCAGCAGCACCCATAGGACTTCTAGTGTGTTAGTGGCAGCAAACAGAGCTCCTATATTTTCTTCTCAGCAGCACCCATAGGACTTCTAGTGTGTTAGTGGCAGCAAACAGAGCTCCTATATTTTCTTCTCAGCAGCACCCATAGGACTTCTAGTGTGTTAGTGGCAGCAAACAGAGCTCCTATATTTTCTTCTCAGCAGCACCCATAGGACTTCTAGTGTGTTAGTGGCAGCAAACAGAGCTCCTATATTTTCTTCTCAGCAGCACCCATAGGACTTCTAGTGTGTTAGTGGCATCACACAGAGCTCCTATATTTTCTTCTCAGCAGCACCCATAGGACTTCTAGTGTGTTAGTGGCAGCAAACAGAGCTCCTATATTTTCTTCACAGCAGCACCCATAGGACTTCTAGTGTGTTAGTGGCAGCAAACAGAGCTCCTATATTTTCTTTTCAGCAGCACCCATAGGACTTCTAGTGTGTTAGTGGCAGCAAACAGAGCTCCTATATTTTCTTCTCAGCAGCACCCATAGGACTTCTAGTGTGTTAGTGGCATCACACAGAGCTCCTATATTTTCTTCTCAGCAGCACCCATAGGACTTCTAGTGTGTTAGTGGCAGCAAACAGAGCTCCTATATTTTCTTCTCAGCAGCACCCATAGGACTTCTAGTGTGTTAGTGGCATCACACAGAGCTCCTATATTTTCTTCTCAGCAGCACCCATAGGACTTCTAGTGTGTTAGTGGCAGCAAACAGAGCTCCTATATTTTCTTGTCAGCAGCACACATAGTACCTATAGTGTGTTAGTGTCAGCACCCATAGGACCTACAGTGTGTTGTGAGCACACATAGGAGTTCTATTTTTTATACTATATACACTACCGACTACAATGGCTGGAAGACCGCCAAGGAGAGGCAGAGCGTGCCGAGGCAAGAACACAGGGCAGGCAGGCTCTGTTTCTAGAGACAACAGTGCTGGCCGTGGACGTGGTCGTGCATCGTCATCAGCACGTGGCCATGGGACACGCTTGTCTTTGTTTTCGGCAGCTGGACATGTGGAGCCGCATCATGCCGAAGGCTTGGTAGAATGGATGACCAAGCCCTCCTCATCCTCCTCATCCTCTCTCACCCAGGCTCAGGGTACTGGCAGAGCAGCTGCCAACGCGTACTCAATGGCATCATCAGCCACCCCTTCCCTAGACCCACCATGTCCTCCTGAGGAGTCCCCCGAACTGTTTGAGCACAGTGTTGGGTACATGCTCCAGGAGGATGCCCAACGATTCGAAGGCTCGGATGATGATACCCAGCTTGAGGAAGTCAGTAGTGTGCGCGCAGAGAGAGGGGATGCTGAAGGACAGCAATCTGGCAGTAGTGTTCCACCAGCTGCAGCTTACTGCCAGGTTTGCTCTAGTGGTGAAGAGGGAGGGGATGATGAGGTCACTGACTCCACGTGGGTGCCTGAAGGGAGAGAGGAGGAGGAGGAGGAGGATGCAGCGTCACATGTCCAACGAGGCAGGATGCCCCCTGGAGGCCAGCTAGAGGCCAGCACAGCAACTGTACCACACCGCAGAGCTCCGCCTGTGCAGGGCGCTGCCTCTGCACGTTATCACAAAAGTTCTTTGGTGTGGGCCTTTTTTGAGACGAGTGCATCAGATCGCACCACTGCTATTTGCAATATTTGTCTCAAGCGTATCTCGCGTGGCCAAAACATCAGCCGCTTGGGCACCACAAGCATGAGCAGACATATGTCGACCTGCCATGCAGCTCGTTGGCAAGCACACATAAAAGACCCACACCAAAGAACAAAGCGGACCTCTCCTTGCTCCTCATCAGCTGGGATCTCCATCCCCACTATATCTTCAGTCCTCTCTGAAAGCTGCTCTGAGAGGACTGAAGGTGTAGAATTAGGTGTGTCACAACCAAGTACTTGCAGTACACCGACGTCCGATTGTAGCAGGCAAATTTCCCTGCCCCAGCTGCTGGACCGTCGAAAGAAGTATACTCCCAGCCATCCACATGCCCAGCGGTTGAATGCTAGCTTGGCTAAATTGCTAGCACTTCAACTGCTGCCTTTTCAGTTGATAGACTCGGCCCCCTTCCGTGAGTTTGTTCAATGTGCGGTTCCTCAGTGGCAGGTTCCCAAACGCCACTTTTTCTCACGGAAGGCGATTCCGTCTCTCTACTGGCATGTGGAAGGCAATGTCCATGCCTCGCTGGACAGGGCGGTCAGCGGTAAGGTGCATATTACCGCTGACTCATGGTCCAGCAGGCATGGACAGGGACGTTATCTTTCTTTCACGGCCCATTGGGTCACTCTATTGGTAGCTGGGAGGGATGCAGGACAAGGTGCAGTAGTGTTGGAGGTTGTTCCGCCACCACGCCTCCAAAATGCTACTACTGGTTGTGACACACCTCTCTCCTCCACCCCCTCCTCTTCTTCTTCCTCCATGTCCTCTTCGAGTGCTCTGTCCTCGGAACCAGCGGTGCTCCGTAGGCGTACAAGGGGCTACGCGAGTACGCAGGCAAAAAGATGCCATGCCGTGCTTGCGCTGGTGTGTTTGGGGGACAGGAGCCACACTGGGCCAGAGGTTCTGGCAGCTCTGCAGGGGCAGGCCGAGAGGTGGTTGACGCCACGCCAGCTTAAGCCAGGAATGGTCGTTTCTGATAATGGCACCAACCTCCTCTCCGCCCTGCGACAGGGGCAGCTCACCCATGTGCCCTGTATGGCTCACGTCCTCAACCTGGTGGTGCAGCGGTTCTTGGGCAGGTTCCCAGGCTTACAGGATGTCCTGAGGCAGGCCAGGAAAGTCTGTGTGCATTTCCGCCGATCTTATAATGCCAGTGCTCGGCTGACTGAGCTGCAAAAGGAGCTGAACCTGCCCAAGAACCGCCTAATATGTGACATGCCCACCAGGTGGAACTCAACGTTGGCCATGCTGCAGCGACTGCACACGCAGCAGAGGGCCATCAATGAGTACCTTTGCGACTACGGCACCAGGACAGGGTCAGGGGAGCTTGGCTTTTTTTCCCCACGCCAGTGGAGCATGATCAGGGATGCATGCACTGTCCTCTCACCATTTGAGGAGGCCACGAGGATGGTGAGCAGTGATAGTGCATGCATCAGTGACACTGTACCTCTTGTCCACCTGTTGGAGCATACGCTGCGTGGGATAATGGACAGGGCACTTGAGGCAGAACAGAGGCAGGAAGAGGAGGACTTCCTTGTCTCTCAAGGCCCCCTTTATCCAGACAATGTTCCTTCTGTCCCACCCATCACACAGGAAGAGGAGGAGGAGGAGGAGGAGGATTGTGTGAGCATGGAGGTGGAGCCTGGCACTCAGCATCAGCAGCAGCAGTCTTTTAGGGATGATGTACAGTCCCAACAAACCAGTGGACTTGTACGTGGCTGGGAGGAGGTGGCTGGCGATCATGTCATCCTCAGTGACCCAGAAGACTCCGGACCGAATGCCTCAGCTAACCTACGCTGCATGGCCTCCCTGATCCTGCAAAGCCTGCGGAAGGATCCTCGTGTTCTTCGGATCAAGGAGAGTGACCATTACTGGCTGGCCACTCTCCTTGATCCACGGTACAAGGGTAAGGTTGCGGACCTTATCTTGCCATCGCAGAGGGAGCAGAGGATGAGACATCTCAGGGAGGCCTTGCAGAAAGGTCTGTGCAACGCGTTCCCAGAAACTGGGAGGTTACAAACTCCTGGTCCTGGACGACGAGTTGCTGAGGCTTCGGTCAGTAGCAGAAGGAGCGGTGGGGAAGGTGGACGTCTGACCGATGCGTTCAGACAATTTTTTAGTCCGCAGCCCCAAGGTATGATAGGTTCCAGCAACCATCGCCAGCGTCTGATATACATGGTGCAGGAATACCTAGGGGCAAGGTCAGACTTGGACACCTTTCCCACCGAAAATCCTCTGGCTTACTGGGTCCTGAGGATGGATCACTGGCCAGAGCTTGCACAGTATGCAATTGAGCTACTGGCCTGTCCTGCATCCAGCGTTCTTTCCGAACGCACATTCAGTGCTGCTGGAGGATTTGTCACCGATCATAGGGTGCGCCTGTCCACCGACTCGGTTGATCGACTGACCTTCATAAAAATGAATCAGTCTTGGATCACCACCAGCTACCAGACACCTGAAGCGGATATAACGGAATAATTTATAATGTCACATCCCTTCAAGACTGCCTATGCTGATGCTGAGTGACTGTCCTGTTATGTTCACTGACTATCCTCTTCCTCCTCCTCAATGATCCATGCCACCACACCAGTGCCTAAGGCACAATTTTTCAGCCCCTGTATAACAGGGGCGTGTAATTACAATTTTTTAAAAAGATGCTTCGCAACAGGTGTGACTGCTGTGCTCAGAGTACAGTATCTGTGAGGGGTTGCAGTGTTGTGGCACCAGCACCAGTGCCTAAGGCACAATTTTTCAGCCCCTGTTGGGGCGTGTAATTACAATTTTTAGGCAATGCTTTGCAACAGGTCTCATTGCTGTGCTCAGAGTACAGTATCTGTGAGGGGTTGCAGTGTTGTGGCACCAGCACCAGTGCCTAAGGCACAATTTTTCAGCCCCTGTATAACAGGGGCGTGTAATTACAATTTTTTAAAAAGATGCTTCGCAACAGGTGTGACTGCTGTGCTCCAAGTACAGTATCTGTGAGGGGTTGCAGTGTTGTGGCACCAGCACCAATGCCTAAAGCACAATTTTTCAGCCCCTGTTTAACAGGGGCGTGTAATTACAAATCTTGATCTAATAGTTCACAGCAGGGCCCATTCCTGCGCCCACCAAGAGTAACTATGAGGGCCTACAGTCTTGTGGCAACACCATCCACCACCACCACCACCACCAAAGGCCCAATTTTTCTGCCCTGTTCAACAGGTGCATGCAATTACAAATCTTGATCTAATAACTCACAGCAGGGCCCATTCCTGCACCCACCAAGAGTAACTGTGAGGGCTTACAGTCTTGTGGCAACACCGTCCACCACCACCACCACCACCACCAAAGGCCCAATTTTTCTGCCCGGTTCAACAGGTGCATGCAAGTACAAATCTTGATCTATTAACTCACAGCAGGGCCCATTCCTGTGCCCACCAGTCTTGTGGCTACACCAACATCTAATAGGGCAAATTTCTGCAGAGTATATACGGCAGGCCCCTACTTTCAAACATCCAACTTACAAACGACTCCTACTTGCAAACGGCAAGAGAAAACAGGAAGTGAGAGGAAATCTACCCCTAGGAAGGAAAATTCTATCCTGTTAGATTTAATTTGGGAAAAAGGTATCTCCTCTCTACTGATGCTTTATCACCAATCCTTGTTTCAATTAAAACCCCACTTTTCCAAAAACATTTGTCATTGGGACGGAAAGTGAGGTGACATGTTCTGAACAGATGTGCAAAGACAGCAAATGTTACAGGGGTGATAACCCCTCCCTATGTTCTCCAAAAAGCTTAAAAATTGATTTTTTTGGGATGTAGCTACACTTCATAATGTACCTGTTCAGATTCTACTTAAGAACAAACCTACAGTCCATGTCTTGTTTGCACCACCTATATACTGCTGTTCAGAGTATATAGGGTTGTAGGTATAGGGTTTTATTTTGGGTGCGGGGTCCCCCTTAGTATCCATACAAGACCCAAAGGGGCTGGGGTGGGGGGGGGGGGGTGATGGGGTAGCCATGCCATTTTTCTCAAGGATTTTCAGCCATATGGCGGCCAGGACAAGACATGACATTAAAGCCGCAAGTGGTTTTAAATGGCTTCTTTTTTTCCTTTACAAATGTCATTTTGTGCAAGGACAGTTCTAAACACGGGAAACACATGCCACTTCACAGGCATACTTTAGACACCCCCCAGGTACCATATTTAAAGGAAAATTTCACCTTTTTTTTTTTCACTTTATGCATCATTAAAATGACTGCTCCCGAAAAAACTTTAGTTTTTAAAATTTCTTTTTGCATTGATATATGTCCCCTGGGGCAGGACCCGGGTCCCCAAACCTGTTTTATAACATTAACATGCATATTGGCCGTTGTAATTAGCAATTTTGATTTCGAACGTTCGCGTCCATTATAACGAATAGGGTTCGAAAATTTGCGCGAACTTTCGGTCCGTTCGAAGGTTCTGGTGCGAACCGAACCCGGGGGTCCCCTCCCTTTGTATCACTGGTTTTATATACATTCATTATATACATCCAATTTTTTGTCACCCCTGCTGACAATAGGATATTTGTACATATGTATGTTCATTTTATGTATCCATTTAATAGTCCAGATGTCTATGTGGCACTTGGTCATGCATTTTCGTTTCCTTGTTGTTTTTACTGTACATGCGCATATTTATGTGTCTGGCAGATAATATGAATTTACATTTATTGCAATGTTTTTCTTTTTTCTTTTTACATACAATCTGACTATGTGATGTGTCATGCATTTTTTGATCAATAAACGTGTACAATTTTTTACCCGCACCATGCCTGCAGCCTCATTCAAAGTCCCAAACTTCCCCCCCCTTCTATTTACTGAACCAGGGATGGAGGTGCACCACATATGCACCTCATTTAAAGTCCCAAACCCCCCCTTTTTGATTAGTGCTAACAAACATTAACATCAGGCCCTGGCTCCAATGAGCTTCCAATCTAAAGTCCAAAATAAACTTTTTTACATTAGAGACTATTTTGACAGGAGACAAATAAAATACCAGCATGTCTTTGGATTGTGGTGAGAAACCCACACAGGCAAAACATATAAACTTCAACACAAGCATTAGCATGTTGGGGAATTGAACCAGCAACCCCAGTGCTGCTAGATGGAATTGCTACCCACTTAGCCACCGGGCAGCCTCACTCTTGTTCTTTGCATCTCTGTGGTGTGAACCAGTCCTAAGTCCATAGCCAAGTTCCGTATCTCCAAGCAATATACAATATATTGGACTAAGTATTGGGACGCCTGCCTTTAAACGCAAATGAACTGTAATCGCATCCCAGTCTTAGTCCGTAGGGTTAAATATTGAGTTGGCCCACCCTTTGCAGCTATAACAGCTTCAACTCTGCTGGGAAGGCTGTCCACAAGGTTTAGGAGTGTGTCTATGGGAATGTTTGACCATTCTTCCAGAAGTGAATTTGTGAGGTCAGGCACTGATGTTGGACGAGAAGGTCTGGCCTGCAGTCTCCGCTCTAATTCACCCCCAAGGTGTTCTGCTGTGTTGAGATCAGGACTCTGTCCAGGCCAGTCAAGTTCCTCCACCCCGAACTCACTCATCCATGTCTTTATGGACCTTGCTTTGTGCACTGGTCCAATTCATTTGGTGGAGGGGGATTATGGTGTGGGGTTGTTTTTCAGGGGTTGGGCATGGCCCCTTAGTTCCAGTGAAGGGAACTCTTAAGGCATCAGCATACTGAGACATTTTGGACAATTTCATGCTCACAACTTTGTGGGAACAGTTTGGGGGTGGCCCCTTCCTGTTTCAACATGACTGCACACCAGTGCACAAAGCAAGGTCCATAAAGACATGGATGAGCGAGTTTGAGGTGGAGAAACTTGACTGGCCTGCACAGAGTCCTGACCTCAATCCGATAGAACACCCTTTGGCTGAATTAGAGCAGAGACTGCGAGACAGGCCTTCTCATCCAACATCAGTGCCTGGCCTCACAAATGCACTTCTGGAAGAAGGATCAAACATTCCCATAGACACACTAAACCTTGTGGACAGCCTTCCCAACCTTCCCAGAAGCTGTTCTAGCTGCAAAGGGTGGGCCAAATCTAATTTTAACCCTACGGACTAAGACTGGGCTGCCATTAAAGTTCATGTGTGTGTAAAGGCAGGTGTCCCAATACTTTTGGCTAAATTGTGTTTCTGGCAAGATTTACAATGGTGGTGGAACACTCCTACACATAAATACAATATTTAGACATAGTTTTAAGACCTGGGAGATGAAACAACTTCTCTACTAGTGATGAGCCGAACACCCCCGGGTTCGGTTCGCACCAGAACCCGCAAACGGACCGAAAGTTCGCACGAACATTAGAACCCTATTAAATACAATGGATGCGAACGTTCGGATTCTAAAGTGCTAATTATAACGACTATTATCCATGTTATTGTCCGAAACAGAGTTTGGGAACCCGGCTTCTGCACCAGGGGACATGTATCAATGCAAAAAGAAGCTTTAAAAACGGACGTTTTCCGGGAGCAGTCATTTTAATGATGCATAAAGTGAAAAAAAAAAAAGTCAAATATTCCTTTAAATATTGTACCTGGGGGGTGTCTAAAGTATGCCTGTGAAGTGCCACGCGTTTCCCGTGTTTAGAACTGTCCCTGCACAAAATAACATTTCTAAAGGGAAAAAAGTCATTTAAAACTGCTTGCGGCTTTAATGCAATGTCTGGTCCTGGTAATATGGATGAAAATCTTTAGGAAAAATGGCATAGCTACCCCATCAACCCCCCCCCCCCTACCCCAGCCCATTACCAGCCCCTTTGGGTCTTGTATGGATATTAAGGGGAACCCCGCACACAAAATAAAAAAGGACCTATATACTCTGAACAGCCGTATACAGGCGGTGCATACAAGACAGGGACTGTAGGTTTGTTCTTATGTAGAATCTGTTTATAATTTTGAACAGCTGCATTGTTTAAGTGGAGCTCCATGGCAAATTCCTTTTTTTTAGTTTTTTGTAAAACATAGGGAACAGTTATCACCCCTGTCACATTTTTTTTGCTGTCTGTGCCCCTGTTCAGAACATTTCACCTCACTTTGCGTCCCAATGACAACTGTTTTTGAAATGTGGTGTTTTTATTGAAACAAGGATTGGTGATAAAGCATCAGTAGAGAGGAGACACCTTTCTCCCATATTAATTCTTACAGGAGAGAATTTTCCTTCCAAGGGGTAGATTTCCTCTCACTTCCTGTTGTCTTCTTGCGTTTGCAAGTAGTAGTAGTTTGTAAGTTGGATGTTTGAAAGTAGGGACCTTCCGTATATACTCTGCAGAAATTGGCCCCTTAGGTGTTGGTGTTGGCACAACACTGAAAGCACTCACAGTTATTCTTGGTGGGTGCTGGAACGCCCTTCTGTCAAGTATAATATCAGGAATTGTAATAACATATAATTGTTGATCAGTGGTAGTAAAAATTGGGCCTTTGATGGTGGTGCTGGTGCCCCAACACTGTAAGGCCTGACAGTTACTCTTGGTGGGCGCAGCAATGGTCCCTGCTGTGAATTATTAGATCAATAATTATAATTGCATGCCCCTGTTGAACAGGGGCTGAAAAATTGGGCCTTTGGTGGTGGTGGTGGTGGTGATGGTGGTGCTGGTGCCACAACACTGTAAGGCCTGACAGTTACTCTTGGTGGGCGCAGCAATGCTCCCTGCTGTGAATTATTAGATCAATAATTATAATTGCATGCCCCTGTTGAACAGGGGCTGAAAAATTGGGCCTTTGGTGGTGGTGGTGGTGGTGATGGTGGTGCTGGTGCCACAACACCGTAAGGCCTGACAGTTACTCTTGGTGGGCGCAGCAATGCTCCCTGCTGTGAATTATTAGATCAATAATTATAATTGCATGCCCCTGTTGAACAGGGGCTGAAAAATTGGGCCTTTGGTGGTGGTGGTGGTGGTGATGGTGGTGCTGGTGCCACAACACTGTAAGGCCTGACAGTTACTCTTGGTGGGCGCAGCAATGGGCCCTGCTGTGAATTATTAGATCAATAATTATAATTGCATGCCCCTGTTGAACAGGGGCTGAAAAATTGGGCCTTAGGCACTGGTGGCACAACACTGCAACCCCTCACAGATACTGTACTTGGAGCACAGCAATGAGGCCTGTTGCAAAGTATTGCATCAAAAATTTTAATTACACGCCCCTGTTAAACAGGGGCTGAAAAATTGGGCCTTAGCCACTGGTGGCGTCACCCATAAACCAAAATGATCTTCCAAGCTATCATCGTTAATCGTATCATTGAGGAGGATGAGGAGGATAGCCAGTCAACATAACAGCACAGGCACTCAGCATCAGTCTTGAAGGGATGTGACATTTTAAAATCAATTAGTCTGTTATATCAGCATCTGGTGTGTGGTAGCTGGTGGTGATCCAAGACTGGTTCATCTTGATGAAAGTCAGTCGATCAACCGAGTCGGTGGACAGGCGCACCCTGTGATCCGTGACAAATCCTCCAGCAGCACAGAATGTGCGTTCTGAAAGAACGCTGGATGCAGGACAGGCCAGTAGCTCAATTGCATACTGTGCAAGCTCTGGCCAGTGATCCATCCTCAAGACCCAGTAAGCCAGAGGATTTTTGGTGGGGAAGGTGTTCAAGTCTGACCTTGCCCCTAGGTATTCCTGCACCATGTATATCAGACGCTGGCGATGGTTGCTGGAACCGATCATACTTTGGGGCTGCGGACTAAAGAATTGCCTGAACGCATCGGTCAGACGGCCACCTTCCCCACTGCTCCTTCTTTGACTGCCCGAAGCCTCAGCAACTCGTTGTCCAGGACCAGGAGTTTGTAACCTCCCAGTCTCTGGGAACGCGTTGCACAGACCTTTCTGCAAGGCCTCCCGGAGTTGTCTCATCCTCTGCTCCCTCTGCGACGGTACGATAAGGTCCGCAACCTTACCCTTGTACCGTGGATCAAGGAGAGTGGCCAGCCAGTAATGGTCCCTCTCCTTGATCCGAAGAATACGAGGATCCTTCCGCAGACTTTGCAGGATCAGGGAGGCCATGCAGCGTAGGTTAGCTGAGGCATTCAGTCCGGAGTCCTCTGGGTCACTAAGGACGACACGATCCGCAGCCACCTCCTCCCAGCCACGTACAAGTCCACTGGTTTCTTGGGACTGTAAATCATCCCTAAAAGACTGCTGCTGATGATGCTGAGTGCCAGCCTCCACCTCCATGCTGACACAATCCTCCTCCTCCTCCTCCTCCTCCTCCTCTTCCTGTGCGATGGGTGGGACAGAAGGAACACTGTCTGGGTAAAGGGGGCCTTGAGAGGCAAGGAAGTCCTCCTCTTCCTGCCTCTGTTCTGCCTCAAGTGCCCTGTCCATTATTCCACGCAGCGTGTGCTCCAACAGGTGGACAAGAGGTACAGTGTCACTGATGCATGCACTGTCACTGCTCACCATCCTCGTGGCCTCCTCAAATGGTGCCAGGACAGTGCATGCATCCCTGATCATGCCCCACTGGCGTGGTGAAAAAAACCCAAGCTCGCCTGACCCTGTCCTGGTGCCGTAGTCGCACAGGTACTCATTGATGGCCCTCTGTTGCGTGTGCAGCCGCTGCAGCATGGCCAACGTTGAGTTCCACCTGGTGGGCATGTCACATATAAGGCGGTTCTTGGGCAGGTTCAACTCCTTTTGAAGCTCAGCCAGGCGAGCACTGGCATTATAAGATCTGCGGAAATGCACACAGACTTTCCTGGCCTGCCTCAGGACATCCTGTAAGCCCGGGTACCTGCCCAAGAACCGCTGCACCACCAGGTTAAGGACATGAGCCATACAGGGCACATGGGTCAGTTGTCCCTGTCGGAGGGCGGAGAGGAGGTTGGTGCCATTGTCGCAAACCACCATTCCTGGCTTAAGCTGGCGTGGCGTCAACCACCTCTCGGCCTGCCCCTGCAGAGCAGACAGGACCTCTGCCCCAGTGTGGCTCCTGTCCCCCAAACACACCAGCGCAAGCACGGCATGGCATCTTATTGCCTGCGTACTTGCGTAGCCCCTTGAACGCCTACGGAGCACCGCTGGTTCCGAGGACAAACCACAGGAAGAGGCCATGGAGGAAGAAGAAGAGGAGGGGGTGGAGGAGAGAGGTGTGTCACAACCAGTAGTAGCATTTTGGAGGCGTGGCGGTGGAACAACCTCCAACACTACTGCACCTTGTCCTGCATTCTTCCCAGCTGCCAAAAGAGTGACCCAATGGGCCGTGAAAGAAAGGTAACGTCCCTGTCCATGCCTGCTGGACCATGAGTCAGCGGTAATATGCACCTTACCGCTGACCGCCCTGTCCAGCGAGGCCAAGACATTGCCTTCCACATGCCTGTAGAGAGCCGGAATAGCCTTCTGTGCGAAAAAGTGTCGTTTGGGAACCTGCCACTGAGGAACCGCACATTGCACAAACTCACGGAAGGGGGCCGAGTCTACCAACTGAAAAGGCAGCAGTTGAAGCGCTAGCAATTTAGCCAAGCTAGCATTCAATCGCTGGGCATGTGGATGGCTGGGAGTGAACTTCTTTCGACGGTCCAGCAGCTGGGGCAGGGAAATTTGCCTGCTAGAATCGGACGTTGGTGTACTGCTAGCAGAGTGCCCGCAAGTACTTGCCTGTGACACACCTAATTCTACACCTTCATTCCTCTCAGAGCAGGTTTCAGAGAGGAGTGAAGGTATAGTGGGGTTGGAGATCCCAGCTGATGCGGTGCAAGAAGAGGTCAGCTTTGTTCTTTGGTGTGGGTCTTTAAGGTAGGCTTGCCAACGAGCTGCATGGCAGGTCAACATATGTCTGATCAAGCATGTGGTGCCAGAGCGGCTGATGTTTTGGCCATGCGATATACGCTTGAGACATATGTTGCAAACAGCAGCTGTGCGATCTGATGCACTCGCCTCAAAAAAGGCCCACACCAAAGAATTTTATGCATGACGGGCAGAGGCAGCGCCCTGCACAGGCGGAGCTCTGCGGTGTGATTCCGTCGGTGTGCTGCCCATACGCTGGCCACTCAAGGGCATCCTGCCTCGTTGGAGATGTGCCTCCTCCTCATCCTCCTCCTCCTCCTCTCTCCTATTAGGCACCCACGTGGAGTCAGTGACCTCATCATCCCCTCCCTCCTCATCACTGGAGCCAATCTGGCAATATGCTGCAGCTGCTGGAGCATGACTGCCAGATTGGTGTCCTTCTTGAGCATCCCCTCTCTCTGCTCTCACGCTGTTGCCTTCCTCTAGCTGGGTATCATCATCAGATCCTTCCAAACGCTGGGCATCCTCCTGGAGCATGTACCCAACACTGTGCTCAAACAGTTCGGGGGACTCCTCAGGAGGAGGCCATGGTGGGTCTAGGGAAGGATTGACTAATGAAGATAATGATACCAGAGAAGAGGACGCTTTGGCAGCTGCTTTGCCAGTACCCTGAGCCTGGGTGAGAGAGGATGAGGAGGATGAGGTGGGCTTGGTCATCCACTCTACCAAGTCTTCGGCATGATGTGGCTCAGCATGTCCAGCTGCCGAAAACAAGGACAAGCGTGTCCCATGGCCATGTGCTGATGACAATGCACCGCGTACACGACCAGCACTGTTGCCCCCAGACACAGAGCCTGCTTGCCCTCTTTTTTTGCCTCCTGACTGTCTGCCTCTCCTTGGTTGCCTTCCAGACATTTTAATGGATGGCCTGCAGGGAGATGGGAAAAACAGCAATAAGGGCTACCTTCAGGTGTATACTGTGCAGGAGGCTTAGCAACAATGACACTGACACTGTCCCCTGCCTATCCTTCTCTGTCCCTAAACACAAGGATTGAAAATATGGTTCAGCAAAATAGTTTTAGAACAGAATAGCACACTGACACTTTCCCTCACTGTCCTACTCTGTCCCTCCCTACAAACAAGATTTAGCACAGAATAGCACACTGATAATTTCTACGAGTGTCCTTCTCTGTCCCTAAACTCAAGGATTGAAAATATGGAACAGCAAAATTGGTTTAGAACAGAATAGCACACTGTCAGTTTCACTCACTGTACCTCTCTGTCCCTCAAATCAAGGATTGAAAATATGGTTCAGCAAAATAGTTTTAGAACAGAATAGCACACTGACACTTTCCCTCACTGTCCTACTCTGTCCCTCCCTACAAACAAGATTTAGCACAGAATAGCACACTGATAATTTCTACGAGTGTCCTTCTCTGTCCCTAAACTCAAGGATTGAAAATATGGAACAGCAAAATTGGTTTAGAACAGAATAGCACACTGTCAGTTTCACTCACTGTACCTCTCTGTCCCTCAAATCAAGGATTGAAAATATGGTTCAGCAAAATAGGTTTAGAACAGAATAGCACACTGTCAGTTTCACTCACTGTACCTCTCTGTCCCTCAACTCAAGGATTGAAAATATGGTTCAGCAAAATAGTTTTAGAACAGAATAGCACACTGACACTTTCCCTCACTGTCCTACTCTGTCCCTCCCTACAAACAAGATTTAGCACAGAATAGCACACTGATAATTTCTACGAGTGTCCTTCTCTGTCCCTAAACTCAAGGATTGAAAATATGGAACAGCAAAATTGGTTTAGAACAGAATAGCACACTGTCAGTTTCACTCACTGTAACTCTCTGTCCCTCAACTCAAGGATTGAAAATATGGTTCAGCAAAATAGTTTTAGAACAGAATAGCACACTGACACTTTCCCTCACTGTCCTACTCTGTCCCTCCCTACAAACAAGATTTAGCACAGAAAAGCACACTGATAATTTCTACGAGTGTCCTTCTCTGTCCCTAAACTCAAGGATTGAAAATATGGAACAGCAAAATTGGTTTAGAACAGAATAGCACACTGTCAGTTTCACTCACTGTACCTCTCTGTCCCTCAACTCAAGGATTGAAAATATGGAACAGCAAAATAGGTTTAGAACAGAATAGCACACTGTCAGTTTCACTCACTGTACCTCTCTGTCCCTCAACTCAAGGATTGAAAATATGGTTCAGCAAAATAGTTTTAGAACAGAATAGCACACTGACACTTTCCCTCACTGTCCTACTCTGTCCCTCCCTACAAACAAGATTTAGCACAGAATAGCACACTGATAATTTCTACGAGTGTCCTTCTCTGTCCCTAAACTCAAGGATTGAAAATATGGAACAGCAAAATTGGTTTAGAACAGAATAGCACACTGTCAGTTTCACTCACTGTACCTCTCTGTCCCTCAACTCAAGGATTGAAAATATGGTTCAGCAAAATAGTTTTAGAACAGAATAGCACACTGACACTTTCCCTCACTGTCCTACTCTGTCCCTCCCTACAAACAAGATTTAGCACAGAATGGCACACTGATAATTTATACGAGTGTCCTCTGTCCCTAAACTCAAGGATTGAAAATATGGAACAGCAAAATTGGTTTAGAACAGAATAGCACACTGTCAGTTTCACTCACTGTACCTCTCTGTCCCTCAAATCAAGGATTGAAAATATGGTTCAGCAAAATAGTTTTAGAACAGAATAGCACACTGACACTTTCCCTCACTGTCCTACTCTGTCCCTCCCTACAAACAAGATTTAGCACAGAATAGCACACTGATAATTTCTACGAGTGTCCTTCTCTGTCCCTAAACTCAAGGATTGAAAATATGGAACAGCAAAATTGGTTTAGAACAGAATAGCACACTGTCAGTTTCACTCACTGTACCTCTCTGTCCCTCAAATCAAGGATTGAAAATATGGTTCAGCAAAATAGTTTTAGAACAGAATAGCACACTGACACTTTCCCTCACTGTCCTACTCTGTCCCTCCCTACAAACAAGATTTAGCACAGAATAGCACACTGATAATTTCTACGAGTGTCCTTCTCTGTCCCTAAACTCAAGGATTGAAAATATGGAACAGCAAAATTGGTTTAGAACAGAATAGCACACTGTCAGTTTCACTCACTGTACCTCTCTGTCCCTCAACTCAAGGATTGAAAATATGGTTCAGCAGAATAGTTTTAGAACAGAATAGCACACTGACACTTTCCCTCACTGTACCTCTCTGTCCCTAAACTCAAGGATTGAAAATATGGTTCAGCAAAATAGTTTTAGAACAGAATAGCACACTGACACTTTCCCTCACTGTACCTCTCTGTCCCTACAAACAAGGATTAGCACAGAATAGCACACTGTCACTGACACTCTCCCTACCTATCCTTATTTGTCCCTAAACACAAGGAATCCAGGATTATTAAAGGAAAAATAATGACACTGTCCCTGCCTATGCTTCTCTTTCCCTGCTCCGGAACACACTACACAAGGCCGCCGCGCTGGCGGCCTTTTATAGTGTGGGGCGTGTACTAAACCCCCTCAGCAATAATTGGCCACAGGCATCCTGCCTGTGGCCAATCATTGCTCTCCTCGCTGCCGGCGCTGTGATTGGCCAAGCATGCGGGGTCACAGTGCATGCTTGGCCAATCACAGCGCCTGGATGACATTGCGATGGCGTAGTGCATTGTGGGCCGTTCGCGTCACTCGAATTTGGCGCGAACGGCCCAAATAGTTCGATCTTCGTCGAACGATCGAACAGCCGATGTTCGAGTCGAACGTATGTCGAACTCGAACGTATGTTCGACTCGAACACGAAGCTCATCCCTATTCTCTACATGAAGCAGCATGTTTGGGATTTGAACCCAGACACTCAGTGATGCTAAGCAGAAGTTCTAACCTCTAAGCCACAGAGCTGCCACATGTGAGATCCTCATACACATAAATACAGCATTTCTTTGGTCATTCAGGTGATGGAATTACATTACTCAAGAATTATTCTTCTTGATTTATTCTGTGAAATTTGGTGTTTTTTTTGTGGGTGAGTTTAGAATAGTGATATTACCCTCAAATTTTGGGGAATTACATTTAGATTTTTGATGTTGGAACACAAATCAAATTTTTAGGGCTCAAATTATGATTATTTAGAAATAATAAAAAGCACAAAAAAATGTGACTAATTTTAATTTGCATCAGCAATGGTATTGTTTGTGCTTTGTAAAGACGCCTGTGTGAGTTTGGGTAAAGATTGTTGTGAGATGGAGAGTAAGGCCCCATGCACACAGGGCGTCTTTGCAGCTGCTGTTAGCAGCGTTAGACGTTTTTTTTTTACAGCTGCAAAACGCCCAACCATGTTATTCTATTGTGTCATGCACACATAGAGCTTTTATGAGCTCCAAGTGGCATAGGCGTTTTCCAGCTGCAAAAAAAAAACCGAAACCAGTGCGTTCTGGAGCTCCAGGTTCGAGCTGCAAAAACGCCCAACGCTATTAAACGCGCAAAAACGCAGCACAAACGCCACAATTGCGTTTTTGAGCTCCAGCATTTTTGTATTTTTTTTTAAAAAGGTCAAAAAATGTTTACAAAACATGGACAGGCGTTTTTAAGCTGTAAAAAATGCGGCTGTAAAAAAGCCCTGTGTGCATGGGGCCTTACAAGTGAAAGTGACAGAGAAAAATATATTTTATCAAAACATTCCACATTCTAGCATTCTTAAAAACAAAATATTTTAATTAGAAGCAACATTGTTATATGCAATATTGTTACATATAAAAGACCGACTAAAAAAAAAAAAAAATTGATATTTTAACCACTTCAGCACTGGGCCTATTCTGGCACTTCTCTCCTTCATGTAAAAATCATAAATTTAGGGCTAGAAAATTACTTAAAAACCCCAAACATTATATATGTTTTTTTAGCAGACACCTTAGGGAATAAAATGGCGGTCATTGCAAATTTTTAGCTCGCTCGGTATTTGCGCAATAAATTTTCAATCGCCTTTTTAAAAAAAAAAAAAAAATGGTTTCATGAATAAAAAAAAATGACAAAACAGTAAAGTTAGTCCAATTTTTTGGGATAATGTGAAAGATGTTGTTATGCTGAGTAAATAGATACCTAACATGTCACGCTTTAAAAATGCGCACACTCATGGAATGACACCAAACTTCCGTACTTAAAAATCTCCCTAGGCGATGCTTTCAAAATTTTTACACGTTACCATTTTCGCATTACAGGGAAGGTCTAGTGCTAGAATTGTTGCACTCGTTCTAACGCACGCAGCAATACCTCACATGTGTGGCTTGAACGGCGTTTACATATGTGGGTGGGACTTACGAATGTGTTTGCTTCTGAGCGCAAGCTACTGGGGACATGGGCGGGTTTGTTTTTTGTTTTTTTTGTTTTTGTTTTTTACTTTTTTGTATTTCTTACTCTTTTTTTAACTTTTTTGTTTTTTTGTTCACTTTTATTCCTATTACAAGGAATGTAAACATCCCTTGTAATAGGAATCTATTGTGACAGGTCCTCTTTATGGAGAGATGCAGGGTCAATAAGACCCCACATCTCTCCTCCAGGCTGGAAAGCATGAGATCGTCAAAAAAATTCACCGATCTCATGCTGACAGCAGAGATCACGGCTTTGTTTACATACGGGAACCCGGCGTGATGTCATAACGTCGCGCCCGAGCCTCCGACGGTCATAGAGATGACTGGTGACCATCTGGTCACCAGTCATCTATATGCTTCCCATCCGGCGCCGGCCAATTCGTTCTCCGAGCCCCAGATGGCACGGGAGAGCCCGGAGAAGCACCGGACGCCCCCCCCGCCGCCTATAAGAACGATCAAGCGGCGAAACTGCCGCTATGATCGTTTTTATCGTGCACAGAATCGACGGCTGAAAAGAATGATATCTGAATGATGCCTGCAACTGCAGGCATCATTCAGATGTCACCGCACAAAGCCAAGGACGTCATTTGACGGTGGGCGGTAGGAAAGTGGTTAATATTTCGACAATTTAGAAAAAAGGTCATTTTTATCCTTCATTGATGAGACTGCACTGATGGGCTGCACTGATGGGCACCGATGAGGTGGCAAGGGTGGGCACTGAGAGGTGGCATTGCTAGTTGACACTGGTGGGCATTGAGAAGTGCACATAAGCCGGTGATTGCCTTTTTTTATGCTCACGCTGTCTGCACAAGGAGAAAACAAAAACCATTACCCAGCTTTTGTTTACATCACGTGATCAGCTGTCATTGGCTGACAGCTGATCACATGGTAAGGGGCAGGGATCGGCCCCTTACTCGGATCTGTCATCATCCGAGTCTCAGTGACTCGATGACCACAGCGCACGCGTGAAGGGGAGGACGTCTATTGACAGACTCCCGGCAATTGAGGACCGTGCTGTGGCCGTCGATCAGTTATAGCGCTGATCTCAAGTGATTAAAGAGGGTCTAAATGGGCCATTGACATGCATCACAATTCAACTTAGGAATGTGTCTTTGCAAAGTTAAACTAAATTAAATCCTTTCTTATTTTTGCTTGGGGATAGAGTGCAGAGGGATTACAAGTCTAGACAGTTTTTGGGGATGTCTGCACCCCTGATAGGGTGAAGACAACTCCCAAATTTGGTCACTTTATCCTTCCAAATAATTCACTTCCTGTCACATAGCCACACAGGAAGTGAGGGGAAATCCCTACCAATGTCTTTCCTTGGAGACACACAGGTCAATCTAAATACTTTCCCCATTATGTACATTGCACTCCAGCATTTTGCGGGATACACCCCAAATTATTAGGTATTTTGGACTTTGGGGTTTATTTACTAAAGGGAAATCTACTTTGCACTACAAGTACACTTGCTGGATATCCGAGGGGGACATGCAAGCAAACAAAAAAAAAAACACCATCTTTGCTTTTACATGATTGGATGTTACAATCACCAGTGATCCCTCAGATTTTCAGCAGCTACACTTTTACTGCAGAGTGGATTTGTCTTTACTAAACCCCAAACTACCCAATGATTTGGGGTGTACACAACAAAGTCCTAGAGTGCAATTTGCTTAATGGGGACACTAGTTAGATTGATCTGTGTGTCCCCAA
This sequence comes from Rana muscosa, assembly GCA_029206835.1. Classification (NCBI taxonomy): domain Eukaryota; kingdom Metazoa; phylum Chordata; class Amphibia; order Anura; family Ranidae; genus Rana; species Rana muscosa. The sequence continues at coordinate 44,674,524 of CM055118.1, forward strand.
GAAACAACATTGGTAGGGTTTTACCTTCACTTCCTGTTTAGCTGTGTGTCAGGAAGTGAAGCCAATTTTACTAAAAGGGGACACAAAGCCCAACCTAAAAAACAAAAAACAAAAAAAAAACAGGGGTTCTAACACTTACTTTGTTTCTTTCAAAATGCCTACAATTAGAATCGGATTGCCTTGAGCTATTTTTAAGTGCAGTGCTCTAAATCAGTGCTTCTCAAGTACCCCCAACAGGCCATTTTTGCAGGTTTTCCTTCATCTTGCACATGTGCTTTAAATCACAGTCAATGGTTTGAATTTTGGACAGCAATTCTCAATAAGATAAATTCACAAAACATGTCCTGTTGGGGGTACTTGAGGACTGAGGCTGAGAACGACTGCAGTAAAAAGGAAAATTGAATACTTACCGCTCTGTATTTTTCATTTCCTGGTGATTATCCATGGCAGCACACAATACAATACATGCATATGCTAGCATGAAGGCACCAGGGTAGACAAATCACACCTGTTGTTTTGACATGCCAATCAGCGGTCACATTTTGTTGCAAAGAAAACACAAAACAAACCTCAAAACTTTGCATCAAATTTTATTGGTCAACAAAACAAAAGTGAAGACAAAATAAAAAACATGGTCAATTTGAAACAGTTACAGACTCACAACATCTTGAAAAAGTTTTCGCAAAATAATGCAGCACAGACAATGAAATCAAAGTGAACAAACGACACACATTAACAACATCAAAATTATTTCAGGGGAACATTTCCCCCACACAAAAAAATACAATCCACAAAACTAAAACAAACATCTGTTTTGCAAAGACATAACAAATAAAATACATGTGTTACAAACTCGATAAGGACACCAAAATGTACTTTTTGCCGGACACACACTCTTGCCTCTTTTCAGGGCAAGGGAGAGGATGCTATCTGCGAGCTTTATATAACATAGGTTTGTGAGCTAATGAGGCAATTGAAAACACATGCACAGTCCACGAAACACCCAAAATGCAAGTTCACCCAATGTAGAGACTGAACTTCAAAGTGGCTACACCTGTTCAGGATGTCCTTCAATTACTAACCCATAAAAACACTCTCTGAGCATGCCCAGAAATATCCAGGTGCTGTTCACACACAAAAAGCACCACCAAAAAATCTAACTGGCTGGGCATGCTCAGAAGAACTCAAGCTAGCAGAAAATAACCCCCCCCCCCCCTGTTCAAAATTAAGCACATCATCCAGCATGCTACAAAATTAGAGATGGGACAACCCCCCCCCCACCAACAAATACCATTGCAGTCTATGGGAACTGACTTGTTAATTTTGCTAGTCCCCACTTGGTTGGCTTATCTTCTAGTTATTGGCCTTAAAATGGGGGCCCAGGTCCCACCCTAAGGGACATATATCAATGTTACCAATTTGGACAACACCAAAAACAAAACAAGGAGAAGTGCCTTTAAATATGCCAAATTGCTTAAGGGCCATTTCACACCACATGCAGTCCATTGCGCTTTTTATGCATCAATAATGCATGGAAAGTTGGTTATATGGTTCTAAATGGCAGTGTTTGTTCCAGTGCGTTCCAGTTCCACAAAAAAAGTAGAACATGCTGCATTTTACCTGCACTGGACTGTACTGGAATGCAGCAAAACGCATCATAAACGCACTGGAACGCACAGGAACACACCTAAATGCACAAAAAATGCACCAAAAACGCACTGGAACACACTTGTCCTTATCTATGGTTAATAAAAAAGAGGGGTGAAAAAAAAGCACTGGACTGCATCAAAAACGTACCAAAAATGCACTGGAATTCATCAAAAACGTGCATGCAAAAAAGCACCTGGAACGCATCCGGATTGCGTTTCTATGGTGTGAACTGGCCCTAGTTCACACCACAGAAACGCAGTCTGGATGCGCTCCAGGTGCTTTTCTGCATGCGCATTTTTAACACGTTCCAGTGCATTTTTGATGCGTTTTTGATGCAGTCCAGTGTTTTTTTCCCCCTCTTTTCACTTAGGACAAGTGTGTTGCAGTGCGTCTTTGGTGCATTTAGGTGCGTTCCGGTGCATTCCAGTGCGTTTTTGGTACGTTCCGTTGCTTTTTTGATGTGTTTTACTGCGGTCCAGTACAGTTCTGTACCTAAAAAATGCAGCATGACCATTTTTTTTCCTTTCTGAAACGCACTGGAACGGACTGCAGTGGTGTGAACTATGCCATTGGCATTAATGTGATCAACTTTCTTTGCGTTTTTCATGCATCAAAAAATTGCACTGCACTGCATCCGGTGTGAACTGGCCCTAAATATCATACCTGGGGGGTGTCTATAGTATGCCTGTAAAGTAGCGCATGTTTTCCATGTTTATAACAGTCCAAGAGCAAAATGACATTTCTAAAGTAAAATAATAGTCATTAAAAAGTACTCGCGGCTGTAATGAATTGCTGGTTCCCGTCAATACAGATAAAAGTCATTGAAAGTCTTTGAAAAAAAAAATGCGTGGGGGTCCCCCAAATTCCATTACCAGGCCCTTCAGGTCCGGAATGGATATTAAGGGGAACCCTGCTGCAAATTTAAAAAAAAATGCGTGCGGTTCCCCCAAATATCCATACCAGGCCCTTCAGATCTAGTATGGATTTTAAGGGGAACTCCACCCCAATTTTTTTTTAAAAATGGCGTGGAGTCCCCCCAAAAATCCACACCAGACCCTTATCCGAGCACGCAACCTGGCAGGTCGCAGGAAAAGAGGGGGGGGCGAGAGAGCACCCCCCCTCCTGAACCGTACCAGGCCACATGCCCTCAACATGGAGAGGATGTCCCCATGTTGGTGGGGACAAGGGCCTCATCCCCACGACCCTTGCCTGGTGGTTGTGGGGGTCTGCGGGTGGGGGGCTTATCGGAATCTGGAAGACCCCTTTAACAAATGTGAAAAATGACAATAGCCGGTTTTTGACAATTCCTTTATTAATGTCTTCTCTTTTCTTCCATCTTCTTCTTTCATCTTCTTCTTCCATCTTATTCTTCCATCTTCTTCTGTTCTCCATTAGGGTTTCTTCCTCCATCTTGTTCTTCATCTTCCTCTTTATCTTCATCTTCATCTTCCTTCTTCTTTCAGTGTTCTCGTCCGCATCTTGCTCCGGCTTCTTCTTCCCTTCTTCTTTCTTCGGCCGCTCCGTTTGAATTGGAGGTTCCCGCTGTGTGACGCTTCAGTTCTCCTCTTGGTCCGCTGCCACCCGGTGACCCCGCCCCCCCTCTGACGCACATGGATTTCACGGGGACTTTCCCCTGTGTGAAATGGTAATGGGGTACATTGTACCCCTACCATTTCACAAAGAAATTGTCAGAAATGTAAAAAATGACAATAGCCGGTTTTTGACAATTCCTTTATTAATGTCTTCTCTTTTCTTCCATCTTCTTCTTCCATCTTCTTCTTCCATCTTCTTCTGTTCTCCATTCGGGTTTCTTCCTCCATCTTGTTCTTCATCTTCCTTCGGTGTTCTCGTCCGCATCTTGCTCCGGCTTCTTCTTCCCTTCTTCGGCCGCTCCGTTTGTTGAGGGCATGTGGCTTGGTACGGTTCAGGAGGGAGGGGGGGCCGCACTCTCGTCCCCCTCTATTTTCCTGCGACCTGCCAGGTTGCGTGCTCGGATAAGGGTCTGGTGTGGATTTTTGGGGGGACACCACGCCATTTTTTTTTAAATTTGGGGTGGAGTTCCCCTTAAAATCCATTCCAGATCTGAAGGGCCTGGTATGGATATTTGGGGGAACCGCACGCATTTTTTTTTTAATTTGCAGCGGGGTTCCCCTTAATATCCATTCCAGACCTGAAGGGCCTGGTTATGGAATTTGGGGGACCCCCACGCATTTTTTTTGTTTTTATCAATGACTTTCAATGACCTTTCTCTATATTGCCGGGAGCCGACAATTCATTATAGCCGCGGGTGCTTTTAAATGCCTTTTTTTTCCTTTAGAAATGTCATTTTGCTGGCGCACTGGGAAGTTCAGAGCTGCGCCTGTTCAACTTATGCAAATTGAGTTACGTGACTTGACATTTACTAAAATTTTGCCGGCGCAGTGTCTTGGCGCGTTTGAACGAGTAAAATTCCAGCGCTGAGCTAAAAAAAAACTCCCGCAGCTGTAATCGTACTTGCCGGCGCAGCGGGCTGGTTTTGAAAAATTTACTTTATCACTCTATTTTGGGCATGTTTGTTATTTGGGCAGGTGTCACTACACTTCCTCACATCACCCCACATCACCCCCATTATATTCTCCCTTCCAGCTTCTTTATATTTAGATTTTAACATGCCGTGCGCCAGGTCCATAGTGGCGCACTGAGCGCCTCCTCCCGTCCGCCGAGAACACTATAGTAAATGGGAAATAGGGCTGCAATACCGGCGCTAATGTTTTGTAAATACCAAAACAGCCATTGCGCGCGCAGATGCGCCGATACTCATGGCGCAAACGTTTCGTAAATCAGCCCCTATGTGTGCGGTGATGGTTCACTAATATAGGAGTCACTCACTGGTGATTTATCGTCTCCCCCACCCTATAGCATTAGTCCCTTATAGGGAGATTCTTTGTGGCAAGATCACACTATGTTTTTTTGTTTTTTGTTTTTTCAATACATGCAATTTTTGGATAACTGACCCCATACTGCGGAGTACCCTCCTGTTGTCGTCCTTCAATATCATTGAAAAACCTGTATCCGAAGTGCATTTAAAGTCCTAGGCTGGGTTATAGCCATCTGTTCGATTTGGTTTATCTTCTGGTAAGCATATAACTTCACCAGTCTATAGGACCCAAGATCAGTGTTTTAATTGACATCAGCCCTTTAAGCATTTCTGTTTGGACTTTTCACTATCCAAATAATAATATTTTGGACTCATAGCGCAACTTTTCTTTTCCATTACACTTGTAAATAAAGCTGGCAATACGCCAGGTTTTAAAGAAACTGCCTGTACGCTGACCTTCATTCTGAGAAAAGGTGATCCCCACGAGCTAATCTCCCACACGTGGTGGAGAATGCGGGCACTTTCTGAAGATGGAGGAAATGTTAAAGGCCCTGCTACAGGCCAGTGCAGCTCAGCGGGAAACCAACCGCCAAGTCACAGCACAACAGGCAGCACAACAGGAGACCGCTGCAGCACAACAGGCGGCCCAGCAGGAGATGAACCGGCAGTTCGCAGAGGCTCTGCTAGAACTGAAAAAGGGGTCCGCACCTTCTGCGCCAGTGGAAGCAAAGATGGTACGTGCATCCTACCACCTACAAAAAATGACATCTGCTGATGATGTTGAGGCATACCTTGCGACTTTTGAGAGAGTTGCTGACTGCGAAGGATGGCTAAAAGAGCAGTGGGCGGGTCTCTTGGCCCCACTTCTAACAGGAGAACCCCAAAAGGCCTATTTTGACCTAAACCCGATAAGGCCCAGGACTATGAGACTCTAAAGACAGAGATACTCACATGCTTGGGTGTCACCATGGCAATCCGGGCCCAGCGGGTGCATCAGTGGTCCTACTCCAGCAACAAGCCACCCCGTTCACAAATGTTTGACCTGGTCCACCTCACCAAAAAGTGGTTGCAGCCAGAGACCTTGTCAGGCCCGCAGATCGTGGAGCGTGTGGTAATGGACCGTTATCTGCATGCGCTCCCTGCTGCTCTGAGGAAGTGGGTCAGACAGGGCGACCCCAAAACTGCAGCCCAACTGGTCGACTTAGTGGAGAGGTACAGTGCTACTGAGGACTTGGTGAATCCATCTACGCCCACTTCGGTGTGTCTAGGGGTGCAAGATCTCCCGGCGGTTCTGGTAAGACTGTTCCGGGGTCCAAGAGCTTGGGGAGATTTGATAAGACTGTTGTTCCAACTGATGAGACTGTGGTTCCTAGACCAGGAGACTGGCCAAAGCAGCCAGGAAGGCCTTTGGGACCGTTGAGAGGACTGGGAGTTGAGCATATAAGATGTTTTCATTGCCATGCATTCGGGCATATTGCTGCGAACTGTCCTATAAATGATGAACCTATGCAATGCGATTATGCTTATATGAAAAGACACATTTCTTTGTTTGCACAGGTCGCATGTACTGCATCATGTCAGAGTCGCATTGAAAAACAGATGTGTGTTATTTAAGTGGATGGAAAGCCACTGACAGCCCTGCTAGACTCTGATAGTGTGGTGACCCTAGTCAGGAGTGATTGTGTGAACCCCACAAAACTACACCCCAGTACTATTGGGGTAATTTGCATCCATGGGGACACTCGAGACTACCAGACAGCGGTGGTTGAGGTTGATACCCCCGGGGGCAGTGTAACACATTCAGTGGGTGTGGTACCTTCCCTGTTTCACGAAGCTTTAGTGGAAAGAGATTTTCCCCATTTCTGGAAATTATGGAGAGCAAGGGGAGGCTGGTAGATAGAGCTCCCCCTGCTGGGGAAGCACGGGAACTCTCACCAGACCCTTTTTGCCAAAGGGAAGGGGATGCTGTTGGTGGGATCGAGGAAGCCGGAGACCCTCTTTGTTTCCCTGTCATGGCTGGGGAGCAGGAGGACCTGGAAGCTAGCTACCAGCCTGAGGGTAACGAACAGGAGAACCCCTCTGACCCTGACATTGAGAGTAGCCAAAATGTGGTACCCGATTTAGAGGCCAGGAGAGAGGATTTCTGTACCAAGCAACTACGAGAGGCCACCCTCATGAGAGCCAGGGAAAACGTTAAGATGTTAGATGGGGAACCGGTGGATCCTAATTTGGTGGTGTCTTTTCCCTACATGGCAATTAAAAACAATTTATTGTATCGAGTGATAAAACATGGAGAGGACGAGGTAGAACAGCTACTAGTTTTCAAACCCTTCCGCAGGGTGGTGCTAGACCTGGCCCATGGTCATGTAATGGGGGGGCATCTCGGTGTTGAAAAAAACAGGGAGAGAATCGCCCAGAGATTTTTCTGGCCCAGGTTGCATGCAGATGTCAAGGAGTACTGCGAATCATGCCCCGAGTGCCAAATGTCGGCACCGTCACCCCATTTTCACAGCCCCCTTGTTCCTCTGCCAATAATCGAGGTCCCCTTTGAGAGAATTGGCATGGACCTGGTGGGGCCGGTTGTGAAATCTGCCCGCGGTCACCAGCATATTCTGGTGATTCTGGACTATGCGACTCGCTATCCTGAGGCCATACCCTTGCGCAATACCTCTGCTAAAGCTATCGCCAAGGAATTGGTCCATGTCTTTAGTCGACTGGGGATCCCAAAAAGATCTTAACCAATCAGGGCACCCCCTTTATGTCCAAGGTTACTAAGGAGCTTTGTAAGTTATACAAAATCTCCCATCTCCATACCTCTGTCTACCACCCCCAAACGGATGGTCTGGTCGAAAGGTGCTCAACAAAGATGGGAGAAACTGGGACTTTTTGCTGCCATATCTCATGTTTGCAAATACGTGAGGTTCCGCAGGCGTCCACAGGCTATTCCCCCTTTGAATATAAACAAAAAAATCCTGTGGGCACTGCAAACTTCTAGTCTTAGTATGGTAATGTCCAACCTGTTTTAGGATTCAAGTGAGTCAGTGACAGTGCGGCTGCAAACCACTGGAAGGGCGGATAGAAACACACAAAAAAACACACAAATGCAGCGCTCGATGAAACTGACATAAAACTTTATAGTCTTGTTAAAATAGATGAATAAATGTCAAAAAATTGCATAAATTATATAAGATTGCACAAATAGCTAGAGACACTAAAATCCATATATATAGGTATATAAAAAAAATATAAAAAATATAAAAAATATAAGAGAGATCTTCAGTTAGTGAGCAATGTTTATGGTGGAAGTAAATAATGCTGATGCCACTGCGGAATCTTGGGAAAGAGGGGTTAACATCAGAACAATGTAGTAAGGGTCCCCAGAGACAGCCTGTAACAGTACAGCCAGATAGCCACTGTGATAGGTGGAGTAAGTGCCTGGTGTAATAGCTAGTGTACCTGCTTGAGTGAGGTCATGCCTGATCACTGAGATGTTGAAGCGTAGAGCTGGGCTCCCAGGGATTGCAGATGTCACAGCAGATAGCGGGCAGGCGAACCGCTCCAAAGGAACCAGCTTGTTGGGGACGGATGGATGCAGTAGACCCTACGCCGGAGGCTCCGAGGGGGTGGATGGATAGGCAGTTCTGCAAGAAACACGGAGGGCGATGTAGGCACCAATGGCAGCCAGGCGCACGCTGATGATGTCAGCGCCGTCCAATATGGTTGGAGGCAGAGGTGTCAGCGAATCAGGGACCCAGGTGCACTGATGATGGCGTCAGCGGAAATATGAATGTCACTCAATGATTCACAGACCAGTGGCAATGTAGTAGCATGGATGGAGGGCCATGACTGACATGTTTCGCGTTTGCTACGCTTTTTCAAAGTCCTGATATTGGTGGGCGCTGACGTCAAGGTCTGTCATGGTCAAATGGAACCCTGAGGCCGAGAAGGCGTTTCAGAAATTAAAACAGGCCCTTTGTGCACTACCGGTGCTGGTGACCCCGGACTTCACAAAGGAGTTTGTCGTACAGACAGACGCCTCTGAGGTGGGCCTAGGGGCCGTACTGTCGCAGGACAGAAATGGTGTGGAGCACCCGGTTGTATACCTGAGCCGGAAGTTGAACAAGCACGAAATAACTATGCCATTGTTGAAAAGGAGTGTCTCGCCATTAAATGGGCCTTAGACTCCCTGAGGTATTATCTACTCAGGAGGTCATTTAGGCTGGTCACTGACCATGCTCCCCTGAAGTGGATGTGTGACAACAGGGAGAAAAATGCCCGTGTGACAAGGTGGTTCCTGGCTTTACAGCCCTTTAAATTCACGGTTGAGCACAGGCCGGGCAAACTCCAGGATAATGCCGATGCCCTCTCCTGTGTGCACTGTATGGCTGGGTCTAGTGCTCAGCCACAGGGGCTTGAGCAGAGGGGGAGGATATGTGACGGTATGCGAGGTGAGATACATGACAATTGCTACATTTCACCTTGCATTCGGTCCATTGTAAGGGACTGAACGGGAATCTGGTCCGGTTTTTCCAGCCTCTGTGGCAGGCTGGGTTCCGGTCCTGATGTTCTGGTCCACCTGAGTCCACACTCAGGTGTAAGTTAAAAGACCAGGAAGAGAACACAACAGGGCTCTGGCCTGAGACTCAGAGGGTAACCTGAGTCAGAGGAGCTCTGTTTGTTGGATTGGAAAAGAAAGGTTTGCGTTACCTTGTGTTTTGTGTGTGACGGGGACCAGCCCCTCACCGTATAGAGAGCGGTTACTGTTTAGTTTAGTGCCGGACGGCAAGGATTTGATTTATTGTTTTGTTTATTTCTTATGACTATTGCAAACCACTTGTAAATAAAGCTGGCAATATGCCAGGTTTTAAAGAAACTGCCTGTACGCTGACCTTCATTCTGAGAAAAGGTGATCCCCACGAGCTAATCTCCCACAATATATATATATATATATATATATATATATATATATATATATATATTGTGAGGGGGTTAACTCGGTAGCGGGTGTGTGTGACCCCCTGGTTGGGCTCCCCACACAAAAACAGGGCCAGCAGACGGAGGTTGTGGTTTTCAAAATCAAAAGGTGCGGTTTATTTCTCTATGTACAGTGACAAAAACACAGCAAAGCCAAAAAGAAACAAACAAAATAAATCCTGGTCAGTTTGACCTCTGACTAAACATGCAGGTTTCCTAAACTAACAACTGGGATCAGCCTGGTGCTGTCCTAGTCCCTAAGTCCCTGGTTTAGTAAAAGTCCAAACAAATAGCCACACAGGCTTTGCCTCACCGCACAGGGGTTCACTCTCCCTAGACAGTCCACACAGGTCTGGTTCCAGGCATGAGCTAACACCTAATGAATCTGGGAGTTTTTATAGAGGCCTTAAACGAACTGACAGGCTTCAGCTGGTCTCATCAACTCCCTGCCTCACGACGCCCAGCACTCTCCCTAGAGGTATGAGTCATTCATGAGCCCACTAGCCTCAGCTGGGCTTCATCAACTCCCTAGTTGTATAAGTCGGCATAAAGCCTGAATCTGGGAGAAATATATCTACCCCCCTGGATGCAACCAGGTGACTTTACCTTCCTGCTGTCACATACCCCCCCCTCTTGTTTTAACCTTGGGGTTGGAACACCAGCAATCAGGCATTCATGTACTCGAGACAAAGCATCCACATTCCCCATTTGAACGCCAGGGCGATGCTTTACTGTGAAGTTGAATTCCTGTAGGGCCAGGAACCACCTATTCACTCTTCTATTTGTCTCCTTGTTTTGAGCCATCCACTTTAACGGAGCGTGATCCGTAACCATGTCAAAGTGCCTACCTAGCAGATAGTACCGAAGGGAATCTAGAGCCCACTTCACCGCTAAACACTCCTTTTCAACCGTGGCGTAATTTACCTCATGGGACTTCAACTTCCTGCTGAGGTAAATGACTGGGTGCTCTTCCCCGTTCCAGACCTGGGACAATACTGCTCCTAACCCCACATCTGACGCATCACTTTGTACGACAAAGTCTTTAGAGAAGTCGGGTGAGTACAACACTGGCTGGCTACATAAGGCTTGTTTCAAGAATTGGAATGCTGCCTCAGCCTCGGGGGTCCATTTAATCATGACCGACACTTTCCCTTTCGTCAGGTTGGTTAGGGGCACAGCCTTAGAAGCAAAGTGGGGAATGAAGCGCCGATAATAACCCGCGATTCCCAGAAAGGCTCGTACCTGCTTCTTGCTGTTGGGACGTGGCCAACTCTGGATGGCCTCGACTTTGTTGAGTTGGGGTTTTATTACTCCCCTGCCAATGGTGTACCCAAGATATTTGGCCTCCTCCTGCCCAATGGTACACTTCTTGGGGTTAGCCGTAAACCCCGCTTCCCGGATAGAGTCTAGGACTGCTTGCACTTTTGGCAGATGTGAGGCCCAATCTGTGCTATGGACAATTACGTCATCCAGGTAAGCCGCAGCATACTTCCGATGGGGCCTCAGTATCTGGTCCATTTTCCGCTGGAATGTGGCCGGCGCATTCTGTAACCCGAACGGCATTCTCTTATATTGGAACGCCCCGTCTGGGGTTACAAATGCGGTTTTCTCTTTGGCCGACTTGGCCAGGGGAATTTGCCAATACCCTTTTGTGAGGTCAAGAGTCGTCATGTATCGGGCTGTTCCCAGCCGGTCGATCAACTCATCTATACGTGGCATGGGGTAGGTGTCAAATTTTGTAACTTTGTTCAACTGACGAAAATCGTTACAAAATCGCCAGCTCCCATCCGGTTTAGGCACCAACACAATGGGACTAGACCAATCACTTTGGGACTCCTCTATCACCCCTAAGTTCAGCATTTTCTGTACTTCCTCCCGTATTGCCTCCCGTCGGGCCTCTGGGATCCGATAGGGTTTTAACTTCACCCTTTCACCGGGCGGGGTAATAATATCATGCTCTACCCCAGATGTTTGTCCCGGCAGCTCAGAGAACACCTCCTTGTTGCGAAGCACAAACTCCTTAACCTCCTGTTGTTGGGGTTGTGACAAGGTGGCTGCTATTCCAACCTCCGGAATCACGCAACCAGTTTGAGCTGGTGACCAAGTTTCTGCGACTAGGGACTCTCTATCCCTCCAGGCTTTCAACAGATTAACGTGATATATCTGTTCGGGCTTTCGCCTTCCTGGTTGTCTGACCTTGTAATTCACTTCGCTCACTTTTTCCATTATCTCGTAGGGGCCTTGCCATTTGGCAAGGAATTTACTTTCAACCGTAGGGACAAGTACCAATACCCTATCCCCCGGGGAAAAGGTACGGGTCTTTGCTCCACGGTTGTACACTCTCTGCTGTGCCAACTGCGCTTGGGCCAAATGTTCCTTCACGATGGGCATTACCTGTGCAATTCGATCTTGCATCAGGGCGACATGCTCAATCACACTCCTGTGGGGAGAACTCTCACTTTCCCAAGTTTCCTTGGCAATATCCAACAGCCCTCTTGGGTGTCTCCCATACAGTAACTCAAAGGGGGAGAATCCCGTAGAGGATTGGGGCACCTCCCTAATAGCAAACATCAAATAAGGAAGTAGACAGTCCCAATCCTTTCCATCTCTATCCACCACTTTCTTCAACATTTGTTTTAGGGTTTTGTTGAATCTTTCAACCAGCCCATCGGTTTGGGGGTGATACACAGATGTACGCAATTGCGTCACTTTGAGCAATTTACACAGCTCTTTCATAACCCGGGACATAAAGGGTGTACCTTGGTCCGTAAGCAGTTCTTTACAAATACCCACCCGGCTAAAAACAAGAGATAGCTCTTTGGCTATGGTTTTGGCTGAGGTATTTCTGAGAGGGATCGCTTCTGGATAACGGGTGGCATAGTCCATTATAACCAATATGTACTGGTGCCCCCTAGCGGACTTGATTATAGGACCTACCAAATCCATTGCGATTCTCTCAAACGGGACCTCAATGATGGGTAGAGGGACCAGCGGGCTACGGAAATGTGGCATCGGGGCCGACCTCTGACACACAGGGCAGGAGGAACAATAATTTTCTATATCCTTCATCACCCCAGGCCAATAGAATCTCTGTAATACCCTCTCTCGGGTTTTCTCTGTCCCCAGATGACCTCCAAGAATGTGCCCATGGGCCAACTCCAACACCAACTTCCTGTAAGGTTTGGGCACCACCAGCTGCTCAACGGTTTCTTCTGCCCTTTTTGCCACCCGATACAGTAGGTCCTTCTCTACGCTGAAGTATGGGTAAGTGCAGGTATTATCTGGGTTCACTAACTCGCCATCTATTTCCACTACGTTTTCCCGTGCCTTTATTAGGGCAGGGTCTTTTAACTGTTCTGTGGCAAAATTTTCCCTGTGAACCTCCAGATCAGAAAACTCCACAGACGGTAGGTTTTCGTCTGAGGAGGTGGGCTCCTCTCCAGTTTCTTGAGTCTCCCCTGCAAATACTGACAAGGGAAATTCTGGAGAGTCCTCACCACTCTCAGAGGAGTTCTGGCTATCACATTCCTGGTACATAGGGGCACCAGTGGGGGGCTCAGGATCATCCCACAGTTCCCAGAACTTCGGAAAATCCCTTCCCACAATGGCATCATGCGGTAATTGAGATACTAACCCCACTGGATGAGAGAGGGTACCTTTGGGGGTCTCGAAACACACTGTAGTCACTGGATACTCTCGGGTGTCCCCATGCACACAAATAACAGCTACCTTGCTATTCCCAGAGACCTCTGTTTTAACTAATTCAGCCTTTATCAGGGTCACAAGGCTACCTGAATCCAGTAATACCACAACATTTCTACCATTAATACACATTTTGCATAAATGTTTCTCAGTTCCCCGAATGGCAGTGCATGCGACTGTCGCACACAGCGACTGACGTCTGTCCATCAGAAAGTCACATTGCATGGGTTCCTCCACAACCGGGCAATTTGCTGCAATATGTCCCGCTTGCCGGCAGCGGTAGCAAACAATCCATTTGGCTGCCTCTTGAGCCCCTGACTTCCCAGGCTGTTCTCGCCAAACTTTGGGTAGAGCTCCCACCCTCTCACTCTCTCCACCCTCACCCCTTGGAATCCTCTTATCCGCCCCTGGGGATGGTCTGGTCTTAGGGTGGAAAGTCCGAGAGTCTCTGGAAGAGGCCGTCAGGTTCTCTGTAGCCAAGTATTTCTCTACACGATCCACAAGACCACCGGCCGTCTCTGGGTCTCCATGGCTTACCCACTTTTGGATGGCAGTAGGAAGAGCTCTCAAAAACCGATCCATTACAACACGTTCCACAATCTCTGGTGCGGACAAAGTCTCTGGCTGTAGCCACTTCCTGCTCAGGTGAATGAGATCATACATTTGAGACCTGGGGGGTTTTCCAAGCTGGAAAGTCCAGTTATGCACACGCTGAGCCCGGACAGCCAGGGTGACACCCAGCCTTGCCAATATTTCAGCTTTTAGCATCACATAGTCTTTTGCTTGGTCAGGCTCTAGGTCATAGTAAGCCTTCTGCGATTCACCAGTTAACAGAGGAGCCACCAGTCCAGCCCACTGCTCCTCAGGCCACTTTTCTCTTTCAGCAGTCCTTTCAAATGTGGTCAAAAATACCTCTGGATCATCCTCTCCAGTCATTTTTGTCAATAAACGACTCACCCCAAAGGACGCGGTATTAGTGGGACGGCTTTCCTCACTGGTCTGCGGACGTTGCTGCATTACTGCTTCCATTTGTTGTAGTCTCTGCTCTTGCTTCTGTAACAGGTCTATGAAGCGGGCCTCAGATTGCTGCTGGGCTTGTTGATGAGCTTGCTGCTGGGCTGCAAGGCTCCTTTGCAAACCTGCATTTGTCTGCTGTTGATTGGCATTTGCTAGAGCCAGCTGTTTCAGTATCTCCTCCATGCTGGCTTAAAAAAAACTGCCACTGGTTCTCCACCAACTGTGAGGGGGTTAACTCGGTAGCGGGTGTGTGTGACCCCCTGGTTGGGCTCCCCACACAAAAACAGGGCCAGCAGACGGAGGTTGTGGTTTTCAAAATCAAAAGGTGCGGTTTATTTCTCTATGTACAGTGACAAAAACACAGCAAAGCCAAAAAGAAACAAACAAAATAAATCCTGGTCAGTTTGACCTCTGACTAAACATGCAGGTTTCCTAAACTAACAACTGGGATCAGCCTGGTGCTGTCCTAGTCCCTAAGTCCCTGGTTTAGTAAAAGTCCAAACAAATAGCCACACAGGCTTTGCCTCACCGCACAGGGGTTCACTCTCCCTAGACAGTCCACACAGGTCTGGTTCCAGGCATGAGCTAACACCTAATGAATCTGGGAGTTTTTATAGAGGCCTTAAACGAACTGACAGGCTTCAGCTGGTCTCATCAACTCCCTGCCTCACGACGCCCAGCACTCTCCCTAGAGGTATGAGTCATTCATGAGCCCACTAGCCTCAGCTGGGCTTCATCAACTCCCTAGTTGTATAAGTCGGCATAAAGCCTGAATCTGGGAGAAATATATCTACCCCCCTGGATGCAACCAGGTGACTTTACCTTCCTGCTGTCACAATATATATATATATATATAGCGCACCAACCCCAGACTTTACCTGCTTTTCTTTTGCTTGGCTCCTCCGCAGGGAAAGAATGAGGCACACCGCACCACAAGCCCGTACCCTCCTGGATGGGGAGGTTGAGCGGTGTTAGTTTCTCGGGCCTGCTTGCAGCCAGTCTTTAAAAAACCTCCAGTGCTGACCTTGTTTCTGTGGTAGTCAGAAACAAGCCTTTAGTTATCCCCAGTAAGCAACTGTCCACACCAACTGAAAGGTCCAACTCTTATTTATTTTTGAGAAAAAGGGAAAAGGGAGCCGCTCAGGTGTAGAAATCCTCCAAATTACCTCCTCCCAGCAGCCAAGGGTGCAAGCAATGCAAATATCAGCAAACAGGAACAAAACATCTTCTGGATAGCAGCACTCCAAAAATAAAAGCCTTTATTTAAAAATCCAGGAATCCAAACACACACTGTACATCACGACACACTGGTCAAAAAATTGCTAACGCGTTTCACATGTACTAGTGCTTATTCATAGCTACCTAGTGCACAAATTGAATCTATAATATACCCTAGAAGAAGGGTCATGTGATCCAACACCAAGTGAAAATAATGATTCAATAATTGGTTGTGGGTGAGGTGATTTTTCGTTCCTGTTTGCTGATATTTGCATTGCTTGTACCCTTGGCTGCTGGGAGGAGGTAATTTGGAGGATTTCTACACCTGAACGGCTCCCTTTTCCCTGTTTCTCAAACTTTCTGGATCTTGCTCTTCAGTGGTGACCAGCTCGGAGTGGATTCCTATCCCTCCTATTCACTTCATCTGAATACAGTTTTTTCCAGCAACCAGCCTATCATGGATACCAATGTGCCAACCACACCTGCATACGAACCTGGTCATAGCAGAACTTTTATGGCACCTTCGGACAATCCCCTCAGATTGGGCTCGCAGGCGTCCCAGCTTCAACCTACGGATGACAGAATAGTCTCTCTGACTAGCATATTCAGGAGACTTGAAGCGGCGATGGCCAAGGAGATCAGACTATACTGGGACATCAATTCTCTTTCTGAGTATGTGGCACTACTGCGTATTCCGCGGGGCCTTTAGGATCAAGAAATTCCCGACTTCTGACCTTTTAAATGATGCTCTCAAGCAGGAATGGACTGACACGCTTAGCTCATGCTCTTTAAAACGAATGGAGATACTCCTCAAATCCAAAAATGAGGAGATTGGCATCATACAGTCAGAAATGATTGATATCCAGAAAAGTCTCACGGACCTACAGACTCACCCGGAGTTTGCAGAGCTGGACGGCCATCTTAAAGTGGAGCTCCACCCTAAATAGCAACTTTTGCTATTTGGAACCCTCCCCCCCTCCGGTGTCACAATTGACACCTTTCAGGGGGGAGGGGGGTGAAGATACCTGTCTAAGACAGGTTTTTTCACCCACATCTGGGAGTCCTCTCTCCGGGAATCTGCGGGAGTTACGTCACTTCCCGCAGACTTCCCTTGGTGTTCTGGGAGACACTCGGCTCCCAGAACACAGGAGCACCAATCAGAACGGCGCAGTGCGACTCGCGCATGCGCCGTAATGAACCGGGCATGAAGCCGCAGGGCTTCACTTCCTGGTTCCCTCACTGAGGATGGCGGAGGGAGCAGCAGAGCGACAAGCGGTCGCTCGTCCTCTGCTGCGGACGTCGCTGGACTCCAGGACAGGTAAGTGTCCAAATATTAAAAGCCAGCAGCTGCTGTAGCTGTAGCTGCTGGCTTTTAATATTTTTTTTTCCGGCGGAGCTCCGCTTTAACAAGAAGTTAGACAAATTGGAAAAACATGTTATCTCCACCAAAACAAGTAAAATGACCCGAGATAGGGTCGACTACGAAAGTGGCAATGTGAATACTTGGAAGAAGATGCAATTCTTGTCTGGACGACCACGAAGAAAGAACTCAGTTAAAAATGTTAGCTTTTCTGATCCTGAATACGATCTGGCTAATAATACGATGGCTGCTTCGGTATCGGATTCCTCACCTAAACGTTCCTTGAGGTCTCCTATCCCAAATCATTCACAGGATGGAGTACAATCTGGAAACCCTCAGGAGTCACTCAGAAAAGCAAAACAGAAAACCAACACAAGAAAACCAGGAGAGGAGGGAAAAGACACTCGTACACAAAAGAAAACACCATACACCTTGCGATGGAGGAAAAAATAGATGTTTCCAATGTTATCAACATTTCGAATAGAACTTTAAATGATGAAGAAAATAGTCTTTTATCTAACGGGTAAAATTTTTGTCCTACTAGGCATTTTGACCTTTTTAACACATTATTGGATGTTAACAAATTCTCCCGCAGTCTCACGCTCAAGAAACACTCTTTGATTTCCCCACAGAGGAAAAGGACACCTCCTCTGGTGACCAGGATATGGGAGAGTCTCCTTCTTCACCAGTTTTATTTTCTGAAGTATGTGCTCTTCAAGAGCTTACGGATTTGGCTATCGAGTCCAGTCCTTGCCCCGCTGACCCCACTGATGTCCCAAGCAGTATTTCGTTCAAGCTTAGATCTGACTTTTATCCGGTGGGGTCACGGGGCAAGGATCTCGACCTCTTCCAAAGGATGGTTGAGAAGGATCTCACCCATTTGGCTCGTGATTGCCGCAGGAGGTCGATGGTCTCTAACAACTTGTCCCCATTAGAACACAAGGCTCTTAAGAATTTGGAAACAGACACGAGCATCGTGATTCGAAATGCGGATAAAGGTGGATTGGTGGTTGTATTAGACTCTGACAGCTATAAAAGTGAAGCTTTACGTCAGCTGTCTGATAATAACACCTACATTCCATTGAAGAGTGACCCCACCATCCCCTTCTCCGCTAACCTTTCCTCCTTATTGGATACAGCGGTCCATGCAGGCATTTTTTTCAGAAAAAAAAAAGAAAAACTGCTTTTCATTCCTGTTAATCCTGTAATGTCAGTGTTCCACCACCTGCCGAAGATCCACAAGGGCCTGGACCCGTTAATGGGCAGGCCCATAGTGGCAGGTATTGGTTCTTTAAATGAACGCCTGGGAGAGTGGATTGATGGCCAGCTTCAACCTCTGGTCACCAACCTCCCAGGCTAGTGTGACACTAAACAATTATTAATCAAACTCAGGGATTTCCAGTGGGAAGCAGAATACAGGTGGATCACATGTGATGTGGCTAGCCTGTATTCGAGTATTCCCCATGATCTAGGTGTCTTGGCAGTGTCTGCTTTTCTTAAAGAATCTGGGAAATACTCGCTAGTGTTACAGGAGTTCATTTTGTTATCATTGGAGTATCTACTTACACATAATTTTTTTATGTTCAACGGGGGCTATTATCTCCAAAAATGCGGGGCCTCTATGGGAGTCAAGTTTTCACCTTCCCTTGCCAATCTCTATATGGGATTTTGGGAAAGGTCCTGCATTTTTGAACATGATAGCCCCCGACGCCTGGACACCATTTTTTTCTGTAGATTCATTGATGACCTCCTATTTGTCTCCTCCAATGGGGACATAGAGTTACAGACCTGGTTGGATTATCTAAATGACAACTCTATGAACCTCCGCTTTACAGGGAAACTCAGTGTTACCTCGATTTACTTTTTAGACGTCAATTTGTCAGTCGCTAATGGTATGGTAGTTACAAGTATTTATAGAAAACCCACAGCCGGTAACGCACTCCTTAGAGCAGACTCGGGTCACCCCAGCCACACCATTCGTGGAGTTCCGGTCGGCCAATTTCTTAGGCTCCGACGTTTGTGCAGTAGATCCGAGGATTTCACTACTGAAGCTGCCAATATGACCCAACGATTCATTAGCAGGGGGTATCCTCCCAAGACCATAAAGAGAGCTCTTACATCTGCGAGTGCCATACCCAGAGAGACACTACTTCAGAAACACACCAATAAATCTAGGAACAAAACAGCAATGTCATTCAAGGGGGCACCAGTATTTTCCACACCATATAGTTGTGAATTTAGTAAAATAAAATCCACCATTGAAAAATATCTCCCCATTTTGTTGAATGACCCTGCTTATCATGAAATACTCTCTAGGGGGGTTAAAACGGTATCCCGTAGAGCTCCTACCTTAGGCAGCCGTCTATCCCCGGGTCTTTTCCTCAGTAAACCACCAGTAGCCAATTGGTTACACTTTCAGGGCACATTCAGATGTGGTATGTCTAATTGCAATTATTGCAGACACATTAAAACAGGCGACACAGTCCAGTCAAGCACAAACCACAACAATTTTGACATTAAGCAGTTTATTAATTGCAACACCAAGTTTGTGGTATATGTCATCAAGTGCGAATCGTGTAACATCCAGTACGTTGGAAGAACGACCCATAGACTCAGAGATAGGTTGTAGGATCACTTGTATGATATCCAGAAGGATAGGAATACGAATGTTGCCAGGCATTGGGTCTCTGTGCACCACAAAAATGTGTCATGTCTCTCCATACAGGGGGTCGAGAAAATTAACACCCCCGTCAGAGGAGGAGACAGGTTCAGGATACTGTGCAGGCGTGAAGTCTATTGGATTTTCTCATTGGACACGAGAATACCAGCCGGCTTAAACTTTGAATGGGATGTTTCCCATTACTATGACTAGCCCTCACGCCCTGCACAGTATCCTTTCCTTAACGCAAATTGCAGCTTTCAGCTAACTATCAGTTTGGGTTTTTGGCTCTGATTCTGCCTCCGAATGCCGTAGGTCCATGGACACATTCACACATTATTAGGTCCCGGCCAGAGTCCTCTTGTCATTTTTCCCGACATCATGATTCTGACCGTTTCCTTTTTATATATAGTTTAAGTTCTATGGTATCTCCATTGTCGCTTGCCAGGCATGCGATATATAAAAGTTCTGCTACTTCATAGGGACTTTTGTCCTTTCCTTTTTTCTTTTTCTTTTTTAGTTTTGGATCATTATCTATATACCATTCAAGAAATTGAACGGATTTGGTCCCTTCTTTTGCACAAACCACTAACTAGTGGCGGATTGATTTTGATTGTGTCATAACATCATATGTTTGTGTTTAACATACTTAGTATGTGTGTTTCATTTACCCCGTTTTAGTTTATATTGTTTTTATTTTCGAGACTATGGATCACATTGAGCCCATATGAACATATATTTGTATATAGTATGTCGTATCTTCGACTTATGTTAATTTGTATACAACATTTATGGGCTATATATGTTTTTCATCTGTGTTATCATATGTTTTGATTTGGTGACAGATAGGCATGTGGAAATCTCTTTTACATGTTCATGCTGGCAAGTTGTCTGACTTAGAATGTGTCAAGATCCAACAACAAGGTTTCATACTTTTACTATGACACCTGTTCCAGTCCATGCCACATATTTAGCGACATGGTGAATTAGGCTGGGTTCACACTGATACGACACGACATTCATCCGACTTTCATCCTACTTTGCTCTGCGACATCAGTCCTACATTGATCCTACATTAGTCCGACATCCATCCGACATTCATGAACAGGATACTACTTTGATCCGACATTGTGCTAGTCTGACTTGTCCTTTGACCAATCAAAACAATCCCAGGGTGAGATAAATTCCTTTTACTGCTGGTGTAATCACAATGTCGGATGTCAAATGTCGGATGGTTAGGACAAGGATCCTACTTTGATC
Organism: Rana muscosa; assembly: GCA_029206835.1. Classification (NCBI taxonomy): domain Eukaryota; kingdom Metazoa; phylum Chordata; class Amphibia; order Anura; family Ranidae; genus Rana; species Rana muscosa. Next base: position 44,695,221 of record CM055118.1, read on the forward strand.
CGACTTCAATGATATTCAATGGGCTGAAGTAGGATCAAAGTCGGACAGAAGTAGTACAGGGAGCATTTTTAATGTCGGACCGACTTGTGTCGGACCAGTTAAGACGGCTCTCATAGGGATTCATTGATTTTCACACGTCATACGACATGAGCTCCTAATGTCGGAGCGTTTGTCGGACAAGTGTGAACCAGGCCTGAGTCCCATACACTATTGATTAGTTTCAACTCAGGTGTCGATGATTGGACTGGTCTTGAGATAACTTCTCTTCTTCACTTCAGACATTGCCTTCATATTACATATATTACATACATACATGTACATACACATGCCTTTCTTCGTTTCTTTTAGATCTATATGCACACTCTTTTGTGTTTAGGCATATACATTTTTCTAATTCTATTTTTCATTCATATTGCACAGGTTCTAGTTTGGGAAATACCGACATTTATTTTCTTATATCATATGATTAATCCTATACATTTGCATTGTATTTCATGATTCACATTTAGAATTATTCATTGATAAGTGGTAGTCACCGACACTGGTTACATTTTCTCTCGTGCATACGTGCATATTGATTATGCAAGTTGTATGAGTTTAACATTGTCCATTCTTCTCTCCTTTTTGTCAAACTCCCGTTTGGTGCTCTTGGATCACATTGAGTCTTTATATCATTTCACTTCATCATAGATATACATATACATTTTTTTCATTTAGCATGTTCTTACAACAGCTTGATTCATGCATAATATATCCAAACGGGAGATTGATTGATTGTTTACTCCATGAGATGTACTGGCTTGGTGCGCCTTAAATGAGACACACACTTACACATATAGTATAATATAACATAATATAACATAACACGTGTTCAATTAGTTAATATATCAGTTTTATGTCCACAGTTAGTATACGTATTACAACTATAATAATAAAATTCATTATAATAAAATCAAGTCTTTAAAAATTAAAGTATTAGAATATGGAATGGTAATTAAAATCAAGAATAAAATATTGATTAAACACATAAACATATTTATACAAAAATAAAAACAAGAATATAGGGATGTTGGAGTTTATATTAACTAATTAAACATGGTAATTTATAGTTTGGAACAAAAATATTTAATTAATTTATTTATAGTATTCTTCACTAGTGTCGTTCGTATTACTTACTTTATCATTCAATATAATATTCACTCATTACCCACTCCACTTTTTACTTAGGAGTACATGTCATTACATACTAGACCCACACTTTTTTTGTTTTTTGTTCAACCTTCATTCTCATTTTTACAAGGGGTTATAACTTTTTATGTTTTTATGTTTATCATCTCCACGTTAATTATTTAATTCCTTTTTTACACATGGCTGGTCTTTGTTTCATATATCATACACATATGAATTACTTCCTTTTCCATGTTTAATATCTTTATTTTTATTTTCATTTTTATTTTTTACTGTTTATTCTAAACAATTTGCACACATTATTATATCACCTTTCATCATTCATCACGTCATATTTTATATTTTTCACTGATTGTGGTTCTTGAGTAGGATTCTTTCTTCTTATCACAGTGGTCAGCATACCACATTACCTTTTTCACCTGAATCACCTCACTCACAACCAATTATTGAATCATTATTTTCACTTGGTGTTGGATCACATGACCCTTCTTCTAGGGTATATTATAGATTAAATTTGTGCACTAGGTAGCTATGAATAAGCACTAGTACAGTGTGAAACGCGTTAGCCATTTTTTGACCAGTGTGTTGTGATGTACAGTGTGTGTTTGGATTCCTGGATTTTTAAATAACGGCTTTTATTTTTGGAGTGCTGCTACCCAGATGATTTTTCGTTCCTGTTTGCTCTTATTTATTTTTCTCAGCACAATAAACAGTCTCTTTGAGAGCAGACAGGTTGGGACAAGACACAGGTCAGATAAGGTGGGAGGAGGTCCAGGCACAAACTTGAATTGGGTTTTCTCCTTTTCTGATTAGCACGAACAGGCTTGGCGCACGGTCTCTGCCACAGACCATGAAGTTGGTCACTGCCACTGACCGGGTGAAAAAGATGAAAGTCACTGCCACTGACCTTGTGTGCGTAGTGTGCCTGCCACTGTGACATAAAGAACACGCACTTCCTTCCTTAGTAAACTGGCCCTTTTTTTCAGGACAAGAACATCCCTCCGGAGAGTTACCAGAGGCCCCATCTGTCACCACGACTCTGCGCTGGGTCTTCAGAAAGGGTCACCTCCCTGGCCTCCTCGTCCTGGATACGGGTCCCCTCGCAAGGCAGATCCCTGTTAGTCTCGGTCCCTGGCGGATGCCAGCCAAAGGACGCTGGGCTCCAGGCCATTCTCCAAAGTACCTTACCCCAGACTAAAGGTGTCTGGGATGGAACAGCAGCTCCGTCTCTGGGCCTAGGGCACCCGAAGACAACCCGACCAGGCCTCCGGGCCTAGGGCACCCGGAGGCGACACACACGCACCCAGGCCTAAGGTGCCTGAGCGCGGAACCCCCCCCTCTGGAAGATGGCCGCCCCCTTTTATATCCTCTCCCGACAGGCACAGCAGGTTCCCCGCCCCGCCGTACTGCTGCCCAGAGGGGACAAAAACAAGACACAACCTTGTACTGTGGTTCAACCCGGGCTCATGGCAACAGCGCCACCCATAGGCTCCAGGGAACTACACACCAGTACCATCTCCCAGGGACAGAAATGGTCCATGAAACCTGATAATTAGTGCATCTGAGCCTAGTTACCACTCAGATGCTTCCCCCTAAATGTAACCACCCGCTACATATATATAAATATATATACTGAAATCATTAAACCCTTGTCTGTCTACACACAAAGGTACATTGGGCATACATTTATATATATATAAAAAAAAAAATTGGGGATACAGTTACCAGACTAGGATACTATTTGTGCTGACTTTAACTGGTCTATTTACTAAAAGGTGAACTGTAAGGGAATTGCAAATGCTAGCCCAGACTGTGGAAATTCTACAATTCAACACTTTATACAAATGCATGTGATATATATATATATTTATATATATATGTAGCGATACCCCCAGTTAAGAGGGCTGCCTGTATGATTTTTGGGCCCTGTAGTGCACCGCTGTCAACCCCTGGCAATCGGCTCTAACCTCCCTTGGCACAGTTAGTAGGGGAAGATAGGACTGTGCGGCCTGTAACTCACAGCGGCACAATCCTATGACAAGAATACACAGTAAAGCCGTGTACACACGATCGGTTTTACCGATGAAAACAGTCCGATGGACTGTTTTCATCGGACGAAACGATCGTGTATGGGCCCCATTGGTCTTTTTTCCATCGGTGTGAAAAAATAGAACATGTTTTAAATTTATCCGATGGGAAAAAAAATCGTCTGTGTGGAAATCCATCGGATAAAAAACCCACGCATGCTCAGAATCAAGTCGACGCATGCTCAGAAGCATTGAACTTAATTTTCCTCGGCTCATGGGAGTGTTTTACGTCACCGCGTTTGAAACGGTCTGTTTTTTGACTGATGGTGTGTGGGCAAGACTGATGGAAGACAGTTTCATCGGATTTAGAATCCATAGGATATCCGATCGTGTGTACAGGGCTTTAGGCTTTAAAACTTCCTTTACCTATTTCTTCTGTAAAGTAAAGAACACAGACACCAATATGCTTATCCCTTGTATGTTTACTTAGATTAGTGGGTAAGCAGTAAAACAGGTGAGTACAAGTCATAAGCAGGGCCCTGCAATAAACAGTGTTAACAAGCAAACCGGTATTCAACGTTATGCAACTCTAAAGCCCTGTACACACGATAGGTTTAACCGATGAAAACAGTCCGATGGACTTTTTTCATCGAACAAACCGATCGTGTATGGGCCCCATCGGTCTTTTTTCCATCAGTGTTTAAAAATAGAACATGTTTTAAATTTATCCGATGGTTAAAAAACCGACAGCAAATTACTATTGTCTGTGGGGAACTTCATCGGATAAAAAACCCACGCATGCTCAGAATCAAGTCGACGCATGCTCAGAAGCATTGAACTTCATTTTCTCGGCTCATCGGAGTGTTTTACGTCACCGCGTTTGGAACGGTCGGTTTTTTGACTGATGGTATGTAGGCAAGACTGATGAAAGTCAGCTTCATCGGTTTTCCGATGGAAAAATCCATTGGTTAAAAAACCATAGGAAATCCTATCGTGTGTACAGGGCTTAACAGTCCCCTTAGCGGCTACTTCCCCTCGTGGGCAATATGGCGCCCAGGAATGTCTATGCTACCCAGTCAGGCCTGACTGAACTAAAGAGGAAGTTCTGTAGGGAAATCTTTGCTAGCAACGGTGGTGCACTTGAAGAACAGAATTGTAATCCACCAAGGTAACAAAGGTACTGTGTCTATTTATGAGCAGGTGCTCTCACCCAACCGGACCAGTCCACGTCTGTTTCTTCTGCTGCGGTGCCTAAACACACCGATCCCTCGACATCCAGGTCTTCGGTCCTCCTGGCAAAGGTGCAGTAAAAAAGGAGAGACATCCCTCAGGTTCCTCGGTGTGCGCGGCAAGGCTCTTTGGAGAAAACGGCCAGGCTTCTGGCCTAAAGTCACAGGAGCTCAGACAGCAGTTCAGCTTGCTGGGCGGGCAGTGTCCAAAGAGAGAGAACTGGGCCCCGCCTCTCCCTTTTAAAGTCCGCCCCAGCAGTCCTTGTGCGGGCAAGGCACCCGGGGTGCCTAAAAGTGTACTGGGCAATGTAGTCTCTGAGGGATTTAAATAGCAATACCCCGCTACACATATATATATTGTAAATATAAAAGAGAGTTAACAGCAGATGATCAGATGATGCAAGCAACCCAGGTTGTGCTGTGTTGAACACACTGATGCATGGAGAATATTCAAATATTAGCTTGCAACAGCTGTAGCTTTTTTAACTCTTACATGGGGTGCAAGATGGGGGGGGGGGGGGGTATTAAGATATAATACTGTATCTCAGAAACCAAATTGTCATAAATATTTGAAGGCAATAAAAGTAGCATAAATTGACATTTACATTTAAAATTTAATAACATGGGGTGCAAAGTGGGCAGGACTTGAGGTGACACAATGTAAAATATAATGTGCAATTTCTCTAAAACTAAGCCAATGTTCTGTCAAGATCTTCAACTTATCAAAATCTCAAAGTAGCTGTACTGTGCATGCACTGTTTGAAAATATTTAGAGCAGCCTTCAAAAAAGGGCGTACCACGGTCTGGACGTGGACTGAGTGATACCCGTGTCCGGACCATCAGCTCACCAGTCTGCAGTGTGCAATCCCTGCTGCCATTCGTTGCTCGGACCGCCGGTGTTTCAGAAACCAGTGACATCAAATGTGTATCCCACCCCTTGTAGCAAGTTTCTCCACCCAGCTCCTGACCCCGCAGCTTGTTCCTTCTGCCAGCTCCCAACTCCTGCAGCTCCTCCCTTCTCCCATGTGCCGTGCCTTACTGGACATGTGCAGGTATGCTGTTCACTTGGATGGGATTTATAGATGCACTCTGATGGGCACATATGACGTAAAGAGGCACTCTTGTGGGCACATACAGTATATCAATTATATAAACAACACAAACAGATGCATCCAAGGCCTTAGCAAACCAGTCAGATTTGGGTGAAATCAGAGTCAAATTGGGTACTGGGTTAAAGGAAAACTGTTATAAATAAAAAAATAAGGCACCACAAATAATAATAACTAACCAACCGGCCTGGTTTCATGTTTTTTGGATGCTATAGGAGGTGAGCTTTGATAACCTTTAATAAACAATAAATAACTGAGAAACAAAATGCGGTAGAACTGAAATTTAAACAGCACAAACCAGCACAAATGTAGCACTAACCAACAAGCCCAATTTTGTGTCTTTTGGGTGTTGTAGGGGGGCTGAGTGACCTTTTGGTGACCTTTAATAAATCATTAATAACTCAAAAACAATTAAAGATAGAATGGAAGTTTTAATGGCACAAACCAGCACAAACGCAACACTAACCAACCAGCCTGGTTTTGTGTAATTTGGGTGTTGTAGGGGGGCTAGGTGATGTCATAGTCTGGAAAAAACAATTACTAATATATATACATACATATAAATGTAGCGGGTATTTGAATTTAAGGGAAGCATCTGGGTGGTAGTGTAACCCAAGTGCACTGATTGCTAGGGAATCTGAGACCCTTTTATGGTTCTTGGAGGACTCTGGTGATGTGAGGTTCCCTGCGGCCTACAGGTGGCGTTGTTGCCCTGGGCCGGAGTTGAACTCACACGCCAAGACTGTGCCTTTTTGTCCTCCCCTGGAGCTGGTACAGCGGGGCGGTGAACCCGCTGTGGCGCGAAGGGAGAGGGTAATAAAAGGGGCGGACGCCCTGACCACGGGGTTCAGAGTTGAAGTCGGAGGACACGGCCGCACCCAGGCACCTTCAGCTTGGGTGCTGGCATTCCGGTGTTCCGGGCCCAGGTGCCTTTGACCTGGCCAGAGCAGAGATGGAGTCCATCTCAGGCACCTTTAGCCTGGGGTGAGGTACTATGGCGGATGCCTGGGGCTCAGTACCTTCGACTGAGTTCCGCAAGGGTGGAGGAATCCGAGGGGGGCCCTAACTCCTTGGGTGCCCGTGTCTGAGTTTGTGAGATCTGGTGAGCAGAACTTCTCTGGAGAGTCCGGCGTAGCATCGCTGGTGACAGAGAGGCCTCCGGTATCTCCCTTGGACGGATATCCTTCCCCTGACAGGGGCCTTGCTAGTGAAGGTAATTCACGTTCTACTTCACATAGTCAGTGGCAGTGACTATTCGCCACTGGTGATACCACAGTGGTTGGCAAAAGAAGGGAAAGGATTGTGCCTTGACCTATTCCCATTACTACCAAGTTGTTGCAAAAGAATCCAACTTAACCGTGCTGTATGTTTATTCGCTGAGAAGAATAAAACTACTTTGGACCTATTTACTGTGTGGAACTCTGGTTACTAGGAGCAAAGGAGTCAGGGACGAAGTACAGGACTTGACTCTAGGACACCTACACAAAGCCCGATCTTTCTGGCCTTCACCTCGTCACTATAGAGGACATGGGCTGTAGTGTATCTCATCCCTCTCCCCAGCACTAACACCCCTAGACGAAGAAAGACAAGCCGAGAATGAGAAGGGGAGAATGGGGTGAGGCCGTGGGGGCATCGTGTCCGGGATGTGTATAGTGTCTGAATTTGAACTTTGCTGCCCGGAGGAGTTCCGAGTAGGTCGGCCATATTGGCCAACGCGCCACGAGGCAAACCACAGCTGCGTAGTTCATGGGCGGGGAAAAGGAAAAGCCTGCGAACAGGTGCAGAGTGTGGGAGGAGTCTGGCCATGTGGACGTACGCACGTGGAGATTCCGGCGCGGGTGGGTCAGTGCGCATTGGAGCAGCAAACAGGAAAGATGACTTCAAACACTCCGTGGATTTCAGCTTCTTCTTTTACGGACATGACTTCCTTTGCTGCTCCCATTATGGACACAGGAATCAGACTAAGGCCCCGGGGGCGATTGGCTCTGTATACCTGCAGAGACATAGAGGCCCTCGGTGTGATCTGTCCCGGCTGCTCGGGACTGGTGGTTCAGTTGAAGCCATTCGGGCGATGTGAGGTCTGCAAGGAGTTCCTCTTCGAGGTGGAACCATCCACAGAAAGGCCTCGCGCCTTCCACCACTACCTCACAGGTACTGCCACTCCGGAGGGAGAGATCGATGCCATGGCGGGTATTCCTGTGCTCGCTGACGAGGACGAAGTGACTGCCCAAGCGGAGATTAAAAGAGAAAAATCCGAAGATGCTGCTTCGGTCACCAGCAGCTCCCTGCTCCGACCACCGAATAGGAAAGTCGGCCTAGTGATGGCCTCCTGTGGTCGTGGAAGAGCTTCGCCCAGCTGCTTGCCTGGCCTGGATGGATCCGGAGGGAAGAGCCCTGGACATCCCTGTTCTTCTGAAGGCCCAGGGGAGCCAGGGGTTGGGAATATCTGTGTGGTTAAAGGTGGCGGAAGCCCACAGTCGGTGGAGGCCATCAAGGGGGATGATTCCGTGACTGAGAATTATCTGCCCGCTGAGTGTTATGACACCTCTGACCTGGATTCATTGTCTGACAATGGCAATGATGGGGAGATAGACAAAATCTTCCACCGAAAGGGATGTGACAAGATGAAGCTACCCTCGTCCCGTGTCACAAGGGACCCACCTATGTCTACTGGGGATAGTACACCCCGGGTGGAGGCCTCGGTGCCTAGGGAGGAATCTGGTCCACTGTCTGAAATCCCTCTTCTGGATTCAACTTCTATTTCACCTGCTCCTGTCGCGGGAGTGCAACGCCAGTCACTGCGGGCTCCTGTGCCCAGATCTATCGAGGTGGTGAACGCACCTCGCCATCCAGAAGCAATTGTGTTACCTGGAGAAGGAGACCACCTTTGTCAAGGCTGCAGCGTCTCTTTGGCCAGAAGGTTGCCCAAGAGTATGGGTGGGAGTACCCATACCTGCCTCGAGAATTGCTCTACGAGGTGGAAGTTTTTCACCAGAGGTGGTACAATACATTTGTTTGGGACAAACTCAAAGTACCTCAAGCACGCCGATACTTTTCTTGTTCACCAACGGTCACCAAGAAGTTTCAGGACTGTAAAGCTAAGTGGATGCTGGGAAGGCATATCCATGCGGACAGAGTGGTGATTTGTCGCAAGGATGGAGGAAATGTTGAGTATAACATGGAGGCTTTTGACAAGCATTTGAAGCCTGTGTTCCTGCCGCACCCAAAGTTTTATCTTTCGGAGAAAAAGACTCCTGTGTGTTCTTTCTTGCTGCTCATTGCTGAACTTTCCGGAGTGCCTTTGCCGGAGCACAAGGACTGTGCCCTAGTTTATTTTTGTATTTGGGCGTTCTACTCTTTGGAGAAATGGGAGCTGTTACTGTTTTGTTCTCCCTCCTTCTCCTTGCACTTCAGAGAAATGATTGACTTTGGGGTTTTTAGTCAGTGTAGGGCCACAGAGAAGAATTCATCTGGAAGTGATAAGTGTCTTTACCACGGCATTGTCACCAGGTGGCAGTGTTGCGCAACGATTGTTGTTTTTTTTTTAACATTATGCAGCACTCATTGGAGTGAATGGGTTTCTTCTCGGACAGACCCATTCATTCCAAGCAAACACATGTATGATGTTAGGATGTGTGTTGTTGTTTTCTTTTTACCCTCTGCAGGAGATTCGTCTGTCAAGACTGCTGAGAATGGGGTGGTCCTTAGATAGCCAGGGGGAGGAAAGAGGAAAATGTAAATGTGTGAGATATTTAAAGTATTTTATTACAAAGTTTATGGTTTTATATTCCTGTTTCCCTTTCCTGTTTCAGGTCCTGGCACAATTCCTTATCGAAAATGTTGAGTTTGAATTTGTGGATGTTTGTCTCTGGGTCGAACTTATGTTGCCACTTTTTGGGAGACATGGGTTTGCACCAGACACTGGGGACCAGTGTCAAATCACCAGGGGGAGAGTGTAGCGGGTATTTGAATTTAAGGGAAGCATCTGGGTGGTAGTGTAACCCAGATGCACTGATTGCTAGGGAGTCTGAGACCCTTTTATGGTTCTTGGAGGACTCTGGTGATGTGAGGTTCCCTGCGGCCTACAGGTGGCGTTGTTGCCCTGGGCCGGAGTTGAACTCACACGCCAAGACTGTGCCTTTTTGTCCTCCCCTGGAGCTGGTACAGTGGGGCGGGGAACCCGCTGTGGCGCGAAGGGAGAGGGGATAAAAGGGGCGGACGCCCTGACCACGGGGTTTAGAGTTGAAGTCGGAGGACGCGGCCACACCCAGGAACCTTCAGCTTGGGTGCTGGCGTTCCGGTGTTCCGGGCCCAGGTGCCTTTGACCTGGTCGGAGCGGAGATGGAGTCCATCTCATGCACCTTTAGCCTGGGGTGAGGTACTATGGCGGATGCCTGGGGCTCAGTACCTTCGACTGAGTTCCGCGAGGGTGGAGGAATCCGAGGGGGGCCCTAACTCCTTGGGTGCCCGTGTCTGAGTTTGTGAGGTCTGGTGAGCAGAACTTCTCTGGAGAGTCCGGCGCAGCATCGCTGGTGACAGAGAGGCCCCGGTATCTCCCTTGGACGGATATCCTTCCCCTGAAAGGGGCCTTGCTAGAGAAGGTAATTCACGTTCTACTTCACATAGTCAGTGGCAGTGACTATTCGCCACTGGTGATACCACAGTGGTTGGCAAAAGAAGGGAAAGGATTGTGCCTCGACCTATTCCCATTACTACCAAGTTGTTGCAAAAGAATCCAACTTAACCGTGCTGTATGTTTATTCGCTGAGAAGAATAAAACTGTGTTGGACCTATTCACTGTGTGGAACTCTGGTTACTAGGAGCAAAGGAGTCAGGGATGAAGTACAGGACTTGACTCTAGGACACCTACACAAAGCCCGATCTTTCTGGCCTTCACCTCGTCACTATGGAGGACATGGGCCGTAGTGTATCTCACCCCTCTCCCCAGCACTAACACACCTAGACGAAGAAAGACAAGCAGAGAATGAGAAGGGGAGAATGGGGTGAGGCCGCTACATAAATATTTACGGCACAAAACAGCACAGACGTAGAATAAAATAAACACACTTGAGTTTTTATTTGTGCTGATTTTTTGGGGGGCCAGCTTCACTGAGCTAGTTTCTCTACTGATTAAAAAAAGTGTTAGCTGCAGTTCAACTTTGTTAGTGTCTTTATATCTGCTAGTCCATCTTACACTCCCCTTCCCCCAGATTAACAATATTCCTGTCCAAATGTGCCCCTGTGCTCCTTCGTGTGTTACTGGTCAGATCACCAGGTAAAAAAAGTCTAAAAAAAAGAAAATGAATGCAGCCATCACATGTAATGATTAGTAAGATGCAATATATTACATTTTTGGTTTTGGGTTTAATACTGCTTTAAAGATTCAAACCTAAATATTTTATGATATGAGTCAATAGCCTATGAGGTAGTGTAGAAAGGATAAGAACAATAACCCCAGAGCTTTCCACCTTTAGAAACACATCAACACTAGTACTTTGCAAATTGACAGTATATTAATACAGGTTTGCTTAAAGCGGTTGTATACCCGCTGCTGCTTTTTTTTTTTTCATACCTGAAAGGCAAAAGGCATAATGAGCTAGTATGCACCGCTTACTAGCTCATTATGAAATACTTACCTTAGAACGAGGCATCGGGAACTTACCTGGTCCACGCCGAGGGAGATGTCATCTTGCCTCGGTGTGTCTTCCGGGTATTGCCGCTCCAGCGCTGTGAGTGGCTGGAGCAGCGATGTCGTCACTCCCGCGCATCGGCAAGGTCCAGCGGCGGCCGGGCTTTAGCCGAGAATCCCCGCTGCGCATGTGCTGCATTCAGCGGCTCATTGTGAGGGGAATATCTCCTAAACCATACAGGTTTAGGGGATATTCTTTTTACCTACATGTAAGCCTTATTATAGGCTTACCTGTAGGTAAAAGTTCAAAATTAGGGTATACAACTGCTTTAAGAGAAATAGAAATCTGTCTGCATAGAATGCATAACTAGCAAATTCCAAGTGCATGCCTCCAGAATCCCTTTTAGCACATTGGACTCCAAGCATTGTGCTGCTGCCTTAACCACATACTGACTGCCACCCAAAACAATGGAAGTATCACCACAGTTTTAGAAGTAATGACAACATTATTGCTCATAGCTAATATGTAGAAAAAGGACAGGTTCCTAAGAGGTTAAAAAAAAACAAAAAAAAAACACTAGTCCTGAAATGGTTAAGCAACTACATTAGTATTGGCTGCATGCTATTTTCATGGTCTGACAAAGTAATTCATCAAAGGGACAAAGTTTATGTAAAATGATTTTACATGGGCATCTAAAGTTTTATTTTTTATAAATAATTACCTATATTTAAGTCTTCTTCAGTTTTCAAATGAATGTTGGCTTACAGCCTGTGAAGGAAGAAACAGGTTTCAGATGGAAATTTTGCGGGGGATGACAAACAATGTGGTTAGCTTTTATTGTGTTGACTCTCAACTGTAAGATCAAAGGTTACACCACACATGTGAAGAAGTTGGACAATAAAACAAATTGAGAATGCAACACCTCTTATGTTTTTCTGTGAAATAGATTACTCTACCCAATACAGTAAACAACATACAGTTGGCATACCGTATTTTGCATATATTTATACAGTCTGTGAAAAAAAAATATTTGCATACAGAGGTAATTGTTTGGAGGTAGAGTGATGCACCCCTGAATCATGGGTATACCTGCATAAATCATTGTACAGGCGGTCCCTGGGTTACCAACAGGATAGGGTCTGTAGGTTTGTTCTTAAGTTGAATCTGTTTGTAAGTCGGTACAGGTAAATTTTTTAAGTGTAGCTCCAGCCCAAAAAACTATTTTTAAGCTTTTTGGATAGCATAGGGAAGGGTTAACACCCTGTAATGTTTGTTTTGCAGTCTGTGCCCCTGTTCAGAAGATTTCACCTCACTTTCTGTCCCAATGACAATTGGATTTTGGAAATTTTGGGTTGTTGTGGAAACAAGGATTGGTGATAAAGCATCAGTGGAGGTACCCTTTTCCCATAATAACGCTTTACAGGAGTGAATTTCTCTTTCTAGGGGTAGATTTCCTCTCACTTCCTGTTGTCTCCCTCCGTTTGTAAGTAGGAGTCGTTTGTAAGTCAGATGTTTGTAACTAGGGGACCGCCTGTATATGTACTTTTAACCTTTTGTATCAAATAAAATTACATATGTAATATTTTATTATATCTACTCATATTTATTATGGCACCTTAAGTTTCAATATTATAAAAAGGTTTTGTGTTCTCTGTATGAATTCAGGGATGTGGTGCCCTGGTCACTCATTGTACCAAAATGAAATGCATTACATGGTAGTATTGTCAGAGTATCTGGATAGGGGGCAGTCTGCCTCTATGTATCCCACTGACCCCCTAACTTGTAACTGAAGGCTATTTTTTATATAATCTTATTTGAATTTTGACATATAAAATATAACAGATTCAACAATACCTCAACAATGAGGGTTTGGGAAATAGCAGATTCAGCCGTAGAGGTAAATACATCAACATATCTGAACATAAAAACAGGGGGGCATAGGGGAATTGATAGAGGGTTGGGGAAGGGGACGAAAACACACAAGGTTACCGTTCCAGGGGGGACCCCCTGCTAATCTGAGAGAGAGCCTGACCCATGCTGAAGACCAGCATCATACATTCCAGGGCATTTCTCAGCCCAGTGGCTGCCGGGAACCCGAACAGCCCCACCCCCAGAGGTAGGGGGCAACAAAGCCTCCATCATACCTCCATCTAGGGGTAGAGCCGCCCAAGCCCCCCAAGCAGCCCCCCCCAGGCGAGAGCCCCACCAAGGCACCAAGGCACCAAGGCTACCGGTCAAGGCTCACTTAGTGCAATTATCAGTGCATAATAGGAACATTAACTGAAAAAAATAAAAAAAGGGGAGACACAAAACAAAAACATAGAAAAAATTTGTAGAAAATAAAGCAAACATGAAATTTGGTCAGGTTTGATCTATTAACCGAAAGGAGAGAAAAAAACAAAACAAACAAAACAAAAAAAACAAACAGGTAAGGACGAACAAAGGTCCTCAGTATCACGAAGGATTATACTAAATCTGATTCAGGCATGCACATCACCATTAACAGGCACCTTCAGCGAGGGCTCCGCTAGCTCCAACAGCGCAACTTCCAGGCTACAGGGTTTGGGTCAGCAGTATATTTCAGCCAAGGCGCCCAGATAGTATTCAACCGTTCGATTATGTCCTTGCACCCCGCTACCCACTCCTCCACCTCTCTAATTTCATCCACCTTCTTGAACGACTCTTCCACAGTAGGGACCTGCGGGTGTTTCCATTAGAGAGGTATGAGCCTTTTGGCAACTGAAGGCTATTAAGACTAAAATGCCACATCAAAAATTTTCACAACCAAATACAAATTTATTTCAAATACAAATAAAATGAATGGTGACCAAGCCAAAAGGATTTGGGGACAAAGTAAGACTATATTCACCAGGGCTTAAACTGAGTAAAATGTTGCACTGGACTGGAAACAGCGCTCGTTGTAGATGTAAGCTTCCTTTCAATCCAATTACTATTGGCTGCCAGCAGCTGGTTTAGGCTTTTGTTTGATTTTGGAATAAAGCTGTATCTAGATATGCAAATTTCAGATGCGACACGTCAATTTTAATTTCCATCAGTGTTTGGAAAATGTGAGTGTGCATTGGACTATTAGTGGAATCAGTTTGTGGTAGGGAGAAAGGAGGTGCAGGCCTCTTAAATCCATGTGCAGTGGGAGAAGGTTTTGGTGTGACATCTTTTGGAGAGTGTGTAGGGCTATGTGCAAGTGCCTGCAATATCAGAATGAAATTGAAATTGTTGCATCTACTGTGCAAATGTTGGCTTCAAACATCAATTATAGTGCATAGAAAGTCTTACGATGCAATGACGATTACACTTCAATAGGATAGTTATATCACACTAAAGGCATGAGTGTTGCACCCAGGAAGCTGTCTGAAATGACGTCATCATCATAAAATGTACCATGATCTTCAGAACTGTAATGGAACACACTGTTTAATTTACATTGTCCCTTGATTCATTAAAAAAACAGTTCCTTTTTCCTAATCGATAAACAGCTGTCACATGAGCCAGCTCTTTCCCAGCCTGTCTGCAGGGAAACATAAGCAGGAGGAGCCTCTGCTGCTGGTCACATTTTCAAAATAGAAAAAGCCTTTGGAATACATGTAGAGCACCCCCTAAGGAGCTGCAAGTAGAAATGGATCCCCCACCCTGCACAGCCAGGCACATCACATTTTCACAGCATATTTGAGGCAAGGAACAGTCCAGTGCTTTGTTTTGTATTTTTATTAGGGTGTTATACTTGGATAGGGAAAAGGGTAATATGGGATGCCCACTTCACTGTAGTAGAACTTTTCAGGGACTTCCAAGTTCCTCTGTACAGCTATTTACACTCCTCAGCTTCCTCCAGCACAACTCTTGTTTGAAGCACTACAACTCCAAGGACCAGCTGGCACTGTTGGATAGGTAGCAAATGCCCTTTACAGACAGGGTCCATGGGCCCTTTGTTTGTGTAGCAAAGTCCTAGTGCCCAGCTGTCCTTCTGTGGCTACTGATCCCAGCACCACCTCTAAAGGTACTGCCAGCCCACCTGGCTGCAGCTGCCCCTTTCTCCAGCCCTCTTGGCTAAACCTCCCCAGTCCTCCCAGACTGACTCTGCATCCATCTCAGACTGCTTCCACCCTGTCCTCCCAGGAATGCCTCTCAGTCCTCTCCTGACAGTAACACTCACCAGCCCACCCTGGAGATTTGCCTGGCAGTGTTCTCCTGCTGTCTTCCCCATGCCCCTGTGCCTCCGGTCAGGACACCCCTGTGTGTCCTGAAGAGGGTCCCTTCTGCACCCGAGCCTAGGCCAGAGGTCACCCCCCAGAATAGGGGATTGCCCTCAATGGCTTGTATGGATATTAAGGGGAATCCCGCACCCAAATTAAAAGAAGGAAAGGCGTGGGGCCCCCAGGCACTATATACTCTGAACAGCAGTATACAGGCGGTGAAAACAAGACAGGGACTTTAGGTTTGTTGTTGCATAGAATCTGTTTGGAATTTTGAACTAGTACATTTTTAAAGTGTAGCTCCAGCCAAAAAAACAGTTTTAAGCTTTTTGGAAAACATAGGGAAGGGTTATCACCCCTTTAACATTTGTTTTACTGTCTGTGCACCTGTTCAGAACATTTCACCTCACTTTCCATCCCAATGACACATGTTTTTTGAAAATTTGTTTTTTTATTGAAACAAGGATTGGTGATAAAGCATCAGTGGAGAGGAGACACCTTTTTCCCATATTAACTCCAGGAGAGAATTTCCCTTCCTAGGGGTAGATTTCCTCTCACTTCCTGTTGTCTCCTTCCGTTTGCAAGTAGGAGTCATTTGTAAGTTGGATGTTTGAAAATAGGGGCCTGCCGTATATACTCTGCAGAAATTTGGCCCTTATGCGGCGTACACACGATCGTTTTTCATGGCATTTTTTAAACCAACGTTTTTCTTGTCGTTTTTTTTCATGTTTCCTCTCAAGCCTGTCTTGCGTACACACGATCATTAAAAAAAACGTTCAAGCAAAGCGCAGTGACGTACAACACGTACGACGGCACTATAAAGGGGAAGTTCCGTTCGGATGGCGCCACCCTTCATGTTAGTAAAGTTTGTTGAGCGACGATTCGCGCTTTTCAGCCTCGTGCTTTTCAGTCCGTTACAGTGTGACAAATGTGCTATCTCCATTACGAACGCTAGTTTTACCAGAACGAGCGCTCCCGTCTCATACTTGATTCTGAGCATGCGTTTTTTTTTCCCCTCGTAAAAGCATACACACTATCGTTTTTCACGTCGTTAAAAAAAACTACATGAAAAACGACGTGAAAAAATAGAGCATGTTCGAAATTTTTAATGGCCGTTTTTCACGCCGTTAAAAATGCTCTGGAGCGTACACACGATTGGTTTTAATGGCCATTTTAAAAAATGGCATTTTTAACGCCATGAAAAACGATCGTGTGTACGCCGCATTAGGTGTCGGTGTTGCCACAACACTGTAAGCCCTCACAGTTACTCTTGGTGGGAGCTGGAACGCCCTGCTGTGAACTATTATATCAAGAATTGTAATTACATGCCCCTGTTGAACAGGGGCAGAAAAATTGTGCCTTAGGCACTGATGCCACAACACTGCAACCCCTCACAGATACTCTAGTTGGAGCGCAGGAATGAGCCCTGCTGCAAAGTATTGCATCAAAAATTGTAATTACACGCCCCTGTTAAACATGGGCTGAAAAATTGGGCCTTAGGCACTGGTGCTGGTGCCACAACACTGCAACCCCTCACAGATACTGTAGTTGGAGCGCAGCAATGAGCCCTGCTGCAAAGTATTGCATCAAAAATTGTAATTACACGCAGCTGTTAAACAGGGGCAGAAAAATTGGACCTTAGGCACTGGTGCTGGTGCCACAACACTGCAACCCCTCACAGATACTCTAGTTGGAGCGCAGGAATGAGCCCTGCTGCAAAGTATTGCATTAAAAATTGTAATTACACGTCCCTGTTAAACAGGGGCTGAAAAATTGGGCCTAATGCCCCATACACACGATCGTTTTTCATGCCGTTAAAATTGCCATTTTTAAAAATGGGCATTAAAACCGATCGTGTGTATGCTCCAGAGCATTTTTAACGGCGTGAAAAACGGCCATTAAAAATTTCGAACATGCTCTATTTTTTCATGTCGTTTTTCATGTCGCTTTTTTTAACGACGTGAAAAACGATAGTGTGTATGCTTTTACGAGGTGAAAAAAAACGCGCATGCTCAGAATCAAGTATGAGACGGGAGCGCTCGTTCTGGTAAAACTAGCATTTGCAATGGAGATAGCACATTCGTCACGCTGTAACGGACTGAAAAGCACGAGGCTGAAAAGCACGAATCGTCGCTCAACAAACTTTACTAACATGAAGGGTGGCGCCATCCAAACGGAACTTCCCCTTTATAGTGCCGTCGTACGTGTTGTACGTCACTGCGCTTTGCTTGAACGTTTTTTTTAATGATCGTGTGTACGCAAGACAGGCTTGAGAGGAAACATGAAAAAAAACGACGAGAAAAACGTCGGTTTAAAAAATGGCATGAAAAATGATCGTGTGTATGGGGCATTAGCCACTGGTGGCGGTGCCCAGAAACAAAAATCTTCTTACATGCTATCAGCATGATCATTGAGGAGGAAGAGGATAGTCACTCAGCATAACAGGATAGTCACTCTGTATCAGCATAGGCAGTCTTGAAGGGATCTGACATTTCAAAGAAAATGATTCTATTACATCAGCATCAGGTGCTTGGTAGCTGGTGGTGATCCAAGATAGCAGCACTGAATGTGCATTCCGAAAGAACACTGGATGCAGGACAGGCCAGTAGCTCAATTGCATACTGTGCAAGCTCTGGCCAGTGATCCATCCTCAAGACCCAGTAACCCAGAGGATTTTCGGTGGGAAAGGTGTCCAAGTCTGATCTTGCCCCTAGGTATTCCTGCACCATGTAAACCAGACGCTGGCGATGGTTGCTGAAACCGATCATACCTTGTGGCTGCGGACTAAAAAATTGTCTGAACGCATCGGTCAAACGGCCACCTTCTCCACCGCTCCTTCTTTGACTGACCGAAGCCTCAGCAACACGTTGTCCAGGGCCAGGAATTTGTAACCTCCCAGTCTCTGGGAACGCATTGCACAGACCTTTCTTCAAGGCCTCCCGAAGATGTTTCATCCTCTGCTCCCTCTGCGACGCCACGACAAGGTCCGCAACCTTACCCTTGTAATGTGGATCAAGGAGGGTTGCCAGCCAGTAATGATCCCTCTCCTTGATAGCATGAATACAAGGATCCTTCCACAGGCTTTGCAGGATCAGGGAGGCCATGCAGCGTAGGTTTGCTGAGGCATTCGGTGTTGAGTCCTCTGGGTCACTGAGGACTACATGATCCGGAGCCACCTCCTCCCAGCCACGTACAAGTCCATGTGTTTCTTAGGACTGTAATTGATCCCTTGAAGACTGCTGCTGATGCTGAGTGCTAGGCTCCACCTCCATGCTGACACAATCCTCCTCCTCCTCCTCTTCCTGTGTGATAGGCGGGCCAGCAGGAACACTGTCTGGATAAAGGGGGCCTTGAGAGGTAAGGAAGTCCTCCTCTTCCTCCCTCTGTTCTGCTTTAAGTGCCCTGTCCATTATTCCACGCAGCGTGTGCTCCAACAGGTGGACAAGAGGGACATTGTCACTGATGCATGCACTGTCACTGCTCACCATCCTCGTGGCCTCCTCAAATGTTGCCCAGATAGTGCATGCATCCCTGATCATGGCCCACTGGCGAGGGGAAAAAAATCCAAGCTCCCCTAACCCTGTCCTGGTGCCATATTGCAACAGATACTCATTGATGGCCCTCTGCTGTGTGTAAAGCCACTGCAGCCGCTGCAGCATGGCCAACGTAGAGTTCCACCTGGTGGGAATGTCACAGATTATGCGGTTCTTGGGCAGGTTGTATTCCTTTTGCAGGTCAGCCATTATATGACCGGCGGAAATGCACACAGAGTTTCCTGGCCTGCTTCAGGACCTCCTGTAAGCCCTGGTACCTGCCCAAGAACCGCTGCACCACCAAGTTAAGGATGTGAGCCAAACAGGGCACATGGGTCAGTTGTCCCTGTCAGAGGGCGGAGAGGAGGTTGGTGCCATTGTTGCAAACCACCTTTCCTGGCTTAAGCTGGCGTGGCATCAACCACTACTGAGCCTGCCCCTGCAGAGCTGACAGAATCTCTGCCCCAGTGTGGCTCCTGTCCCCCAAGCACACCAGCTCAAGCACCGCATGGCATCTTTTTGCCTGCGTACTTGCGTAGCCCCTTGAACGCCTACGGAGCACAGCTGGTTCCGAGGACAAAGCACAGGAAGAGGCCATGGAGGAAGAAGAGGAGGGGGTGGAGGAGAGAGGTGTGTCAGAATCACCAGTAGTAGCATTTTAGAGGTGTGGTGGCGGAACAACCTCCAACACTACTGCACCTTGTCCTGCATCCTTCCCAGCTGCCAGCAGAGTCACCCAATGTGCCGTGAAAGATAGATAACGTCCCTGTCCATGCCTGCTGGACCATGAGTCAGCGGTAATATGCACCTTACCGCTGACTGCCCTGTCCAGCGAGGCCAAGACATTGCCTTCCACATGCCGGTAGAGAGCCTGAATCGCCTTCCGTGTGAAAAAGTGGCGTTTGGGAACCTGCCACTGAGGAACCGCACATTCCAGAAACTCACGGAAGGGGGCAGAGTCTACCAACTGAAAAGGCAGCAGTTGAAGTGCTAGCAATTTAGCCAAGCTAGCATTCAACCGCTGGGCATGTGGATGGCTGGGAGCGAACTTCTTTCAGTGGTGCAGCAGCTGGGGCCGGGAAATTTGCCTTGTACAATCTGACGTCGGTGTACCAATTGCAGATTGCCCGCAAGTACTTGGCTGTGATACACCTAATTCTACACCTTCATTCCTCTCAGTGCAGGTTTCAGAGAGGACTGAAGGTATAGTGGGGTTGGAGACCCCAGCTGTTGAGGAGCAAGGAGAGGTCCGCTTTGTTTTTTGGTGTGGGTCTTTCTTGTATGCTTGCCAACGGACTGCATGGCAGGTCGACATATGTCTGGTCAAGCACGTGGTGCCCAAGCGGCTCATGTTTTGGCCACGCGAGATACGCTTCAGACATATGTTGCAAATAGCAATGGACTTCTGGAATAACGCGCAGAGACGGCAGCGCCCTGAACATGCAGAACACTGCGGTGTAATGCCCTTAAGCTGGCCCCTGGAGGCCGCTCTCTCGTCCCCCCCTCTTCCCCTGCGGCCAGCCAGGTTGCGTGCTCGGATAAGGGTCTGGTATGGATTTTTGGGGGGACTCCATGCCATTTTTTTTTTAATTTGGGGTGGAGTTCCCCTTAAAATCCATGCCAGATCTGAAGGGCCTGGTATGGATATTTGGGGGAACCCCACGTAATTTTTTTTAAAATTTGCGGTGGGGTTCCCCTTAATATCCATTCCAGACCTGAAGGGCCTGGTAATTGAATTCTGGGGGACCCCCACGCTTTTTTTTTATTTTTATCAATGACTTTTGTATGTATTGTCGGGAGCCGACAATTCATTAATAGCCGCGAGTGAGTTTTAAATGACTTTTTTTCCTTCAAAAATGACACTTTGTGCAGGGACAGTTCTAAGCACGGGAAACATGCGCGACTTTACATGCATATCATACACACCCTCCAGGTACGAAATTTAAAGGAATATTTCACTTTTATTGTTTCACTTTAAGCATTATTAAAATCACTGCTCCCGAAAAAACTGCCGTTTTTAAAACTTCTTTTTGCATTGATACATGTCCCCTGGGGCAGGACCCAGGTCCCCAAACATTTTTTAGGACAATAACTTGCATATAAGCCTTTATAATTAGCACTTTAGATTTCTCCCATAGATTTTTCGAATTTGCCGCGAACACCCCAATTTGTTCGCTGTTCGGCGAACGGGCGAACAGGCAATGTTCGAGTCGAACATGAGTTCGACTCGAACTCGAAGCTCATCCCTACCTGTGGTATTAGTTTGAGAACACAACCAATTGGATTCAGGTACCTTTAGGTGCACGCTGTGCAAGGGACAGAAGTACACTAAATGAAATTAATGCAGCTCTCTGCCTGTGGTTTTATTATGAGAACACCACTAATTGTATTGAGGTACCTTTAGGTGAATGCTGTGCAAAAGAAAGAAGTACACTATATGAAATCAATGCAGCTCCCTGCCTGTGGTTTTAGTTTGAGAACACCACTAATTGTATTGAGGTACCTTTAGGTGAACGCTGTGCAAAGGACAGAAGTACACTAAATGAAATTAATGCAGCTCCGTGCCTGTGGTTTTAGTATGAGAACACCACTAATTGTATTGAGGTACCTTTAGGTGAACGCTGTGCAAAGGACACAGTACACTAAGTGAAAATACTGCAGCTAGCACAATCACCTGCCTGCCTGTCAGTATAGAGAATAACAGGAACGGATCTAGATAAACTGAATACGGTGTGTAAATATATATACAACACCTAGGATGCATATATATCCTCTACACACTGTAACTGCAGCTAACTGACTCGCCTGCCTGCTCTATCTAACTCAAAATAAATGACTGTCTCTCTCTCTCTTTAACCTCTCTCTTTAACCTCTCTCTTTAACCACTGCAACACACTACACAAGGCCGCCACGGAGGCGGCCTTATATAGTGTGGGGCGTGTACTAAACCCCCTGAGACATAATTGGCCAAAGCCACCCTGGCTTTGGCCAATTATGGCTCTCCGTTTTTTGCGCGCTGTGATTGGCCAAAGCATGTAGGTCATAGTGCATGCTTGGCCAATCATCAGCCAGCAATGCACTGCGATGCCGCAGTGAATTATGGGCCGTGACGCGCCACTCAAATTTGTCGCGAACGGCCCATAATGTTCAAAATTCGGCGAACAGGCGATGTTCGAGTCGAACATGGGTTCGACTCGAACTCGAAGCTCATCCGTAGTCCACACCTGCAGACCTCAGCTTGTAGATTATGCGTTTATGTGGGACTGTATTGAATGCCTTAGCAAAATCCAGGTAAACTAAATCCACAAGCCTTCCCCTGTCTAGATGGCAGCTCACTTCCTTGTAGAATGTTAACAGATTGGTCTGGCAAGAATGACCTTTCTTAAACCCATGCTGATGACTACTTAAGATATTTTTTTCCTCAGTAAATTCTTGGATATAGTCCCTTATCCCCTCCAATAATTTACCAACAATTGATGTTAGGTAAACTGGCCTGAAGTTTCAAGGGATTTGTCTCTGCCCTTTATTTGTCTCTGTGATTTATTTGTATTAAGTTTATTTAGTCTTTCCTTCACTCTGGCCTCTGTTAGCCACAAGGGTATGCCTTGTGATGTGTCACCAACACCACTTCCAACAGTGCTTCCGCGATTAGTATGATTCAGGAGGGGGGAGGGCGCTTGCTCGCCCCCCCCCTTATTATCTGAACTGCCAGGATGCATGCCTGGATAAGAATCTGGTATGGATATTGGGGGGGACCCCATGCCATTTTTTTCTACATTTTTTTACAGGCACTTTTTTGTTTTTTTATTATTCAGCTGTCAGCAGGGAAACCCATTGACAGCTGATGACTCATCGGTTGTTAAGGACACCGCGGCCAGATTCCCAGCCCCGCTTCTTAACACCCAGCTTACACTGTGCCCTGATTGGGCAAAGCTTTTCCCAATCAGGGTGCAAAATGCACTGTGCAGTTTTCTTCTGGTGAAGATTGTGGAAAAGGGGCAAGCTGATGTAGTAAGTATCAACATAGAGATGATAACCCTTTTCAAGGTGTGGATATACAAGCTCCCAAACAATTCTTCCGATTGAACCAATGTACTCTGGGCATTCAGGGGGATTCAGCTGGGTGTCCTTTCCTTCCTACACAAGGAAGGAATAGGTGTGCCCCATGGCAATGTCACATAATTTGTAGAGTTTAACCACATATTGGGCCCTTTTGCATGGGATAAACTGCTTGAAGCCCAGGCTGCCAGTAAAGGGGACAAGTGACTCATCCACGCAGATATTTTTGTCAGGGATAAATAATTGGGCGAATTTCTCAAAGAAAAAAAGTGGCTGAATTTTATACAATTTGTCATACACTGGGTCATTTCTGGGAGGGCACTGGGTGTTATATTTTTAATAGAGGAACCACATACTCATTAGATATCTTGTTCTTGGCATAATGGATAAGTAGATTGGCATGTGATGGGTGGGGTCGGTGGACCAGTATGAGTGTAATTAATTTTTTTTGTGAGTCTCATATGGAAAGTGAGACCCAAAAATAATCTAAATTCCTCCACTGTTAGTTCTCTCCACTCATTGGGACAGGCGTAACTTGAACCTGGGTAGCTCGAAATGAATTGTTGAGCATAGAGGTTGCACTGGTCCACAATTGAAGTGTTTGATACAGTTCCTCACACATGGCTAATGTGTAAGGTAAAGTCTTCAGGCTTGGAAAGGTCAGTTTGTAAATACATATAAAACTGGCTAAAAGATAGAATTCCAGAGAGTAGTGGTTCATGATTCTTACTCTGAGTGGTCTAAGGCTATCAGTGGTGTACCCCAAGGTTCAGTGTTGGAACCCTTACTCTTTAATATCTTCATAAATGATATAGGGCAGGGGTGTCCAAACTTTTTTCAAAGAGGGCCAGATCAAGTGAACATGCTCGAGGGCCGACCATTTTGCCTGACATTCTTTGAACCATTAAAATTTGGTGTGTGGTCGTTCGAGCACTAATACACTGCCCAACAATATTTCTCTTGCCTTCGTGGCTGTGTGTGGTGAAGAGATGAGCTCAGGCGTATTATTTGGATATACCGTATTTATTGGGGTATAACACGCACCTTCACTTTAAGGGGGAAGTTTCAGGAAAAAATTATTTTTATTTTAAATTAAGAACTGTGAAGCAAAATAAGGGTCAGTGCCCATCTGCAGACCCCCAATTGCCAGGAATGCAGCACCCACGATTGCTAGGAATCCAGCACACACCATCGCTAGGAATGCACCCACTCTTACCAGGAATGCAGCACTCACCATTGCCAGGAATGCAGCACCCACCATTGCCAGGAATGCAGCACCCATCATTGCCAGGAATGCACTCACCATTGCTGGGAATGCACTCCCCATTGCCAGGAATGCAGCACCCATCATTGCCAGGAATGCAGCACCCATCATTGTCAGGAATGCACTCACCATTGCTGGGAATGCACTCCCCATTGCCAGGAATGCAGCACCCATCATTGCCAGGAATGCACTCACCATTGCCGGGAATGCACTCACCATTGCCAGGAATGCAGCACCTATCATTGCCGGGAATGCACTCACCATTGCCAGGAATGCAGCACCTATCATTGCCGGGA
The DNA here is from genome assembly GCA_029206835.1 of Rana muscosa. Taxonomy (NCBI): domain Eukaryota; kingdom Metazoa; phylum Chordata; class Amphibia; order Anura; family Ranidae; genus Rana; species Rana muscosa. The sequence continues at coordinate 44,719,764 of CM055118.1, forward strand.
ATGCACTCACCATTGCCAGGAATGCAGCACCTATCATTGCCAGGAATGCACTCACCATTGCCAGGAATCCAGGAATGATCAGTGTCCATCTGCAGCCAGCCGTGCCCAAGTGTCCATCTGCAGCCAGCCATACCCAAGTGTCCATCTGCAGCCAGCCATGCCCAAGTGTTCATCTGCAGCCAGCAATGCCCAAAAATTAAGCTTTATTCGATTCAAATTTTGCCGCCGAGATAGAGCCGGATGTCCTGTGTATTCGGCTGTACTCGGCTCCTCTCGCAGTCCCGCCCCTTGGCCCGGCTCCTATGATAAACATAACACACGTCCAATGGCGGGACTGGGCATGACTGCGAGTGGAGTGGAGCCGAGTACACAATACACTCGGCTCGGGCTATTTCGGCGGAGATCGCTCCTCTTTACCTCACAGGCAGCAGGGATAGGCGTATAACATGCACAAAAGTGCGTGTTATACGCCGATAAATACAGTATATCTTTTGTGGCCCTGGCGCTGGGAAATCGTTGGGGGCCACAAAAGATATATATGTGTAGATAACCAGGCAGGCCATTCAAAAGCAGGCCGCGGGCCGGACTTTGGACATGCCTGATATAGGGTACCATTTCAGGCTTTGCAGATGACACCAAGCTATGCAGTGGAATAACGTCCTTACAGGATGTCTCCAACTTACAAGCCAACCCCAATGCACTGTTTAATTGGGAAACTGTGGCAAATGAGGTTTAATGTTAAAAAAATGCATAATACATACTAGGGGGAGTACAACTGGGGAAGCCATAGTGGAGAAGGATCTGGGGGTTTTGGTAAATCATAAGCTTAAAGGGGTTGTAAAGTCAGTGCTCACAATCACTGCAATGATATGGAGACGGGTAGGGGCCATATTCCCCTCACTTGTCTCCATACCAAGCCAAAAGAGGACGGCTCCAGTAAGCGGCGGAGGGCACCGGAAGGATGGCCCCTCTCCCGCAGTCGATAAAAGTGATCTCGCTGCGAATCTGCCGCGTTATGGTAGCTATCTGCTGCCATAACAACGGTATTCCTCTTCAAAATACAGACGTAAAACAACGGTGGGCGGTCCGGAAGTGGTTAACACAGATGGGCTGCTGTCAAGTAATTTTGGACCAACTCTCGTTACAAGTCAAGATATTTTATTGCATATGCAAGAGAAATGGTTAAATGTATATTTTCTGCTTCAGAGATCCATTTCTACCTGTCATAAGTTTACATGCTGCTTTTATCACCCTTAAACCTTCCCCCTTCCTGTTCGTAACGTCCTGATCACGTGTATAATTTCAACTTTTATTCTGACGTTTTAGCAGGAAGATGAGAATATCCTTTTTCAGCCAACACCTTATGACAGGAAATTTCATACAATGAACACATAAATTATTCCATGGTTCGCAGCCCATATTTGACAGATGTAAGAGTCAGCACATCTTTGCACAATAGAATATGGTCATATTACTTATTCCAGTAATTAGGGCTATTAGAGCTTATTCAGCATATTTAAGTATTAATAGAGTTATATAAAGCAAACATTTTAACTTTAGAAGATATAGTCATATTAATATGCATATTCATAGTTGACATTTAAAGTATAATTTCTAATTTCTCTAACAGCTGCTCCCTTTTATACTTATAATGTCAATAATTCAAATATCCAGGTTCTTTATTTTACCAGGTATTATCATTTAGACAAATAAGTCTTTTGAAAGGACTGTAAGTTCATCTTCATCAGGTTCCGGGTATAGTTCAGTGTTGTTCTGAAAAAACATAGTCTTTGTTAGTGATGTGTCAATCAGTCTTTGAAGAATTCCTCTAATACAAGGAATGCAGCAACATCCACACAGCGTAAGGACCGTGGCTGCCATGACAACAGAGATGAGCAAACCTTTTGCAAGATCACCCCATTTACCAAACCATTTTTCAAAGAGTCCTGTTAAGGGGTTCTCTACACCAGAGTTCTCAGTTAGTTCCTGGGATAACATTTGTAGGCCTTGCAAAGCCTTGGTGATACTTCCATCAGGTGCCGTATTATTTGGAATAAAAGTGCAGCAGAAGGTGCCGAACATTTCGCATACCTCGCCCCTTTCTGCCAGCAACATATCCAATGCTATACAGTTCTGCCACGCTGTCAAAGAGGTGGCGTCCAATTGTGCTGCTATACCTTTGATAGCATCTCTGGTGTAATTCACAAACCTCTGCTGGTTGTAGTAGATGTAGTAGATGTAGTTTATCCAGTCGACGTTCTTGTTGGCCTGTACCCATAGGAAGAGTGAGGTGAGTCCTGCTGTTACTTGATTCTGTGCTTTAAATTCATCCGGAAACTCCTCGTGGAACACCTATTGAGTCTATATATACCTGGTTGTCAAAATGATTCTGGACACTTAAGTCTCTTAAAATAGTGTTTACCTGGTAGTCTCATCAATTTATTAGTCATAGGAACAATATAAAAGGGAAGCAACAGGCGGGTAAGGGCACAACTACCCTCCCATCTAGGTGGCAGTCTGAGCCTTAGTTTCTTGTCCCCACACAGCCACCAAACATCAGCTAGTTGCCGTTTCTGTTCCTGAAACCATTTTAGTTGATACTTAATGTCTGTAGTTGATGTTGTGGTCGCACAGTATTCAGGAGATAGAGTGCCAACCTTTGTACCATCCTTATCTTTGTTAGAGAAACTAGAAAAATTTCCTGGTAATGCTTGTAGTGAAGGGGGTGTACTTTGCATTTTAGTTTTAGGGTATCTCTTTTTCTCATTTGCACATTCAGACCCAGTAATATTTTCTGAAAACAGTCTTATTATGCAAGCTAAATCTGTTTCCTCTTCAGGGAGAGGAATGGTAGCTAGTTGTGGTCTTGGGTTTGCACAAGAAATACAATCACTTAACCCCTTAGATTGAGTTGTGTATCTGACCCATTCTATCCACTAATTTTTGTCTCCAAATCCTGTTTCTATACTTAATTGTTCCTTGTAAGTAAAATCTGTTTTAAACAAAGAGGTATTAAGTTGAAACTGAGTTGGCTCGGGGCTGGGGTGTTCTGACCAGGGGTTACAACCTAAATAGTGATTCTCCCTAGTAGGTCAGATATTGTACCATATACCAATTAGTTGTATTGTTTAGTTTACAAAATTGGAGCCATTGTTACTGTAAATCAGCGCGGGGATCCCTTGTCGTGGAATCACCTCTTTGATTAGTACTTTGGCTACTGACTGTCCATCCGTGTGCGCCATAGGAAAAGTTTCCACCCACTTTATAAACCTGTACACAATAACCAGACAGTACTTATTCTCACATTTGTTCAATTCAATAAAATCCATGCATATTGTGTGAAAGGGATAAGGGGGTTGTGGGAAATGACCCCTTAAGGCTCTTAGGGCACCTTGTGCATGGTATCTGTTACAAATCGGATATGTGAGCCAAAATTTTCAGAGTAGTTTTGTAAACCCATATGTTGTGTACACCCAGTACCATCCCTCCTTTTGAGGTATGGGCCTACCCATGACTCAATAACACAGCATACGTGAATAGTGATGTAGATAAGTTAGGTTTACCTTCTGTACATGTGTATATACCATTGACCAGTGTTGACCCTGTATATAACCACTTTGATTTTCACCTGCCGGTGATGTTTTCTGCATTTCTGATAACCATGTTTCATCAATAGCTCTCTGTACCTCATCATTTACTTGGGAAACTGTATATGTTTGTCATTGCTGTCCTTCAGAAGCTTCCTTTGCTGTCTTGTCTGCTAGTGCATTCCCTAGGGTAATTGGATCTGTTCCCTTTCTATGTGCCGCACATTTACAAATAGCCACTTGTGCTGGTTTTTGTACATATTCTAGAAGGGCAAGAATGAGATCTCTGTGTGATCGGTTTCCCATGGCAACGTAATCATACCCCTTTTTTCCATTGCTGGGCAAATATGTGTAGAGAAAGCGTATTGGCTGTCAATATAAATATCTATTTATTTTTCCCTTCCCCTAGACTGCAGGCCCTTGACAGGGCTATAATGTCAGCTTGTTGTGCAGAATAGGAACTGGGAAAGGGTCTAGCTTCAATGACCTGGTCATGTGTTACTATAGCATAAGCCGTTTGATTTATCGTTTTTTCTACACGACCCATCAACAAAAAAGGTAATGTCAGCATCTAGAAAGGGAACATCAGTGAGATCCTTCCTAGGGAGTACCCGTTCATCAATTTTGAGCTGCACAATCATGTGGATCCCCATCACCAGGTGTTGGCATTAGTGTAGCAGGATTCAATGTAGTACACTTCTTGATTGTAATGTGTGGTTGTCCCAGAAGTGTAGTCATACATGATAAATGCCTGACTGGAGATAAATAGGAGATTCTGTCTTATAGTAAGATCACCTAAATAACATGTGAGACCTTTAAGTACCAGGGGTGGAACAATACTATCAATGCAGATGACCGTATGGCCAATGAGGCTGCTACTACAGCTTGTACACAGTGGGGCAAATTAGTTAAGTAAAATGCAACTAGTTTGTGTTCGTTCTCATAAACCTGAGTGAGAGCAGAAGTCATGTACCCCTCTTTACAATCTACAGTCTGCTAAAGGGTTTCTACTGTAATTGGGTAGGCTAAGCACAGTAGAACCCACAATGAGGTGCTTCACCTTTGTAAATGCATCCTCTGCTTGCACATTCCACTGGATGGAACCTTTTGCAGACATTTGTGTACCATAGATGAGATCAGAAAGAGGCACCACCTCCGTAGCATAATTAGCTATCCATGCTCTACAAAAATTTGCCATGCCAAGAAATTACATCATTTCTTTATTTTTACGTGGTTTGGGGGCTTGAAGGATGGCCTCTTTTCGGATCTCATCTGGATGTCTGCCTTTTTGAGATATAATGTAACCCTGGTATTTCACCTTGTTTTTCAAAAGTTGTATTTTATTTTGCTAACCTTGTGACCTTGTTCTGCGAGGAAATGCATCAGAGCCAAGGTGTCAATTTTACATTGTCGCTCCAGAGGAGCCGCTACCAGAATGTCATCCACATACAAGAGAATTTGACTCCCACTGGGAGGTACAACTCGAGACAAAGCATTGAACATTTCTTGTGAGTTTTCCCTTGTACATAAGTGCAAACCAGAACTGACTGTCTGTCTTAATTAGCCCTACGTCTGTCTTTCCTTTTGATCACAAGAAATCGGGGACGTCTTTTAAGGCATCCCCTTCCCCTTTGGTCAAAAAGTGTCAGTCACTGTCTTTTGTCAAAACTTCAATCACGCAAGTTCTGGTTGTACATTCAACAAACCACGCTAATCTGTACCTCTGATTCCCTCTGGATTTCAGTTCCTCATCTGTTAATTTGACCCAGTCTGTGATAAGTTCTCCTAGCTCATGCCATGATACCTCGGAGTTCCGCGTGACCAAAACATGAGGTACAGTATCCTGCCTGTATATTTGCAGAATAGGCTGTGGTAGGAGACAAGTAGCCATGTTATTTCCTTCCTTATCACAGTACAGGTATCTTAAGAGCACTTCAGTGTTAGTGCAACTCATTAACTGTTTCTCATAGGACCTATCAGGCCCAGTGGTCCTTTTGTAGTAGATAGTGCAATAGAGGTTCGTCTGGACCTTGTACCTTTCCTCACAGGCTCTTCAATTATTTCTGTCAGGGTTTTGGGCATCTTTAATCCCTCAGTTTGTAAATCCAAGCTGTACCAGTATCAGGGCTCATTATCCACAGCTGTGATTTGTTTTTCACACAGCCGATGGGCTTTGAGGCCCCCCTCCACTGGTACGACAGAAATATCAAGAGCACGCAACATGTCTCTACCCAACGAATTAACAGGACATTTAGTTGACATTACAATTTTACACTGAGCCTTTTTACCTGTCTGTGGATTTTCCACAGTAAGGCCTTCAGACACGGCCTCCTGGTGCATCAACCCATTTGCAGATTTTACATATACTAAACCTTTTCCCTGTACCCCTGGTGGCATATCCAGCGGGTGTATCAGGGTCCTACAAGCCCCAGTGTCACAGAGAAATGTTACCCAACTACTCTTTGCAACCCAGGTTATTTCTGGCTTGGCTTCAGCATGCAAACAAGTTTCAACATTACACACATCCAAAATATCAGATTCTTTCCCATCCTTCTGCTTCTCTCTCTGCAGACACACCTTTACCATACAGGAAACACTCCCCCCTCATCCTTTTCTTTACTTTCTTTTTTGGTTGGAAGTGCCCCTCAGCATGCCTCGCATACTTGATTAGCTCCTAGAGTCTGCAGATCCTATGGTTAAGCATGTGTTTGTTAACAAAACTTGATATAAGGACTAGCAGCCCCTTCAGGATTGCATTCTTTAGCTGTTGTTCATATGGGCTATCGTTCACTTGATCTACTGGGATTTCTATCCCAGAGTGGTTATTAAAATTCTTCTTTATCCTAACAATGAAATTATCCACTGTTTCCTCTTCTCCCCATATACACTGATTTATAATGGACCAGTCGGCTTGACGTATCCATCTATCCTCTCTCTATCTTTGCTATAAGAGCATTTCTTCTGTTTTTGAGTGCTGCATCATCCTGAGGCAACACCCCTCCCTGGTTGTTTAATCCACTCCAATCTCCCACTACATGATGCCAGTCAGGTCCCAGTACCTGTCTGGTGACCTGCTCTATTTCCCTCACATTGAGATGATAGCTAGCAACCATTCCCATGATACCATCCCTGAATTGAGCTATGTGGACCTTGGGATTGCTGTAAGGAGGGTCAGCGGGGTAACTTGTTGCATACCTCTGTCCCATCTGGTGGTGGGGACTGCAGGTCTGCAATAGGGAATTGGGAGCGGGTGGCGAAGTCAGAGGGGGAGCAGTGTCTGTCGGTGGGATTGGAGAGTCCTCTAAAGGGTGTGTAGGGGCTGTCGGGTGCATTAGGTTTTAACCTACAGTTAGACTCCTCAAGCCATTTCTTTGCCTGGGGAAGACCTAATTTATTCTATTTCCTTATTTTTCTTTTCTTTTCTTTTTTTATATATATATATATATATATATATATATATATATATATATACATACATATATATACACATACACATATGCATACACATATACACACATACATACATACATACATACATGCCGGCATAATTTTTATTTATTTTTAAAGCTTTCTACACAACACAGTATTACACAACAATCCTTATTTAAAAATGCATCAAAATCATACTTTGTTTTCCATGTCTTAAGGAGTTTCACATTCTCTTTGTCTAGACTACACATATACTTTGCATCATCATTCAAACCATCAGACTTTCCATGGATCATACTCATTTTAACGTGCACACGGAGTTTTTTTTGTAAGGTCTTCTCACACTGACACAATACCTGCACACAGTATCTTATCACTTCTGCAGCTACTCACAAACTTTCTAGTCGTGACATATCACTTCTAGATTATTGATCTTGTGTGCTGCTATAATACTGGTGTCTTGTCTTCTTACTTAATGTTTTATTCATTTATAGGGAGAATGAACAGAATTACAAGGCGAACGTAAATTCACCTGACTGGTCAACCCCCCCTGATCAAAACATTAATATTTCAGTAAACTGTAGGGAGCATGAACAGAATTACAAGGCGAACGTAAATTCACCTGACTGGTCAACCCCCCCTCACCTGACTGGTCAACCCCCCCTGATCAAAACATTAATATTTCAGTAAACTGTAGGGAGCATGAACAGAATTACAAAAGAGACTTAATTTCTCTCGACTGTTGTTCCCACACTTTATCAAAACATTAATATTTGTTGATTCAACGGTATTTATAAATGCCTGTACAGGTTTTTTACACAACATACGAGGCTGGCTGAGCGCAAGGGCTCGTCAAATTACCTCTATTTGTTACCTGGAAATCTATCAGGCCATACCTTTGTATCAACAGGGGTTCATGTTTTTGATGTAGGAATATTTATGTGTCCCCCACGGGAATTCCTGCAGTTTACAAGGCTGTCAGGACCTAGGTCCTTTGTCGACAAATTTCCTTTATCTGCACCCGGGTATTGGAATGGGACCATACTCCTATATCAAAGGGATTTAAACTACGGACGTATCTACTTATATTCCCTCAACTTGGATAAAGCAAAACATATACACAACAGATAAACATTCAATTAATCTCTATATTAGATGTATGTAACAAAATCCCTTAATTCATTAAATCCCTAATCACATTTAGGCCTAAAAGTATAATATAATAAATGAAAATATCTTACCTTGCCCCGAGAGCGGTCTCTTGTGCTGATCCGGTAAGTCGCTGCCCGGGAGGCACTAGTTCAGTGAGCCGGCCTCTGTTAACGTCAAATTTAAGACGGAGGACTTACAGTTTTTTGCCGTACGGACATCGGTTCACTGGGTTGTTGGCTAGTGCTTTCCAGGAATTTGGACTTCCGGTCCGAAGGACCAAAATGTCAAGTAATTTTGGACCAACTCTCGTTACAAGTCAAGATATTTTATTGCATATGCAAGAGAAATGGTTAAATGTATATTTTCTGCTTCAGAGATCCATTTCTGCCTGTCATAAGTTTACATGCTGCTTTTATCACCCTTAAACCTTCCCCCTTCCTGTTCGTAACGTCCTGATCACGTGTATAATTTCAACTTTTTATTCTGACGTTTTAGCAGGAAGATGAGAATATCCTTTTTCAGCCAACACCTTATGACAGGAAATTTCATACAATGAACACATAAATTATTCCATGGTTCGCAGCCCATATTTGACAGATGTAAGAGTCAGCACATCTTTGCACAATAGAATATGGTCATATTACTTATTCCAGTAATTAGGGCTATTAGAGCTTATTCAGCATATTTAAGTATTAATAGAGTTATATAAAGCAAACATTTTAACTTTAGAAGATATAGTCATATTAATATGCATATTCATAGTTGACATTTAAAGTATAATTTCTAATTTCTCTAACAGCTGCATTTACATTAACCCAGATGACTGCATGTACACAGGCTTTCCAGCCTGAAAGAGGGGAGAGAACTAGCTGTCATGTCTGCATGGGCTTTTTCACCCCCCCTCCTTCTTCCTGTTTTCACTGACTGAGTAATGTAATGTGAGCTGACACATACAGAGCTGTGAATTCAGCAGCCTCTCTTTTGCCCCTTTAGCCAATGGGAGAGACTGTACTGAACTGCAGGGAGCTGCAATGGATTCTGGGACATGCAGTTCCCATACACTATATGGCTAAAAATATGTGGTCACCCCTCCAAATAATTGTTAATTTATTCTAATGAATGGCATTGTCAAAGAAACCATGTGCAAAGACATTTTAGACAATTGTGCACTTCCAACCTTGTTGCAATAGTTTGGGGGTGACTTTTTACTGTTACAGGATGACAGTGTCCCTGTGCACAAAGCCAGGCCTATAAATATATTGTTTGATGAGTTTGGTGTATAGGAACTTGAGTGACCTGCACAGAGCTTTGACCTCAGTCCTACTAAACATCTTTGGGATATTTAGTTCATATATTGCAATACATGTTTAAGCTGACCAATTGCGTCAAAGTAATCCCTCTTCTGGCCAGTCCTACACTGCCTTGCCACTGCAAATGCTAAGGTGGACATCATGCCAACATGGGGCATAAAGACCCAAGGTGGAGGAGAGCGACTAGGTTCAGATCTGGTCACTGACCTGCGTTACAACAGAGAAAATATATACCTGTGCTCAAATCCCAATAGCTTGTACATGTATTTGAACTATCGGGTGCTAAAGGGGTGTGACCACATATTAACACCACAAAATCTGGATGGACCCTCTGCTCTACTGGCCAGAAGAGGGATTACTTTGATGCATTTGGTCAGCTCAAACATGTATTGCAATATATGTGAACTAACTATCCCTGTTTTTCATTGCATAGTTTGCTGGGAAGAGTGTATAGCAGTGTGCAAAGGGTCCATCAAGAATGTGTAATGTTAATGTGGTCACAGCCCCTTTAGCACCTGATCTTGTGGGGAGCTTTCCTAGCAGAGTGAGAAAAAGTGATGGTGGCTGCGCTGTGATTACACTAGTGAAGGAATGGTGGAAGGGAAGCTCTGGGGGGGGGGGGGAGGCAAGCTAATGAAAATGTAAAACAAACAAATGCAGTAAGCGTGATACCATCAAGCATGTAGCATAATGAATAAGCTACATATATTAAGTGACCCACACGTGGGGGCCAAAAGTGGGTGCCAGATGGTGAAAACAATAATGGAAACCCTGAAGGTGGTGTATACCAAAAATGAAAACGTGTGTCACTCAAAGCAATGAATGAAAAATATGTGCATATAATATGTGTATCCAGACAGTGTGTCTCTACACTGGCCAAAAATATGGCACAAAATGTATAACAAAAAAACTACAAGCAAACAGTGAAAACGTCCAAAGAATGGTTGCTATAAATAATAACAAAGAGTCCAATGTGTAATAAGTCCCATCACCCGTTGAAGTGCTTGAAAAAGAAGAAAACTTCGGTGCAAATCCACCCAGTGCTCACAAGCAGCTTACCTCCCCGCTGGGATGGAGCAGCATAAACTGGGATTCCTAGTATGGATAGTAGTGCAGCAACCTTGCATAGAAGTATGGTCTCGCTCACATGCATGCATAAAAATACATGTAGCGGGTATGTACTTTCCCGGGTGTAAATTTGAACTTGGCAGAGACATCAGTGGTGTGTAATTCCCTGCAGCCCAGTGGGTGGCGCTGTCGCCCTGGGCTGGGGTTGAATCATTGCTGTGTGCTGTGCCTCCTTTTTGTCCTCCCTCGGCAGCGGTATGGTGGGGCGGGGAACCCGCCGTGCTTGCTGGGAGAGGGTATAAAGGGGCCGGCCATCTTTGTCATGGGGTCGGAGTCCCAAGCACCTTCAGCTTGTGGACGGTGGTTCGTGTCAGTCCTCTGGGTGGCCTAGGACTAGAGGACAATCGGAGGTCGTGTTCCATCCCAGGCACCTTTAGCCTGGGGTGAGGTACTCGGATGGAGGTCCGGAGCTCAGTGCCCACCACTGAGTTCCGTGAGGGAAGGAGATCCTAGGGAACCCCGGGAGTGGGTACCCGAATCCGGAAGGCGCAATGGACCGGTGGGAGCTCCTCACTTGAAGACCCGGTGCAGCATATTGCCGGTGACAGGTGAGCCTCTCGTCGGAGACCGCCTGGAAGGAAATTCCCCCTCGTGCGGAGACCGTAACCCACTTTCAGGAAGGAAAGTGGAGAACTACATTGTGTCTGGGCCTATTCGCATCCACACCTCCTTTCCTGTTCTGTTTCTACCAAGGGAGTTCAACTGATTGTGTTCATTCGAGAAGAATAAAGGAGTGTTGAACTTTTATGGTGTGGGGCTCATTTCCTGACAGACATTGTTCAAGGTGTCTCTTGGAGGGAGGACCAGGTGCACAGCACTGACCCGAAGGTAATACAAGAACGTTGCTTATACCGCACTGACACATGTGGTGGAAGCCAGGCGTGGTGTCCCCGCTCCCTCCCCTCAAAGATACCCCTAGACAAGAGAAAGACGAGACGAGAGAAAGAGGGGAGTGAGGAGGGCGCTACACGTGGGGGCTCGGGTCCGGTATAGTGTTTGTGCACCACAGTATTGAACGTGTCTGTTGGAAGAGTTAAGCGAATAGGCAGGCCTTCATTGGCCGAAGTGCATCCCTGATCGAAGTCGTGGACATGACCCAGTGAAGGGAAAGGCCAGCGCAGAAGAGTGGAAAGAGGGGGAAGTTCAGCCGTGTGAAGTACTACACGTGGGGGCTTCTATTGCACTGCGCCACCAGGCACACCCCCATCGCTTAGTTCGTGGGCGTGACTCAGAAACAGAAAAGAAGAAAAGCCCGCGAACTGGAGTAAAGGGGAGGAGTCCAATACGTGTGAAGGACTACACGTGGAACATTGGCGCAAAAACTTTGCAGTGTGCGATGGATCAGCAACAGGTCGCCATGTTCGGACATACATCGTGGATTCCAGTTCACCCTTCCACCACGACATTGACTGCTGCTGCTCTGGTAACAGATACGGGGATCCGGCTAAAGCCAAGGGGTCGATTTGCCCTGTATTTGTGCATGGACGTTGAGGCCCTGGGTGTGATTTGTCCCGGCTGTTCGAGACTGGTGTGCCAGCTGAAGCCATTCGGGCGATGTGAGGCCTGTGGGGAGTTCCTGTTCGAAGTGGATCCGGTGGTTGAGAGGCCGAGAACCATTTACCCCGGCCGTGCTGCGGGCAACACCACTCAGAGAGGAGGAATCACTGCTGTGAGAGCCATCCCTACGCACACTGCAGCGACCGCGGAAGAGGTCGTAAAACCCCAACGGGAGAAATCCGAGGATGCTGACTCGGTCACCACTGTCTCGCAGCGTCCACCACCGAAGAGAAAGACCGGCATGGTAGCCCCGACCAGCGGTTGTGGTGGACCGTCTCGCCCGCTTACGCCCGGCCTGGATGGATCCATCGACAAGAGTTCCGGATGTCCCGCTTCAAGTAAAGGCCGAGGTAAGCCAGGCGGAGAGATTTGGTGTGTGGGTGGAGGTGTCGGGAAGTCATGGCCTAGCGAATCCGCGGGAGGTGGTGGCTCCGTTTCTACAACCGGCTACATACCCGCGGAGGAGTGTGACACCTCTGACCTGGAGTTGCTCTCTGACATGGGAGACGATGTTGCTATAGACGATTTGTTTACCAGGAAGGGCTGGGACAAAATACCTCTCGCTTCATCTCGGAGGATCAGAGATCCACCCATGTCAACAGGGGAAAGTACACCCCGGGTGGAGGCACCAGCGCCTGAAGAGAGGTCCTGTCCCCAGCCTGCTTCTACATCCCCGGTGCCATCTGTACCAAAGGCCGGGGAAAAGAGACTGTTGCTGCGGGCGCCTATGCCCAGATCAGATGTGATCAATGTCCCTCGCCACCCGGACTCGATAGTTTTGCCTGGTGAAGGGGACAGAGCTACCATGCCTCCTTTGGCGAGATTGCAACAGCTATTTGGCCAGAAGGTTGCTGCAGACTATGGATGGGAGTATCCATACTTGTCGAAGGAACTGCTGTATGAGGTGTAAGTGTGCCGGGAGCGCTGGTACAATGACTTTGTGTGGACCCACCTTCAGGTTCCCCACGCCCGCAGGTACCTGGCATGCTCTCCAAAGGCCTCTCAACGTTTTAAAGACTGCAAGGCAGAATGGATGTTGGGACGACACATCCATGCAGATAAAGTGTTGATCCGGCGCAAAGAAGGAGAAGATGTGGAGTATCATCTGGAGACCATGGATCAGCACTTGAAACCACTTGTTCTGCCGCATCCCTGCTTTTACCTGTAGGAGAAAAGAGACTCCGTTCTTATCATGCTGCTGAACTTTCTGGGGCCCGTTGCTTTTGTGCCCAGAGGAATGAAGAACTGTTCCTGTTTGTTCTTCACTTTTCCTGCAAGAGATTATGGACTCTGGGGTAGATAGGGCCAAAGGAAAAGAGGAGAGTTCCACGAGTGCAATTACCGCGGTGCTGTCACCAGGTGGCAGTGTTGCGCAACGTTAAGACACTTTTCATGCACTCACTCTTTGGAGAAAAGGGATTTCTTCTCGTAGAAGTTTCTTTTCCATAACACGAATACAAGTGTCAGGGTTATATGTGTTAATCCTTTCTTTTCCCTCTGCAGGAGAACATCCCATCAAGTCCACTGAGTATGGGGTGGGTCTTAGTCAGGATGGGGGGGGGAAGTCATATGTGATTCAAAGTTATGAATCAGTGCTGTTGTTTTCTCTTGTCTTTATTCCCTTTTCTTTACAGGGCTCAGACACAATGGGGCTGATTTACTAATAACAGTGCGCTGCGCTGGTTCTAACCTTAATTGGTGCGCCAGATAACTCCTTCACTTGGCGCAGGAACCAGCAGCGCACTGTTATAGTAAATACAAATGTCAGCGGCGCTCTATTGAAAATAAATGGTTCCCTATGGGAGCCCATTGATTTGAATAGAGGTCGCCCGGGAAGTCGGATGAAGCGTATCCGACTCGCGGGGCGACTCGTGTGCCGGCTGCAGGGACAGCACGACTTTGCCAGGCAACTTGGACACGACCTGAGCGCGTGAAGCAGCCGCTCAAGTCGTGTCCTAGAGGCGACTAGCTGGCCGAGAATGTCTCCAGCGCGATGTCATCGCGCTGGTCCTCGGTAGCCTCGCTGTCCCGTGTTTGGTATGAATCATGAAGGGGAACTCCACGCCGAATTTTAATGAAAGGCCCTTAGGTCTGGTATGGATTTTAAGGGGAACCCCCTAAGCCGAAAAAACGGCGTGGGGGTCCCCCCGAAATCCATACCAGACCCTTAGGTCTGGTATGGATTTAAAGGGAAAGCCCAAGCCGAAAAAACGGCGTGGGGTCCCCCGCAAAATCCATACCAGACCCTTATCCGAGCACGCAACCTGGCAGGCCGCAGGGGAAGAGGGGGGGACGAGAGCGGCCATTCACCTGGTGGCAAAAAAAAGGTAATAAAAAACACAACACAGGTTTTTAAAGTAATTTATTAGGCAGCTCCGGGGGTCTTCCTGCCGGGCGCCCCGACATCTTCTTCCTGCTCTTTTGCTAGCGGGGTCCCGGGCTTCCTCGTCATCTTCGGGGGTCTTCCTGCCGAGCGCCCCGCTATCTTCTTCCAGCTCTTTTGCTAGCGGGGTCCCGGGCTTCCTCATCGTCTTCGGGGGTCTTCCTGCCGGGCGCCCCGCTATCTTCTTCCAGCTCTTTTGCTAGTGGGGCGCCCGGGCTTCGTCGTCGCCTTCTTCCGACTTCGGGGGTCTCTTGTTCTGTTCTCCGGTTCTTCTCCCGCTCTCCGGTGCCTTCTCCACGATCTCCGGTTCTTCTCCCGTTCTCCGGTGCCTTCTCCACGATCTCCGGTTCTTCTCCCGCTCTCCGGTGTCTTCTCCACGATCTCCGGTTCTTTCTGCCATCTGCCGGGCGCCCTGCTATCTTCTGCCAGCTCTTTTGCTCTTTTGCTTATTAAAGGGGGCTCCCGGATTCCGATAAGCCCCCCGCCCGCAGACCCCGACAACCAACGGCCAGGGTTGTCGGGAAGAGGCCCTTGTCCCCATCAACATGGGGGCACAGTGCTTTGGGGTGGGGGGGGGCGCAGGTCGCCCCCCTGCCCCAAAGCACCAAACCCCCCATATTGAGGGCACGCGGCCTGGTACGGTTCAGGAGGGAGGGGGCGCTCTCTCATCCCCCCCTCTTCCCCTGCGGCCTGCCAGGTTGAGTGCTCGGATAAAGGGTCTGGTGTGTATTTTTAGGGGACCCCACGCTTTTTTTTTTGTTTTTGGCGCGGGGTTCCCCTTAAAATACATGCCAGACCTAAAGGGCCTGGTATGGACTCTGGGGGGACCCCCACGCCATTTTTTTTTCATTTTGGGGGGTGGGTCCCCTTTGAATCCATACTAGACCCAAGGGCCTGGTATGGACCTGGGGGGGGGACCCCACAATGTTTTTTTTCAAATTTTTTTTTTTTTTGAACCAGCATTTTTTTTTTTTTACATTTCCTTTAACAACCAGCTATAAACAGGTAAAACAAAAAATCGCAGCAAAATTGCAGTACTTGCGTTTTGGATGCGGGTCCATTGAATTCTATTACATCCAAAACACTGTTTTTGGCCTGGCAAAAAAAATCTGCAGTTGCGTTTAAAATCGTTTTTCACAAAGCCTAAAAATGCCTTCTGACGCCAAAGATTTCCACGTTTCAGACGCGGTACCAGCGTTTAGCCGCATTTTAGTTTAGAAGCGTTTTTAAAGGTGACCTATTTTTTTACATTGATAAACTCCAAATTTATGGCAAATGAGGAAAAACCATGCATATCTATATCTATATATCTATATATCTATCTATATATATATATATATATATATATATATATATATATATATATATATATATATATATAAAAATGAAATTGCTTCCATTGCATTGTGGACAATCCACAACTTGGGGCAGCTGACGTGGCAAGTGGACAATCCACAACTTGTGGCAAGTGATGTGGCAAGTGACATGCTAAATACAACTACACTGCTGCTCTCAGCTGCTGATATCACTCTGGTCTCACAAAATAGCTAAAATCGTAAATAATACTGTTTTTGGAGCTTAGGGCGGCTCCTTATCATATACACGCAAATGTGGTAAAACACGGCATGCAAACGCCACAAAGCGCGCCTTTCTAAACGCCACTTTCAACCTTAGTTCTGAACACTTTGCACCAGCATCCCGTCTACATGGGGCCTAAAAACGCCTATGCCATTTACAGCTCAAAAACGCCATGGTGGCCATGAGGACATAGGCTAACATGGAGAGATGTTTTTAAGCTGCAAAAAACCGGCTGATGCCACCGCTGACCCCGCCCCCGTATGATGTCACAGTCCCGGGGAATGATGGGACTGTGACCTGAAACGGGGGTGGGGTCAGCGGTGGCATCAGCCGGTGACCACGCCCCATGCCAATATAAGTGGCACCGCTCCTCGGACAGATCATTGCAGCGGTGGACAGCGACGAGGCAACATCGGGCGAAGAGAAGAGGGAAGAAGGCGACAAAGAAGACCGGCCCCCGCTAGCAAAAGAGCTGGCAGAAGATAGCGGGGCGCCCAGCAGAAGGCAGAAAGAACCGGAGATCGTGGAGAAGACACCGGAGAGCGGGAGAAGAACCGGAGATCGTGGAGAAGGCACCGGAGAGCGGGAGAAGAACCGGAGATCGTGGAGAAGACGGCGAGGAAGCCCGGGACCCCCGCTAGCAAAAGAGCTGGCAGAAGATAGCGGGGCGCCCGGCAGAAATACCCCCGAAGTCAGAAGAAGATGGCGAGGAAGCCCGGGACCCCCGCTAGCAAAAGAGCTGGCAGAGGATAGTGGGGCGCCCGGCAGAAAGACCCCCAAAGTCGGAAGAAGACGGCGAGGAAGCCCGGGACCCCCGCTAGCAAAAGAGCTGGCAGAAGATAGCGGGGCGCCCGGCAGAAAGACCCCCGAAGTCGGAAGAAGACCACCGGAGCTGCCCAATAAATTACTTTTCAAACCTGTGTTGTCTTTTTTATTGACTTATTTTGCCACCAGGTGAATGGGTAGGGGTACGATGTACCCCATACTCATTCACATAGGGTGGGGGGCAGGTATCTGGGGTCCCCCTGATTAAAGGGGGCTCCCGGATTCCGATAATCCCCCCGCCCGCAGACCCCGACAACCAACGGCCAGGGTTGTTGGGAAGAGGCCCTTGTCCCCATCAACATGGGGGCACGGTGCTTTGGTGTGGGAGGGCCGCAGGTCGCCCCCCTGCCCCGAAGCACCAAACCCCCCATGTTGAGGGCACGTGGCCTGGTACGGTTCAGGAGGGAGGGGGGCGCTCTCTCGTCCCACCTCTTCCCCTGCGGCCTGCCAGGTTGAGTGCTCGGATAAAGGGTCTGGTGTGTATTTTTAGGGGACCTCACGCTATTTTTTTTTGTTTTTGGCGCGGGGTTCCCCTTAAAATCCATGCCAGACCTGAAGGGCCTGGTATGGATTCTGGGGGGACCCCCACACCATTTTTTTTTCATTTTGGGGGGTGGGTCCCCTTTGAATCCATACTAGACCCAAGGGCCTGGTATGGACCTGGGGGGGGGACCCCACGCTGTTTTTTTTCAATATAGACAGGTAAAACAAAAAATCGCAGCAAAATTGCAGTACTTGCGTTTTGGATGCGGGTCCATTGAATTCTATTACATCCAAAACACTGTTTTTGGCCTGGCAAAAAAAATCTGCAGTTGCGCTTAAAATCGTTTTTCACAAAGCCTAAAAATGCCTTCTGACGCCAAAGATTTCCACGTTTCAGACGCGGTACCAGCGTTTAGCCGCATTTTAGTTTAGAAGCGTTTTTAAAGGTGACCTATTTTTTTACATTGATAAACTCCAAATTTATGGCAAATGAGTAAAAACCATAATATATATATATATATATAGATATATATATATATATTGTGAGGGGGTTAGCTCGGCAGCGGGTGTGGGTGACCCCCGAGATGGGCTCCCCACACAAAAACAGGCCAGCAGACGGAGCTTGTGGTTTTCAAAATCAAAAAGGTGCGGTTTATTTTCTATTTACAGTGACAAAAACACAGCAAAGCAAAAGAAACATAAACAAAATAAATCCTGGTCAAGTTGACCTCTGACTAAACATACAGGTTTCCTAACTAACAACTGGGATCAGCCTAGTGCTGTCCTAGTCCCTAAGTCCCTGGTTTTAAATGTCCAAGCAAATAGCCACACAGGCTTTGTCTCACCGCACAGGGGTTCACTCTCCCTAGACAGTCCACACAGGTCTGGTTCCAGGCATGAGCTAACATCTAATGAAGCTGGGAGTTCTTATAGAGGCCTAAATGAGCTGACAAGCTTCAGCTGGTCTCTTCAACTCCCTGTCTGTACGACGCCCCACACTCTCCCTAGAGGTATGAGTCATCCATGAGCCCACTAGCCTTAGCTGGGCTTATACAACTCTCCACCTAGTTGTATAAGTCGGCGTAAAGCCTGAATCTGGGCGAAATATATCTACCCCCCTGGATGCAACCAGGTGACTTTACCTTCCTGCTGTCACATACCCCCCCCTCTTGTTTTAACCTCGGGGTTGGAACACCAGCAATCAGGCATTCATGTACTCGAGACAAAGCATCCACATTCCCCATTTGAACGCCAGGGCGATGCTTTACTGTGAAGTTGAATTCCTGGAGGGCCAGGAACCACCTATTCACTCTTCTATTTGTTTCCTTGTTTTGAGCCATCCACTTTAACGGAGCGTGATCCGTAACCATGTCAAAGTGCCTACCTAGCAGGTAGTACCGAAGGGAATCTAGAGCCCACTTCACCGCTAAACACTCCTTTTCAACGGTGGCGTAATTTACCTCATGGGACTTCAACTTCCTGCTGAGGTAAATGACTGGGTGCTCTTCCCCGTTCCAGACCTGGGACAATACTGCTCCTAACCCCACATCTGACGCATCACTTTGTACGACAAAGTCTTTAGAGAAGTCGGGTGAGTACAACACTGGCTGGCTACATAAGGCTTGTTTCAATAATTGGAATGCTGCCTCAGCCTCGGGGGTCCATTTAATCATGACCGACCCTTTCCCCTTCGTCAGGTTGGTTAGGGGCACAGCCTTAGAAGCAAAGTGGGGAATGAATCGCCGATAATACCCAGCGATTCCCAGAAAGGCTCGTACCTGCTTCTTGCTGTTGGGACGTGGCCAACTCTGGATGGCCTCGACTTTGTTGAGTTGGGGTTTTATTACTCCCCTCCCAATGGTGTACCCAAGATATTTGGCCTCCTCCTGCCCAATGGTACACTTCTTGGGGTTAGCCGTAAACCCCGCTTCCCGAACAGAGTCCAGGACTGCTTGCACTTTTGGCAGATGTGAGGCCCAATCTGTGCTATGGACAATTACGTCATCCAGGTAAGCCGCAGCATACTTCCGATGGGGCCTCAGCATCTGGTCCATTTTCCGCTGGAATGTGGCCGGCGCATTCTGTAACCCGAACGGCATTCTTTTATATTGGAACGCCCCGTCTGGGGTTACAAATGCGGTTTTCTCTTTGGCCGACTTGGCCAGGGGGATTTGCCAATACCCTTTTGTGAGGTCAAGAGTCGTCATGTATCGGGCTGTTCCCAGCCGGTCGATCAACTCATCTATACGTGGCATGGGGTAGGTGTCAAATTTTGTAACTTTGTTCAACTGACGAAAATCGTTACAAAATCGCCAGCTCCCATCCGGTTTAGGCACCAACACAATGGGACTAGACCAATCACTTTGGGACTCCTCTATCACCCCTAAGTTCAGCATTTTCTGTACTTCCTCCCGTATTGCCTCCCGTCGGGCCTCTGGGATCCGATAGGGTTTTAACTTCACCCTTTCACCGGGCGGGGTAATGATGTCATGCTCTACCCCAGATGTTTGTCCCGGCAGCTCAGAGAATACCTCCTTGTTGCGAAGCACAAACTCCTTAACCTCCTGTTGTTGGGGTTGTGACAAGGTGGCTGCTATTCCAACCTCAGGAATCACGCAACCAGTTTGAGCTGGTGGCCAAGTGTCTGCGACTAGGGACTCTCTATCCCTCCAGGCTTTCAACAGATTAACGTGATAGATCTGTTCGGGCTTTCGCCTTCCTGGTTGTCTGACCTTGTAATTCACTTCGCTCACTTTTTCCATTATCTCGTAGGGGCCTTGCCATTTGGCAAGGAATTTACTTTCAACCGTAGGGACAAGTACCAGTATCCTATCCCCCGGGGAAAAGGTACGGGTCTTGGCTCCACGGTTGTACACTCTCTGCTGTGCTAACTGCGCTTGGGCCAAATGTTCCTTCACGATGGGCATTACCTGTGCAATTCGGTCTTGCATCAGGGCGACATGCTCAATCACACTCCTGTGGGGAGAACTCTCACTTTCCCAAGTTTCCTTGGCAATATCCAACAGCCCTCTTGGGTGTCTCCCATACAGTAACTCAAAGGGGGAGAATCCCGTAGAGGATTGGGGCACCTCCCTAATAGCAAACATCAGATAAGGAAGTAGACAGTCCCAATCCTTTCCATCTCTATCCACCACTTTCTTCAACATTTGTTTTAGGGTTTTGTTGAATCTTTCAACCAGCCCATCGGTTTGGGGGTGATACACAGATGTACGTAATTGCGTCACTTTGAACAATTTACATAGCTCCTTCATAACCCGGGACATAAAGGGTGTACCTTGGTCCGTAAGCAGTTCTTTACAAATACCCACCCGGCTAAATACAAGAGATAGCTCTTTGGCTATGGTTTTGGCCGAGGTATTTCGGAGAGGGATCGCTTCTGGATAACGGGTGGCATAGTCCATTATAACTAATATGTACTGGTGCCCCCTAGCGGACTTGATTATAGGACCTACCAAATCCATGGCGATCCTCTCAAACGGGACCTCAATGATGGGTAGAGGGACCAGCGGGCTACGGAAATGTGGCATCGGGGCCGACCTCTGACACACAGGGCAGGAGGAACAATAATTTTCTATGTCCTTCATCACCCCCGGCCAATAGAATCTCTGTAATACCCTCTCTCGGGTTTTCTCTGTCCCCAGATGACCTCCAAGAATGTGCGCATGGGCCAACTCCAACACCAACTTCCTGTAAGGTTTGGGCACCACAAGCTGCTCAACGGTTTCTTCTGCCCTTTTTGCCACCCGATACAGTAGGTCCTTCTCTACGCTGAAGTATGGGTAAGTGCAGGTATTATCTGGGTTCACTAACTCGCCATCTATTTTCACTACGTTTTCCCGTGCCTTTATTAGGGCGGGGTCTTTCAACTGTTCTGTGGCAAAGTTTTCCCTGTGAACCTCAAGATCAGAAAACTCCACAGACGGTAGGTTTTCGTCTGAGGAGGTGGGCTCCTCTCCAGTTTCTTGAGTCTCCCCTGCCAATACTGACAAGGGAAATTCCGGAGAGTCCTCACCACTCTCAGGGGAGTTCTGGCTATCACATTCCTGGTACATAGGGGCACCAGTGGGGGGCTCAGGATCATCCCACAGTTCCCAGAACTTCGGAAAATCCCTTCCCACAATGGCGTCATGCGGTAACTGAGATACTAAGCCCACTGGATGAGAGAGGGTACCTTTGGGGGTCTCGAAACACACTGTAGTCACTGGATACTCTCGGGTGTCCCCATGCACACAAATAACAGCTACCTTGCTATTCCCAGAGACCTCTGTTTTAACTAATTCAGCCTTTATCAGGGTCACAAGGCTACCTGAATCCAGCAATACCACAACATTTCTACCATTAATACACATTTTGCATAAATGTTTCTCAGTTCCCCGAATGGCAGTGCATGCGACTGTCGCACACAGCGACTGACGTCTGCCCGTCAGAAAGTCACACTGCATGGGTTCCTCCACAACCGGGCAATTTGCTGCAATATGTCCCGCTTGCCGGCAGCGGTAGCAAACGATCCTTCTTGCCGCCTCTTGAGCCGCTGATTTCCCAGGCTGTTCTCGCCAAACTTGGGGTAGAGCTCCCACCCTCTCACTCTCTCCACCCTTACCCCTTGGAATCATCTTATCCGCCCCTGGGGATGGTCTGGTCTTAGGGTGGAAAGTCCGAGTGTCTCTGGAAGAGGCCGTCAGGTTCTCTGTAGCCAAGTATTTCTCCACACGATCCACAAGACCATCGGCCGTCTCTGGGTCTCCATGGCTTACCCACTTTTGGATGGCAGTAGGAAGAGCTCTCAAAAACCGATCCATTACAACACGTTCCACAATCTTTGGTGCGGACAAAGTCTCTGGCTGTAGCCACTTTCTGCTCAGGTGAATGAGATCATACATTTGAGACCTGGGGGGTTTTCCAAGCTGGAAAGTCCAGTTATGCACACGCTGAGCCCGGACAGCCAGGGTGACACCCAGCCTTGCCAATATTTCAGCTTTTAGCATCACATAGTCTTTTGCTTGGTCATGCTCTAGGTCATAGTAAGCCTTCTGCGATTCACCAGTTAACAGAGGAGCCACCAGTCCAGCCCACTGCTCCTCAGGCCACTTTTCTCTTTCAGCAGTCCTTTCAAATGTGGTCAAAAATACCTCTGGATCATCCTCTCCAGTCATTTTTGTCAATAAACGACTCACCCCAAAGGACGCGGTATTAGTGGGACGGCTTCCCTCACTGGTCTGCGGACGTTGCTGCACTACTGCTTCCATTTGTTGTAGTCTCTGCTCTTGCTTCTGTAACAGGTCTATGAAGCGGGCCTCAGATTGCTGCAGGGCTTGTTGCTGAGCTTCCAGACTCTGTTGGTGAGCTTGCTGCTGGGCTGCAAGGCTCTGTTGATGAGCTTGCTGCTGGGCTGCAAGGCTCCTTTGCAAACCTGCATTTGTCTGCTGTTGATTGGCATTTGCTAGAGCCAGCTGTTTCAGTATCTCCTCCATGCTGGCTTAAAAAAAACTGCCACTGGTTCTCCACCAACTGTGAGGGGGTTAGCTCGGCAGCGGGTGTGGGTGACCCCCGAGATGGGCTCCCCACACAAAAACAGGCCAGCAGACGGAGCTTGTGGTTTTCAAAATCAAAAAGGTGCGGTTTATTTTCTATTTACAGTGACAAAAACACAGCAAAGCAAAAGAAACATAAACAAAATAAATCCTGGTCAAGTTGACCTCTGACTAAACATACAGGTTTCCTAACTAACAACTGGGATCAGCCTAGTGCTGTCCTAGTCCCTAAGTCCCTGGTTTTAAATGTCCAAGCAAATAGCCACACAGGCTTTGTCTCACCGCACAGGGGTTCACTCTCCCTAGACAGTCCACACAGGTCTGGTTCCAGGCATGAGCTAACATCTAATGAAGCTGGGAGTTCTTATAGAGGCCTAAATGAGCTGACAAGCTTCAGCTGGTCTCTTCAACTCCCTGTCTGTACGACGCCCCACACTCTCCCTAGAGGTATGAGTCATCCATGAGCCCACTAGCCTTAGCTGGGCTTATACAACTCTCCACCTAGTTGTATAAGTCGGCGTAAAGCCTGAATCTGGGCGAAATATATCTACCCCCCTGGATGCAACCAGGTGACTTTACCTTCCTGCTGTCACAATATATATATATATATATAAATGAAATTGCTTCCATTGCATTGTGGACAATCCACAACTTGGGGCAGCTGACGTGGCAAGTGGACAATCCACAACTTGTGGCAAGTGATGTGGCAAGTGACACGCTAAATACAACTACACTGCTGCTCTCAGCTGCTGATATCACTCTGGTCTCACAAAATAGCTAAAATCGTAAATAATACTGTTTTTGGAGCTTAGGGTGGCTCCTTATCATATACACGCAAATGTGGTAAAACACGGCATACAAACGCCACAAAGCGCGCCTTTCTAAACTCCACTTTCAACCTTAGTTCTGAACACTTTGCACCAGCGTCCCGTCTACATGGGGCCTAAAAACGCCTATGCCATTTACAGCTCAAAAACGCCATGGTGGCCATGAGGCCATAGGCTAACATGGAGAGATGTTTTTAAGCTGCAAAAAACGCTCAAACAAGCGGCTGGAAAAACGTCCGTGTGCATGTAGCCTTATATTAACCACTTGCGCACTGCCCAGACCAAGTTTCACATTTCAGCGCTGATGCACTTTCAATGACAATTGCGCGCTCATACAACACTGTAACCCAATGAAAATATACTATTTTATGGCACACAAATAGAGCTTGCTTTTGGTGCTATTTGATCACCTTTTGTGTTTTTTTTTTTCTATAAATACAAAAGACCGAGTTTAAAAAAAAAAAAAAATGGATATTTTAACCACTTCAGCACTGGGCCTATTCTGGCACTTCTCTCCTTCATGTAAAAATCATAAATTTATGGCTATAAAATTACTTCAAAACACCAAACATTATATATGGAGCAGACACCCTAGGGAATAAGATGGCGGTCATTGCAAATTTTTATCTCGCTCGGTATTTGCGCAATAAATTTTCAAACGCCTTTTTTTTGCTAAAAATATTACAAAACAGTAAAGTTAGGCCAATTCTTTGGTATAATGTGAAAGATGTTGTTATGCTGAGTAAATAGATACCTAACAGGTCACGCTTTAAAATTGCGCACACTCATGGAATGACACCAAACTTCAGTAATTAAAAATCTCCCTAGGCGATGCTTTAAATTTTTTTACACGTTACCATTTTGGAATTACAGAGAAGGTCTAGTGCTAGAATTGTTGCACTCGTTCTAACGCACGCAGCAATAACTCACATGTGTGGTTTGAACGGCGTTTACATATGTGGGCGGGACTTACGTGTGTGTTCGCTTCTGAGCGCGAGCTACCGGGGACATGGGCGTTTTTTCCTATTTTTGCTTATTTTTTTTATTTCGTTTTTTTACTTTTTTGTATTTCTTACTCTTTTTTTTACTTTTTTTTTTTTGGATCACTTTTATTCCTATTACAAGGAATGTAAACATGCCTTGTAATAGGAATGTGTGTGACAGGTCCACTTTATGGAGAGTTGCAGGGTCAATAAGACCCCACATCTCTCCTCCAGGCTGGAAAGCATGATATTGGTCAAAAAAATCACCAATCTCATGCTAACAGCCGAGATCACGGTTTGGTTAACATACAGGAACACGGCGTGATGTCATAACGTCGCGCCCGGGCCTCCGACGGTCATAGAGATGACTGGTGACCATCTGGTCACCAGTCATCTCCAAATCGTTCTCCGAGCCCAAGATGGCACGGGAGAGCCCGGAGAAGCACCGGATGGCAGCAAGAGGGGGGGGACCTCCCCTCCCGCCGCCTATAAGAACGATCAAGCGGCGGAACTGCCACTATGATCATTTTTATTGTGCACAGAATCGCCTGCTGAAAAGAATGATATCTGAATGATGCCTGCAACTGCAGGCATCATTCAGATGTCACCGCACAAAGCCAAGGATGTCATTTGACGGTGGGCGGTAGGAAACTGGTTAATATTTAAAAAGAAGATCATTTTTCTTCTTCATTGATGAGACTGCACTGATGGGCACCGGTGGCAAGGGTGGGCACTGAGAGGTGGCATTGCTAGTTGGCGCTGGTGGGCAGTGAGAAGTGGCACTGCTAGGTGGCAATGATAGTTGGCAGTGATGGGCACTGATAGGGAGCACTGCTAGGTGCCACTGATTGGCACCAGTGGTGGGCATTGATAGGTGGCACTGGCTGGGGCTACTAATTGTCACAGATGACGCAGAATTGCCTCTTCCTCTTCGGGCCCCATGTCCCTTGCACATAAGCCGGTGATTGCCTTTTTTTTATGCTCACGCTGTCAGCACAAGGAGAAAACACAAACCATTACCCAGCTTTTGTTTACATCACGTGATCAGCTGTCATTTGCTGACAGCTGATCACATGGTAAAGGGCAGGGATCGGCCCCTTACTCGGATCTGTCATCACCCGAGTCTCAGTGACCACAGCGCGCGCGCACAAAGGGGAGGACGTTTATTGACGGACTCCCGGCAATTGAGGACCATGCTGTGGTCGTCGATCAGTTATAGCGCTGATCTCAAGTGATTTTAAAGAGGGTCTAAATGGGCCATTGACATGCATCACAATTCAACTTAGGAATGTGTCTTTGAAAAGTTAAACTAAATAATTTGGCCACTTTATCCTTCCAAATAATTCATTTCCTGTCACTTAGCCACACAGGAAGTGAGGGAAAATCCCTAATAATGTCTTTCCTTGGGGACACACAGGTCAGTCTAAATACTTTCCCCATTATGCACATTGCACTCCAGCATATTGCGGGGTACACCACAAATTATTAGGTAGTTTGGACTTTGGGGTTTGGGGTTTATTTACTAAAGGCAAATCTACTTTGCACTACAAGTGCACTTGCTGTATATCTGAGGGGGACATGCAAGCAAAAAAAAAAACACCATCTTTGCTTTTACATGATTGTAACATCCAATCACCAGTACTTTCCCTCAGATTTTCAGCAGCTACACTTTTACTGCAGAGTGGATTTGTCTTTACTAAACCCCAAACTATACAATGATTTGGGGTGTACACAACAAAGTGCTAGAGTGCAGTTTGCTTAATGGGGACACTAGTTAGATTGATGTGTGTCCCCAAGAAAAGACATTGGTAGGGTTTTACCTTCACTTCCTGTTTAGCTGTGTGACAGGAAGTGAAGCCAATTTTAAGAAAAGGAGACACAAAGGCCAAACTACCAAAAAAAAAAAAAAAAAAGCACACGCAGGGGTTCTAATACTTACTTTGTTTCCCTCAAAATGCCCACAATTAGAATTGTATAGCCTTGAGGTATTTTTAAGTGCAGTGCTCTAAATCAGTGCTTCTCAAGTACCCCCAACAGGCCATGTTTGCAGGTTTTCCTTCATCTTGCACATGTGCTTTAAATCACAGTCAATGGTTTTGATTTTTGGACAGCAATTCTCGATAAGATAAATTCACAAAACATGTCCTGTTGGGGGTACTTGAGGACGGAGGCTGAGAACCACTGCAGTAAAAAAAGGAAAATTGAATACTTACCGCTCTGTATTTTTCATTTCCTGGTGACACTCCATGGCAGCACACAATTCATGTATATGCTAGCATGAAGGCACCAGATTAGACAAATCACACCTGTTTTGTTTTGACATGCCAATCAGCTGTCACATTTGTTGCAAAGAAAACACAAAACAAACATCAAAACTTTGCATCAAATTTTATTGGTCAACAAAACAAAAAGGGAAGGCAAAATAAAAAACATGGTCAATTTGAAACAGTTACAGACTCAACATCTTGAGAAATTTTTGGCCCAAAAAAATGCAGCACAGACAATTAAATCAAACTGAACAAACAACACACATTAACAACATCAGAATTATTTCAGGGGAACATTTTCCCCACACAAAAAAAATACAATCCACAAAAGTTAACCAATCACCTGTTTTGCAAAGACATAACAAATAAAATACATGTGTTACAAACTCGATAAGGACACCAACATGTACATTTTGCCCCCCCACACACGCACACACACTTGCCTCTTCTCAGGGCAAGCGAACGAATGTTCCCCCTGAGCTTTATATAACAAATGTTTGTGTGCTAATGAGGCAATTGAAAACACATGCACAGTCCATGAAACACCCAAAATGCAAGTTCACTCAATGTAGAGACTGAAACTCAAAGTGGCTACACCTGTTAAGGATGTCCTTCAATTACTAACCCATAAAAACACTCTCTGAGTGAGCATGCCCAGAAATATCCAGGTGCTGTTCACACACAGAAAGCACCCCAAAAAAAAACTAACTGGCTGGGCATGTGCAGAACAACACCAATGCAGCTAGCAAAAAATAACCCCCCTCCCCCTGTCCAAAATTTAGCACATCATCCAGCATGCTACAAAATTAGAGATGGGACAATCACCCCTCCCCACCAACAAATACCATTGCAGTCTATGGGAACTGACTTGTTAATTTTGCTAGTCCCCACTTGGCTGGCTTATCTTCTAGTTATTGGCCTTAAAATGGGGGCCCAGGTCCCACCCTAAGAGACATATATCAATGTCTCCAATTTGGAAAACACCAAAAACAAAACAAAGAGAAGTGCCTTTAAATATGCCAAATTGCTTAAGGGCCATTTCACACCACATGCAGTGCATTGCGTTTTTTATGCATCCAAAATGCATGGAAAGTTGGTTATATGGTTCTAAATGGCAGCGTTTGTTCCAGTGCGTTCCAGTTCCCCCAAAAAAGTAGAACATGCTGCATTTTACCTGCACTGGACTGTACTGGAACGCAGCAAAACGCATCATAAACGCACTGGAACGCACCGGAACACACCTAAATGCACCAAAAACGCACTGGGACACAGTTGTCCTTATCTATGGTTAATAATAAAGAGGGGTGAAAAAAAAAGCACTGGACTGCATCAAAAATGTACTAAAAATGCACTGGAACGCATGAAAAACGTGCATGCAGAAAAGCACCTGGAACGCATCCGGATTGCGTTTCTATGGTGTGAACTGGCCCTAGTTCACACTATAGAAACGCAGTCTGGGTGTGTTCCAGGTGCTTTTCTGCATGCGCGTTTTTGACACATTCCAGTGCATTTTTGATGCGTTTTTGATGCAGTCCAGTGTTTTTCCCCCCTCTTTTCACTTAGGACAAGTGTGTTGCAGTGCGTCTTTGGTGCATTTAGGTGCGTTCCGGTGCATTCCAGTGCATTTTTGGTACGTTCCGTTGCGTTTTTGATGTGTTTTACTGGGGTCCAGTACAGTTTTGTACCTAAAAAATGCAGCATGACCAATTTTTTTTTTGCTTTCTGAAACGCACTGAAACGGACTGCAGTGGTGTGAACTATGCCATTGGCATTAATGCGATCAACTTTCTTTGCGTTTTTCATGCATCAAAAAAACGCACTGCACTGCATCCGGTGTGAACTGGCCCTAAATATCATACCGGGGGGTGTCTATAGTATGCCTGTAAAGTAGCACATGTTTTCCATGTTTATAACAGTTGGAGAGCAAAATTACATTTCTAAAGTAAAATAATAGTCATTTAAAAGTCCTTTCGGCTGTAATGAAATGCTGGTTCCCGTCAATACAGATAAAAGTCATTGAAAGTCTTTGATTACACAAAAAAACAAAAGCGTGGGGGTCCCCCAAATTCCATTTCCAGGCCCTTCAGGTCTGGAATGGATATTAAGGGGAACCCCGCTGCAATTTTTTTTTTTAAATTACGTTTTTAAAAAATCCACACCAGACCCTTATCCGAGCACATAACCTGGCCGGTCGCAGGGGAAAAGGGGGGAACGAGAGAGCACCCCCCCTCCCTCCTGGACCGTACCAGGCCACATGCCCTCAACATGGTTGATGGGACAAGGGCCTCATCCCCACAACCTTGCCCGGTGGTTGTGTGGGTCTGCGGGCGGGGGCTTATCGGAATCTGGAAGACCCCTTTAACAAAGGGGACCCCCAGATCCCGCCCCCCCTGTGTGAAATGGTAATGGGGTACAAATGTACCCCTACCATTTCACAAAGAAAGTGTAAAAAATGAAAATAATGACAAGAGCCGGTTTTTGACAATTCCTTTATTAATGTCTTTTCTTTTCTTCAACTTCTTCCATCTCCTTCTTCCAACTTCTTCTTTTCTCCATTCGGGTTTCTTCCTCCATCTTGTTCTTCATCTTCCTCTTTATCTTCATCTTCATCTTCCTTCGGTCTTCTCGTCCGCATCTTGCTCCGGCGTCTTCCCTTCTTCTTTCTTCTCCAGTCGCTCCGTTTGAATTGGAGGTTCCCGCTGTGCGACGCTTCAGTTCTTCAGTTCCCTCTGGGTCCGCTTACACCCGGTGACCCCGACCCCCTCTGACGCACATGGATTTCACGGGGACTTTCCCCGTGGTGTCAGAGGGGGGCGGAACCACCGGGTGGCAGCGGACCAAGTGGAGAACTGAAGCGTCGCACAGCGGGAACCTCCAATTCAAACGGAGCGGCCGAAGAAGAAAGAAGAAGGGAAGACGCCGGAGCAAGATGCGGACGAGAAGACCGAAGGAAGAAGGAAGATGAAGATAAAGATGAAGATGAGGATGAAGATAAAGATGAAGAGGAAGAAACCCGAATGGAGAAAAGAAGAAGATGGAAGAAGAAGAAGAAGGAAGAAGATGGAAGAAAAGAGAAGACATTAATAAAGGAATTGTCAAAAACCGGCTCTTGTAATTTTTTTCATTTTTTACACTTTCCTTGTGAAATGGCAGGGGTACATTTGTACCCCATTATCATTTCACACAGAGGGGGGCCGGGATCTGGGGGTCCCCTTTGTTAAAGGGGTCTTCCAGATTCCGATAAGCCCCCCACCCGCAGACCCCCACAACCACCGGGCAAGGGTTGTGGGGATGAGGCCCTTGTCCCCATCAACATGGGGACATCCTCCCCATGTTGAGGGCATGTGGCCTGGTACGGTTCAGGAGGGAGGGGGCGCCGCTCTCGTCCCCCCCTCTTCCCCTGCGGCCGGCCAGGTTGCGTGCTCGGATAAGGGTCTGGTGTGGATTTTTGGGGGGACTCCAGGCCATTTTTTTTTTATTTGGGGTGGAGTTCCCCTTAAAATCCATGCCAGATCTAAAGGGCCTGGTATGGATATTTGGGGGGAACCCCACGTCATTTTTAAAAAAAAATTGCAGCGGGGTTCCCCTTAATATCCATTCCAGACCTCAAGGGCCTGGTAGTTGAATTTGGGGGAACCCCTACGCTTTTTTTTTTGTTTTTATCAATGACTTTCAATGACTTTTCTCTATATTGCCGGGAGCCGACAATTCATTATAGCCGCGGCTGCTTTTAAATGCCTTTTTTTCCTTTAGAAATGTCATTTTGCAGGCGCACTGGCAAGTTCAGAGCTGCGCCTGTTCAACTTATGCAAATTAGTTTACGTGACTTGACATTTACTAAGATTTTGCCGGCGCAGTGTCCCGCCGCGTTTGAACCATTGAAATTCCCGCGCTGAGCACAAAAAAACCTCCCGCAGCTGGAATTGTACTTGCCGGCGCAGCGGGCTGGTTTTGAAAAAGTTACTTTATCACTCAATTTTGGCCATGTTTGTTATTTGGGCAGGTGTCACTACACTTCCTCACATCACCCCCATTATATTCTCACTTCCAGCTTCTTTATATTTAGTGTTTAACATGCTGTGCGCCAGGTCCATAGTGGCGCACTGCACTCCTCCCGTCCGCCGACAACACTATAGTAAATGGCAAATAGGGCTGCGCTACCGGCGCTAATGTTTTGTAAATGCCAAAACAGTCATTGCGCACACAGATGCACCAATACTCATGGCGCAAACGTTTCGTAAATCAGCCCCAATGTTTCAGTTGGATAGTTTTTCTAAAGTTTTACATTTTTGTACAATTGTTAGTCGGTTTCTGGATTGGATTATGTCAGCCGTTGAGGGCATGATTTACTCCAGACACTGGGGACCAGTGTTAAATGACCAGGGGGAGAGTGTAGCGGGTATGTACTTTCCCGGGTGTAAATTTGAACTTGGCAGAGACATCAGTGGTGTGTAATTCCCTGCAGCCCAGTGGGTGGCGCTGTCGCCCTGGACTGGGGTTGAATCATTGCTGTGTGCTGTGCCTCCTTTTTGTCCTCCCTCGGTAGCGGTATGGTGGGGCGGGGAATGGACCGGGGGAGCTCCTCACTTGAAGACCCGGTGCAGCATATTGCCGGTGACAGGTGAGCCTCTCGTCGGAGACCGCCTGGAAGGAAATTCCCCCTCGTGCGGAGACCGTAACCCACTTTCAGGAAGGAAAGTGGAGAACTACATTGTGTCTGGGCCTATTCACATCCACACCTCCTTTCCTGTTCTGTTTCTACCAAGGAGTTCAACTGATTGTGTTCATTCGAGAAGAATAAAGGAGTGTTGAACTTTTATGGTGTGGGGCTCATTTCCTGCCAGACATTGTTCAAGGTGACTCTTGGAGGGAGGATCCAGGTGCACAGCACTGACCCGAAGGTAATACAAGAACGTTGCTTATACCGCACTGACACATGTGGTGGAAGCCAGGCGGGGTGTCCCCGCTCCCTCCCCTCTAAGATACCCCTAGACAAGAGAAAGACGAGACGAGAGAAAGAGGGGAGTGAGGAGGGCGCTACATACACAAACGGGTTCAGCAAACACGTGGCCAGAGGTGTAGTTTCACATTCACTTGAAATAGGTGAGCGTGGACATCAATCCTACGGACACCGAGCTCGTATGTGTTGCAGACTGTGATGGTGACAATCATGCGGTCCTTAGGCTTGCAGCAACCACAGAGTAACCATGGGACCTCCCCGCTGGGATGGAGTAGCATAAACTGGGATTCCTGGTGTGGATAGTAGTGCAGCAGCCTTGCATAGAAGTATGGTCTCACTCACATGAATGCATAAAAATACACAAACGGAAAAAAAGTAAATAGCATAACTCTGTGGGTTCAGCAAACAAGTGGCCAAAGGTGTAGTCTCACACTCACCACCTTCAGGGTTTCCATTATTGTTTTCACCATCTAGCACCCACTTTTGGCCCCCACGTGTGGGTCACTTTTTATATGTAGCTTATTCATTATGCTACATGCTTGATGGTATCACGCTTACTGCATTTGTTTGGTTTACATTTTCATTAGCTTGCCCCCCCCCCCCCCCAGAGCTTCCCTTCCACCATTCCTTCACTGGTGTAATCACAGCGCAGCCACCATCACTTTTTCTCACTTTATTTATCATCGTCTGTCCGGAACAGACTCCCCAGTGACTGCTGCAGTGTTCCATCCCGGTCTCTTTTCCCTTCCCTCATTCCCTCTCACTAGTTTAAATACCCAGCTAGCGCGGGGGTTCTTTCTTTTTATATTTTCCTAGCAGAGTGCTCTTATAATTGCAAAGGGGGGATAAGATATTCCACATTAATGCCCATGGCTTTGATAAAGGGATGTTCAACAATCTCATATAGGGATGGGCCGAAACACCCCCCGGTTCAGTTCGCACCAGAACATGCGAACAGGCAAATAATTTGTGCGAACATGCAAACCCTATTAAAGTCACGAATGGGAAAAATCAAAAGTACTAATTTTAAAGGCTTATATGCAAGTTATTGCCATAAAAAGTGTATTGGGACCGGGTACTGCCTCAGGGGACATGTATCAATGCAAAAAAACTTTTTTAAAACAAAGTTTTTCCAGGAACAGTGATTTTAATAATGCTTAAAGCGAAACAATAAAAATGAAATATTCCTTTAAATATCATGCATGGGGGGGGGGGGGGGTCTTCTTAGTCTGCCTGTAAAGTGGTACACCTGTCTGATGTGTTTTACAGTGCCGTAGCAAAATTTAATTTCTAAAGGAAAATTTTTCATTTAAACTTGCTTGCGGCTATAATGTATTGCCGGCTCCTGGCAATATGAATAAAAATCAAGGAAAAAAACAGCGTGGGTTTCCCCCCTAGTCCAGACCATGCCCTTCGGGTCTGGTATGGATTTCAAGGGAAACTCCACGGCAACATTTTAAAAAAAAATTGTCGTGGGGGTCCCCCCCAAAATCCATACCAGACCCTTATCTGAGCAAGCAGCCTGGGAGGCCAGGATAGGGGGGGTGAGCGAGCGCCCCCCCTCCTGAACCATACCAAGTCATTTGCCCTGAACATGAGGAGGGTGTTGATGGGGACAAGGGCCTCTTTCTGACAACTCTAGCCATTGGTTGCGGGGGTCTGTGGGCAGAGGGCTTATTGGAATCTGGAAGCCCTCTTTAACAAGGGGGCCCCCAGATCCCGGGCTCCCCCCATGTGAATTGGTATCGGGTACATTATACCCCTACCCATTCACCCAAAAAAGTGTAAAAAAGTAAAAACCACAAAAGATAGTTTTTGACAATTCCTTTATTAACCACTTCAGCCCGGAAGATTTTACCCCCTTCCTGACCATATACATATATAAGAGCACTTTATATATGTATATATATATATATATATATATATAAATACACTGCCTGCACTGTATATATAGTCTACACTACACTGACCACACTGTATATATATGTATAAAAAAAATATATATATATATATACTAAACTGCCTGCATGCTACTAACTAACCTGCCTCTAGCTAACGTTCTCTCAATGATTATGATAACACTATATACGGCTGCCGTGTAAGCAGCCTTATATAGTGTGGGGCGTGGACTTAGCCCTCTGAGCCATGATTGGCTAAAGGCATGCTGCCTTTGGCCAATCATGGCTTTCGCAGCAGAGCGGGCTGTGATTGGCCAAAGCATGCAGGTCAGGTGCATGCTTTGGCCAATAATCAGACATCAATGCACTGCGATCTCGCAGTGCATTATGGCCCGTTTCACGACGGTTGAATTTGCCATGAACGCCTCATAATGTTCAGTATTCGGCGAACGGCCGAACACCCAATGTTCAAGTCGAACTTGCATTCGAGTCGAACATCGGACCCATCCCTAATCTCATATAGGGGAAAGGTTATAACTGTTGGTCTATAGTACTAAGCCTATAAGCTTTTTTTTATATACCATTGAATTCTAATTTACTTTAAGACTTATCCAGTCTCCTGTTCCATATATTTATATAACTGCATTTTTGCATGTGTTGAAAAGGTGACCTAAACAAGGGTGCTAATTTTCTCTTGATATGGGCAATTACTGAATTGCTTTGGATCGAGATGGACAAAACAATGACAAACTATATTTTTAGTTCATTAATATATTTCTTAGAAATAATATTTGTATGACTGTCTACTCAACACTTAACAAGTGTGGACCCTAGTGTTTGGATATGTTATGATAGCATAATCACCAAATAAAACCCTTGGCAAGAGTAATATTTTTTTAATATATCTGAACTTGGTAAAATAATATTTGTTAACTATAATGCACTGCTGCTATATTAGTCATTAAGTCTATTTTTTGAATGATATAAAATGGCATTCATGTGAGTCTTTAGCAGAAGTGCAGTAAGATAACATAATGTTTATTTTTGGCTGAACGGGTTTTGAAACGGCTGTAAGTCTTGATATAATAATTACTCCCAGGACATAAAATGTTTTGGCTTTGATCCTGCAGCATATTCATTCTTTCTGTTCCATTATTTATTTGCATGACTTAGCACCTGGCTTACTATTGGATGTTACCTGCCAGCTCCTGCAATTTACACATATTATCAGTGACACCAAGCACGTTGTAGTGCCAAAAATCAGGCAGTGTTATTTTGGTCTGTGACACCATAATCAATAACTGGATCATAGCTTGAAGCTGATAGAGAAACACTCATTATAGTTTGCAATCAGAAATAAATTAGACTACCACTTAGAAAGCAGTTTTAACTACCACAGATGTGAGTTGTTATTTTAAAACATTTATTTTAGGACAAAACAGAGAGACAGTTAAAAAACATCCACCCAAAACTATAAATTTCACTTTTGTTTAAAAGTGGTGGGGCAGTCTTACATGCTTATTTAATTGAAGATGTACAGTTTTCTGTGGCAACCTATATTTGGAACATAATTCATGGTATACTTCTTTGTTGAGGAAAGAGTTAAGCCTCGTACACACAAACGAGTTTCTCGGCAAGAAACGACAAGAAAACTGCCGAGATAGCTTTCTTGCAGAGAAAATCGTTCGTGTGTATGGTTTCTCGTCAAGAAAACCGCCAAGAATCTCAACGAGAAATATAGAGAACCTGCTCTCTATTTTCTCGTCGAGATTCTCGTCAGCCTGTTTCTCGACGAGAAAATTGTGTGTGTGTACACTTACCTGTCCTCCGGGAAGCCCGTGCATGCTCAAAATGACTTTGACGCATGCGCGGTAGCTTCCTAGGCATAGATAGGGTGTAGCAAGATGGCGGCGACGGCATCGAATGTGATGAATGCACGCTCGTCGTAGTCGATGACGTCACCGCGTTCGCTCCATTCAAAGAACCGCGGGTTCTTTGAATCGAGCGTGTGTACACTCGGCCGGGACAAGTTTCTTGTCCAAGAATTTCGTCAAGAAAAACGACGTGTTTTTTCTTGACGAGATTTTCGGCCGTGTGTACGAGGCTTCAGACTTGCTTCTTGGATTGAGATTCTGGTGAATAGATGACAGTGCATCTAGTCTATATTTGTGGCTAAGAGTTGTTTCACATTTATTAACACCCTTTGCTGATGCCTTCTATCCTGTGACTTGATTAGTTAAGAGCATTATTGTGTAAGAAGGTTGGGCAGCTGGTTGGGAGACAGCCTCTGCTATACCCCTTGGTGCATTGATGCATCTCTGTTGGAGTAGCAGTACAAGGTAAATGATACAGTGATCCTATGATCACTTGGTTGTAAACAAAGTGGTCACATGACTGCTGCTTACTGCAGCCAGTGTAATGTTTTATTTTAACTTCTGCAGTGCTGTGTTGTTTTTTTAAACCCCCCAGTGTTGTGGCAGCAAAATTTAACCTTATTTGGCCACATGCTCCCTTGACATTTTTTTCTCTCCTTTTCCAGACAGGACTTTACTTGTACTTCCTTGCACATCAATAATTTACTAATGGACATATCAGAATGGATGTCACAACACTTCCTTAAACTCAATCTAAATCTAAAACTGAGCTCATAATATTTCTGCCCACATGCCCATTTTCTCACTTCTCCATCAAGATCAATGGCACGACGATTAGTCCTTCGCTGCATGCCAGGATGCTAGGCATAACCCTGGACTCTGAACTCTCATTTTGGCCCCTCATTCAAAGACTGTACACACAAAGTCTACACCATCCAATGGCCAGCTCCTTTCCTGGAACATGCACATCTAAAGGGTGCCTGGGGATGTGTTGTTTCACTCTGACTCAGACATCAGTACAGTGCTGGGGGCTTGGCAAGGAACCATGGGACATGTAGTTTTGCAATCAGTAGGAAAATGATGTATCACCTCCGGCTTGCCATTATGAAGAATTGTAAATACTAAAATAACAACAACAGATACAGAGATGGACTAAGGATATGCACATATTTCAATAATACTGATACAGCATTCTGAGTCAGCGATTCATGCTCTTGAATGATATTTAATGTTATAAATGTGACTTTAGTATCCCTTTAACATCTATAATTAAAAATGGAAGTAATATAAACTTGCAGAGAAGTTCAATCATCCTCAAATCAGTGAACATTTTTTTTTTTTTTAAACTTAATGTTTATTGAAATTCAATGAAGACATACATCTGATTGTCCATATTAGGTTTTCTGCAAACAGTTGTAACATTACTTAGGTCTGATTTACATAACATGTTAATAGATTGATGATAACTCATACAATATTTAGTGGCATCAGGTTGTCTCAGTGTCCCTTCCCCGCCCACCCCTTTTGGGTACTAACTGTGAGCGGGTGAACATTTTTTTAAATTCTTCCTGCAGTGGAAAATTTATATTTAGAAATGTGTCCCCTTCATAAGGTACTGCAGATTTTTCTATCTGCTCTTTTAAATTTGGAATGTGATTCAAATCTCTCCTTCTTAAATTATTCTCCCAACAGCCAAGTTCATCGGAAAATAATTGTAATAATATAACTCCTCTGAATATTTTATCTTTGCTGTGAAATTTCAACTTCAAATCATTAAATTCTTCATTGACATCTAACAAAAGGCAAAGTCTTGAAGCCAAGTAGAATCTTCCAGCTTCACTACAAAATATTTTCAATACACTCTTTTAGAAATTACACTATGGCTGGCAGAAGCTGCTTGAGGTGATGGAAGTAGAGTTCACATACTCCAATTCAAGCTACTGAACAACCTTCTTTTTAGAGAGCAGGCCTGAATTATGTTACCAAACTTAATCATTTCATGTTTTCATGATTCATGTTGAAAAACTTCCAAAAGAGTGCTTGCTGGTTCAGGATAGTAAATATCTATGCACGAGTACTAATCAAACGTGATCAATTGTATATCAACATCTTTGTGACAAATTATATAGAAATCAGTAAAAAGTGAAACCTAAATATAGTGCATAAAACTGGTATAGTCCACAACCAAAATATACACAAAGAACATATAGTGGGTGATAACTAGGGATGAGCTTCGAGTTCGAGTCAAACTCATGTTCGACTCGAACATTGCCTGTTCGCCCGTTCGCCGACCAGCGATCAATTTGGGGTGTTCGTGGCAAATTCGAAAAGTCTATGGGAGAAATCTAAAGTGCTAATTATAAAGGCTTATATGCAAGTTATTGTCATAAAAAGTGTTTGGGGACCCGGGTCCTGCCCCAGGGGACATGTATCAATGCAAAATTTTTTTTTTTAAAACAGCCGTTTTTTCGGGAGCAGTGATTTTAATAATGCTTAAAGTGGAACAATAAAAGTGAAATATTCCTTTAAATTTCGTACCTAGGGTGTGTGTATAGTATGCATGTAAAGTCGCGCTTGTTTCCCTTGTTTAGAGCTGTCCCTGCACAAAGTGTCATTTCTGAAGGAAAAAAAGTAGTTTAAAACTCACTCGCGGCTATAATGAATTGTCGGCTCCCGGCAATACATAGAAAAGACATTGATAAAAAAAAAAAAAAAAAAAAAGCGTGGGGGTCCCCCCAAATTCAATTACCAGGCCCTTCAGGTCTGGTATGGATATTAAGGGGAACCCCGCCACAAATTTAAAAAAAAATGCGTGGAGTCCCCCCAAAAATCCATACCAGACTCTTTATCCGAGCACGCAACCTGGCAGGCTGCAGGAAAAGAGGGGGGACGAGAGGGCGCCCCCCTCCTGAACCGTACCAGGCCACATGCCCTCAACATGGGGAGGATGTCCGCATGTTGATGGGGACAGGGGCCTCATCCCCACAACCCTTGCCGGTGGTTGTGGGGGTCTGCGGGCAGGGGGCTTATCAGAATCTGGAAGACCCCTTTAACAAAGGGGACCCCCAGATCCCAGCCCCCCTTATGTGAATTGGTAAGGGGTACATTGTACCCCTACCATTTCACGAAGAAAGTGTAAAAAAAAACACACAAACACCTTGGAAAAGTCCTTTATTAAAAAAAAAAAAAAACATTCCAGCGATGAAATCCAGTGTCCCGCGGCGATCCAATGTCCAGCGCTGTCCGTCATTGGCTGAGCCTGAGCGGACCTGATGGGGAACTTCCTCCACAGTGTATTAAATGTATAGACCCACCCCTTCTAAAGCTCCCCATCAGGTCGGCTCAGCCAATGACTAGGTGTAAGGCTAAGCGGACCAGATGCGGAACGTGAGAAGGGGCGGGTCTATTAATTTATTACTCAGTGGAGGAAGTTCCCCATCAGGTCCGCTCAGCCAATGATGTAGGCGGGGTCTGACATACGAGGGGGCGGACCTGATGGGGAACTTCCTCCACTATGTAATAAATGAATAGACCCGCCCCTTCTCACGTTCCACATCTGGTCCGCTTAGCCTTACACCTAGTCATTGGCTGAGCGGACCTGATGGGGAACTTTAGAAGCGGGGGGTCTATACATTTAATACACTGCGGAGGAAGTTCCCCATCAGTTCCACTCAGGCTCAGCCAATGACGGACAGCGCTGGACATTGGATCGCCGCGGGACACTGGATTTCATCGCTGGAATGTTTTTTTTTTTTAATAAAAGACTTTTCCAAGGTGTTTGTGTGTTTTTTTTTTGTTTTTACACTTTCTTCATGAAATGGTAGGGGTACAATGTACCCCTTACAATTCACATAGGGGGGGCTGGGATCTGGGGGTCCCCTTTGTTAAAGGGGTCTTCCAGATTCCGATAAGCCCCCCGCCCGCAGACCCCCACAACCATCGGGCAAGGGTTGTGGGGATGAGGCCCTTGTCCCCATCAACATGGGGACATCCTCCCCATGTTGAGGGCATGTGGCCTGGTACGGTTCAGGAGGGGGGGGGCACTCTCTTGTCCCACCTCTTTTCCTGCGGCCTGCCAGGTTGCGTGCTCGGATAAAGGGTCTGGTATGGATTTTTGGGGGGACTACACGCCATTTTTTTTTCATTTGGGGTGGAGTTCCCCTTAAAATCCATACCAGACCTGAAGAGCCTGGTATGGATATTTGGGGGAACTCCACGCATTTTTTTTTTAAATTTGCGGCGGGGTTCCCCTTAATATCCATACCAGGCCTGAAGGGCCTGGTAATTGAATTTGGGGGGACCCCCACGCATTTTTATTTATTTTGTATCAATGACTTTTCTATGTATTGCCGGAAGCCGACAATTCATTATAGCCGCGAGTGAGTTTTAAATGACTTTTTTCCTTCAGAAATGACATTTTGTGCAGGGACAGTTCTAAGCAAGGGAAACAAGCGCTACTTTACATGCATATTATACACACCCCCCAGGTACGAAATTTAAAGGAAAATTTCACTTTTATTTTTTCATTTTAAGCATTATTAAAATCACTGCACCCTAAAAAACTGCAGTTTTTAAAACTTTTTTTTGCATTGATACATGTCCCCTGGGGCAAGACCCGGGTCCCCAAATCCTTTTTAGGACAATAACTTGCATATTAGCCTTAATAATTAGCACTTTTGATTCTAAACGTTCGAGTCCATTGTATTTAATAGGGTTCTAAAATTCACACGAACATTCTGGCTGTTCGCAGGTTTTTGGTGCAAACCGAACAGGGGGGTGTTAACTCAATCTTCAACAGTGTTATATACAAAATGTCCACTTCCTTCAAAGGGATGAATCCGTGTGTGATATTATAAAACCATATGGTGTGCTTCCACTTCCTTGTAACACCTCTGTGCTCACAGAACTCTCACCTTCATAAATAATCAAATACACCTTATGATCACAACTCCATAGGTGGTATGATGTCCCTCAGATCACAGCATTATCCTAATCCTCCCTAAAAAGCTTTGTTCAATCTATAAGGCTGGTCCCTTTAAGGTGCTGACAAATGCACTCATCCGCATGTTAGGACAAAACAAAGTAGCTGTCAGGGTCACCTGTGGCCAGGTGACAGATGCACACCGTAGGGGGACAGGAGTGCACCGCGAGGTAGTGAACCCTATGGCTGGCTTCTGTGGATAGGAAACTGGGTGGTTGTGGAAAGCGGGACCAGAGGAGCACAACCGGGATCCCAACGGAAGCGAGAGCCAAGATTCCCCAGGGCGCGGAGTCTAAGACCCAGCTGGTCTTCTCCAGGGCCTCTAGTGGTGAGGATGTTACGCTGCAGGCTGGGACCAGGTCGCGACCCCTGGAGTTTCCTAGCTCACGCCCCGTAGGATAAGGGGAAGCAGCAGCACACGATAGAGAGAACCGAATAACAAGCCGAAGGTCAGGGGCCACAAGCAGACAAGGATAACGAAGAACGAGCCGAAGGTCAAGGGTCACGAGCAGACAGGGATGGTCGGGGACAAGCCAATAACGTAACAGAGAGACAGACGTAGCACACGGCAGGCAGGAACCCAAACACACAATGCCTAACAAACACGTTGATCAGCAAAGCAGGCTTGCAGTGCACAGGTTAATATAGTGTTCAGTGATAGGGCCTGGGGTGGAGTCAGGCTGGGAGGAGATTATAAAGGAAGCCAGGTGAAGGAGGTCTGGTCTCTAGATGAACACATGAGGAGGAAGGTAAGATGGCAGACAGACATTAATGCATATCCATGACAGTACCCTCCCTCTTATGGGCCCTCCCCCGCCTGGACCCAGGCTTAAAGGGAAATCTCTGATGAAACCTTCTCAACAGATGAGGTGCAGCGACATCAGATGCAGCGATCCAAGACGCCTCCTCAGGACCAAAACCTCTCCAATGCACAAGGTACTGAAGAATGCCTCTGCAGAGCCGAGAATCCAGAACTTGTCTAACCTCGTACTTAAAATTATCCTCAGAGACCGAAAACGAGGTAGGGAGATGACAAGAAGATCTATTGAGGACCAAAGGCTCTCTAGGAATAAGCAAGGGCATGAGAGGATCAACAGGAATCTGAGGAGGGTCCCCTAGACCCTTAAAGGGGAACTGGTCATCTTGCACAGGACCATCAGACTGGGCAGATGTCAGTGGAACCCTGAAGTCAGGTTGGTTAGAAGGTGACATGTCGCCGGAGTCAAGCTGAATAGCTGAAGGACAAGCAGAATGTCCCGAACAAGAAAAAGTAAGAGGCTCACTGGGCATGGGCTGGACTGGCATAACTAGTACAGAGGCAGAGTGAATAGCTGAGTCAGGTGTAGCGACTACCTGAATCGCATCGCAAGACGTAGCGACTGCAGGACTTGTAGACAAGCTAGCCTGGCTGTGCGTCCAAGGGTGGTTAGGGACAGAGAAATGTAAATGGTTATGCAACCTGGAATGAATGACCGGCTCAGATTCACAGGGGGCAACCTTGGGTAGACAGGAGGAGGAACAGGAGGGACCCCAAGCCAGGATCTGTCCAGTAGTCCAGTCCACATGAGGAGAATGGAGCTGTAACCATGGGAGACCCAAAATTATAGGCGTTGAGGCCTTGGGTAAGATAAGGAAGGATATCCACTCCTGGTGGAGTGTCCCTACCGACATCTTAACAGGGAGGGTCTGGAAGCGGATAGGTCCCCCTGGGAGAACAGTACCATCAATCGCCAAGACCACCAATGGCGTGGTGAGGGGCAAAAGAGTAAGTCTCATGGACGATGCGATTTCCCAGTCCATGAAATTACCAGCGGCTCCGGAATCCAGATATGCTGAGACCGAATGAGAAGAAGCACCAACATGAAGGAACACAGAAAGCAGAAGACGAGAAGGGGAAGGTGATATTTCTGGGTCCAATACTCCACTTTCCAGATGAAGTGGACCCGAACGTTTTTCTGGACAAAGAGAGCAAGTGTCACGAAAATGACCTTTGCCCCCACAGTAAAGACACAGACCAAGAGTTCTGCGCCTAGCACGTTCCTCGGGGGATAGCCTGGTCCGAACCCAGCTGCATGGGTTCCTCAGCTGGTAGGAGATGCTCTATGGGTCGAAGAGAGGGGAGCTCAGGCTGACTAAGAACCAAGGAGTGCTGGCGTTGCTTTTCTAAGGTCCTCTCCTGAAAGCGAATATCGATCTGGTTACACAAGGAGATAACGCCGGCCAGATCAGTGGGGATGGTTCTTCCTGCTAATTCATCCTTCACTCTATCAGACAGGCCATGCAAAAAGGTTGCGACTAAGGCCTCATTGTTCCAGCTCAACTCAGCCGACAGTATGCGGAAATGAAGCGCATACTGTCCCACAGAAGCAGACTCTTGGCGGAGACGTAAAAGGGCGCTGGCCGCTGAAGAGACACGAGCCGGTTCTTCGAAGATATTCCGAAAAAGTTTCAAGAAGCCAGACAGGCTAGAAACCACTGGATCATTCAGTTCCCACAGAGGGGCTGCCCAGGCTAAAGCTTCACCAGAGAGGAGGGAAATGATATAGGCTACCTTAGCCCGATCAGACAGGAAGTTTTGGGGCTGGAGCTCAAAATGAATCGTGCATTGGCTAAGGAACCCCCTGCAAGCCTTGGAGTCCCCAGAGAAACGGGACGGAGCTGGCAGTTGTAGCGAGTGTGTGGCTGCGACTGGTGCAATAGGTGCAGCCGCTGATTGTATTTGAGGTTGCGGATTCAGGGTTCCCAAGGAGGCCTGAAG
Source organism: Rana muscosa (assembly GCA_029206835.1). Classification (NCBI taxonomy): domain Eukaryota; kingdom Metazoa; phylum Chordata; class Amphibia; order Anura; family Ranidae; genus Rana; species Rana muscosa. Next base: position 44,763,296 of record CM055118.1, read on the forward strand.
CTGCTCGAAGCGAGAAGCCAGATCCTGGAGGAATCGCATCACCTGAGTCTGATTCGATTCCTGGGTTTCAAGTCTGCAAACTATGCCCTGCAATGGATCATCCGCGGGTAGCGGGATGTCAGCCGGGTTCATGGCTGATCAAACTGTCAGGGTCACCTGTGGCCAGGTGACAGATGCACACCGTAGGGGGACAGGAGTGCACCGCGAGGTAGTGAACCCTATGGCTGGCTTCTGTGGATAGGAAACTGGGTGGTTGTGGAAAGCGGGACCAGAGGAGCACAACCGGGATCCCAACGGAAGCGAGAGCCAAGATTCCCCAGGGCGCGGAGTCTAAGACCCAGCTGGTCTTCTCCAGGGCCTCTAGTGGTGAGGATGTTACGCTGCAGGCTGGGACCAGGTCGCGACCCCTGGAGTTTCCTAGCTCACGCCCCGTAGGATAAGGGGAAGCAGCAGCACACGATAGAGAGAACCGAATAACAAGCCGAAGGTCAGGGGCCACAAGCAGACAAGGATAACGAAGAACGAGCCGAAGGTCAAGGGTCACGAGCAGACAGGGATGGTCGGGGACAAGCCAATAACGTAACAGAGAGACAGACGTAGCACACGGCAGGCAGGAACCCAAACACACAATGCCTAACAAACACGTTGATCAGCAAAGCAGGCTTGCAGTGCACAGGTTAATATAGTGTTCAGTGATAGGGCCTGGGGTGGAGTCAGGCTGGGAGGAGATTATAAAGGAAGCCAGGTGAAGGAGGTCTGGTCTCTAGATGAACACATGAGGAGGAAGGTAAGATGGCAGACAGACATTAATGCATATCCATGACAGTAGCCTCATTTGAAATACTAGCAATTTATTAAAAAGAATAACTCTTACATCAAATATGCTTTAAAAACTACTTTGTATAGTAAATATAGTGAACAAATATCGGTCTCCGACATCACTTTCGGTTCGGGGTGTCATATGCTTAAGTCGCGTGACTTCATCAGGGGCCCCAGATTGGTTGTATTGGCTGACATTTATCTGGTAGAGACCAGAAATATAGCACACACATTTTGTTGAAGCCGCCATAGAAGTGGCAGCCATTTTAGATATTATCAAGCCCTGTAGTCTAACCTATAGAGGTTTGAGAAGACTCTTATACAGTGGCCATTTTGTTGTAGATTCAGCAATATCGCCACTGAGTTATATATCTTGTTGCTTCCAATTGGGTAATGAATATAAAATTGAACAAATAAGATATTATTAAAAACTAAAAGTAGGTCTCTTAAAATCATGAATGATATCACAATGAACCCGATGAATAATATTTTTCACAGCAATATGTCATAAAAACAGTGGATAAACTCATATACATAGTAAGCATCCAACAATACTGAAATTCCCCCTAATGTCGAAAATCAAAATAAGTCAGTATTGAATGTGATGATGGATGCAAACTATCTAATATTATTAAAACACTATAATATAAGTCCAGTTCAAAATGTTATATATATTTAAAGGGCCATGTTAAAAAATTGCTGATAAAACCGTTCAAGTCCAATTTTACATTCAAACCATCAGGAACTAAAGTCTTTAGGGTGTGTATCCATTGGTATTGCCAGAAAAAGCAAGTGCTTCACTTGTAGAAATGCTGACAAGCCTTTGTATTTAAATATTTTAAAAGATATAATATTCTTTCACTTTTGGATAAATAACTTCACCTTAGGCCTTTTTAAATAATGATTTTCATAATGCCTTCCTTTACTTCAAAGCCACTGAAAACTATGCTAACAAACATAGCTAATTGTGAATTATCTATCAAATTGCCTTCCTCTGGCTCAACTATGGGTAAAGGATTGTGTATATGGGATTGTATTTTATTTTATTTTTAATTATTGGTTGAACTAGATGGACTTGTGTCTTTTTTCAACCTGATTAACTATGTAATTATTATTACCTAATCGGATATTATGTAAATCAACCGTGAATCGAAAAGCTGAAGAGAAAAATAGCTGCGGTCATTCAAGTTTTTTTTTTTTTTTGTGAAATGATGTCAGCTACCATGCCTTTAACTCTTCTTTTTTGCACCTGTTACCTGTTTTTCAGGAAGTTTACTGCAGATATTATTTTTGGTTTTGGTTTTAAAGCCATCAAAGAGTAAATTGGCAGCTTCTAAAAATACTTCATTAATCATCTCAACATTCTCAAATTGACCTTGTAAACTTTCTTTGCTGTGAATTAAGCAAACGTTTTAATTGTTGCACTTACTCTTTTCTTAGCTCACAATTAGGTGGAAAGTTATTATTGATTTTAGAATGAAGTGCTTTGAAGTGTCTCAACATTTTCTTTCTTGGTTAAAGCAATTGAAGCTTTAGACAACAAACACATACACAATTCTCATTCACTTCACTTCACTTCACTTCAAAAGTAATCTTCACTTTGGTTAAAAAGTGATCACGTTCCCATTCCCAGCTGACAGGTGAATGTAAACAAAGGGGTAGAGATTGTGGCTGATATGACTGATCAAATATGGCCATATTGTAATAACAAAAAAACACCATGGGGCCCCCAGATCATTTATACAATACCCTCCAGTTTTTGTATGGATATCTAGGAGTTACCCATGCAAAATAAGAAAGAAAAAAGGCATTGGGTCTGGAAAGGATTTAAAAGAAAAATATTACCCCAAAAGTCCACACCAGATCCTTATCTGAGCATGCAGCTTGGAAGGCTTGAAAAGGAAGGAGGGCAACTCCCCCGTCTCTCCTGAACCATACAGTATCAGATCAAAATGAAGAGGGTCTCTTGCCAGGGGGGACTCCCCTGCCAAAACACCTTGTCCCCATGATGATTGTGGCTGATTGCCCTGCCAAAACACCTGGCACTGGTTGTGGGGTCCTGCAGGTGGGGGTATTTTTGGAATATAGGAGCCTTATTTAAACAAAAAGGAGGTCCTTACATGCTGCCCCCAATGTAAATAAGTAAGGGGTACATAGTACTTCTACTCATTCAAAAAACAAGTAAACATTAAATAAACACACAGATAAACTTTTTGACAAGCCCTTTATTTAACCACTTCAATACCAGGCACTTACACCCCCTTTCTGCCCAAGCCAATTTTCAGATGTCGCTATTTAAATGACAATTACGCGGTCATGCTACACTGTACTCAAACAGAATTTTTATTATTTTGTTCCCACAAATAGAGCTTTCTTTTGGTGGTATTTGATCACCTCTGTGTTTTTTATTTTTTGCAAACAAATAAAAAAAGAACGAAAATTTAGAAAAAAAAAGATTTTCTTTTGTTTCTGTTATAAAATTTTGTAAATAAGTATGTTTTCTCCTTCACTGATGGGCACTGATAAGGCGGCACTAATGGGCACTGATAAGGTGGCACTGATAGGCACTGATGGGCACAGACAATGGGCACTGGTAGGCGGCACTGATATGCAGCACTGATGGGCATTGATAGGCGGCATTGATAGGCACACATGGGTGGCACTGGGGGGCACTGATAGGCGACACTGGTGGGCACTGAAAGGCTGCACTGATGGGTACTTATGAGTGGCACTGATGGGCACTGATAGGCAGCACTGCTGGGCACTGGCGGGCACCGATACGTGGCACTGATGGGCACTGATATGCAGCACTGGTGGCACATGCAGGCATTTGGTATGGGCACTGATTGGCAGCTGCCTCGGCACTGATTGTCATTTCCCTGGTGGTTTAGGGTGGCATACCTGGTGGTCCAGTGTTGTGGCCTTCCCTGGTGGTCCTGGTGGCATCCTGGTGGTCCTGAGGGGGCATCCGAGGGGGGACTGCGCTGTTAAACAATCAGCACAGACTCCCCTGTCAGGAGAATAGCCAATCGGCTCTCCTCTACTCGCGTCTGTCAGATGTGAGTGAGGTAAAGCCCATCAACGGTTCTTCCTGTTTACTTTGTGATTAGCCGTGATTGGACACGGCTGATCACGTGGTAAAGAGCCTCCATCGGAGGCTCTTTACTGAGATCGGTGTAGCGGTGTGTCAGACTGACACGCCACACCACCGATCGCCACGAGGCTATTATCCTGCTGGACGTCATATGACTGCTGGACGTCATATGACGTCCAGTCAGGATAACTGAACCACCGCCCGGCCATCATTCTGCTATAGGCCGGGCGGGAAGTGGTTACAAAAAACAAAAACAAAAAATCCATAGTCAATCTTGTCATCTGTCATGATAAATAACACCCTCAGACCCAGTGAAAGAGAAAAGCCACCAACATGTCCAATCCCATCACTCATTCCCTTAGAATGTCAGAATGACAGCAGAATGTAAACTAAGGGGCAATTACTGTTTTGCAATAATAGAATGCATTTCAATGCTTATTATTGTTACTACAACTCTTGTGCTTTGTTATTGTATGGAATACTAGATCACCTCTTTCTGCACTTGCCATACTTTATTAAGATCAATAACAGTAGATGCTCCTACATAGAGAGGTCACCATGGGGGCCCCATCAAAATGTTTCTATAGGTCCTGAAGATCTGTAGCTATTCCCTTGTTACTATTACATAAATCTCTCTGAAAATAGAGATTCTGCTTAGATGACAAGTATAATTTTTTTAGACAGTTTCTCCTGTGTATATTGGTGGGGATTGGATTTACCCCAAATACTTGCAGCATGTTCCAATTAAGCAAAGTCAAGGGCATGTAAATATCATGATAACCATTGAAGAACCCACAAAGCAAATACAAAAATGTCTGCACTCACGCTAAGCCCCCCTCAACTCAAGTTGCAGTATCAATATCTGAATGATATAAAAAAAAAATGTAAGTGTGTTGCTTGATTTATGTCTACCAGATCCTTAGTGCTGAGTGGAGCACTCTGTGCGTACCTCTGGATTGTTTTTAAGTGATCTCTTATTAAAGAAGTTATTTTATGCTATGAGCTCTTTCTCCTTTTGTATTTTTGAATGATATTTTCTTTTCATGGTTGTTATGAAGATTGTAGGATTCAATGTAATTTTGGGCTTTTGAGCATTGTTACTCTGTGCTGTTTGACCATTTTGTAACAAGTGGTCAACCAACTCTTTTGAGTGAGTTATACCTCTGCTGTGCATTCTAAAGGGTGTGAAACACAGACACTTTACCACATAGAAGACTTGCTATCACATTTCTGACCTTGTGGAAGACGTTTGTTTACACTTTGCGTGATTTAATAGACTTATGACTATTTTAATATATGCTGGATTGATTTTTGCACATCTACTTATTTCTATTTTTACTGTATTTTTTTTTTTGGATGAACTAATGATTTATTGATTTAATGCACCTTTATTGATTTGCACATCAATGTTTTGTGATGAATTATTTAAATTTTTTTATGCATTGATGTATTAATTTAATGCATTTCGTTTAGTTGTAATTATTATGCTATGAACTATTGTTTTTTTATATATTTTTTTAAGTAGTACGTTGTAAATAACAGTAAAGTAACCAAAGCTCTTGGGCTAGAACCTAAAGTAGCTCCTTTGCATATACACAGGCAATATTTTTGCCACTGGATCTAACCTTCATCTCAATTCTGCAAGGGAGCATTGCAAACGTAATGCCTATGAAACTTCCAGTAAATGTTTTCTATTCATTATTTAAATAAAAACACTGTAAAGTATTGGTATCAAGAAGGCTTTATTACACGGATGAGTATTTGATATAGCAGGTGAAAATTTAAGTTAATTGTAGAAAATGTTACGTCTGGAATTGATTATCAAACAACTTAATTGAACATTGTGCGTTATCTTATAGGGATGTTTTGGCATGTCTAACGTTAATCTTTTTACCCTTTGCTGTACATTTAACATTGATATATATTTTCATTAACTTCTGTACAAGGATAAGGATCCTTGTCTTAGAAATTGTTCTTTATTTGGCTGGATAACAGCATACACCACTTCAGAATCCTGAAATAAAATATTGGGAAAGTCAATAACACAAAAAAAAGCTCATGTGTAAAAGTAGTAAATAGATATGCAGCTAATGTTTTTTCTATGCTCCTTCAGGTAATAGTAAGGAGCACTTCAATGTTGACAGAAATCCTACCTTCCATGAGTATCCCAATTGCTATGCCATGACTGACTGGTAGGGAGAGTTGCTTGCTTTGCAAACAGTTATGCTGTTATCATATGGACCTGCAAGCTATGGAGAGCTGTCAGGGTTGCATGGTAACATAACTTTTTATATAGCTGTCTACAAGTTACTGTCCACCTTATTATATTGGCTCACAGAGTGCATGTCAAGCTAGTCAGAGATGGTGGCTACATGGACTCCAGGTCCAGGATTTTGCAAACAGAGGCTATGAGAGCAGAGCAGCAGGCTGGACTTCTGGTAGATGGAGCTATACATTGGACACAAAAACTTTATGTAATTCTCCCAGAACTGTGCAGAAATCCAGCATAAAAAACTTCTGCACTTTGCCTCTACTGCTGATTGTAATAAAATATGGATCACTGATACTCTCTCTTCTTGTACAGGATGGCTGTTCTTATATCTAACCCCATGTAGTTTTCTGCAGACAGTATGTAGTGGATGGACTTACTAGGGTGAAAGGGTTGTGTGCATTGGGCAGTGGGCACATGAAAACTGTATACGACATCCATTTTGCTCATGTTTCAGCTCATCTCAGCCATTTTTTCAGAAGGAGAGGCATAGCCACAGTGACCCCCCCTTCTCCTTCAGTTGATGGAATACACAAACTGTTAACTGATGCCAGGACCCTCTTATTAGCCCATTGATTGGACACATACACAGACCCTTTCCATTAACCAATACACACATTAGTCTAGAAACCCTAATAAAGTGGCCACATTCACAGGCATGAGCAATCCAGAAAACAAACAGATACTGTACTTGATCATAAATACCTTAGCTGAAGATTGTAGAATACACATATCTGTCTTATGGTAGACTATATAAACCCAGCGTATTTCATAACTCATGAAACATTAACAGAACAGCCATAATAAGCACATATATATTTTACTTAGTTAATTTGCATAATTTTGAGCTAAAACATTGTTAAACAAGGAGTAGCGGAAACAGAACCGGCCTAATTCCTCTCCTAGGCGAACTGGGCATCCGAGACCCATCATATTTATAGACATTTCAAAGCTAATTTCACGCTGGACAATAATATGCACATTAGCAGATTGTAAACCTGTAGGTATTCAGAGATATTAATATAGAAGACCGTATTTGGGACTTGGTCATAAATGTCAGGACATCCCAGCTACCACCCCTTAGACCGGATGATTGGTCAGATGATTTCTGACAACACCCTCTTGATATCAGAGAAAAGGAGAATGCTCCTAATGCCCTAATGCAAACTAAAGGAAAGGGCTACTGTAGTATAAATCTCCTGTCTGTGGTGACAGTGTGTGTACAGGCATTTATTTTAAAATCATAATCTTGTGAAATTTTCCTGCTTTCCGGTAAAAGCAGGTGGTGGCAGTTTAAAGCATTAATTGCTTAGTTAACTAAATCCAGTGACAATCACTCTCTGGCTGCTGGCACCTAGATTGTGGTCCAGAGAGCTAGAGAATCTTTGTGCAGGGTGAGGCTGAGAGCTTCATTGTTGCGTAAGTGACAGCGCTGTGTAAGGTTGACCAGCCTTTTATCATGAGTTGGTGAAAAGAGCATCAGTAGGGAACATAGGGTTCCCTACTGCAAAGCGCATAACGCTTTGTGAATGGACCTGTGGCAGGGGAAGGAGGAGGGGGGGCAAAACTTTTGGATAACTTTGCTGCGGCAAAGTCACCCCGAAGTGGGGGGTACCCGCTCCCCCCCTAAAGGTGCCAAATGTGGCAGCGGAGGGGGGAGGAGGCAAGTAAGCAAAGCTTCCCCTTTTTGGTTGGAGCTCCACTTTAAGTTTCATAAAATGTATCAATTCTGCGCTATCTGTCCTCTCTAATTTCACTAACATTTTATATACCGTGGTATACTTACAGAATCCTGATTGTGATTTATGGCAGCCTTTTTCTGAAGTTCTGCCAATAAACCAGTAATTAATAATAATAATAACACAGGCATTTGCACACAATGGACTACAAATATGCCTAAAGCTATAAAGGAGGACTGTTTCCTTCATATAAACAGGTGCATGTCTGTATGTGTCTAAAAAAAATTATATAGAGTGTATATCCATACTGCACATATACATCAGAAACCTAAGTGCAGATGCCAGCACTCCACTGGTAAGTTTATGCACTTATACCCCATTAGGGCAAACAACTGACGTTTTGAGGACTTGCAGGTCGTAATCATAAAATTACCGGTGGGGTTCTGGCTTGCTTCTACAATAAAAAAATTATTATTCTTAATTGGATAAATACAAATAATACAGATATAAATGTATATACTGTATCTACTACTTACAGCCCACATGTGGAGTTCTGTGTATGGTCTTCTAAGGGTCTTTCTTGCAGCTGTCATGCTTAAAATAGACCTCAATACCCCTCCTCTCCTAGCAGACACTGGAATTATTTAGCTACTAGCTAGACATATTACCCCCTAGGGGCGTATGGACAGAAAGTAATTTCAGTACTGCATGGTTAAATGCACATACTACCCAACACTCACTGCATGTGTATTGCAGTGCCATTCATATGGTTGGCACCCCAATTCATCCAGTGCTGCATTGCACAGATATACGTTATAGTGCACTGCAAAAATTTCAGCAAGCCCTATTTTTTCATGCATTATGATTTACATCTACATTCATTTTGAATGGGCTGCCTAAGGCAACGCATCACAATGTGCTTTAATGAAGGAAAAAGGGTGCTGCTCAGGGCATTGTGGGGTGAATAGTCCCCCAAATTTCATTATCTTCACTGGATAATGCCATAAAGAATATTCTGATTCAATATAATATTTTTGATGAAATATTAGTAATCATTTTTTCTTAGATTATTTATTATCAAAGGATTTATATGCAGTATGACTCCTCATTGACTGTATATAAATGTACATCCTTTCAACAAAAAATGGGGGAACACCTGTGCCTTTGTAAATTACTTTATTGCAAATAATTCAACAAATGCTTAATTATTCATCCCCCAATATCAGTGGCTGGCTGTGCATTTCACACCTAGGCCTTCAGTGATGCCCTACCTGAATTAATCCAGCATTTTTTGGCTCACATTATTAGGTCACATGAGGATAAAGGAACACTCAGCGTGAAAACCACAGCCTTGCAAGTCAGCCAGAATAGTGGGATAAGTTACATATAGTTACATATACAGTATATAGTTAATCTGGTTGATAGACACAAGTCTATCCAGTACAAGTTGCAGAGTCCATCAACACAGTGAGTACAGAGGGTTAAGCACAAGCTGACATCATGAGAGCAAAGCAGGAATGCTATACTGTAGGTCAAGTGATAGACTGTTATACACATGCCGCAAGCAGATTTCAAAGCACACCTTGTCCCCACTCAGAGTTTATCACTAATAACACCTTTCCATCAGGCTAGGACTTTGTGCATGTTGTTAGTGCAGTCTGCTAGGACTCAGTGGCTTACCATTCTGTACTGTGCTATGTAGATCTTGTGCTCCCCCGCACTCTTTCTCTGGTCCTCAATGGGTTCCACTGCAATGCCTACTTGGCTGTCACTCAGTGTGTACGGCTCATCTCTCCTCCCATTCACGCTGTGACTCTGTCCTTCTGGGAGAGGGGGGCGTGGCTCATATGACATCACTAGTACTGCTCGCTGACCATCCAATCAAAGGACATGAAAATGCTGATATGATTGTATGCCTACTAGATGGCCCCAGTGTCGCCAACTCAAAATCTGATTGGTTAAAGCAACAATTTTGTTGCAATTTACTATAAGCTACAGGTACCCGCACTGTTGATTCTGAAGGCCTCAAGGCAGATTTCTTTGACCCTGACAACACATGATGGCTATCATAGCTGAAATATGATTAGATAAAATCTCTAACATAAGCATACTCTACCGAAAGTAGCGAAATCAAGAGAAAAGCTATGAAATGAAGAAAATTGACTATTGGGAATAACACATTCATGGATAAAATATATTAAAACGTAGGTCTATGATTCTGACAGTTTAAGCAGTGTTTAGGCCAGCAGAGAAGGTCTTGCTGGCCCTGACAGCCCATCACTGACCTATATTCTTTAAAACATTATACAGCTTTATTAATTACAAATATCGAATAAGCACAGTCTGAGAACAACAAAAAAATTAACTATGGATAAAACAAGTAGAATAGTAATTCATGCAGTTCGTATACCAAACCCACACAGTCCCCATACCATATATTGTTAAATAGAAAATAGTATAATAAATATATGACAATACTATATAATATATGCAAATGTTATAGAGGCTGTGTTATTGCACAAATTACAAACCTGTCTGTTTTACCCATTAGTGTTATTTTATTTCAGTAATTAATAAAGCTGTATGCTGGTTTAAAGAAAATAGGTGAATGAGAATATCATGAGAATGAGACTATAAAACTTTTCTGAATCATTGCCTATAAATTGTTCTATTTTAAATGTACTGTATACTGTATGTTTGAATGTGCATATAGTACAGAAATACAATGTTTCTCTGTACAATTCATATTAGTGCATCATTTTATATTGTCATTCAATGTAGTACTTTTGTACCTGTTGGTTGCTTGAAAAACCTTACAGAAGTGTATTGAACCTCTGCAGACTGCGGTACATTCATCTGCACTTCCATATTTTTATCACCTGTTTGAAAATCATAGGAAACAGACTGTAAAATTAAATAATCCCAGAGCGAGAAAGAACAAACACAGAACATTTGATTTAAGAATGCTGGTCTAAACACAAACCTTTCTGATATGTTCCAGTGCCAGAAATGTTTAGCTTTTTAAATATAATCAAAATTCTGTTTCCATTTCTGACATTGGCAGATCTATTAATGAGTTGTCTATATCTGCCCTGCTTTATAATCATTGAGAGTTTTTGCTGTCAGTACCTAGGGATAGAGCTATTCAAACAGTAAATTTCATTAGGCATTTTTTTTTATTTGACTGTCAGTTATTTTTCTCATATTTCTCATATTTAATTTCAATATCTGTAGTTAAAAAGCAACATTTTTGAATCCATGGATCTTTTAACAATATAAACCTTTAACAAAGTTCATAAACTTTGCTATCTCCAGGCAATGTGCCTCAACGCTTCTCTCATCTGAGCCAGGTCCTGGGCTTGCAACACCAAAGTGTTGAATGCTTGCTAGTATTTCTTATGGTGACCAGACATAATAGTAGTCATTGCACAAAAAGATTCCCTATACTCAGAAGACCTACTTCCAGTTAGACTACTACTCAAAGAGTCAACCCTTGTATCCTGGCAGGAAGTAGGACCTGGACTCCCCTGCCATCTACCCTATGTGAACAACTTGATCATGTGATGAAAGATAAGTGACATTGAGTTTGGGTGTAGAGGAAGCTGGGTCCAGTTTTTTGGTACTAAACAACAGTTGCCTTTCTGAAAAGTAAACTTTCATGGGGTACAATACCTATTGCTATCAACAGTCACTGTGGGCAATATATGTGTGATCTATGTTTGATTCTCATTACTGGATGTGTGGCAGTAATAAAATGTAAAAATGTAAATAAGATGTGCTCATGGTATTATTCTGCCTAGTTTAGGGTAGGCACCCTGCTATTGTCAGTGAGGGTTTTTGTGTTTTTGTAATCTACAGGGAGCAGTTAGGCTGGAGCCAGCATGTGTGTTCTTCACTTCAGAGTGCATCTAGATTCGTCAGCTGCTGATGAGCATATTGCAGCAGCCTGTATCAGAGGGGTTGACTTCTGAGTATTGGCTATTTATCAGCCAAGTCAATTTCTGAGGAGCTTGCCCTAGTGATGTAAGCTAGGGTGGTAAAACGTTACATTTCTCAACAATCTATCCAGAGGGATTTCTATTTCCTGATTTTCAGCCCAGAGGAGTAGTGTGTTGAAAGGGTCTCCTGTTCTGGGAGATTACTACAAGATGCTGACCAACTGAAGTAATTTCAAGCACTTCAACGTTGAGAAGACACTTGCAGCTACCATTTATGTAAGAGAAGTAGAGGGTCAAGGGAGAGGTTGAACTAAGTTTTTGAACCTTAGGAAAGTGCTACCATGATATCATTGAACCTTAATCCCTAAGGATCTAAAGACCAGCATCATCTGTAAGATTTGAGAAAATATGTTGTCAAACTCAATTTCATTGTTGGCCGCATCAGCATTATGATTGCCCTCAAAAGGGCCGGTTGTATCTGTAAGATTAGATGTCCCTCCCCTTTACATTAGATGTCAAGAGCCACCCCACCAGCAGAAGTTGAGTCCCCCACTCTCCATTACATCACAGTGCACCCCCCTTTACTTATGCTGCTGCTGGGAAGAAGATGGATGCATTGCTTGAAAGTAGAAAGTAAGGGTCTGGAGTAAGACCAGAGGAGCGCTGGAGCTGGAGCCCTCTGCGAGGGCCACATGAAATGGCCCGGAGGGCCGGATTCGGCCAGCGGGCCTTGTGTTTGACACCTGTGTTGTAGAGGATCACAGGTCAGCTTGTGTTTTGAAACTGTGTGATTTGGGTATCTTGAATTTCCTCGTGCTTCTTTCTACAAAGTGACTGGCACACAATTTATTTCTACTAACACACTAGAGGAAAAAACAGACCTGAGGTGGATGTGCCTTAAAGTTTGAGGACTGGGAAATCTTATTGTGAATCATTATGCCATCTGGAGGTCATACACCATACACTTAAGGTAAATAATGCTACCCAAAGTTATGATTTTGTAAACTTTTCCATCATTACCAGAGAATGGTACCACACTGTGCCATTCCATGGGAACGTTAAGTCCATGGTGTCAATACAGCATCTATAGTATCTCTTTTGCTATGCTCAAATTGCATTTTTAATAATTGACACTACATATATGCCCACTTACCGGTACACTTATCTAATCTCTGCAACATTTGAAAAATGCCAAAAACAATGAGTGCCAGCAAGATGATAAAAATACAACTGATAAGTAAAAAATGTCCCATTTGGAGCTTCTCAGGCAGATCTTCATCAACTGGGTCTAGGATCAAAATTGTGCAATATTTTAAATAAATAGTTGACATATTTTTGGTTGTCAGCATTTAATTAAATTGCATCTGTTTTCTTTCATTTTTTTTTTTATCAAAATGACAAGCCAAACTAAAATATATCAGCAACATTATTATTAACCACTTAAGAACCCCCTCCAGTAGATATACATCGGCAGAATGGCACGTACAGGCACATCAACGTACCTGTACGTCGCCTTTAACTGCGACCCCGCTACCTTCCCCATGAGTCGGACCGCGGGTCCCGCGGACTCGATCGCCGCGGGGATCCCCGCGATCGTCTCACGGAGGGATGGAGCGGGGAGATGTTAGTGTAAACAAAACATCTCCCCGCTCGCCTACTGACACGGTCACTGATTTTCGCTCTGTGTAATCAGAGCGGAGATCAGTGAGTGTTACTCGTAGCCACGCCCCCTAACTAGTAATCACTCCCTTAGGCACACTTAACCCCTTCAGCGCCCCTAGTGGTTAACCCCTTCACTGCCAGTGTCATTTTTACAGTAACCAGTGCATTTTTATAGCACTGATCGCTGTAAAAATGACAATGGTCCCAAAAATGTGTCAAAAGTGTCAGATGCGTCCTCCATAATGTCGCAGTCACGAAAAAAATCACTGATCGTCGCCATTTCTAGTACAAAAAAAAAAATACTAAAAATGCCATAAAACTATCCCCTATTTTGTAAACGCTATAACTTTTGCGCAAACCAATCAATAAACGGCGATTGCGATTTTTTTTACCAAAAATATTATATATATGACATTTATGTTACACTGGATGCATGTCAAAGTGCATCTCTTTAGAGTGGTTGCTATGTCACTATGAAGACGGTACTATTATAGTCTCTACAATCTGATATACATCTTTGTGGTTTATTCTAATTTTTTTGTGCATTCTCATTGTAACACATCTATGAACTGTTTCCTTTGATACGTGGCATATGATGCCCATACCATGTTTTTTATATATGACACTCAAGTTATATTGGATTTATGGTAATTTACATTTATTGGAGCGGTACTATGCCATTATGAAGGCTTGTACAGGTGTAGTTCCTAATCCAGGACACCAAGCCCATTTTTTTAATTAATATATTTAAAAAAAAAAAATATTTTATAATATCCATTAATCTTTGATGGTTGCCAACAATAGTGAACATTTTGATTTTGATTTTTAGTTTCAATTTCTGATTCCGAGATTGATTATAAAATCAATGTATGATAGAGGGTTGGTGGTCCTCTCCCCCTCTTTTTTACAAGTATTGAAGGATAGAACAACCGTATCTATCTAACTACTTTACAATTATTAATTTCCTTCCGTTCTTATTTTAAACTACATTTCCCAACATGCCTCAGGGTGGAAGCTCGAGTAATCGAGACAGATGACGTACCAAAGACACACCTCTGCTGCGGCCGCCCTCTGTGCATATCACCATGACGACTGGAGCATTTGGATCCGTCCGTGAGCACATCTCGGCTTGCACTGCTTTGATGCCTGTTGCGAGATTGTGCACTCTGGTTCTGTCATTGGTGGGAATGAAGGCATGGGGGTGGGGTCAATGCCGGATAATGTTGTGCGTGATTATGGCCTATGGCCCTCTCTGTGACTACATTTCCCAGACTGCTATGCGGATGATGTATTGCAAGAGATAGTCACATGGTACTGATGTATTCCCGCACACTGATAGCCAAGAGACTGAGGGTGGATGATGCGGCGGAGCTCTTCCATGGCACAAGTCACACTATTGGCTAATCCCACTAGGGGCTGGATTCACATTATTATCAGCTCTAGCAATAGGGTATGGTGATCCCGGAAGTGGGAAATACAATGGGTGATCAGCTGTGTTTAATTTTAAAACTACATTCCTTTCTCTATAAAAGCGTGGGGGACAGAGAGTTTCTGTATACCCCAGTAGAAGTCTTATCAGACGAAACCGGTCGGGACAAATACACCAGCTCTTGCTGTTCCTATCACGCTGCCTACTTATACTCTAGAGTGTGGATTTTTTGGATTTCTTTGTTATGCTTTGGAGTTTTATTTTGGATGTTCATACTGTGTGAACTTTTTATGGATACTTTTTTTTAATAAATCTTTTTTGGATTTACACCATGTGGAGCAATTTTTTGTTTTCCATGGCTATGAATGGATAAGGTAGCTGCTACCCGCCTATCCGGATTTTTCCTGGTTGGATTGCCACTGATCCTGGGAGGAGGTGTTCTATAGATCTTGGTCGTCTCTACAAAGCCTGGCTGTCTGATCCGTCCACGAAGTGGACAAAGTCTTGAAGATCCACCGCCGTACGGTGTGTTGGATCCATCCCAGCTGGTAAGAGTACCTTATCTCTCCCCCATTGACACAAGGTGAAGGCACTCCCGGGTGTTACCACGTATATCCACATTGAACATCTATATCTACGCATTCTATAACAATCCCACATTGGACTTTGGTCTTTATGGAACTTTGTCTATTGTTAGACAACTACAGGGACACATACTCATCTGTGATGTCTGATAGAAATATAATTCAAATTTCACTGGTTTAGGATTATCACTCTATTGCTATTTATGTTCCACAACATAATATTTGCACTATATTTTTTGTTGTACACTAATATGTTGGCTAAATACTTGTAATCACAGAAGGATTACAGACACTCATTTATGCTATATATGTATTTCTATATTTTTCACTAATTTTGAAATATATACCAACATGGGTTTTCGAATAAATTTGAATATTTTTCACACCCTACCATATTTAGGACTTTTATCCTAAATTCTCATTAGCGCCACACTTATTATATATTTGAACAATACGTATGGGCCTAAACTCAGGAAAACATTTTTTTTATATATATTTTTGGGGGATATTTATTATAGCAAAAAGTAAAAAATATTGATTTTTTTTTCAAAATTGTCGCTATATTTTTGTTTATAGCGCAAAAAAAAAACGCAGCGGTGATTAAATACTTCCAGAAGAAAGCTCTATTTGTAGGAAAAAAAGGATGTCAATTTTGTTTGGGAGCCACGTCGCACGACCGCTCAATTGTCAGCTAAAGCGACGCAGTGCCGAATCGCAAAAAGGGGCCTGGTCATTAACTAGCAAAAATGGTCCGGGGCTTAAGTGGTTAAAATAACAATATTTTATAAAAATAAACATCTCTTCATTTATATTTTAAAATTACACATAAATATATTACTACATGAACTGCTATAGTTACTATAGCTTTGAGGCAGGCTTTGCTAAAAATGAGTTGATGTTTAGAGGCTAGGTTACTAAACACTTGATAATAAGTTCAGAAAGTAACTGCACCTGTTGTTTTATTCCTGAGCATTGTCTTGTACGATGTGGCAGAGGTAGCAGTGTCATGATTATTTGTAATGTCTGATTCTGATACTAAATATTTCAGGGCTAATGGTGCTGACACGACAAGATGGTCTTTATTAAACACAAGGCATGTCCAATATGTTATTTCTTCCATCTTTACGCTTTTAATTAAGATACTATTTTCCATGGTGGTCAGATTCAATTGTTGGGTCTTCACATGAATATTGGTATAGCCAGTATATTTTATCCATATCAACGTAATTTCCATATTAGCCAATAAGTGAGACACTAGGCACTTTAGCTGGACTTTGGAGCCAAGGTGAACTTGAGTCGATGGAAAAGCTGTCACTAAGTTGAAACAAAAGAAAGAAAATGTTGCATTTGTTTGTGAACCTTGTTATTATCCACTGAGTGTTTTTTAATAAAACCTCATTACTATAAAAATATAAATTACTGTTCAAATAATGTAAGCATTTATTACTAATTTTGCTATAATAATGTCACTGATAGCAGGGAGATTGCTGGCTATGCCTAGGGAATTTGGGAATACATACAAAATCCAGAGTAGAGAAAGAAATGAAATCTGAGCACAGTGGGAACACACAGGTACAGTGTCAGGGTATAATTAATAGATCACACTGCATTGCCAGCTGATAATAAATGTCTCTCACCATGCCATGGTGAAGGAATCAGGTCTTTCCATGAGCAGGGCAAAGAATTGTATGTGACTAATATTGCCTAGCTGGACAGCTGCAAACATACATGAACAGGCAGAGTCATAACCAAGAACAACATGAAACAAAGACAGAGATAGGGGTTGATTTACTAAAACTGAAAAGTGCAAAATTTGGTATAGCTCTGCATAGAAACCACTACATTTTCAGGTTTTATTGTCAAAGCTTAATTGAACAATCCGAAGTTAGAAGCTACCATGCAGAACTGCACCGGATTTTGCACTCTCCATTTTTAGTAAATCAAAACCATAGGGTCAGAATGAACAGCTAATAAAGACAAACAGGATTGGAAGGCAAAGCCAATACATGTTAAACACAAGACAGAAGGGCCTAGCAGACAGAGATAAGAAATAGAAAAAGGCTGAAGTGCAAGAGTCGGAACAGTACTGTCTGGATAGATAGAAGCGCTTGCACTGTATTTGCCATTGTAAAATAGAGGAAAGTTGTCTACACTGCCCTCTATCTCAAGCAGTCACCAGAAAGATTCCTATCATAGATGTTCCTATTCTGGAAAGTAACCTATTGTCAGTGGAGGAGCTCACTAAGGAAGGATATGTGGTGACATTCAGAGGTAACAGCCCAATATCATGGTCTAACAAAAAGCAAATCTTGGTGGCATTATCTTCTATTGAAACTGAATTTTTAGCCTATGCTAGTCAGGAAGTGATTTGGTTGCAGCAGCTACCTGAATATACTGGAGAACCAATGTCTCAGTTTTATATGAGAATAATCAAGCAGATATAAAGCTTGCAAAGAGTGAAAAGATTCCCCTTCTCTGTGACAAATAAATCTGGAAGCAATGAGGATTTTCTCACTTACGGTTTTGGTTGTTTGTTTACTAGCTGTTACCGGCTAGGCAAGCATCTGATAAAACCAATCTCAGTTTGATCACATGCTTTTGAGGGCAGAGCAGAGATCAGCAGTCTAATAGACCCCAGATATCTCCATAAGGAGTACCTGTCACTGCACATGATATCACAAGGGATGTTGTTCATTCCTTGTGATAGCAATAAAGTTAAATTACAAAATAAATAAAAAATAGGCAGTGTAAAAAAATAATAATTTAAGTAATAAAATTAAAAAGAAAAATTTAAAGTGTCCCCGTCTTCCCATACTTACACGCAAATGCAAACATGCATGTAGGTCCCACATTCATATGTGAATGATAATCACACCAAACGTGAGGTATTGCCATGAACGTCAGAGTGAGAACAATAATTCTAGCACCAGAGCTCATGTTTATCTCTAACTGGTAACCTCTAAAGGCTTTTAGTGTCACCTATGGAGATTTTTAGGTATGATAGTTTGTCTCTATTTTCGGGTGCGCAAAATTCTAAATCTTGACACATTTTTTTTACTCAACATTATCTTTTATATTTTACCAAATCTTCTTAATCCCTCTTAACTGGTAAAGGTCATATCTGCAGCAGCTTTACAACACCCATATTAGTCACAAACGTATAGGAAAGGTAAAATAAGGCAGAAATACAGACTGACAGAACATTCTTCACAGGGAAAACAAACCAGATTTGAGACTTTAACCATTTGCCAGCAGCTAACAGTATATTTACTGCTAGTGGGCAGTCATAGTGAACTTCTTGGTTTAATGGTGTGCATGCACATACCCCCCGCTGACCTGCAATTTGATTGGACACAGCACATGTTTATCAGCAGGTTACAGCCAATCATTTAGGTAATTTTTACCTTGGAGAGAAGGGGAACTGAAGGATAGGTGTACTAAAAAGAACACTTACTCTTAAAGACTATGGATTTTCTTTATTTGCTATCCTTTTATATTATTATTTCTATATCTTTCAGTACTTGACGTAATTGTAGCCGTATTAGTGCAATTGTGACAGAGAAAATTAAGTACTGTCCGTGATACTTTTTTTATTTATTTGCACTAACATAGAATTTTTCAGGACAAGCTTTCGGGGTATGTCCCCTTCTTCAAGGTCCAAGCAGTACTGATTCACAATTTTTTTAGCAGAATGTTGAAACAAAACAAGAAAAAAAAAAAAAATCTCAGAGGGAAAGGAAAAAAAAACACATACAAATCAATGGTAATAAAGATAGCAGCAGAGTTAGTGAGATAAGACAGAGTTAGTGAGATAAGACAGAGGGAGAGCTATAGACTTGAGGGGGGAGATGCTAGTCACAGAGGGGGTCATAAAACCTTAGTATAATGGGTAAGGAAACCAATATCTAAATTTAGGCCATTCGTTTTTGTGTTAAAAAGAATTATCATTCTTAGTTCAAATGTTTTCCTTTCCTGGATAGTTCTGAAATTCCCTTTAAGAACTAAAACATTGAGGTCTTCTATAGTGTGGTCTGGTTGTGAGAAGTGATGTCCCACAGGTGTGCAGAAACTTTCTTCTTTATGTTCCTTGATGGTATGTCTGTGAAAATTACTAGTTTCCTGCAAGACACCACTGATTTTCTGAACAAGCTTAACAATATACAACAATTACCACCAAATACACTTCTAGTCACTATGGATGTAGAATCTCTGTACAGTAACATCCCTCACAAGGATGGGTTGGCAGCATGTCACAGATTCTTATCATCCACACCAAACCACAAATACACGGCTGAGGATGTTACACAGCTCATCAAATTTATTCTTACACACAACTACTTCACTTTCAACAATGACATCTATCTCCAATGTATGGGTACTGCTATGGGAAGCAAAATGGCACCCCAATATGCAAACTTATTTATGGCTGACCTGGAGGACAAATTCCTGAACAGCATACAACAAAAGCCATACAGATATTATCGCTATATTAATGATATCTTCATGATATGGACTGAAGGTGAAGAAAATCTAAACCAATTCTTCTCATTGATCAACACTTTTCACCCATCTATCAAACTAAAAATGGACTATTCGAACACACATGTCAACTTCATAGACACTACAGTATACATCAGGGATGACAAGCTTCACACTTCCATATACAGAAAACCGACTGACCGATGCAGCTATCTTCATAGTTCCAGTTTTCATCCCCAACACACTAAACGAGCCATCATACACAGCCAGGCCATCAGATACCACCGAATTTGTTCAGACCCAGAAGTCAGAGATAAACATCTCAGAACACTGGCAGGCTCTTTCCAGAAGAAAGGATATAAAGACAAAACCATCAACAACAGCATAAACACAGCCTTGAAAACCCGAAGAGAAAATCTCCTCCAATACAAAGAGAAAAAAACAAATAACCGAGTACCTCTGGTCACCACATACAACCCAACACTAGAAGGGATCAAAAAGATAATCAAAGATTTACAGCCCATTATAACAGAGGATGAAACTCTGAAAGAAATATTCCAACAACCCCCATTATTGGCTTTCAGACAACCACCCAACCTCAGACACAAACTAATCAGCAGGAAACTTCACTCTGATTATGAAGTCACAAATAATGGAAGCAAACCCTGCAATAAAAAACGCTGCAAACTGTGCAACCAGATCAATCCATCCAAAAGTGTCACACACACAAATGGGACCTTCACCATCATGGGATCTTACAACTGTACCTCCAGTAATGTTGTGTACCTCATCCAATGCAACAGGTGTGGCAAAGGATCTTATGTTGGTGAAACAGGACAGAAGTTGCAAGCGAGGATGAATTTTCACAGACATACCATCAAGGAACATAAAGAAGAGAGTTTCTGCACACCTGTGGGACATCACTTCTCACAACCAGACCACACTATAGAAGACCTCAATGTTTTAGTTCTTAAAGGGAATTTCAGAACTATCCAGGAAAGGAAAACATTTGAACTAAGAATGATAATTCTTTTTAACACAAAAATGAATGGCCTAAATTTAGATATTGGTTTCCTTACCCATTATACTAAGGTTTTATGACCCCCTCTGTGACTAGCATCTCCCCCCTCAAGTCTATAGCTCTCCCTCTGTCTTATCTCACTAACTCTGTCTTATCTCACTAACTCTGCTGCTATCTTTATTACCATTGATTTGTATGTGTTTTTTTTCCTTTCCCTCTGAGATTTTTTATTTTTTTTCTTGTTTTGTTTCAACATTCTGCTAAAAAAATTGTGAATCAGTACTGCTTGGACCTTGAAGAAGGGGACATACCCCGAAAGCTTGTCCTGAAAAATTCTATGTTAGTGCAAATAAAAAAAGTATCACGGACAGTACTTAATTTTCTCTATATCTTTCAGTAAAACCCAAATTAAGTTAAAGAAGTAGATTAGAGTTTGATATAGACATCACATGATTTGATTACACATCTATTTGATAAGCACTCAGGTGATACACAATATATTGTCACTGAAAATTACTTTAAAAAAAATGAATGAAGTTGTCTTGGTTTTCAAATTATTTACAATTCTACCTCAATAGAAGAACATTTTTATAGTTTTCAATCTGCAAATCAGAATATGGAAGTTTTTACATACCTTGAATAGTAATAAGATTAATGTTTTTTTCATAATCTAAAAGCTGATATTTGCCAGCATCTCCAAAAGCTACTGGAGAAATTGTTACTCCATTTTGTGGGTAAATTGAATTTGAATATTTGACACACTGATTGAAATGCTTACTCATATAGACAATTGAATGTCTAACACTTATAGTTCCTGTTTCACCCAAAAAATAAGTAAATTTCCACCTTGTATTTTCAGAAGCACATGTGCAGAACAATGCCAAACTTCCTCCAACAACACGAAATTTAGTTACTTCATTGCTGGAAGATGCTAGATTAAATAAAAATAGTATCAACAAAAGACCATATTATAGACATTTATTATTATGTACTGTATTACCATCTATCCGTATTTGCTAACTCTTTTAGAGCTGGCAAATATAGGCGTGACAGCTTTCCGCCTCCACACTAACTCTGGAACAGCTTCTGGCAGTACTGTATCTTGGAAATTATGCCTGCCCCTAGATGCTGGATCTCTGCCATTGCTGCCATTAAATTTAGGCAATCCTGTTTAGTGTCGGCTTCCCATAGTTCTGGTTTCAGGTGTGACAGCTTGCCAGCTACACACTAACTCTGGAACAGCTTTCTTGCAGTGCTGTATCAAGGAAATTGTGCCTGTCTCCAGATGCTGACTACTGAATGTAGTTTTTACTCCAAAATAACTATTTCCTGTGTCATTGTGTCTGTTTCTACCTCAAGAAACCCAACAGTCCCTTTTAGATTTAATTTTTTGCGTACATCAACAATTGTGTTTGGTACTCTATGACCTTAAAGGTATAGTCAGAAAATTATAATAAAAAAATAATGTTGATGAGGATTAAAGGTAACTTTTTACAGAACACAATGTTCTTGATAGCTTAATATTAACATATTTAGAGTATTTAAAGCATTTTTGTTTTAAACATGTTTAAACCTTTATGTAAAACAAAATGAAAATCTGGTGTTGCTGCAATAAATATTTGTATTTATTTATCAAAATTCATTATTGTGTCCATAGTTGTCACAATGAATTGATTCCACAAATGTTTAATTTGCATGTTTTTGGGGCTAGCATGGGTAGCATTTTAATATTCCAGAATGAATTTTACTAATAAAAATGCACACAAAGAACTATTTATATGTACTGTATAATGAATAAACTAAATGAAGCCAGAATGTAAGCAATATATATTACGCCATTAATTTCATAGTTAGTCAGGTTGAAAATTTCATCCTGCAAATTGTGTTACCTCACAAACTACAAGTTTTGCAATACAATTTGGGGCATGAACAGATAGGTACTACTATAAAGAAACAAAACATAAAAAAACAAAGCAAATCTAAAAACTTATTTCTTTAGACTAGCTTTCACCTAATTGTCCCTTTTTCCTTTATGTTATCCTGTGAATTTCTTGTGTTTTTCCTTGTAAAGTGCTTTGGGAAGTTACCTTTAAAGGAGCTTATTATTATTATTATTATTATTACTTCTGCACTGATGTATTGTCTCATCCTGTGTCAAACAAAATCAATTTTTTTTTATTGTTTTAGACATATGCAAATGTGATCCACTAAAAATAAATCATATAATACGTATGCATTAAACAGATTTTCTATTAATAGCATTTAAATCACATTGATATAATTATAAAAAATATAAAAATTATTTATATCATTTAAATTATTTCTAGCATTTAAATTACAGCACAAAATGTATAACATATAGTTAATTAATACTTTTATAATAATGTTTTTTTTGTTTATAAAAATTACATTGTGTAGTAAATCTTTATTTTATATTTAATTTTACTTTATGTTAAATTGAATCTTCTACTTTATATCAAATATCAATATATACACATATCCAATCCACTTTTCACAATTCAATATATTTGTTAAGGTTGTACTCTTAATACTGTATGTATGTATCAGCAAAAGTGAATATAAGCATGGCAGAACATTTCTGTCAACATACTATCTTTCCTTGTAATATATACACCACATTTAAATATATTTCAAATATAAATTATTTGTTTTATAAATGTTTGTTATTTATATATTTTGCTGTTCATTTATTTAGTAAAACGTTAGCCCCTGAAGTTAAAATACTGCAGTAAGCATACACTACAATAATAAATCTGCACACATCCCTAACTAATAATATACTCACGGTTTACAATTTCCAGTGTTATAGGTCTTGTTTTAGAAGGACAGGAATAGGATTCGCTATTATAATGTGAAAAATCTGATATAAATAAGTAGATTCTGTCCCTATAAAGAATTTTTTTGACATTATTAGTGCTGAAAAAAGGTGTAAGTGATACTGATTGACTTTCCATTGCTGACGGTGGACACTTTATATAGACATCTGATCCTAATGGAAATAATCCTGGAAAATAAATAATATATTTACACAATTAAAAAAAGCGTAATTATTATAAAAACTGTTCTGAAACGTATTCAGTAAATACGTAAATGTAAGTTCAATGTAAAACAATTAATCTCAAGATAAGGCAAGTGTTGCACATTCATAGGTTTAAAAATTATGTAATGTTTGTATTAAAATCTGTTGCAATAATATTAAATACATTTAACTGTTTTTGTTTCTTAAGCTTAATATCTTGTGATATTTGTTTAGTATAGTAGCAATGTTATTGTTGACATTTTAATTTGTTAAATTACGATTAATTGTTTATACCATTACTTTGTGACTGTAACATTCATGATACACATTTTTTTTGCAACAAGTAGAACTTAAAATATTATCTATAAGCCAATTCAAAACATACACTTATTCTTGTACAGTGTATCTCTGTTTGTAAAAAAAAACAGACCCAAATGCTTTTATAAAATAAATTACAGAAATTTCCCTAAAATTGATCTCGAATTTAAAGCAAACGTCATGTTTATTCTATATTGAATAATTACAATTATGTTATAAAACATTTATCATTCATACATCTTATACAATTAAATGTATTGTGTATACTTACCAACACACAATGAAATAAAAATTGCAAAAATAACGAACAAAAAATTGATTAGCAGAATATATTGCATTATTGCTGAGTAGGAAGATGACTCGTGGTCAGTGCTATTATGATGTTTGTTCACATTGTACTAATACACTGATTGTATATAATGGTGTGTGGTAGCAGGAAGAAAGACACTTCCTTTTAGATACTGTAGAAATCAGATGGTGTATAAGTGGTCTTCAATTACGTCTGCAAAATAAACAACAAAAACAAAAAAACTCATGTGTTTAGGAAACCCACCATTATTAACATTTGTGAAAAAAAGGTTTTTAAATACATTTTGTCTAAAACACTTTTACAATGATCATTAAAGGGCTAAGTTCACCTTTGTAAAGAAATGTCGCCAAGCAGCGCCGGCCCAAGACATGTTGCTGCCTGGGACCAAGAATGAAATGCTGCCCCCCCCCCAAAAATAAAATAAAAAAAACATGCCCACCAAAACGCCCCCACATTCACTATTTTATATCATAAGTAAAATGTAATTTATCAGAAAAGCAGAGTTACATGCAACAGCACCATATGCAAAATTACATGACATACCATTACGTTTAAATCCAAACCACAAACTCCAGTGTTATTTTGTTTTATATATATATATATATATATATATATATCTTTATTTATATAAATAGCTTAAATGGTGAAAAGATATTGCAAAACTGCTTGTCATAAACAACAGACAAGAACAACAACAATATTGCACTCAACTATATATCAATTGACTATCAGTGCTTTATGTGCCATCTTGGCTGTAAATATAGACACAGTGCTTTACAGAGCGTTATATAGTTTATGGGCACTGGTGAGACCGCATGGGCACTGGTGAAACTGCATCTCATGGGCACTGATGAGACTGCATAGGCTCTGGTGAGACTGCATATCATGGGCACTGGTGAGACTTCATGGGCACTGGTGAGACTTCATGGGCTCTGATGAGACTTCATGGGCTCTGGTGAGACTGCATGGGCTCTGGTGAGACTGCATAGGCTCTGGTGAGACTGCATATTATGAGCACTGGTGAGACTTCATGGGCACTGGTGAGACTTCATGGGCTCTGGTGAGACTGCATAGGCACTGGTGAGACTGCATAGCCTCTGGTGAGACTGCATATCATGGGCACTGGTGAGACTTCATGGGCACTGGTGAGACTTCATGGGCTCTGGTGAGACTTCATGGGCTCTGGTGAGACTTCATGGGCTCTGGTGAGACTTCATGGGCTCTGGTGAGACTTCATGGGCTCTGGTGAGTCTGCATAGGCTCTGGTGGGACTGCATAGGAACTGATGAGACTTCATGGGCTCTGGTGAGACTGCATAGGCACTGATGAGACTGCATAGGCACTGATGAGACTGCATAGGCACTGATGAGACTGCATAGGCTCTGGTGAGACTGCATCTCATGGGCTCTGGTGAGTCTGCATAGGACTTCAAAATCTTGTTTTGGAACAGTACTACTAAAAGGTTGCCTACCCCTGTTCTATTATATGGCAAAACAGTTTGTCATGGACAGACAACATCAACTATATTGTAATCAACCACAGATTGAATCAAAATGGTGCTTTCCGTGCCTTCTTGGCTGCAAATAAAGACACTGCTTCCTTCAGGTCTATAGTTTGGGCTAGTTCATGTTCAATTGATATGGTCGCCAAACCCACCAACCTTTCTTGTGTCATTGTGGAGCGCAGGTATGTTTTTATTAGCTTCAGCTTTGAGAAGCTTCGCTCTCCACTAGCAACGGTCACAGGGAGTGTTAACAGTATACGCAGAGCAATGAAGGCATTTGGAAAGAGGGTAGTCAGATTGTTTGTGCAGATATACTCCAGCACGCCCTTTGGCGACAAGTCTGCAGGGACATATTTTGACAGAGCTTTCAGTTCATCGTTGAGATCATTTGAATCTATATCCTGCATGTTATCATGGGACAAAACGCTTTCCAATTTTTTGCACTGCTGGATAGTGATGAGCCGAACACCCCCGGGTTCGGTTCGCACCAGAACCCGCGAACGGACCGAAAGTTCGTACGAACATTAGAACCCTATTAAATACAATGGATGCGAATGTTCGAATTCTAAAGTGCTAATTATAACAACTATTATGCATGTTATTGTCCTAAAAAGGGTTTGGGAACCCGGGTTGTGCACCAGGGGACATGTATCAATGCAAAAAGAAGTTTTAAAAACGGTCGTTTTTCGGGAGCAGTCATTTTAATGATGCATAAAGTGAAAAAAAAAAGTCAAATATTCCTTTAAATATCGTACCTGGGGGGTGTCTAAAGTATGCCTGTGAAGTGCCACGTGTTTCCCGTGTTTAGAACTGTCCCTGCACAAAATGACACTTCTAAAGGAAAAAAAAGCCATTTAAAACTGCTTGCGGCTTTAATGTAATGTCTGGTCCCGGTAATATGGATGAAAATCTTTAAGAAAAATGGCATAGCTACCCCATCACCCCCCCCCCTACCCCAGCCCATTACCAGCCCCTTTGGGTCTTGTATGGATATTAAGGGGAACCCCGCACATAAAATAAAAAAGGCCCTATATACTCTGAACAGCCGTATACAGGCGTTGCATACAAGACAGGGACTGTAGGTTTGTTCTTATGTAGAATCTGTTTGTAATCTTGAACAGGTACATTGTTGAAGTGTAGCTCCAGCCCAAAAATCTATTTTTAAACTTTTTGGAAAACATAGGTAAGGGTTATCACCCCTGTAACATTTGTTTTGCTGTCTGTGCCCCTGTTCAGAATATTTCACCTCACTTTCCGTCCCAATGACAACTGTTTTTGAAATGTGGTGTTTTTCTTGAAACAAGGATTGGTGATAAAGCATCAGTACAGAGGAGACACCTTTATCCCATATTTATTCTTACAGGAGAGAATTTTCCTTCCTAGTGGTAGATTTCCTCTCACTTCCTGTTGTCTTCTTGCGTTTGCAAGTAGGGGTCATTTGTAAGTTGGATGTTTGAAAGTTTGGCCCTGCCGTATATACTCTGCAGAAATAGGCCCCTTAGTTGTTGGTGTTGGCACAACACTGTAAGCACTCACAGTTACTCTTGGTTGGTGCTGGAACGCCCTGCTGTCACCTATTATATCAGGAATTTTAATTACATATAATTGTTGAACAGTGGTAGTAAAAATTGGGCCTTTGATGGTGGTGCTGGTGCCACAACACTGTAAGCCCTGACAGTTACTCTTGGTGGGTGCAGCAATGGGCCCTGCTGTGAATTATTAGATCAAGAATTGTAATTGCATGCCCCTGTTGAACAGGGGCTGAAAAATTGGGCCTTTCGTGGTGGTGGTGGTGGTGGTGGTGTTGCCACAACACTGTAAGCCCTCAGAGTTACTCTTGGTGGGTGCAGCAATGGGCCCTGCTGTGAATTATTAGATCAAGAATTGTAATTACATGCCCCTTTTGAACAGGGGCTGAAAAATTGGGCCTTTCGTGGTGGTGGTGGTGGTGGCGTTGCCACAACACTGTAAGCCCTCAGAGTTACTCTTGGTGGGTGCAGCAATGGGCCCTGCTGTGAATTATTAGATCAAGAAATGTAATTGCATGCCCCTGTTGAACAGGGGCTGAAAAATTGGGCCTTAGGCACTGGTGGCACAACACTACAACCCCTCACAGATACTGTACTTGGAGCACAGCAATGAGCCCTGTTGCAAAGTATTGCTTCAAAAATTGTAATGACACGCCCCTGTTAAACAGGGGCTGAAAAATTGGGCCTTAGGCACTGGTGCCACAACACTCCAACCCCTCACAGATACTGTACTTGGAGCACAGCAATGAGCCCTATGGCAAATTATTGCTAAAAAAATTGTAATTACACGCCCCTGTAAAACAGGGGCTGAAAAATTGGGCCTTAGCCACTGGTGGCGGCACCCATAAACAAAAATGATCTTCCAAGCTATCATCATCAATCGTATCATTGAGGACTCGGAGGAGGAGGATAGCCAGTCAACATAACAGCACAGGCACTCAGCATCAGCATCAGTCTTGAAGGGATGTGACATGTTAAAATCAATTAGTCTGTTATATCAGCATCAGGTGTGTGGTAGCTGGTGGTGATCCAAGACTGGTTCATCTTGATGAAAGTCAGTCGATCAACCGAGTCGGTGGACAGGCGCACCCTGTGATCCGTGACAAATCCTCCAGCAGCACTGAATGTGCGTTCCGAAAGAACGCTGGATGCAGGACAGGCCAGTAGCTCAATTGCATACTGTGCAAGCTCTGGCCAGTGATCCATCCTCAAGACCCAGTAAGCCAGAGGATTTTCGGTGGGGAAGGTGTCCAAGTCTGACCTTGCCCCTAGATATTCCTGCACCATGTTTATCAGACGCTGGCGATGGTTGCTGGAACCGATCATACTTTGGGGCTGCGGACTAAAGAATTGTCTGAACGCATCGGTCAGACGGCCACCTTCCCCACCGCTCCTTCTTTGACTGGCCGAAGCCTCAGCAACTCGTTGTCCAGGACCAGGAGTTTGTAACCTCCCAGTCTCTGGGAACGCGTTGCACAGACCTTTCTGCAAGGCCTCCCGGAGTTGTCTCATCCTCTGCTCCCTCTGCGACGGTAACATAAGGTCCGCAGCCTTACCCTTGTACCGTGGATCAAGGAGAGTGGCCAGCCAGTAATGGTCCCTCTCCTTGATCCGAAGAATACGAGGATCCTTCCGCAGACTTTGCAGGATCAGGGAGGCCATGCAGCGTAGGTTTGCTGAGGCATTCGCTCCGGAGTCCTCTGGGTCACTAAGGACGACATGATCCGCAGCCACCTCCTCCCAGCCACGTACAAGTCCACTGGTTTCTTGGGACTGTAAATCATCCCTAAAAGACTGCTGCTGATGATGCTGAGTGCCAGCCTCCACCTCCATGCTGACACAATCCTCCTCCTCCTCTTCCTGTGCGATGGGTGGGACAGAAGGAACACTGTCTGGGTAAAGGGGGCCTTGAGAGGCAAGGAAGTCCTCCTCTTCCTGCCTCTGTTCTGCCTCAAGTGCCCTGTCCATTATTCCACGCAGCGTGTGCTCCAACAGGTGGACAAGAGGTACAGTGTCACTGATGCATGCACTGTCACTGCTCACCATCCTCGTGGCCTCCTCAAATGGTGCCAGGACAGTGCATGCATCCCTGATCATGCCCCACTGGCGTGGAGAAAAAAAACCAAGCTCCCCTGACCCTGTCCTGGTGCCGTAGTCGCACAGGTATTCATTGATGGCCCTCTGCTGCGTGTGCAGCCGCTGCAGCATGGCCAACGTTGAGTTCCACCTGGTGGGCATGTCACATATAAGGCGGTTCTTGGGCAGGTTCAACTCCTTTTGCAGCTCAGCCAGGCGAGCACTGGCATTATAAGATCTGCGGAAATGCACACAGACTTTCCTGGCCTGCCTCAGGACATCCTGTAAGCCCGGGTACCTGCCCAAGAACCGCTGCACCACCAGGTTAAGGACGTGAGCCACACAGGGCACATGGGTCAGTTGTCCCTGTCGGAGGGCGGAGAGGAGGTTGGTGCCATTGTCGCAAACCACCATTCCTGGCTTAAGCTGGCGTGGCGTCAACCACCTCTCGGCCTGGCCCTGCAGAGCAGACAGGACCTCTGCCCCAGTGTGGCTTCTGTCCCCCAAACACACCAGCGCAAGCACGGCATGGCATCTTTTTGCCTGCGTACTTGCGTAGCCCCGTGAACGGCTACGGAGCACCGCTGGTTCATAGGACAAACCACAGGAAGAGGCCATGGAGGAAGAAGAAGAGGAGGGGGTGGAGGAGAGAGGTGTGTCACAACCAGTAGTAGCATTTTGGAGGCGTGGCGGTGGAACAACCTCCAACACTACTGCACCTTGTCCTGCATCCTTCCCAGCTGCCAAAAGAGTGACCCAATGGGCCGTGAAAGAAAGGTAACGTCCCTGTCCATGCCTGCTGGACCATGAGTCAGCGGTAATATGCACCTTACCGCTGACCGCCCTGTCCAGCGAGGCCAAGACATTGCCTTCCACATGCCGGTAGAGAGCCGGAATAGCCTTCCGTGAGAAAAAGTGGCGTGCCTGTAACTACTAAAAAAAAAAAAATGTAATAATTTTTAATGGTGGTCAAGAAAAAAAAAAAAAAAAGGAATGTTTTTTTATATATGTTTAGTATATTAAACTGCGGTACCTGTGTTTGTCCACTAGAGGCCGCTGTGGAATGTTTTTCTTGTCATATGGACTAGTTTCTTCCCAGAGAACAAAGTCCAGGCAGCTGGTGAGTTCTCCTACAGGAAACTGTTTCCTCTGCCATGTTGCAGTGTTCGTCTATCCCCCGGCCTGCGGCAAAGGGGGCCCTGGCTCCTGTCCCTGGTTTCCATGTTTAAAAATTAGCGCCGAGGCGCACGTGGCCGCGCGCGTGCGCGTGCACGCGCCTCTATATATAGAGGTGGCCGGAAAAAGGGGCGGGGCCTGGGGGATGACGCTCTGTGCGCGCCGCAGCGCTTCTGCGCATGTGCGGGCGTCCCAGCAGGTTTTTAAAAAGCCACATTATTGCAGTAAGCTGGCTATGAAGTACAGAGACAGAGCTGGCAACATTTAAAGGCATACAGCAAGCGGTTGATACAGGCATCCCCTAGAAAGGCACATTAGTAGACACCAACTGTGATATAGCAGCAATTGTGCTAGACTATTCTCAGTAAAAGTGGTGTATTACGGCTGGAATACCTCAGCTTTAGGCTTAGGAATATGCCGTCCAGTAGCTCCGGAACTGAATCTTCCAGGAAGCGAAGGGGGTCTCATCGGGCTCTGAGGATCTTGGGCATACTCCTGCTGCACCAGTCTCCCCTGAAGTTCAGAGGTAAGTGACCGTAGAGACCCCGCAGGGGTACTTGGTACTGTGGCTGTCCTCAGTCACCTGCTCCTGTGTATGTAACAGAGGAGGTTTTTTCCTCAGCTCTGGGAGGATTAGAGAGAGATTGTCAAAATTTATCGCTGCCTCCCTGTCAGGGAAAGCACGCCCGATCTCCGTCTCCTCCTTCAGAGTGCCTGTTAGCAGAGCAACAGTCCCATACAGGGATCGACCTGCCTGAAGGGGATCAGGATAAGGTTGATTCTGTTATAGAGGAATCAACAGTGGGGGAACCTTTTCTCAGCATCTCAAGCTGAAAGATTATGGGTTCAGTCTCTGACTAACATGGTCCGATCAGCATTTAAAAATGCACCTTGCGGAACCATCAACCACTACTGTATCCTCGTTGGGGTCGCTAGAAGCCCCCAGACTGTTTGTTCTTTTCCACTTCACCCTTTACTGAAAGGGCTCATTTACCAGGATTGGGAACGTCCTGAGAAAATATTTATTCCCCCAAGAGATTTCCGGTGGTCTATCCCATGGAGGATAAGTTCATCAAAAAAAAAAAAAATGGAAGGTCCCTACAGTGGACGCAGCCATCTCTTGTATGTATAAATCACTGACATGTCCAGTGAATAATGTCCAAATGTTCAAGAACCCAATAGATAAAAGATTGGAGTCCTTATGAAAATCTGCTTGGTGATACAACCAGCAGTAGCAGCTATTGGGGTCTGCTAAGCAGTGAAGGATCAGTTGAAACAGGTCTTGAGGGACTTGACAGATCAGCAGGCTTTGCCCTAGCTGATCTACCTAGAGCCTTAGGCTTTGCGGTTGACGCCATAGAGGATTCAGTCCATCAGGCCTCCCGCCTTACGCTGTCTATAGTACATATGCGTAGGCTCCTATGGCTCAGAAACTGGTCTGCTGAAGCTCCCTGTAAAGAATGGCTGGTTAGCGTCCCATTTCATGGTGAACGCTTATTCAGGGAAAACCTGGACAAATATATCCAGAAAATTTCCAGCGGTAAAAATACGCTCTTGCCGGTTAAAAGCAGAGTTAGAGGTCCCTCTTTAAGAGGCCTGCTTCTCCAGTCCCTGGGGCATCGGCTGTGTAACAGTTCCGACGGCCTCCTCGGTCAAATCCCGGGGGTAAAAAACAGGGACAGTAGCAGGGTAATGAGAAACCCTGGGTCAGGGGAGGTACAAAACCTCCCCCAAAGTTAAATTCATTGAAGCCCCCACTCAGTCGGGTGGGGGGAGGACTCCAGTTGTTCGCAAAGAGACCTGGCGGGACACGATCAAGACAGATAGGTGCTCTCCGCAGTATGTTTGGGATACAGATTGGAGTTAAAAGACTCTCCTCCTTCCCATTTTTGAGGTCAAACGTGCCAAGGGATCCCCGGAAGAGAGAGTCCCTCCTGTTGGCACTAGAACAACTATTGCTCCAAGGAGTAATTATGGAGGTTCCCCTGGAAGAATGAGGGTTCGGGTTTTACTCAAACCTCTTTACAGTCCCGAAGCAAACGCGGACGGGAGGCCCATATTAATTCTAAAAAGGGCTATACAAATTCCTGTATATCAGGACTTTCCGATGGAGTCGATCCGATCGGTGGCCACTGCCCTACAAGGGGAGGATTGGTTAGCCACGATCGACATCAAAAATGCTTATTTGCACATTCCCATCTTTCCAGTCCACCAAAAATTTCTACGCTTTGCAGTAGAAGGGCGCCATTTTCAGTTCAGAGCCTTACCCTTCGGTTTGGCCACAGCACCAAGAGTGTTCACAAAAATTCTGGCCCTTTATTGGCCAATCTAAGAACACAAGGTGTAATGATAATGGCATATCTGGATGACTTGTTGCTGATAGACCACTCAGTGAAAAAACTAGACGTGGTCGTTCACAAGACGATCGAGTATCTGGAATCTCACGGTTGGATTATCAACCGAGACAAGTCAGCCCTAAAAACCAGTCAAAAGTCTGGAATACTTGGGGCTAAGGTTGGATTCAGGCCAGAGAAAAATATTCTTGCCTCGAGGAAAGGTGTTGTCTTTGAAAGATTTGATCCACTTAGTGGGTACAAAAAAGACAGCCGTCCATACGCCTGTATATGAGGCTGCTGGGAAAAATGGTGGCATCATTCGAAGCAGTACCCTACGGTCAATTCCATTCAAGGAATTTGCAAGGGGCCATACTGTCAGCCTGGAACAAAAAAGTTCAGGCCCTAGACTTACAATGTCCTTGTCCCCTTCCGTTCGCAAGAGCCTCCGTTGGTGGTTGGTTCCCCAGAATCTGGAAAAAAAGGAAATCCTTCAGTCCGATTTCTTGGAAGGTGGTCACTACAGATGCCAGCCTTATAGGCTGGGGAGCAGTACTGGAGCAATAGTCTCTCCAGGGCAGATGGTCGGATGCAGAAAAGGCCCTGCCCATCAATCTCTTAGAGATACGAGCAGCCCGGTATGCCCTAGTAGCATGGACATCCAAACTCCAAGGGTCCCCTGTCAGAATTCAATCAGACAATGCCACAGCAGTGGCATATATCAATCATCAGGGGGGCACCAGGAGTCGTGTAGCCCAGAGGGAAGTAAATTACATCCTGAAATGGGCAGAAAAATATGTCCCAGCCATATCTGCGGTATTCATTCCAGGAGTGGAGAATTGGAAGGCGGACTTTCTAAGTCGCCAGCAATTAGGCCCAGAGGAAGGGTCCCTTCACCCCGAGGTTTTCTGGACAATATGTCAGCGGTGGGGAACATCGGATGTAGATCTTCTAGCATCCAGATTCAACGCAAAGGGGGACAGGGTTGTCTCTCGGACAAGGGATCCCCTAGCTTGCGGTTCGGATGCCCTAGTGTTCCCTTGGGATCAGTTCAAGCTGATATATGCATTCACACCGCCAATGGTTACCTCGATTACTCCGCAGAATCAGGGTAGAAAAGAAACCAGTGATTCCGGTGGCTCCAGCGTGGCCCCGAAGAGCGTGGTACGCGGAGATTGTAAAATTTCAGTGGGGAGTCCTTGGACTCTCCCACGTCGTCCGGCTTTCGCAAAAGAAAAAGAAAATAGGATTTTTATAACAGCTTACCTGTAAAATCCTTTTCTTGGAGTACATCACGGGACACAGAGCTCCCACCCCTCTTTTGGGGACACTTATTGCTTTGCTACAAAACTGAGGTGCTCCCGGATGGGAGGGGCTTATATAGGGGAGGGTACTTCCGGTTTTGGAAGTTGCCAGTGCCAGCACCTGACGGTAACTATATAACCCATTAGTAATGACTATGTCGCTCTGTGTCCCGTGATGTACTCCAAGAAAAGGATTTTACAGGTAAGCTGTTATAAAAATCCTATTTTTTTAAAGCACACTATAGCACAAGGAGAATTCCCTCACTTTCCTTCTTTGTCCCTAGAAACAAGGATTATCACAGTGAAAGAAACTGACACTCTCCCTACCTAGAGTTTTCTGTCCCTAGAAAAAATGTTTTTTTAAAGCACACTATAGCACAAGGAGAATTCCCTCACTGTCCTTCCCTGTCCCTAGAAACAAGGATTCGCACAGTAAAAGACACTGACACTCTCCCTACCTAGAGTTTTCTGTCCCTAGAAAAAATGTTTTTTTAAAGCACACTATAGCACAAGGAGAATTCCCTCACTGTCCTTCCCTGTCCCTAGAAACAAGGATTCGCACAGTAAAAGACACTGACACTCTCCCTACCTAGAGTTTTCTGTCCCTATAAAAAATGTTTTTTT
Source organism: Rana muscosa (assembly GCA_029206835.1). Lineage (NCBI taxonomy): Eukaryota > Metazoa > Chordata > Amphibia > Anura > Ranidae > Rana > Rana muscosa. The sequence goes on from CM055118.1 coordinate 44,798,484, forward strand.
AAAGCACACTATAGCACAAGGAGAATTCCCTCACTGTCCTTCCCTGTCCCTAGAAACAAGGATTCACACAGTAAAAGACACTGACACTCTCCCTACCTAGAGTTTTCTGTCCCTAGAAAAAATGTTTTTTTAAAGCACACTATAGCACAAGGAGAATTCCCTCACTTTCCTTCTTTGTCCCTAGAAACAAGGATTATCACAGTGAAAGAAACTGACACTCTCCCTACCTATCCTTCTCTTTCCCTAAACTAAAGGAATCCAGGTTAAGCAAGAAAGAAATAAATGTCACTGTCCCTGCCTATGCTTCTCTTTCCCTGCTCCGGAACACACTACACTAGGCCGCCGTGCTGGCGGCCTTTTATAGTGTGGGGCGTGTACTAAACACCCTCAGCAATAATTGGCCACAGGCATCCTGCCTGTGGCCAATCATTGCTCTCCTCGCTGCCGGCGCTGTGATTGGCCAAGCATGCGGGGTCACAGTGCATGCTTGGCCAATCACAGCGCCTGGATGACACTGCGATGGCGTAGTGCATTGTGGGCCGTTCGCGTCACTCGAATTTGGCGCGAATGGCCCAAATCGTTCGATCTTCGTCGAACGATCGAACAGCCGATGTTCGAGTCGAACGTATGTTCGACTCGAACACGAAGCTCATCCCTACTGCTGGAGTAGGTCTTCAGGTATTGCATCCTTGAGTTTGGGAATGTTATAGAGCACCCCAAAGACATTGCTGTGTTCATGGAGCTGTAAAAAACGTTCTTCCAGTGACTGGATAGCAGAGTCTAGAACTTTGAAAAAAAAAAGTACTTTCATCTGTTGTTTAGGATCACTGATGCTTTCATCCTCTGCCTCATAGTCAAAATGGGTTCTTCTGCGGCGATTTCGAACGTCTGCAAAGTGAAAAACCGGCTCAATGTCAAGTTCCTCTGCCATCTTTTCTACACTTTTCAAAACCTTTTCAAATTCCTCATCTGATCGATAAGTCTGGAGGAATGATTTTGTCATCTGAAGTTGTTGAACTGCTCCAGAAATATCAACATCAATCTCTTGCAGTCTTTTGCTCACAATATTATACATGGAAGAGTACATCATGCCACAACACTAGACCACAAAGAAATTTAAAATCACATATATTTCTTGTAATTCCTCTGCACTCTGTGTTTTGCCACGAGCTGCTCCTGTTGAAGTACCATCCTCCATAACAGCAGTTATGGCATCATAAATTTTTCCAATCTGGTTTCGGATAGCTTTCACTGCTTCCATGCGACTCTTCCATCGTGTGGTGCTCAGTGGTTTCACTGTAATTTGTGAATGTCCAGGATGTTCTTTTAAGATTTGCCAACGATGGGTAGATGCAGAAAAGAATGCATATACACTTTGTATTACATTAAAGAATTCAGAAGCTTCAGAACATGCCGAGGCAGCATCGCTGATGACCAAGTTCAAAGAATGGGAACTGCACGGGACAAAAAAGGCTCTGTGATTTAACTCTCGCACTCGTGTTTGTACACCACAGTTTTTTCCCTTCATATTGGCTCCATTGTCATATCCTTGTCCTCTCATATCCTTAAAATCAATTCCCATTTCTTCAAGCTTCTCAAGAAGTATCTTTGTCATCCCAGATCCTGTAGTATCATCTATGTCGATGAACCCCAAGAAATGTTCTCTGATATTTACACCTGAGTCTGTTGCTGTTAAAAAAGGCACCATTAAAGTCATTTGTTCAGAATGGCTTATATCCGGTGTACAGTCAAGAATTACAGAGTAATATTTTGCAGCATTCAGGTTTCCCACAATTGTCTGTCTGATTTGTCCTGCCAGTAACTGGATAATTTCATTCTGAACAGTTTTGCCAAGATAGTGAATGTGGGTTTCTTTGCTGGTTACTCTTCTGAGATGTTCTTTAAGTACTGGCTCAAATTCTCCCATCAACTCCACAATTTTAAGATAATTACCATTGTTTGGCACAAACAGCTTATCTGATGTACCACGCAATGCTAGGTTTTGAGTAGCGAGGACTCGAATAATGGCAATGAGCCTTTTTAGTACATTTTCCCAGTGCTTAGTGTCCGCTTCTATCTTCTCTTGATGTTTTACATCTATGGTAGACTTTAACTGTAGTCTTGTACGCAGTTCTAGCCAGCTATGGAATGCTCTCTCGTGAGATGGGGTCTTCTCATGACATGTCAAATTCCTACACAGATGTTGCCAGTTATTTGTTCCTTTAGAACTTAAAGCAGATGCAATAAGTTCCTTTTGGAAAACCTTGCAGCAAAAGCAATATGCAGCATTCTTGCTCTTTGAGTACATCAGCCACGGTCTCTCCACTTTCTCCATATTAGGTAGTGTCTGCCAATAATGCATCCGGTGAAAGCTTCTTTTGCGTTCAGACTTGTCTTTTGGAAAGTTGAAACTTTTCACCTGGTGTGGGCCGTATTTTACCAGGAAGTCCCTCAGTTTAATGGTCATATTTGGCCAAAGCCCTGGGTCTTCTAGAAAGGAAGAACTGAAATCAGAGTCACCAGGAACCAGCTCCTCCACCATGCTCACATCCGTTGGACTTTTCTCTTGCAGAACATGTACAGCTTCAGCATTTTGAGGTGCAGATGTGGATGCAGTAGGACTCATTTCACCAGGGGTCTCACTATCTGGGTTAACAGTTGGCTCCTCAGATGGAAGCTCCTGCTCCATAGGAGATTTTTCTTGACTCCCTGGCTTAATAAATTTCAGCATGGCTCCTTTCTGCTTTAGTAAAAAAGCCTCCTTTTTTGCTCGAACCTTTGCATATTGTGCACCAGAAAGACGTATGCGTTTCTTTCCATCAGACATGGCTGCTGTATACTGCTGCCCAAAAAAAATAGAAAACAAAAAAGGACTATGCCACTGCGTATCAGGAGGACAAATCACATGCTACATTACCCCCCAAATCACTTGCTATTTTGCCTATGTACTTGTGATAACCAGTGACTGAACCTGTTCTATTTCCAGTATGTCCTTCTTTTCTACTGGTGCATAAAATTACACTGCATATTCCAGATGCAGTCTTACCACTGATGCAAAATTATGTTCTAATCTCTTAAGCCTCGTACACACGGTTCGATGTTCGGAAGGGGATTGATTGTCCGTTGACAGACTGTTGTATGAAATTCTTACCGCTAGTACTCTCCTTTTGAAAATTGTTGTCCAATTTTACGATAACAAATGTTATGTAGCAAGGTGTTATGGTTGAAAGCATCGTTAAGGACTGCAGTCTGTGCTGTAAATATGAGCTTGGCTCTCTTTAGTGTTTATCTCATGTTAATTGGTTACAACTTGTTTGGTTCAGTTATTGAGAGAAAAAGACTCCGTTGCAGTAAGTAGCACAGAGACTACATTGCCCACAAGGCCACTGTGCTACCAGAGGGGAGTGCGCCGCACAAAGCCTGATGGGAGGACCTTTTTAAAGCCAGAGCACCGTATAGCACGATTTCTCTGGACGCCATCTTCAAGCCGGCAGGAGGCCTGTGTTAAGGCCTGCTGTGAGTATACCTAGGCCAGAGAAGCCTGGGCCTACGGAGACTGAGAGCGGATCGCCTAGCCAAAGAGGGATTCCTGCAGAACAGTCTCGTAGATCAACCGGAGGAAGATCGGTCTGCAGCTCGCAGCATCCAGAGCCTTTTGTCCACCGCTATCCAGAGGACGGCCGGGTGAAGGACCAGGGACCTCGTGACACCGAGACACGGACCATTGACGGAGGGTTCCGGACTGAGAGGAAAAGCAGCAAGACAAGGCCTCATCTGGTGAGCGGGCACTTGCCCATCAACTTAGTTAACTGACTACCAGGAGTGTGACAAGCTTCACTTATATTGCGGGTGCTTACATCTCTGCACGTAGGAACTCAACGCCTTGGGGAAACTAGTACCCCTTGTACTGTCAGTCCGTGTGTTTCAAGTAACAGTTCTTTCTGTACCCTATCTTTTGGATTACAAATCTTTATTTACACCAACGTGGCTAGCTGAAGATTACCTGGCTCTTAAAGGGATAGCCATCTGGTTTCCTAGCCTTACAAGTGGTTGCTATAGGACACGCATTAATTGAACTATCCACTAGGGGGAGCGATAGAACTGTGATTTTACATATTAATAATAGCTGTTTGTGTCATTTTGTATTCCTGTTGCATTGTGCGAGACTTGGTGGAGAGGTGCCCCAGTGTTGATGTTACCACACTGGGAGATTCCTCCACCAAACCCTCGCTCAGATCTGGCCCTCAGGCTACGTTAGCGGGATCGGATCTCAGAGGTATTTTGAACCAATGGTATTTCCTTCATTGATTTATACATGGAGCTGTATTATTATTATTATACATGATTTATATAGCGCCAACAGTTTACGCAGCGCTTTACATGCATTGAATGCCTGTTGTATAATCATTATCTAATTTCTTTACCAAGTAAACATATCACTTTTGGTTAAGCTACAATTTGTGTGGAACTCTGTCTTTGCAGCTGAGTGGCAGGTGAACAACACCAAGGTAACATTTACTTTTAATGCCTATATTGTTGTGTATACACCATTGAGGTCCCTAACAGCCAATTGGGGTATTCAATCACATTATTGCCCATTTGTGCCAGAGGGGATTGAGCCAAATTCTGGGGGTTGACAGGCAGAGTGCAGGCCCAAAACTAAACTAGCAGCTCCCAGGGGGGCAGTGCTACAGTTAGATGACAGGCTAGTAAATGTTTGTCAAACGACAGTAATGACAAGCTCTTACCTGCTAACACGGTAACAAACACTGGAGTCGCAGACAGGCAGCATGGTGCAGACAGACGATCCCGCCACAAATATACAGGAGATGGTCAAATGCTGTGTGCAGACAATGATACAGGAGATGGTCAGAGACTGTGTGCAGACAATGATACAGGAGATGGTCAGAGACTGTGTGCAGACAATGATACAGGAGATGGTCAGAGACTGTGTGTAGACAATGATACAGGAGATGGTCAGAGACTGTGTGCAGACAATGATACAGGAGATGGTCAGAGACTGTGTGTAGACAATGATACAGGAGATGGTCAGAGACTGTGTGTAGACAATGATACAGGAGATGGTTTTATTGTGGTAATGACAAGGTCTTACCTTCTAACACGGTAAACACTGGAGCCACAGAAAGACAGCAGGGTGCAGACAGGCGATCCTGCCACAGACAGTAAGACTCTGCCACGCCAGTCGGCTCCCGCATCATTGGGTTTGATTGACAGCAGCGGGGCCAATGGCTGTGCTGCTATCAATCTATCCAATCAGGACCCGAGACACCGGCTGTGGAGCTGGTGTGCTCGTCCCCGTCGTGGGAAAAACCAGGCTCAGGTAAGTAAAAAAGGGATTTTTATAACAGCTTACCTGTAAAATCCTTTTCTTGGAGTACATCACGGGACACAGAGCGACTTAGTCATTACTAATGGGTTATATAGATTACCTTCAGGTGTTGGCACTGGCCAATTCCAAACCGGAAGTACCCTCCCCTATATAAGCCCCTCCCACCCGGGAGCACCTCAGTTTTGTAGCCAAGCAATAAGTGTCCCAAAAAGAGGGGTGGGAGCTCTGTGTCCCGTGATGTACTCCAAGAAAAGGATTTTACAGGTAAGCTGTTATAAAAATCCCTTTTTCTTTTTCGTACATCACGGGACACAGAGCGACTTAGTCATTACTAATGGGACGTCCCAAAGCAATGCCAAATGAGGGGAGGGATACATAAGCTGGGCGCCATCAGGCATGCGGATCTTTTGCGGCCTGCAACACACTGCACCCAAAGGCGACATCCTCCTGACTTCTAACGTCTACCTGGTAGAATCTAGTAAACGTGTGTACCGAAGACCATGTTGCGGCCTTACATACTTGAGCCAGGGAGGCCTGGTGATGCACTGCCCATGAAGTTCCAACTGCTCTTGTGGAGTGCGCCCTAACTTTGAACGGAGGCGGTCTCTTTCTCAAGCCATAGGCTTGTATTATGACCTGTCGAATCCACTTGGCTAAAGTAGATTTTGATGCTGCCTGACCCTTTCTGGGGCCTTCTGGCAGAACAAACAAAGAATCCGTTCTGCGAATCTGAGCAGTGGCTTTCAGATAAGCTTTAACTGCTCTTACCACATCCAAAGAATGTAATAACTTTTCCTCTACCGAGCTAGGTTTGGGGAAAAAAGAAGGAAGAACCACATCTTGGTTCAAATGAAACCTCGATACCACCTTAGGAAGAAAGGCTGGATGAGGACGTAATACTACTCTGCCCTTATGGACAACCAGATATGGCTCCTTACAGGACAAGGCGGCTAGTTCCGATACTCTTTTAGCCGAACAAACGGCTACTAAGAAAATCAATTTCCTGGTGAGAAGAACCAAGGAAATGTGTTGCAATGGTTCAAACGGTTGTTTCTGTAGAACCGACAGAACCAGGTTTAAGTCCCAAGGACATATGGGAATACTAACCGGAGGGCTAATACGCATCACTCCTTGTATAAAGGCTTTGACTAGTGAATGCGAAGCCAAGGGCCTTTGAAAAAATATTGACAAGGCCGAAATCTGACCCTTGATAGTACTCAAGGCCAGCTTCCTATCTACAGCCCACTGTAGGAAGTCCAAAATCCTCCCTATCACGTACTTACGTGGATGCCATTTCTTGGCCTCACACCACGTAATGTACGCTTTCCAGATCCTATAATAGATCTGCCTGGATACCGGCTTCCTGGCATTGATCATGGTAGATACCACAGAATTAGAGAGCCCTCTCTTTTTCAGAATGTGGGCTTCAATAGCCAGGCCGTCAAACCTAGGGCTGGTAAGGAAGGGTGGTATATCGGTCCCTGCGACAGCAGGTCCGGACGATGTGGGAGGGTCCAAGGACTCCTCACTGACATTTTTACAATCCCCGCGTACCATGCCCTTCGGGGCCACGCTGGAGCCACCAGAATCACTGGTTTCTTTTCTACCCTGATTCTGCGGAGTAATCGCGGTAACAATTGTGGCGGTGGGAATGCATATATCAGCTTGAACTGATCCCAAGGGAACACTAGGGCATCCGAGCCGCAAGCTAGGGGATCCCTTGTGCGAGACACAAATCTGTCCACCTTTGCGTTGAATCTGGATGCTAGCAGATCTACATCCGGTGTTCCCCACCGCTGGCATATTGCCTGGAAAACCTCGGGGTGAAGAGACCATTCCCCCGGGCATATTTGTTGGCGACTTAGAAAGTCCGCTCTCCAATTTTCCACTCCTGGGATGAAAACCGCGGATATGGCTGGGACATATCTTTCTGCCCACTCCAGGATGCAATTTGCTTCCCTCTGGGCTGCACGACTCTTGGTGCCACCCTGGTGATTGCTATATGCCACTGCCGTGGCATTGTCTGATTGAATTCTGACAGGGGACCCTTGGAGTTTGGATGTCCATGCTACTAGGGCATACCGGGCTGCTCGTATCTCTAAGAGATTGATGGGCAGGGCCTTTTCTGCTTCTGACCACTTGCCCTGGAGAGACCATTGCTCCAGTACTGCCCCCAGCCTATGAGGCTGGCATCTGTAGTGACCACCTTCCAAGAAACCGGACTGAAGGGTTTCCCTCTTTCCAGATTCTGGGGCACCAACCACCAATGGAGGCTCTTGCGAACGGAAGGGGACAGGGACATTGGTAAGTCTAAAGCCTGAACTTTTTTGTTCCAGGCTGACAGTATGGCCCTTTGCAAATTCCTTGAATGGAATTGACCGTAGGGTACCGCTTCGAATGAAGCCACCATCTTTCCCAGCAGCCTCATGCAGAGGCGTATGGATGGTTTTCTTTTTGTACCCACTAAGTGGGTCAAATCTTTTAAAGACGACACCTTCTCTGGAGGTAAGAAAATCTTTCTCTGATTTGAATCCAGCCTTAGCCCTAAGTATTCCAGACTTTTGACTGGTCTTAGAGCTGACTTGTCCCGGTTGATAATCCAACCGTGATATTCCAGATACTTGATTGTCTTGTGAATAGCTACTTCCAGCTTTTCCACTGAGTGGTCTATTAGTAGCAGGTCGTCTAGATATGCCATTATCGTTACACCCTGTGTTCTTAGATTGGCCAATAATGGGGCCAGAATTTTTGTGAACACTCGTGGTGCTGTGGCCAGACCGAAAGGTAAGGCTCTGAACTGAAAATGGCGCCCTTCTACTGCAAAGCGTAGAAATTTCTGGTGGGCCGGAAAGATGGGAATATGCAGATAAGCATCCTTTATGTCGATCGAGGCTAACCATTCCTGCCCTTGTAGGGCGGTGGCCACCGATCGGATCGACTCCATCCGAAAAGTCCTGATATTTAGGAACTTGTTTAGCCCTTTTAGATTTAATATGGGCCTCACGTCCCCATTTGGTTTGGGGACTGTGAAAAGGTTCGAGTAAAACCCGAATCCGCTTTCTTCCAGGGGAACCTTCATGATTACACCTTGGAGCAATAGTTGTTCTAGTGCCAGAAGGAGGGATCCTCTCTTTTGGGGATCTCTTGGCAAGTTTGACCTCATAAATTGGGCAGGAGGAGTGCCTTTTAACTCCAGCTTGTATCCCAGACTTACTGCGGAGAGCACCCATCTGTCTCTGATGGTGTCCCGCCAGGTCTCTGTGAACAACTGAAGTCTTCCCCCCACCCGATTGAGTGGGGGCAACGCTTCATGCCTTGGGGGGAGGTTTTGTACCTCTCTTGATCCAGGGCTTCTTGTTACCCTGTGATTGTCCCTGATTTCTGCCCCCTGAATTTGACCGCGGAGGCCGTCGGAACTGCTTCACAGCCGATGTGCCCGGGACTGGAGAAGTAGGCCTCTTAAAAGAAGGACTTCTACCCTTGTTCTTAACCGGTAAGAGTGAACTTTTACCGGCAGAAATTTTCTGGATATATTTGTCCAGATCTTCTCCAAATAAGCGTTCTCCATGAAATGGGAAGCTAACCAGCAGTTTTTTACAGGGAGCTTCAGCAGACCAGTTTTTGAGCCACAGAAGCCTACGCATATGTACTATAGACAGCGTAAAGCGGGAGGCCTGTTGGATTGTATCCTTTATGGCGTCCACCGCAAAACACAAGGCTCTAGGCAGGTCAGCTAGGGCAAGAGCCTGCTGATCTGGTAAGTCCCTTAAGACTTGTTTCAACTGATCTTTCACTGCTTGGCAGACTCCAATCGCTGCTACCGCAGGTTGTGTCACCTTGCTTGCTGTAGAGAAAGCAGATTTTAGTAAAGACTCCAATTTTTTATCTATTGGGTCTTTGAACATTGGAACATTATCTACTGGACATGTCAGTGATTTGTTAACAGAAGAGATGGCTGCGTCCACTGTAGGGACCCTCCATTTTTTATGAACTTATCCTCCATGGGATAGATCACCAGAAATCTCTTGGGGGGAGCAAATATTTTATCAGGATGCTCCCAATCCTGGTAAATAAGCCCTTCTAATAAAGGGTGGATTGGGAAGGAACAGACAGCCTGGGGAGCTTTTAGCGACCCCAGCGAGGAAACCGTAGTGGATGGTGGTTCCGCCAGAGGCATTTTAAATGCTGATCGGACCATATTAGTCAGAGACTGAACCCATAATCTTTCAGCCTGAGATGCTGAGAAAGGTTCTTCCACTGTTGATTCCTCCATAACTGAATCAACCTCATCCTGATCCCCTTCAGGTAGGTCGATCTCTGTGTGGGGCTGTTCCTCCACTAACAGGCACTCTGAAGGAGGAGACGGAGATCGGACGCGCTTTTCCTGAGACAGGGAAGCAGCGATCAATGCTGTTAATCTCTCTTCCAATCCTCCCAGAGTTGAGGATAAAACCTCCTCTGTTATATATACAGGAGCAGGTGGACTGGGGACAGCCGCAGCACCAGGCATTCCTGCGGGGTTTCTACGGCTACTGACCTCTGAATTCTCAGGGGAGATTGGTGCAGTACAAGCATGCCCAATATCCTCAGAGCCCGATGGAGACCCCTTTGGCTTCCTGGAAGATCTATTTCCGGAGCGTCTGGACGACATATCCTTTAAGCACAAAGCTGAGGTATTCCCGTCGTCATACACCAATTTTGCTGGTAATAGTCTAACACAGGTGCTGCTATATACCAGCTGGTGTCCACTAAAGTGCCTTTCTATGGGGATGCCTGCATCAACCGCCTCTGTGTGCCACTGTTTGTTGCTAGCTCTGTTTGCATCCAGCTGACACTTGTACTGTGTCTTTTAACCATGCTGGGACGCCCGCACATGCGCAGAAGCGCCGCGGCGCGCATCGAGCGTCATCCACCCGCCCCGCCCCTTTTTTTCATAGGAGGCGCGTGCACGCGCCCGCGCGCGCGCCCGTGCGCCATTGGCGCCCTTTTCGAAATCAAACAGGAGACTAGGAGCCAGGGCCCTTTTTGCCGGAGGGCCTGTGCGGTGGATGAGCGCAGCAACAGGGCAGAGGAAGTGGATTCCCACAGAGAAACTTACCAGCTGCCTGGATCTTTTGACTTGAGAAAACCAAAGATCCACATGACAAGAAAAATGGACTACAGCGGCCTCTAGTGGTTTAACACAGGTACCGCGGTCCCCTTTTTTTTTTTTCTTGACTACTATTAAAATTTTACATTTTCAGTAGTTACAGGCAAACACAGATATTTAGCGGGAATACCGTTAGGTAACAGACAGAAAGACAAATTAGGCTTGGGGGTCCCCCAATAGAACCAAGTTCCTGGGGGCCCCCACTTACCTGATCCCCGCCGCAGGACTTTGTTTGGTCCACAGAAGTCCAAACTTCACCTATCACGGCAGGCATTGTAATTAAACCTTCAGGGACCGGGTTCCCAAGGATTCCACTCCCCTGGACCTGTATAGCACCCTGCACAGACAACATCTTGGTCGTGGGTATGACCAGAGCTCTGGATCCCAGGGTCCAGCCCTCCTAAGAGAAGCATTACAGGCAAAACCTTGCTCTTCTGCTGCAAGGCCCGGGTACCGACCGTTTAGCTATGAAGCTTTTTTGGTGGGATCCGGAACAGCTTACTAAGGCCCAAAAGAACCTGTACGCAAGCCCAGTGAAAACACATGTTACTCTTTGGCCAACACCTTAGACACTGGCAAAAAACTGAGGTGCTCCCGGGTGGGAGGGGCTTATATAGGGGAGGGTACTTCCGGTTTGGAATTGGCCAGTGCCAACACCTGAAGGTAATCTATATAACCCATTAGTAATGACTAAGTCGCTCTGTGTCCCGTGATGTACGAAAAAGAAAGGGAGGCTGCTGCATCACAGGAGGTTTTTTACCTTAACCACTTAAGCCCCGGACCATTTGGTAGCTAGAGGACCAGAGGTGAATTCAGAATTTTGCACTGCGCTGGTTTAACTGTAAATTGTGCGGACATGCAATGTTGTACCCAAACGAAATTTGCGTCCTTTTCTTCCCACAAATAGAGCTTTCTTTTAATGGTATTTGATTGCCTCTGCGATTTTTATTTTTTGCGATATAAACGGAAAAAGACCGAAAATTTTGAAAAAAAATGATATTTTCTACTTTTTGTTATAAGAAAAATCGAATAAACTCAATTGTAGTCATACATTTAGGCCAAAATGTATTCAGCCACATGTCTTTAGTAAAAAAAAATGACAATAAGCATATATTTATTGGTTTGCGCAAAAGTTATAGCGTCTACAAACTAGGGTACATTTTCTGGAATTTACACAGCTTTTAATTTATGACTGAAAATAGTGAGAGAGGAGGGCGCTAATATGTAAAAGTAAATCTAAATTCATTAAAAAACGGTAGACATATATAGAAAAAACAATATGCTCTCCCCACTAAATAAATACTGTGTATAAAAAGCAACCAGTGTATACAAAAAAATTCCAAATAAATTTGTGAACAACAAAGATTGACTATCATATAAATCAATACGAACAATGTAAAAATTCAGTTGAAACTTATTGCAAATAAAGTCCAAACCAATAAACCCCCAAACAAGGGTTAATAAATGCAAATAAATGTCCCACAAAAAAGTGTTGTATAAACACCAATTAAATCAACTTCAAACAACGTATTGTGAAAAAATCCAATGTGATTCTTGAGAGAAATGAAGATCCACCTTCACCAATAATAATATTGACACCCGATAGTGCACATTAAGTAAGGATGGCAGCTTACCGCAGCAAATTGACCCTTTTAATTAAAAAAGAAGTCAAACAGGCTTTCAGCAAGTTCCAATTGCTAAGGATCAGCGAAATGTTGTCCACCATGCAGGTAACGATAACGCTTGGATTCAGTGGTATATAATCAGAAAAAGGAGAAGCGAGCAATAGTGTGATACCGTTTTTATTGCATATAAAATTTCTAAAAAGCCAAAAACATGCTTACATGGTTATGTGCACCGACCCGGCACTGAGGCTGTAAAGGCGTAGGGATAACGAATGAGAGTCCTGTGGATACTGGCGTGCGCTCCACCACTATGGAGCAGACAACCAGCTGGACCGGAAGTGACGTCAATTGCGTGACCTGTATTGCGCTTCGACGTACGTTTCGGGTTCCGTCATCAGGAAGCGCTACAGGTCACGCTGTGAATGCCATATTTATGTCACTCATAATTAGAATATGGGAGGGGATATTCAAACAGCCTCTGTCTCGACCCGGCAATGGTTACATGGAACATACTATTGGCGTTTGTATTACTTTACACAATTAAGAATGAACTTTAATACAAGAAATTATATATAATAGTTATCTAAAAAATACATGAACAAATCATTATATAATTAAAGATAAAATTAAAAATAAAATGAATAAAAGAATTTAATATAAAAAAATGTAATTTTTTTTTAAAAAATTCCCCAAATAAGGGATTCATACTAAAATACTTTAAAAATTACAAAAAGACCCTACTGGCTTGAAGACCCTATTCATTAGTAAGAAAGCAATTTAAATCCAGCTCAATGTTTAAACCCAACGGCTGCATCGATCGAAGGCGGTACAGCCATTGAGTCTCATTCTGTGATATTGCCTTCTTGAGGTCTGTTCCTCTCCAGTGCCCTGCCATCTTATCAATCCCATAGAATGTCATTTGCCCAGGATCCTGGTCATGGAATTGGGCAAAATGTCGAGAGACACTATGATTAGGAAAACCCTTTAAAATGTTACTCACATGTTCATTAATCCTGACCTTTAGTTCTCTAGTGGTCCTCCCCACATATTGAAGGGAACATGGACATTCTAAAACGTATGTGACATACTTAGAGTCACAAGTGATGAGTGGTTTAATCTCAAATTCTTGACACGTAACATTAGATCGGAATTTACTGATTTTCCTTGTATTTCTCCTGGTTTTCCGGCAGGATTTGCACCGGGTACAATAATAGAAACCTGAACTGTCTAAAAAGGTAGAGGATTTTTTAGGGGGATCAGGTATATTAGGTGCAATGATGTTGCGTAATATTGGAGCTCTCCTATATATAAATTTTGGTTTTGGAGGTAAAATTTTGGCCAAATCTCCATCTTTAAGGAGAATGGGCCAAAACTTTTTAAAGGTTTTTTCCACATCCCTATACTGTCGGTGGAAACCTGAAAAAAAGGCTAGATCACCAGAGAAGGGGGGTTTCTTTTTAGAACTTAATAAAGATTCCCTATCCATCGAACACACTTCATTTTTTATTTTTTCAAGTGTGTGTAAGGGATAGCCCTTCTCCATAAATTTCTCAATTAGAGTAGTGGATTGAGATTCAAAGTCTGATATTTGATCGCAATTTCGCCTAATGCGCATCAGTTGCCCTTTAGGGACCGCCCCCAACCACTGAGGGTGATGGCAACTGGATGTGGGCACAAAACCATTTCTATCTGTAATTTTAAAATAGGTTTTCGTGCCCACCCTTCCCTCTTTTTTAACTAATGTTAGGTCCAAATAATTGATGGAGTTAAAGCTGCTTTCCGCTGTGAATTTAAGGCCATAATGGTTAACATTCATGGCCCTGAGGAAATCCTCGAACAGGGGTAATGGCCCCTCCCATAACAGGATAATATCGTCTATATATCTTCTGTAGTATATCAAACACTCGCTCATATTTGAATAGATAGACTCGTTTTCCCATTTATTAAGGACAAGATTGGCAACACTGGGCGCATAACGAGCCCCCATTGCCACGCCTTTAATCTGATTAAAGAACTTCCCCCGTGCCCAAAAATAATTGTTCCCCATTGCTTGCTTAAGTCCCAACCCTAAAAATTGGATTTGGGCCATGGGTAAATTAGATTGTTCTGTGAGGGCCAATTCGACCGCCACAGATGCATCTGACTGTTTAATATTAGTATAAAGGGATTCTATATCTATAGTAACCATCAGGGTTTCCTGCGTGATCTCTATAGAAGATATAGATTTAATCAACTCTCTGCTATCTTTGAGATACGATCTTCCCTGTGTGACCAGGGGTTGCAGATAGATGTCTAAGTATTCCCCCACTCGAGAGTAGAGGGAACCAATCCCACTTATAATGGGTCGTCCTGGGGGATTCTCTCTGTTCTTATGAATTTTTGGTAAGATATACAATACCGGTGTACGGGGCACCCGGGGAATGAGATATTGAGCTTCTTTATTATTTAATATATTTTTATCAGCACCTTCTGTTACCCAGCTTAGCAGATCATCCTTTAGCCTTCTCATGGGATCCCCAGGAAGAGGCTTATATGTATTACCATCTTCTAAAAGACGATCAATTTCATCATGATATTTTTGTAATGGCAATACCACTACCCCCCCCCTTTATCCGCTGGACGAATAACAATATTTTTATTTTTCTCTAGTGATCTAATTCCCTCCATCAATATTTTATTATGCCTAACATTTGGTGTTTCTAAATTCCTAATATCATCTTGCACCATATTTTTAAAAACCTCCACATGGTGATGTGTGCCTTTTTTGGGATTAAATATGGAATTATTCCTTAATCCACTATGTGAATATATATCATCTCCTCCCCCAGAGGGAACAACAGATGTTTGAGACGCAAAATGTTTTTTAATGTTTAACT
Organism: Rana muscosa; assembly: GCA_029206835.1. NCBI lineage: Eukaryota > Metazoa > Chordata > Amphibia > Anura > Ranidae > Rana > Rana muscosa. Next base: position 44,813,484 of record CM055118.1, read on the forward strand.
TCCTTCCATATTTTTCAATGTCAATAAATAGATCAAATTTATTAATCTTCCTATCCGGTGCGAACTTCAAACCCTGCGATAGAACCTTGAGCTCTGCCTCTGAAAACTCAATTCCCGCAAGATTGAAAATCCCACCGTCTAACTGTCTCATGGCCTTTTTCTTTCTGGTTCCCCCTCTCTTACCTCTCTTTCTAACTGCTCTCTGGGGTGGTACGGGGTATTGGATGGAATTTTGTATGGCTCCTTCCATCCCCTCCATTCCCCCCCCTGTGAATAATTATTTTGATGTTGAAACGGTCTTCCTCTATAGTTGCCTCTAAAATGGCCCCTAGGTGGTCTAGGAGCATATTGATTGGGTCCTTGATTGTAATACTGATAATTATAATCAACAGGTCTCGTATCTATAGGGCCATACCTATTGTATGTTGGCGCTATATAGGGAGCTGGATAATAATCATTAGGCTGTAAATATCCTCCCCCACTTTGAGAAGTAGGGGGGGTATAGAAGATCCCCTCCCATTTGAACTAGCTTGTCCCTTACTCTTGGAAGGAGTTTTAGCTTTAGTGGGAGTACGTGTTTTATTTTTAAATTTATTAGCTAGTTGAGTAACGACGTTATGAACTTCCAGGTCCCTTGCCACAGGTGATTCATTAGTACTGGCAGGATCAAAATCCACCTGCCACTTATAGACTTTATTATCCTCATAATCTTTGACATCTCTCTGATATTTCTTTAACTTTTTCTGTTTAATGTCACCATCATACTTGGACAAATGGGTTTGTAACCCTTGAGCTTTGTCCAAGTATTCTTTGGTGTCCATAAACGGCCCCATCCTTTCCTTCAGGTCGGCTATATTGGCTTCCACTAAGACATTTTTGGCTCTTCGTCTCCGTATCATTAATTGCATAAGTTTTTGTTCACATGCGTTAAAGAATTGATACCATTCATCAACAAGGGTTAAATCCTCCACGCCATCATTCGGGTGTACATCCCACCTCAATCTCCTAGGAGTGAGGTTCCTCCCGATGTACATCTCGAATGATGCTATGTCCCACCAAAGGCGGATTTGTTTCTCCATGTCATACTGGAGCTGTTTAAATCCCCTTTCTAAATCCAGGTTGGGACTAGATGTTTGTAGAAAGATCTCTTCAATATTAGTCTGTCGACCCTGCATAAAATTAAAGACATCCATGGCTGCAAGGTGTGAAAAGTTCAGTAAACTCTTAAAGAATGATTTAAATGAAGCCTGCACCAATTAATATACTAAATATTTGCTATATATAAGCTGCACCTCAAATTACAGTGAAATACTGAAATCAATAATGAAAATAGTGAGAGAGGAGGGCGCTAATATGTAAAAGTAAATCTAAATTCATTAAAAAACGGTAGACATATATATAAAAAACGATATGCTCTCCCCACTTAAATAAATACTGTGTATAAAAATCAACCAGCGTATACAAAAAAATTCCAAATAAATTTGTGAACAACAAAGATTGACTATCATATAAATCAATACGAACAATGTAAAAATTCAGTTGAAACTTATTGCAAATAAAGTCCAAACCAATAAACCCCCAAACAAGGGTTAATAAATGCAAATAAATGTCCCACAAAAAAGTGTTGTATAAACACCAATTAAATCCACTTCAAACAACGTATTGTGAAAAAATCCAATGTGATTCTTGAGAGAAATGAAGATCCACCTTCACCAATAATAATATTGACACCCGATAGTGCACATTAAGTAAGGATGGCAGCTTACCGCAGCAAATTGACCCTTTTAATTAAAAAAGAAGTCAAACAGGCTTTCAGCAAGTTCCAATTGCTAAGGATCAGCGAAATGTTGTCCACCATGCAGGTAACGATAACGCTTGGATTCAGTGGTATATAATCAGAAAAAGGAGAAGCGAGCAATAGCGTGATACCGTTTTTATTGCATATAAAATTTCTAAAAAGCCAAAAACATGCTTACATGGTTATGTGCCCCGACCCGGCACTGAGGCTGTAAAGGCATAGGGATAACGAATGAGAGTCCTGTGGATACTGGCGTGCGCTCCACCACTATGGAGCAGACAACCAGCTGGACCGGAAGTGACGTCAATTGCGTGACCTGTATTGCGCTTCGACGTACGTTTCGGGTTCCGTCATCAGGAAGCGCTACAGGTCACGCTGTGAATGCCATATTTATGTCACTCATAATTAGAATATGGGAGGGGATATTCAAACAGCCTCTGTCCCGACCCGGCAATGGTTACATGGAACATACTATTGGCGTTTGTATTACTTTACACAATTAAGAATGAACTTTAATATACAAGAAATTATATATAATAGTTATCTAAAAAATACATGAACAAATCATTATATAATTAAAGATAAAATTAAAAATAAAATGAATAAAAGAATTTAATATAAAAAAATTAATTTTTTTTAAAAAAAATGTTGATGAATGGTATCAATTCTTTAACGCATGTTAAATCTATATCTTCTATAGAGATCACGCAGGAAACCCTGATGGTTACTATAGATATAGAATCCCTTTATACTAATATTAAACAGTCAGATGCATCTGTGGCGGTCGAATTGGCCCTCACAGAACAATCTAATTTACCCATGGCCCAAATCCAATTTTTAGGGTTGGGACTTAAGCAAGCAATGGGGAACAATTATTTTTGGGCACGGGGGAAGTTCTTTAATCAGATTAAAGGCGTGGCAATGGGGGCTCGTTATGCGCCCAGTGTTGCCAACCTTGTCCTTAATAAATGGGAAAACGAGTCTATCTATTCAAATATGAGCGAGTGTTTGATATACTACAGAAGATATATAGACGATATTATCCTGTTATGGGAGGGGCCATTACCCCTGTTCGAGGATTTCCTCAGGGCCATGAATGTTAACCATTATGGCCTTAAATTCACAGCGGAAAGCAGCTTTAACTCCATCAATTATTTGGACCTAACATTAGTTAAAAAAGAGGGAAGGGTGGGCACGAAAACCTATTTTAAAATTACAGATAGAAATGGTTTTGTGCCCACATCCAGTTGCCATCACCCTCAGTGGTTGGGGGCGGTCCCTAAAGGGCAACTGATGCGCATTAGGCGAAATTGCGATCAAATATCAGACTTTGAATCTCAATCCACTACTCTAATTGAGAAATTTATGGAGAAGGGCTATCCCTTACACACACTTGAAAAAATAAAAAATGAAGTGTGTTCGATGGATAGGGAATCTTTATTAAGTTCTAAAAAGAAACCCCCCTTCTCTGGTGATCTAGCCTTTTTTTCAGGTTTCCACCGACAGTATAGGGATGTGGAAAAAACCTTTAAAAAGTTTTGGCCCATTCTCCTTAAAGATGGAGATTTGGCCAAAATTTTACCTCCAAAACCAAAATTTATATATAGGAGAGCTCCAATATTACGCAACATCATTGCACCTAATATACCTGATCCCCCTAAAAAATCCTCTACCTTTTTAGACAGTTCAGGTTTCTATTATTGTACCCGGTGCAAATCCTGCCGGAAAACCAGTAGAAATACAAGGAAAATCAGTAAATTCCGATCTAATGTTACGTGTCAAGAATTTGAGATTAAACCACTCATCACTTGTGACTCTAAGTATGTCACATACGTTTTAGAATGTCCATGTTCCCTTCAATATGTGGGGAGGACCACTAGAGAACTAAAGGTCAGGATTAATGAACATGTGAGTAACATTTTAAAGGGTTTTCCTAATCATAGTGTCTCTCGACATTTTGCCCAATTCCATGACCAGGATCCTGGGCAAATGACATTCTATGGGATTGATAAGATGGCAGGGCACTGGAGAGGAACAGACCTCAAGAAGGCAATATCACAGAATGAGACTCAATGGCTGTACCGCCTTCGATCGATGCAGCCATTGGGTTTAAACATTGAGCTGGATTTAAATTGCTTTCTTACTAATGAATAGGGTCTTCAAGCCAGTAGGGTCTTTTTGTAATTTTTAAAGTATTTTAGTATGAATCCCTTATTTGGGGAATTATTAAAAAAAAAAATAATTTTTTTTATATTAAATTCTTTTATTCATTTTATTTTTAATTTTATCTTTAATTATATAATGATTTGTTCATGTATTTTTTAGATAACTATTATATATAATTTCTTGTATATTAAAGTTCATTCTTAATTGTGTAAAGTAATACAAACGCCAATAGTATGTTCCATGTAACCATTGCCGGGTCGGGACAGAGGCTGTTTGAATATCCCCTCCCATATTCTAATTATGAGTGACATAAATATGGCATTCACAGCGTGACCTGTAGCGCTTCCTGATGACGGAACCCGAAACGTACGTCGAAGCGCAATACAGGTCACGCAATTGACGTCACTTCCGGTCCAGCTGGTTGTCTGCTCCATAGTGGTGGAGCGCACGCCAGTATCCACAGGACTCTCATTCGTTATCCCTACGCCTTTACAGCCTCAGTGCCGGGTCGGGGCACATAACCATGTAAGCATGTTTTTGGCTTTTTAGAAATTTTATATGCAATAAAAACGGTATCACGCTATTGCTCGCTTCTCCTTTTTCTGATTATATACCACTGAATCCAAGCGTTATCGTTACCTGCATGGTGGACAACATTTCGCTGATCCTTAGCAATTGGAACTTGCTGAAAGCCTGTTTGACTTCTTTTTTAATTAAAAGGGTCAATTTGCTGCGGTAAGCTGCCATCCTTACTTAATGTGCACTATCGGGTGTCAATATTATTATTGGTGAAGGTGGATCTTCATTTCTCTCAAGAATCACATTGGATTTTTTCACAATACGTTGTTTGAAGTGGATTTAATTGGTGTTTATACAACACTTTTTTGTGGGACATTTATTTGCATTTATTAACCCTTGTTTGGGGGTTTATTGGTTTGGACTTTATTTGCAATAAGTTTCAACTGAATTTTTACATTGTTCGTATTGATTTATATGATAGTCAATCTTTGTTGTTCACAAATTTATTTGGAATTTTTTTGTATACACTGGTTGATTTTTATACACAGTATTTATTTAAGTGGGGAGAGCATATTGTTTTTTCTATATATGTCTACCGTTTTTTAATGAATTTAGATTTACTTTTACATATTAGCGCCCTCTTCTCTCACTATTTTCATTATTGATTTCAGTATTTCACTGTAATTTGAGGTGCAGCTTATATATAGCAAATATTTAGTATATTAATTGGCGCAGGCTTCATTTAAATCAATCTTTAATTTATGACTGCCTATCTCATTTCTTGAGGTGCTAAAATGGCAGGGCAGTACAAACCCCCCAAAATGACCCCATTTTGGAAAGTAGACACCCCAAGGAAATTGCTGAGAGGCATGTTGAGCCCATTGAATATTTTTATTTTTTGTCCCAAGTGATTGAATAATGACAAAAAAAAAAAAAAAAAATTACAAAAAGTTGTCACTAAATGATATATTGCTCACACATGCCATGGTTATATGTGGAATTGCACCCCAAAATACATTCTGCTGCTTCTCCTGAGTACGGGGATACCACATGTGTGGGACTTTTTAGGAGCCTAGCCACGCACGGGACCCCGGAAACCAAGCACCGCCTTCAGGATTTCTAAGGGCGCAAATTTTTGATTTCACTCCTCACTACCTATCACAGTTTCGAAGGCCATAAAATGCCAAAATAGCACAAAACCCCCCCAAATGACCCCATTTTGGAAAGTAGACACCCCAAGCTATTTACTGAGAGGCATTATTAGTCCATGGAATATTTTATATTTTGCCACAAGTTGCGGGAATATGACAAACTTTGTTTTTTTGCACAAAGTTGTCACTAAATGATATATTGCTCACACATGCCATGGGCATATGTGAAATTACACCCCAAAATACATTCTGCTGCTTCTCCTGAGTACGGGGATACCACATGTGTGGGACTTTTTGGGAGCCTAGTCGCATACAGGACCCCAAAAACCAAGCACCGCCTTCAGGATTTCTAAGGGCATACATTTTTGATTTCACTCCTCACTACCTATCACTACCTATCACAGTTTTGAAGGCCATAAAATGCCAAGATGGCACAAAACCCCCCCAAATGACCTCATTTTGGAAAGTAGACACCCCAAGCTATTTGCTGAGAGGCATGTTGAGCCCATTGAATATTATTTTTTTTTTGTCCCAAATGATTGAATAATGATAAAAAGAAAAAAAAAAGAAAAAATGTACAAAAAATTGTCACTAAATGATATATTGCTCACACATGCCATGGTTATATGTGGAATTGCACCCCAAAATACATTCTGCTGCTTCTCCTGAGTACGGGGATACCACATGTGTGGGAATTTTTGGGAGCCTAGCCGGGTACGGGGCCCCAAAAACCAAGCACCGCCTTCAGGATTTCTAAGGGCGTAAATTTTTGATTTCACTCCTCACTACCTATCACAGTTTCGAAGGCCATAAAATGCCAAAATAGCACAAAACCCCCCCCCCAAATTACCCAATTTTGGAAAGTAGACACCCCAAGCTATTTACTGAGAGGCATGTTCAGTCCATGGAATATTTTATATTTTGCCACAAGTTGCGGGAATATGACAAACTTTGTTTTTTTTTGCACAAAGATGTCACTAAATGATATATTGCTCACACATGCCATGGGCATATGTGAAATTACACCCCAAAATACATTCTGCTGCTTCTCCTGAGTACGGGGATACCACATGTGTGGGACTTTTTGGGAGCCTAGCCGCGTACGGGACCCCAAAACTCAAGCACCGCCTTCAAGGTTTCTAAGGGCATAAATTTTTGATTTCACTCCTCACTACCTATCACAGTTTTGAAGGCCATAAAATGCCAAGATAGCACAAAACCCCCCAAAATGACCCCATTTTGGAAAGTAGACACCCCAAGGAAATTGCTGAGAGGCATGTTGAGCCCATTGAATATTTTTTTTTTTTTTGTCCCAAGTGATTGAATAATGACAAGAAAAAAAAAAAAAATGTACAAAAAGTTGTCACTAAATGATATACTGCTCAAACATGCCATGGTTATATGCGGAGTTGCACCCCAAAATACATTTGGCTGCTTCTCCTGAGTACGGGGATACCACGTGTGTGGGACTTTTTGAGAGCCTAGCCGCGTACGGGCCCCCGAAAACCAAGCACCGCCTTCAGGATTTCTAAGGGCACAAATTTTTGATTTCACTCCTCACTACCTATCACAGTTTTGAAGGCCAGAAAATGCCAAGATAGCCAAAAACCCCCACAAATGACCCCATTTTGGAAAGTAGACACCCCAAGCTATTTGCCGAGAGGCATGGTGAGTATTTTACAGCTCTCATTTGTTTTTGAAAATGAAGAAAGACATATTTTTTTTTTTCAATTTTTAAAACATTGTGACAAAAAGTGAGATCTGCAAAATACTCAACATACCTCTCAGCAAATAGCTTGGGGTGTCTACTTTCCAAAATGGGGTCATGTGGGGGGGTTTTGTGCCATCTGGGCATTCCATGGCCTCCGAAACTGTGATAGGCAGTGAGGAGTGAAATCAAAAATTTACACCCATAGAAATCCTGAAGGCGGTGCTTGGTTTTCGGGGTCCTGTACGCGACTAGGCTCCCAAAATGTCTCACACATGTGGTATCCCCGTACTCAGGAGAAGCAACAGAATGTATTTTGGGGTGCAATTCCACATATAACCATGGCATGTTTGAGCAATATATAATTTAGTGACAACTTTTTGTACATTTTTTTTTTCTTTTTGTCATTATTCAATCACTTGGGACAAAAAAAAAAAAATTCAATGGGCTCAACATGCCTCTCAGCAAATAGCTTGAGGTGTCTACTTTCCAAAATGGGGTCATTTGGGGGTGTTTTGAACTGTCCTGGCATTTTATGCACAACATTAGGAAGCTTATGTCACACATCATCCACTCTTCTAACCACTTGAAGACAAAGCCCTTCTGACACTTTTTGTTTACATGAAAACATTTTTTTTTTTGCAAGAAAATTATGTTGAACCCCCAAACATTATATATTTTTTTAAAGCAAAGGCCCTACAGATTAAAATAGTGGGTGTTGCATTTTTTTTTCCACACAGTATTTGCGCAGCGATTTTTCAAACGCATTTTTTGGGGGAAAAACACACTTTTTTTATTTTTAATGCACTAAAAAACACTATATTGCCCAAATGTTTGATGAAATAAAAAAGATGATCTTAGGCCGAGTACATGGATACCAAACACGACATGCTTTAAAATTGCGCACAAACGCGCAGCGGCGAGAAACTACATTCATTTTTAAAAGCATTTAAAAGCCTTTACAGGTTACCATGTTAGATTTACAGAGGAGGTCTACTGCTAAAATTACTGCCCTCGATCTGACCTTCGCGGTGATACCTCACATGCATGATGCAATTGCTGTTTACATATGACGCTAGACCGACGCTTGCGTTCGCCTTTGCGCAAGAGCAGGGGGGGACAGCGGTGCTTTTTTTTTTTTTTTTTTTTTTTATTATTTATTTTGCTTTTTTATTGTATTTTTAAACTGTTCCTTCCATATTTTTTTTTTTTATCATTTTTATTGTTATCTCAGGGAATGTAAATATCCCCTATGATAGCATTAAGTAGTGACAGGTACTCTTTTTTTGAAAAAAAAATGGGGGTTAGACCCTAGATCTTTCCTCTGCCCTCAAAGCATCTGACCACACCAAGATCGGTGTGATAAAATGCTTTCCCAATTTCCCAATGGCGCTGTTTATATCCGGAGGGGGCATTCCCTCCCACTGCTTGTAAAAGCAGTCTAGAGGCTAATTATCTGCTAGAATTGCTTTTACATGAAAGCCGGCCACTGGCTGAAAAGAATGATACCAAGATGATACCTAAACCTGGAGGCATCATTCTGGTATAAACATTCAAAGTCCAGCAACATACCAGTACGTTGCTGGTCCTTGTTGGACATGTATTGTAATCTTTTTTTTCATGCAGCCTGTTGGTTGAACGAAAAAAAGAGATTGATCGGTGGGTATGCCCACCATTAGAATACCTCCCTTCATCCACCCACTTCTAATGATGGGCATATATGCCGAAGCATGGGGGCATCCTCCCGCAAAAAAGTTATGCCGCGTACACACGGTCGGACTTTTCCACAGGCAAGCCTTCGTCGGAATTTCGACCGTATGTACGCGGCATAAAAGGTTATGCCGCGTACACACGGTCAAACTTTTCCACGGGCAAGCCTCCGTCGGAATTTCGACCGTATATACGCGGCATTAGGAGCAAAATCGCTCCTCCGCCCCTGCTGCCCCCATGCTTCGGCATATATGCTCTTTTTTTAACTGTGGTGGTGAAATCACCTCCTACAGCGTTGGAGTCACGGCTTTATGTATCGTGGGAGCAAACGCTGTTGCTGTCAAGATAAATAAATCCGCGATGCAACTGAATGGCGTACCTGCTAAGCAAATGATGGTTAACATTAAAACAAAGTAACATTACAGTACAACAGTAAGACCTTACCATACCATACCTGCAAAGCAAATACCAAAACAAAACCTAGTAAAAAATAGAACATTTTTTTAACGCAACCTGTGCCTAAAATATATATATGCCGAAGCATGGGGGCATCCTCCTGCAAAAAAGTTATGCCGCGTACACACGGTCGGACTTTTCCACGGGCAAGCCTCCGTCGGAATTTCGACCGTATATACGCGGCATTAGGAGCAAAATCGCTCCTCCGCCCCTGCTGCCCCCATGCTTCGGCACATATGCTCTTTTTTTTTTAACTGTGGTGGTGAAATCACCTCCTACAGCACTGGAGTCACGGCTTTATGTATCGTGGGAGCAAACGCTGTTGCTGTCAAGATAAATAATTCCGCGCTGCAGTTGAATTACATACCTGAAAAGCAAGCATGATAAAACATTGCAGAATGAAATACAGTAAAAAAGAGCATAACAATAGAGAGAAAATAGAGAGAGAGAGAGAGAACAATAAAACGACAACTATTTTTGGTTTTTTTCTTTTATATTTTTTTTGTGTTTTGTTTTTTACGTTTTTTTTTTCTTTTTTACACTTTTTTTTTAAACTTTAACAACTGTAATGGTTCGGGTCTCTCAAAATGTAATGGCATCTTGGGAGACCCTGTGTAAGTGTGTCCTAGTCTGTGAAATGCTGTACCCTACGCTAAAACTTCACTTTTGAGTGGTAGCGTTCAAAACATTCACCAAGGCAAAGACCAGGTTTGTCAGGACAGAGTGGACAATAATAACGGGTGTCACGCCTAAATCCGCGCTTGCTACAGACACAACATCTTTTTTGGGGGGCTCGTTGGGTAGGGGTACTCGGGAGGAGATGCGTATAATGCCTCTCATGCAGCCGGCTTACTGCATTTGGTAGGGGATGGTGAGGTGCAGAACCGCCTGGATACAGGAGTTCTGTGACAATCTCATTCTGGAATTTTAGAAGAGATAACGTCCCGCCTGAAGCTCTGTATAGCACATGAGCGTTCAGCAAAGCCAATTGGAATAAGGATAGAGACACTTTTTTGTACCAGCGTCTCGCCTTACGGTCAATTAGATACGGCGCCATCAACTGGTCGTTGAGGTCCACCCCTCCCATATTTTTGGTATATTCGTGGACACAGAGGGGTTTCTCCACAACACCAGTCGCCGTAGGAATTTGGACTGTCGTGTCTGCATGAAGGGAGGTAAGAAGGAAAACATTCTTATTGTCCCTCCACTTCATAGCGAGCAAGTTATTACACTTTACGCAGGCTCTCTCCCCCAGCCTAAGACGGGCATCTACAAGCCGCTGGGGAAAGCCCCGGCGATTAGGTCGCACGGTGCCACATGCTCCAATCTGATGATCAAACAAGTGACTAAACAGTGGCACGCTCGTGTAATAATTGTCCACATACAAGTGGTACCCCTTTCCGAATAAGGGTGACACCAAGTTCCACTCTATCTTGCCAGCGCTCCCTATGTAATCCGGGCAGTTGACCGGCTCAACCTGACTATCTTTTCCCTCATAAACCATAAAGCTCCATACATAGCCTGTTGCCCTGTCACAGCACTTATAGAGCTTGACCCCGTATCTGGCACGCTTGCTGGGAAGGTACTGCTTGAAAGCCAAGCGGCCAGAAAATTTAATCAGGGACTCATCAACGCAGACAGTTTGATCGGGAATAAACAAGGCTGCAAAACGTTCGTTGAAGTGGTTTATGAGGGGCCGAATTTTATAGAGCCGGTCGTATTCAGGGTCCCCACGTGGACGACAAAGTTCATTGTCGTTGAAGTGCATGAACCGCAAAATCTGCTCGTATCGTTTCCTGGGCATGGAGGCAGAGAACACGGGCATGTGGTCAATTGGGTGTGTGGACCAATAAGCACGCAATGACGGGAATTTATGTGTGCCCATGTTGAGGGAAAGGCCCAGAAAGGTCTTAAATTCGGAAACCGTAATTGGTTTCCAATCTTTGGCAATGGAAGGCAACTGGGGATTAGCGGCGATGAATTGACCAGCATATAAATTACTCTGGTCCACAATAGATCTATAGAGATCTTCCGTGAAAAACAGCGAATAATAATCGATTGGCATAAAATCAGCTGTTTCCACCTGAATACCGGGTTGGGCAGTGAATGGGGGAAGTACGGGTTCTGCAGAAGTGGTGGGGACCCAATCAGGATAGGCGAATTCTGCAGGAAGAGCACTATGGGTACGACGGGCCTGCCTTTGTCTTCTTGGTGGCAGCGGGACACTACTTGTGCTTGCCACCTCGCCAGCTTGAACTGCACTTATGGGACTCGCCACGTCACCACGTGATACTGCAGTGCTGGATGTACGCCCAGGCTGTACTAGGCCGCTGGTGCTTGCCAATTCACCAGAAGGAATAGCGGCGCTAGTACTCCTCTGCTCCATGATACGAGAGCCCTGCGGTTCTTGCTCCTCAACAACCTCAGAAGATCGGGATCGGGTACGCCTGACCTTAGCAGGGACCTCAACTTCGTCGTCAGAGCTATCTGACGTGGGGCCGCTGACGTCACTGTCTTCTACGGGAAGATATTCTGAGCCTGAATCTGACAGATACGTGACCTCCTCTTCACTATCTGTCATGCTCAGAATCTCGTAGGCCTCTTTACTAGTGTACCTTCGACTTGCTATTTTGGGCTCTAAATTTAGGGGTACACTAGTAAGATTCACAGGAAAAAAAGCACCCGACTGTCGTCAGCAAATATATCAAACGCTACAAAAAAAACTGTTAGCGGTCGCAGGGATCAGGACTGTCTCTGCGAACGCTGCAGTTATGTGTGTTGTGTTTGGTAAGTGACAGTGATCGATCGATACTGCACTTGGGTGGGCTGGGCTGGGCGGAGGGGCTAAACGCAGGTACTAGCAGGTATCTGGGCTGATCCCGCTAACACTGCGTTTTTGGGAACCCTAAACCGCTGGGGACGCTAGTATAGATCTGATCAGATACTATACCACTAAGGGAGGTGTATGCTTTGCGCGTGGGTGTTAGCGTTACTGGCACTAACCTAACGCTGCCTGGGGCGACGCAGACCCTCTCTGGCGCTAAAACCTAATTGATCTCACCCGCCGGGCGATCAGGGGGTTAAACCTTTATTGGGTGATATATGGCGGGTGCCCTGATGCTATAAAAAGCAAACTAACCAACCAGTGTCACCCGTAACCTTTATATGGTGATCACTGGTGAAAGGGTTAACTAGGGGCAATCAGGGGGTTAAAACCTTTATTAGGTTAAATATGGGGGTACCCGACGCTATATAAAAACCTGACGGGTTACCTAAATAACTAAATAATTAACTGGGTAACCAGTGTCACCAGTGACGCTTATACGGTGATCACTGGTGAAAGGGTTAACTCTAGGGGCAATCAGGGGGTTAAAATAATATATGGGGGTACCTGACGCTCTAAAAACCTGCGGTGAAACTAAAAATAAATAACTGGCTATCTAGGGCACCACCGGCACTAAATACAGCGATCGAAAATACGATCGCTTAGTGATGCTGGCGTTAGGGGGTGAAAGGGTTACCTGGGGGGCGATCAAGGGGTTAAACCTTTATTAGGGGGGGTTAGGGGGCTACCCTGGACCTAAAGGGGCCTAATCCTAACTGCCCTGCAACTTTTTACTATCACAGATGACACTAAAAGCAGTGATCAGTAAAATAAATGATCATTGCAATCAGTGACACTGTGATTGGGGGCTGGGGGGTGACCTGGGGGGTGATCTGGGGGTGACTGGGGGGTGAAATGTGTGCCTATGTGTACCTACGTGTCAGTGGACTGTTGGTGCACTAACCTGCTTCCTCTCTCCTCGGCGCCGGAATCGAAAAGACCGCCGCGAGGGAGATGACATCACTTCCTCCTGCCTGTGTTTACATCACATGGCGGAGGAAGCATTTTCATTGGCCGAAGGCGATCGCGAGGGGGTGGCCGAAATCGAATGGTCACCCCCTCATCTCTGAACGCTCCCCAACGCTAATGGCCGAGAAAGGGTTAAAATCGCCCGCAAGGAGTGGAGGAGTGGTGTATACAGCGCTCCTAAAGTGACCCAAAGATGCTGCTTGCAGGACTTTTTTTTAACATCCTGCAAGCGCAGCGCCCCAGTGTGAAAGCTTTTTAGCGCTAAAATGCCTGTAATGCACCTCAGTGTTTTCATGCAGTTTTGTTAGGCCCCTTTCACACTGGAGGCATTTTTCAGGCGCTTTTAGGCTTAAAATAGTGCCTGTAAAGCGCCTCCCCTGCAGCCCCAGTGTGAAAGCCTAAGTGCTTTCACACTGGGATGATGCGCTGGCAGGACGTTAAAAAAAGTCCTGCAGGCTGCATCTATAGGGCGGTGGAGGAGCGGTGTAAACACCACTCCTGCCCATTGAAATTAATGGGTAGCGTTGCTAAAACACCTGCAAAGTGCTTCGGCAGCAGCGCTACACGGGCACATTTAACCCTTTCTTCAGTCACTAGCGGGGCTTAAATGCGCCCCACTAGCAGTCGAATAGCGCCGCTAAAACGACGGTAAAGCGCCGCTAAAACTAGCAGTGTTTTACCATCAATGCCCACCCGCCTCCGTGTGAAAGCAGCCTTAATAGTTTTTTTTAATTGTGTTTTTTGTGCTGTACATACAGGGCAGGCAATGGCATCCTGAGAAGAACATGTGCCATATGTCACCTCTACTGACAATGATCTATCCTGCACAGAGAGGGAGTTGAAACACAGCAGTAACCTTTTTTATGCCTGTTCCCAATAAAATTCATGACACGACCATTGCATCTTGATTAGAAACCAAGAAAACAATACAAATCATTTTATAGTTTGCATTTTTTTAACCACTTGCTTACTGGGCGCATAACCCCCTTCCTGCCCAGGCAAAATTTCAGCTTTCAGCACTGTCACGCTTTGTAAAACAATTGCGCGGTCGTGCGACGTGGCTCCCAAACAAAATTGACGTCCTTTTTTCCCCACAAATAGAGCTTTCTTTTGGTGGTATTTGATAATTTCTACGGTTTTTATTTTTTGCGCTATAAACAAAAAAAGAGCGTCAATTTTGAAAAAAAACACAATATTTTTTACTTTTTGCTATAATAAATATCCCAATTTTTTTTTTAATATATATTTTTTTCTCAGTTTAGGCCGATACGTATTTTTCTACATATTTTAGGTAAAAAAATATAAAAATAAGCGTACAGTGATTGGTTTGCGCAAAAGTTATAGCATCTACAAAATAGTGGATGGAATTATGATTTTTTTTTTATTATTTATTTTTTCCTAGTAATGGTGGTTATCTGCGATTTTTATTGTGATTGCGATATTATGGTGGACACATCGGACACTTTTGACACATTTTTGGGACCATTCACATTTATACAGCGAACAGTGCTATAAATATGCACTGATTACTGTATACATGTGACTGGCAGGGAAGGGGTTAACACTAGGGGGCGAGGAAGGGGTTAAATGTGTTCCCTATTAGTGATTCTTACTGTGCGGGAAGGGGACTGACTGGGGGAGGTGACCGATGGTTGTCCCCATGTACAAGGGACACACCATCGGTCTCCTCTCCCTGACAGGACATGGATCTGTGTGTGTGTTTACACACACAGATGCACGTCCCTGGCTCTGTGACAGCCGATCGCGGGTACCTGGCGGACATCGTGACCGCCAGGCACGCGCATCGTCACCCACGTGACACGGCGGGCACAGCTTTTCCCCGATGCGCGCCCGCGGCGGCACACATCGCGGAAGTAAACAGGAGGACGTCCATGGACGCCTTCCCGGCAATTGAGCGCCGCGCCCGCGCTGTAGACATCTTTTGTCTATAGCGTGGGCGCGAAGTGTTTAAAAGAATAAAGTTTTGCTTTAAATTACAGGGAAAACATGGGTACAATACAAGGATCATCATCAGCCACATTAAAAATCCCACCTAACTCACCCTTTTTATCAGAGGCAGAGAGGCAGAGAGGCAGCCCAGGCTCAGCTCACACGGTCACTGTCCAGGGCACAGCCACAGCAGAATTCCTCAGAGTCCCACACTGAATCCCATTCCCAACCCTCACGCAGGAGATGGAAGATGGATGAGGTGTGTGGTGGATGAGGTGTGTGGGCGGAGCAATATTGATTGGCGCGGAGGCTGAGCGCTGTGAATGCTGGGGCGGCCACGGCCTCTTGACGTCACTGGTTGCTAGGCGACGGTCGGGACTCGGCAAACACAGTGCAGGAGAAAGCAGCCTTAGCAGCGGCACCGCACAGGCACAGCGCACCGCGGCGCCGACCAGCATCCGTTTCGCTCTGCTCTCTGCCCTGACTGAATGTCACACACTGACTCATGCTGATGAAAATATCTTGTCGGCCAGACTGCCGCCCCCTCCTAAATGCCGCCTGGTACCACGGTCCCATTGGGTCCCATGGTAGGGCCGGCCCTGTCGCCAAGGGCTCTAGTACTTTTAAAAACACTGGGTAGCTTTACAATTTGGATTTTAATTAAATGGCCCACAGCCTGGCTGAAAAATTACAGTTTAGAAAGATCTAGGCTTTCCTGTTTATGATCTGGAACAACCTGTATATTTGATCTCTCTCTTTCAAGTCTTACGCATGCACAGTGCACTCTCCTTCCCTGTTGCAGCAGTACTGAACTCAGCCATGGTGGGTCTTGAAAGAGGGAAGTAAACACTGCATTTGTGGTAAAATTAGATACATTTTATTATAGCAAGGTTTCCACAGAGCATCTAACAGGCTTATTAGAAGTAAAGGGGGACTGCAATTCACGGAGTCTGTGGTGCATAACATTCTCTCAGTATGTACAGTATTCAGGGCTTTTTTTCAGCTGGAACTTGGTGGAACTCAGTTCCACCACCTCTGACTCAGGCCCTCTGCTCCTTGCTCACCACTATTACTTGTAAACACAGAAGTCTGGCTTCTGTGTTACGAGTGACAGCTTGTCTCCCAATGGCTTCCACAGATCTGATCTCATGAGCGGACAAGGGAGGTGCAGAGCAGATCCCTACACCCCCACTGGATGAGCTCCTTGCAAATGAGAGAGGCCGAGCCACCTACAGTCTGCGGGGAGGTACTAGAGCTGGCTGGGTGTTTCAGCTTAATACAGCAACACAAGTAAGACATGTAGAATATGGTGAAGGAAGATGGGGCAATGGAAGTGGGGTTTCATGCAGAGTTAAGAGCTGAAGAGGGGTGAAAGTGAGATGTAGATAGGGGATGCAGAGGTAAACAGCTGTGGAAAAAGGCTGAACTCTGCACTCTGTGTATAGTGCACCCCTGAACTCTGCACCCAGTATGCAGCGCATGTTGCAAAGTACGATTGATAGGTGCAGTGGAGTTAATTCAGATCAGACGTTGTGGAGTAACAGGAACTGGCTTCTTTATTGGAACATAACCACACTAGCAAAGATGTCACTTCACATTGTAAGAAGAATCACAGACAGGAAAAAGAATCCAACAAGTACATCACTGTATACAGGAAATACAACACATCATAGCATAGCATATCACTGAACATTAGCGAACATCTTGTGTCCTTTTTCTAAACTGCAGTCAAATACAATAGGCTAAGCTGAAAGTTTGTTGTATCTCCAACAGCGCACCCCTGAACTCTGCACTGTTTATGTAGCACACCCTAGAACTCTGCACTCTGTGGGTAATATCCCCCTCCCCCGAACTCTGCACTCTGTACGTAATGCACTCCTGGTATTTAATGCCCCTTTAAAACCCTTGCACTGTTAGTGAAATTTGACCACACCCACTATTTCACTATTTGATGCTGTTTGGAGGGTGTGTGTGTGTGCGGGGAGGTTGGTTGTGGTTGAGTTCCTGCACCTATCATCTGAGAAAAAAAGCCCTGACTGTATTATTCATCATTTGCCGCTTGCAATGATATGCTTTCTGTATTAGGACTTATGGAGAAAATCTGGGCATAAACAGTTATCCCCACTCTGCCAGCTGATAAACTTTTTGGAAGAACTGTCAAATACAACAAAGGCCCTGGATAATGAAGGATGCTTGCTCTGCCCCAGTGGGCATACAGTATGTGAATTGACATTCTTGCATTGTTTTTGGTATGTTGTTGTCTTTATATACTATGATATATAATGTACTTCATGTTTTTATTTATAGACTAATCAGGAAATTGGGCAATGCCATCTAGTGACCAAGTGGAGTAGTGCCGTTCACGGCTTTTGTTTAGTCATTTTAGGAGGGTCAAAGAAAACAGAGATTTCTGGGAAAGGTCATGCGCCACCTTAGTTCTCTTCAGACTACAAGAGAGTACAATCGCCTCCTTGTGAAACCATTGCAGGTAGAATCTTATTTCTCGACTTATTTTCCCTTTTTTTACTGCTATGTGTTTAGGGACTTAGTTCTCTTCAGACTACAAGAGAGTATATCGCCTCCTTGTGAAACCATTGCAGGTAGAAACGTATTTCTCTACTTATTTTCCCTTTTTTTACTGCTATGTGTTTAGGGACTTAGTTCTCTTAGTTCTCTTCAGACTACAAGAGAGTATATCGCCTCCTTGTGAAACCATTGCAGGTAGAAACGTATTTCTCTACTTATTTTCCATTTTTTTACTGCTACGTATGTGTTTAGGGACTATCATAGACTCTCCTGTGGAGTTTATGTTATGCTAGTCAGCTGCAGTTAGGTATTTCCTGACCACCTCAGTCTAGTCTTGTGATAACCCATATATTGGTGAATTTGTACTATACTATTTATATTACATGTTTAGTTTCAATTGCAGTCTTGGGAATTGATTGTAGAATTTTACACTGTCCATGAGGCTGCTAGATCTAGGATGCAGTGGGCCGGTAGCCAAACAGGGCTGCTGACTAATCTGAGGTCTATAGTAAGAAGTATAGAAAGAATGGGGAGGATTAGCCAAGTATAGTTATCCTTTAATGTGTTAAAGTGGCAATGCCTTCTCATAGAGGTATTTAATAAGGGAGCTCATGAGTAATGACCTCAATACAGACCAACCAGAGCTGGACATTGTTATTCAATCTGGGAGTGTGTGTTTGTTCAAAGTAAAGGTTGTATTTACCTTAAAGTTTAAGTTGTGTTGAAGTTCTTCTTTAAAGTCCAATTTAAGTCATGTAAATAGATATACAACCAGATAGACACTGTACCAAGAAATATTTTCAGTCTTGCTTCCAAGTTGCAGTACTTGTGCAGTACTTGTGTCGAGTGTCTGAAAATTACTATGTAGTCTAAAAAGCACCGGATTTAGACCTACTGCAGTCAGGAAAATAGCCATACATGGATCGAAATTTGGCAGGTTCAGCAGGGATTGGCTGAATTTTCGATCCATGCATGGGCACTATCAATCTGTACAACTGCCTTTTCAGATTTTCCCTGCTCGATCAAGTTTACCCACTGTCAGAATACTATAGCTCCCTGGGGAGAATTCCTTCATCCACTTCAAATGTGTGGATAGGGGAATCGAGTCAGTTTTGTTTTTTGTTCAACCTCCTGGTTGAATGAAAAAAAAAAACTGACATCTTTAGGCTGCTTAAGAGAACTGGCCAGGGATGTACACTCGTGCTGAAGGGTGTGGCTGTTACTCAGCTATGCCAGCATACAACATTCAAGAAGGAGAGCAAACATTTATTTGAATTACTGTCTTGGTAATTTTTCCTGTAAACCTGTAGCAACACCCACAGCCAGAGCACATAGTCTAAACCCTGGAGGCATTTGAGTACCAGTAGGTTCACCAGCTTTAAGGGAAAGGTAGCTACTAAAGCTGAAAACATTGTCACTATATACGCAGACTGGCATGTTTGCATATGCAGCCTTATCACAAGTTCCAAAAGTAGACAGGTGGATCCTGCACAGGCATTGTACTTTGTACTTTGCCAGTGAGCTGGAGGATCTCACTAGTAGGGATGAGCTTCGAGTTCGAGTCGAACTCATGTTCGACTCGAACATTGCCTGTTCGCCCGTTCGCCCGTTCGCCGAACAACGAACAATTTGGGGTGTTCGCTGCAAATTCGAAAAGTCTATGGGAGAAATCTAAAGTGCTAATTATAAAGGCTTATATGCAAGTTATTGTCCTAAAAAGTGTTTGGGGACCTGGGTCCTACCCCAGGGGACATGTATCAATGCAAAAAAAAGTTTTAAAAATGGCCGTTTTTTTAGGAGCAGTGATTTTAATAATGCTTCAAGTGAAACAATAAAAGTGAAATATTCCTTTAAATTTCGTACCTGGGGGGGTGTGTATGATATGCATGTAAAGTCGCGAATGTTTCCCGTGCTTAGAACTGTCCCTGCATAAAATGTAATTTTTGAAGGAAAAAAAGTCATTTAAAACTCACTCGCGGCTATTAATGAATTGTCCCTTCAGGTCTGGAATGGATATTAAGGGGAACCCCGCCGCAAATGTAAAAAAAATGGCGTGGAGTCCCCCCAAAAATCCATACCAGACCCTTATCCGAGCACGCAACCTGGCCGGCCGCAGGGGAAGAGGGGGGGACGAGAGAGCGGCCCCCCCTCCCTCCTGAACCGTACCAGGCCACATGCCCTCAACATGGGGAGGATGTCCCCATGTTGATGGGGACAAGGGCCTCATCCCCACAACCCTTGCCCGGTGATTGTAGGGGTCTGCGGGCAGGGGGCTTATCGGAATCTGGAAGACCCCTTTAACAAAGGGGACCCCCAGATCCCGGCCCCCCCCTATGTGAATTGGTAAGGGGTACATTGTACCCCTACCATTTCAAGAAGAAAGTGTAAAAAAAGTAAATAAAAACACACAAACACCTTGGAAAAGTCCTTTATTAAAAAATAAAAAATAAATAAAAATAAAAAACATTCCAGCGATGAAATCCAGTGTCCCGCGGCGATCCCGATGTCCAGCGCTGTCCGTCATTGGTTGTGCCTAAGCGGACCTGATGGGGAACTTCCTCCGCAGTGTTTTAAATGTATAGACCCACCCCTTCTAAAGTTCCCCATCAGGTCCGCTCAGCGGACCAGATGCGGAACGCGAGAAGGGGCGGGTCTATTCATGTATTACACAGTGAAGGAAGTTGCCCATCAGGTCCGCTCTCTCGTCCCCCCCTTCTCCCCTGCGGCCGGCCAGGTTGCGTGTTTGGATAAGGGTCTGGTATGGATTTTTGGGGGGACTCCACGCCATTTTTTTTTAAATTTGGGGTGGAGTTCCCCTTAAAATCCATGCCAGATCTGAAGGGCCTGGTATGGATATTTAGGGGGAACCGCACACCATTTTTTTAAAAATTTGCGGCGGGGTTCCCCTTAATATCCATTCCAGACCTGAAGGGCCTGGTAATTGAATTTAGGGGAACCCCCACGCTTTTTTTTTTTTTATCAATGACTTTTCTATGTATTGATAAAAGCCGACAATTCATTAATAGCCGCGAGTGAGTTTTAAATGACTTTTTTTCCTTCAAAAATGACACTTTGTGCAGGGACAGTTCTAAGCATGGGAAACATGCGCCACTTTACATGCATATCATACACACCCCCTAGGTACGAAATTTAAAGGAAAATTTCACTTTTATTTTTTCATTATAAGCATTATTAAAATCACCGCTCCCGTAAAAACGTCTATTTTTTTAACTTTTTTTGCATTGATACATGTCCCCTGGGGCAGGACCCGGGTCCCCAAACACTTTTTAGGACAATAAATTGCATATTAGCCTTTATAATTAGCACTTTAGATTTCGAATGTTTGAGTCCATTGTATTTAATAGGGTTCTAAGTTTCACGCGAACACTCTGTCTGTTCACAGGTTCTGGTGCTCGGCTCATCCCTGCTCACTAGCAAAGATTTAGAAGTTGATCCTCAAGGTCTCTCACTAACAGCCTACCACAACTTCTGCACAGGCTGTGTTGTCAGAATTAGAACTCAAGATCCACATCCCAAACCATTTTTGGGGCAAACACAAGGAGGTCGAATTCATAATTTCCCTGCTCCAGAGCAGGGAAATGATTTCACAGGATGGCAAGAGTTTTTGTCTGGTGTCAACTAGGGATGGGCTATCTGTTCGGGTCAAACATGAGTTAGACTCGAACATTGGCTGTTCGCCGAATAGCGAAAAATTTGGGGTGTTCGCGGCAAATTCAAAAGCCGCGGAACACCTTTTAAAAGTCTATGGGATAAATTAAAAATGCTAATTTTAAAGATTAATATGCAAGTTTTTGTCATAAAAAGTGATTGGAGACCTGGGTCCTGCCCCAGGGGACATGTATCAATGCAAAAAAAGTTTTAAAAACTGGCGTTTTATAGGGAGCAGTGATTTTAATAATGCTTAAAGTGAAACAATAAAAGTGAAATATTCCTTGAAATTTTGTACCTGGGGGGTGTCTATAGCATGCCTGTAAAGTAGCTCATGTTTCCCGTGTTTAGAACTGTCCCTGCACAAAATGTCATTTCTAAAGGAAAAAAAGTAATTTAAAACTACTCGCGGCTGTAATAAATTGTCGGGTCCCAGCAATTCAGATAAAAGTAATTGAAAAAAAAGGCAGGGGTTTCTCCCCCCCCCCCCCGAACCAAAATTGAAAAAAAAAATGCGTGGGGGTCCCCCCCCCAATTCCATTACCAGGCCCTTTAGGTCTGGTATGGATATTAAGGCGAACCCTGCGCCAATTTTTAAAAAAAACGGTGTGGTGTTCCCCCCAAAAAAGACCCTTATCCGAGCATGCAACCTGGCAGGCCACATGAAAAGAGGGGGGGACGAGAAAGTTCCCCCCTCCTGAACCGTACCAGGCTAGATGCCCTCAACATAGGGACAAGGGCCTCATCCCCACAACCCTTGCCCGGTGGTTGTGGGGGTCTGCGGGCGGGGGCTTATCGGAATCTGGAAGCCCCCTCTAACAAAAGGGGACTCCCAGATGCCAGACCCCCTATGTGAATTGGTAACGGGGTACATTGTACCTCTACCATTTCACCCAAAAAAGTTACAAAAAAGGTAAAAAAAACACACACACACAGCTTGGGACAAGTCCTTTATTAAAAAAAATAAATAAAATTCCAGCGCTGTAAATCCTTCTATGACCCGGACCCGCCGATGCAAACAATACAGCCTCCTCCAAAGCTCCCGGCCGAATGATGCGCTACCCGTCTGACAGTTCTTATATAACCGAGGGCGGGGCCACCCGTGACGTGGACGGGTGACCCGACGATTTACAAACAAAATTGACATCCTTTTTTTTCCCACAAATCAAGCTTTCTTTTGGTGGTATTTGATCACCTCTGCGGTTTTTATTTTTTGCGCTATAAACAAAAAAAGAGCGACAATTTTGAAAAAAATGCAATATTTTTTAACTTTTTGCTATAATAAATATCCCCCAAAAATATATAAAAAAATGTTTTTTTCCTCAGTTTAGGCCGATACGTATTCTTCTACATATTTTTGGTAAAAAAATCGCAATAAACGTGTATTGATTGGTTTGCGCAAAAGTTATAGCATCTACAAAATAGGGGGTAGTTTTATGGAATTTTTATTAATAATTTTATTTTTACTAATGCCAGCGATCTGCAATTTTTATTGTGACTGTGACTTTATTGCGGACACATCGGACACTTTTGACACATTTTTGGGACCATTGTAATTTTTACAGCGATCAGTGCTATAAAAATGCACTGATTACTGTAAAAATTACACTGGCAGTGAAGGGTTTAACCAATAGGTGGCGCTGAAGGGGTTAAGTCAGTACTAGGGAGTGATTCTTACTGTTAGGGGGCGTGGCTACACGTGTCACGTCACTGATGACCGTTCCCGATCACGGGGAACATCCATCAGTGACATGTCACTAGGCTGGGAGGCAAATTTAAAGGGACGTACAGGTACACCCATTTGCCTGCCCGTGCCATTGTGTCGACGTACATCTGCGTGCGGCGGTCGGCAAGTGGTTAAAGGACTTGTCCCAAGCTGTGTGTGTGTTTTTTTACCCCGTTACCAATTCACATGGGGGGGCCGGCATCTGGGGGTCCCCTTTGTTAAAGGGGGCTTCCAGATTCCGATAAGCCCCCGCCCGCAGACCCCCACAACCACCGGGCAAGGGTTGTGGGGATGAGGCCATCCTCCCCATGTTGAGGGCAAGTGGCCTGGTACGGTTCAGTAGGGGGCACACTCTCATCCCCCCTCTTTTCCTGTGGCCTGCCAGGTTGCATGCTCGAAAAGGGTCTGGTATGTATTTTTGGGGGAACCCCACGCCATTTTTTTTATTTTGCTGCGGAGGTTCCCCTTAAAATCCATACCAGACCTGAAGAGTCTGGTATGGATTTTGAGGGGTACCCCACGCCATTTTTTTTTTAAATTGGCGCAGGGTTCCTCTTAATATCCATACCAGACCTGAAGGGCCTGGTAATGGAATTTGGGGGAAACCCCCACGCATTTTTTAAAAATTTTGGTTCCGTTTTTTTCAATGATTTTTATCTGTATTGCCGGGACCTGACAATTCATTAATAGCCGCGAGTAGTTTTAAATGACCTTTTTTCCTTTAGAAATTACATTTTGTGCAGGTACAGTTCTAAACGCAGGAAACATGTGCTACTTTACAGGCATACTATAGACACCCCCCAGGTACGAAATATAAATACTTCACTTTTATTGTTTCACTTTAAGCATTATTAAAATCACTGATCCCGAAAAAACTGCAGTTTTTAAAACTTTTTTTTGCATTGATAAATGTCTCCTGGGGCAGGACCCGGGTCCCCAAACACTTTTTATGACAATAACTTGCATATTAACCTTTAAAGTGAGCACTTTTGATTTTTCATGTTCGTGTCCCATAGACTTTAACGCGTGTTCGAACAAATTTTTTGCCTGTTCGTATGTTCTGGTGCAAACCGAAAGGGGGGTGTTCAGCCCATCCCTAGTGTCAACAGACTCTGCCCTAAAAATTTGTGGGCACCTGCTTTAAAGCTTTGGGCTTACCACAGATAAAACTGAAGCCTGTCTTTGGACATTACATAGTTACATAGTTTGTCAGGTGGAAAAAGACACAAGTCCGTCTAGTTCAACCAATAGCAAAAGTCAATAGATAAAAAACCTCCAACACTATTCACGCATTTGATCCAGAGGAGGCCAAAAGAGCATGGTCCAACTTGCTAGCACGGGGAAAGAAATCCTTCTTGATCCCTCAAAGGCAATCAGCTATTCCCCAGATTAACAATTTCTGGTGTTATTATTAATCCTGCAATAATTTAGGTTCCTGTTGACCAGTGGGCAGGTAATCTAATGTACAGCTCTACTCACCTTGCCTTTAGGGGCTTTGCACCAGGAGCAAATTACCTTCTTTGTCATTTACTATCACAGGGTGGTGGGTTATGTGAGGGAGAGCATGTGGCCAAACTGGAGATAGTTGTGGTGGTTTAGAACAGTGGAAGGAAGCATTTGTGAGATGTATTTTCAGTAGAGTTGAGCGGACACCTGGATGTTCGGGTTCGACGGGTTCGGCCGAACTTCGGAAAAAAGTTCGGGTTCGGGACCGAACTTTAACCCGAACCCGAACCCCATTGAAGTCAATGGGGACCCGGACTTCTAAGGACTAAAAAGGCTCTAAAAAAGTAATGGAAAGGGCTAGAGGGCTGCAAATGGCAGCAAAATGTTGTTAAGAGCATGGCAAGTGCTCTGCAAACAAATGTGGCTAGGGAAATAACTTAAAATAACATTAAAAAAAATAAAAAATATGCTGGAGGCCCCCTTTTCAGCAGAAGAGGTACAGGAAGTCATTAAGAACCTCAGAAACTCAACGGCACGATGCCACACATATGGTGGGAATGCCCCAGAATACGCCCTTTCTGGAATAAATTATTCAATTTAATGGATAAGCTAGTGGGAAAATAAAATACTTTGAAATAAAATTGTAGCGGGGTGCTAAATTTAAGGGAAGTGTTTGAGTGGTAAATAGGCTCAAACACCCTAATTCTGTAGGATTCATGGACCTTTTTGTCCTCGGGGGACAGTATTGGTGTGCAGTTCCCTGCGGCCTACAGGTGGCGCTGCCATGGTAGGCTAGGGTGGAACCGCCGATACAGTGCTGTGCCTTTTGTGTTCCCTCTTGGCAGTAGTACAGCGGGGCGGGGAACCTGCTGTGCATGCCGGGAGAGCATATAAAAGGGGCAGACCTTTGGCCTGGGGGCTGATGTCCAGTGGGGTCCGCGCCCAGGTGCCTTCGGCCTGGGTGCATGTGTTCCTGTTCCATCTCGGGCACCTTTAGCCTGGGGTGAGGTACTATCCTGGAGTTCCTGCTGTCCTGGGTATGGAGGCCTAGGGGCGGGAGTAAAGCTTGGAGTCCAGATCCTTCGTCTGGAGTCCGCTAAGGGTCGAGGAGTCTTAGGGTGCCGCCTCGTGTAGGGGACCCTGTTCCAGGGAAGGGAGGATCATTCTGATGGACCGATGCGGGATTCACAGTGAAGGAAGGGTCTGTTGACTCCCTGGAGAGATGTCTTCCCCTTGATATGGGCTAGGTTCGTAGAAGGAGAAGCTCAAGGTCATCTTGACTGTATCAGAGGCCTTATTCACCCGGCCCGTGGCAGGGGCCTTATACACCCTGGTCTGTGGCAGAGACCAAAGTTCTCCAGGTCCGTGGCAGGGGCCTTGTACACCCGGTCTGTGGCAGAGACCAACCTCAAGGTCTGTGGCAGAGACCGTGCACCTGAAACTGTTTGAGAAACCTAAGCAGTGAAGTGAATGTGCTACGTTTGTGCCTGGACCTCCTCCACACCTTAAGCTGTCCTGTTTCTTTGCTCTAACCTTTTCTATCCGAGTAGAGTTTATTTTGCCATGAGAGAATAAGAGTTGTAGTTTCAGCTGGTGTGGACATTGACTTTACTGGGAATTAAAGGACTTGCCTCTACCTACAGTAGAGGTGAGAATCATCCTCTGGAGGAGTTTTGACTCCGGCTGTGGACACGTCCCGTCAAGTACACCGTTCAACCTCTTTATATAGGAGGGTACGGGCTGGTAGTGCGGTGTGCCTTTCTCCCTCCTGCGAGGAGCCAACAACATAAAGGCAGGTAAGGGGGAAAGGATCTGTGCGCTACAAAAAAATAAAATAAAAATTATAATCTTGACCTAGGAGGACGAGGTCCATATGGAGTAGGAGGTTGAGGTGGCGGTGCATGTGGCTGTGTAGGTGGAAGCGGCGGTGGAGGAAGACGAGGTAGCCAACACTGGTTCAAAAATACAACAATGGCTGGGTAAGGCCGGTGATGTGTCGAATTCTGTCCCCCGTCGAATAGTGTCCACCCTGTACTGCGCTTGCTCAGTATGTAGGACAAGGGGATTTCGAAAATCTCCCAAGACGAACGGCGCCTGCGTGGTGAGTTCAGGTGAAGGCCACACCATCCGTGGTTCAAGCCGAGCCAAGTGAGGCCGTGCTCGAAGCGTGGCGATCGAAGCGAGCCCGTGAGGGGCCCTGTTACTATGTGCTACCGTATGTCCACTTGGATGGTGGGGCTTGAACCTGCACTCACGGCGCTGGTGCCGTTCATCTTCGGAGATTTCGTGAATCTCCTTGTCCTCTGTACTGCGCAAGCACTGCGCCTTCGCAGTACGGGCCGGACACAATCCGATGGCCGGACAGTTTTTGTCACAACACCGGTATACATGTCTTTTCTGCAGAAGGTACGGACAAGTCCTGTGGGATCAATGCCTGGTTCATTTTAATGAACGTGAGCTTGTCCACATTGGCTCTGGACAGGCGGCTGCTCTTGTCTGTGATAACGCCCCCTGCCGTGCTAAATACACGTTCAGATAATACACTGTCTGCAGGGCAGGCCAGCACCTCCAAGGCATAAAGGGCAAGCTCAGGCCATGTGCCCAATTTGGAGACCCAGAAGTTAAAGGGGGCAGACCCGTCATCCAATACGTGTAGGCCTGTGGACACATACTGCTCAACCATGTTGGTGAAATGCTGCCTCCTGCTAAGACGTTCCATCTCAGCTGGTGGTGCTGGTTGTTGTGTCGTGCTGACAAAGCTTTTCCGCATTTCGGCCATGCTAACCCTGCCTTCTGAGGTGCTGCCGGTGCCCCGGCTGTGTTGGCGACCTCTTCTTCCTCCTCTGCCTTCGCCTTGTGCTTCCACCGTATGCCCGCTGTCAGGTGGGAATGCCACCAGCAGCGCGTCTACCAGCATGCGCTTGCAGTCGCGCATCTTACGATCCTGCTCCAGTGAGGGAATTAAGGACGGTACGTTGTCCTTGTAACGGAGATCCAGCAGGGTGGCCACCCAGTAATCAGCACCAGTTAAAATGTGGGCAACTCGGCGGTCATTGCGGAAACACTGCAGCATGTAATCGCTCATGTGTGCCAGGCTGCCCAGAGGCAAAGAAAAGCTGTCCTCTGTGGGAGGTCTATCGTCTGTGTCCTCTGTATCCCCCCAGCCACGCACCAGTGATGGCCACGAGCCCACAGTACGTAACCGCTGAATCGCACAGCTACAGAACTGCAGAAAATGCTATAAAAAAAAATGTTTTTTTTTTAGTATAGCACAGTACAAGAAAAATATATAGAAATTGTTTATTTCACACACCTCCAGATATGTATTTCACACTGCAAAAATATTTTTTGTGGCCCTAAATGGGTGTTTTTGGAAGAGCAGAACACACCCACAGTACGTAACCGCTGAATCGCACAGCTACAGAACTGCAGAAAATGCTATTAAAAAAAAAAGTTTTTTTTAGTATAGCACAGTACAAGAAAAATATATAGAAATTGTTTATTTCACACACCTCCAGATATGTATTTCACACTGCAAAAATATTTTTTGTGGCCCTAAATGGGTGTTTTTGGAAGAGCAGAACACACCCACAGTACGTAACCGCTGAATCGCACAGCTACAGAACTGCAGAAAATGCTATTAAAAAAAAAAGTTTTTTTTAGTATAGCACAGTACAAGAAAAATATATAGAAATTGTTTATTTCACACACCTCCAGATATGTATTTCACACTGCAAAATATTTTTTGTGGCCCTAAATGGGTCTTTTTGCAAGAGTACATTAAAGTGCAAATTTTTTTTTGCCCTAAATGGGTCTTTTTTTGCACAAGCAAAATAAAATGCAAATTGTTTTTTTTTTTCTTTTTTTTGCCCTCTATGGGTCTTTTGGAAAAAAGCACAATAAAGTGCTTTTTTTTTTTTTCCCTAAATGGGTCTTTTTGCAAGAGCAGAATACACCCACAGTATGGAAACGGTGTATCTCTCAACGTAATATATGCAGTGCTGGTGCACTGAGCTTGCAGATAAAAGATAGATTTTCTCTGACACTGGGCTCATGGCAGTGTAAAAAGACTGTGCACTGCAACACAAACAGGTAAACCTATGCAGATTGCTGAGTTATATCTCTGAATCTGGACTCCTATTCCTATATAATAAATCTCTCTCCCTGAAAGCACCAACAGGAACCTGGCCCTACACTACACTATCTCTCTATCTTTTCCCTCAGATTGCAGAATCAGGACTACCTCATGTATTTTACAATCTCTCCCTATTAGCAACAGCAGCAGCCAAGATCCTCTCCCTATCTATTCTGAAGCAGAGTGACGTGTGTGCTGTGTGCCTCTAGCTTATATAGAAGCTGGGTCACATGTTGAACTGACCAATCACAGCCATGCCATTAGTAGGCATGGCTATGATGGCTTCTAAGGGCACACCAGCTAATCAAAAGGTGATTGGCTGGCCCCTGAAGCATTTCTAACTGCGCCATTAGATTGCCGAACCCGAACCCGGACTTTCGTGCAAAGTCCGGGTTCGGGAAAAAGCTAAATTTCGGTATGAACCCGAACTTTACAGTTCGGGTTCGCTCAACACTAATTTTCAGCTCAGGGGGTGAGTGCAAGAGAAGGTTAATGGTTTTACCTGCATAATTTTGATATAGTAGGGATGAATATGGGTATATGTAATGACCTGAGGATCATAGAAACATGCAGGAGGAAAAAATGTATTCTGGAGGCAGAATACTCCTATGGCAAAACAAAACTCTAAGTTAGGCAGTATCCTAAGTGTTAATAGTAAAAAAGAAAAACTGCGCTAGAAAAGCCTACAAAAAAGCCTACAAAACAAGCTGCAACACGGAGTGGGATACACACAAATACAAGGGAAAAAAATAATAGTTGCACTCTAATTAATATGACAAGTGAAACTAAAATATGAATAGATCAATAAATGATGAATGATTATATCCCCACACATATGAATGTGATAAATAAACCTGTGAATAAATAAAACACCAAAATATCTGAAATAAATATGGTCCCAAAAATATGAACAAGTGAATAATAGTCCTGTGAAAAAAAATCCTGTAAAAAAGGTTCAAAAAAAATATATCCAAAGCACAAAGTCTTATGTGAAAATAAATCTGAGTAAATCCAACATGTAAATTATTTGCAGACAGAAACTCAAGGAAAACTCAAGGAAAGGGTGTCAATAAGTGAATACATCAAACTTCATGTGACTCTCAGAACACCATGAATCCACCACCGGAAGAAATATGCACTTACCAGCTTCACAGACCAGAATAGCCTGTGGCTTACACCCAGCCAGGGTCCTTTTGCTCATGATGGTTCCAAAGGATAGTACTGGTCAATAGTGATGAGCCGAACACCCCCGGGTTCGGTTCGCACCAGAACCCGCGAACGGACCGAAAGTTCGCACGAACATTAGAACCCTATTAAATACAATGGATGCGAACGTTCAAATTCTAAAGTGCTAATTATAACGACTATTATCCATGTTATTGTCCTAAACAGAGTTTGGGAACCCGGGTTCTGCACCAGGGGACATGTATCAATGCAAAAAGAAGTTTTAAAAACGGCCATTTTTCGGGAGCAGTCATTTTAACCACTTAAGCCCCGGACCATTTGGTAGCTAAAGGACCAGAGGTGAATTCAGAATTTTGCACTGCGCTGCTTTAACTGTAAATTGTGCGGACATGCAATGTTGTACCCAAACAAAATTTGCGTCCTTTTCTTCCCACAAATAGAGCTTTCTTTTAATGGTATTTGATTGCCTCTGCGATTTTTATTTTTTGCGATATAAACGGAAAAAGACCGAAAATTTTGAAAAAAATTGATATTTTCTACTTTTTGTTATAAGAAAAATCGAATAAACTCAATTTTAGTCATACATTTAGGCCAAAATGTATTCAGCCACATGTCTTTAGTAAAAAAAACGTCAATAAGTGTATATTTATCGGTTTGCGCAAAAGTTATAGCGTTTACAAACTAGGGTACATTTTCTGGAATTTACACAGCTTTAAATTTATGACTGCCTATCTCATTTCTTGAGGTGCTAAAATGGCAGGGCAGTACAAAACCCCCCCAAATGACCCCATTTTGGAAAGTAGACACCCCAAGGAAATTGCTGAGAGGCATGTTGAGCCCATTGAATATTTTTTTTTTGTCCCAAGTGATTGAATAATGACAAATAAAAAAAAAAAAATTACAAAAAGTTGTCACTAAATGATATATTGCTCACACATGCCATGGTTATATGTGGAATTGCACCCCAAAATACATTCTGCTGCTTCTCCTGAGTACGGGAATACCACATGTGTGGGACTTTTTAGGAGCCTAGCCACGTACGGGACCCCGGAAACCAAGCACCGCCTTCAGGATTTCTAAGGGCGCAAATTTTTGATTTCACTCCTCACTACCTATCACAGTTTTGAAGGCCATAAAATGCCAAAATAGCACAAAACCCCCCCAAATGACCCCATTTTAGAAAGTAGACACCCCAAGGAAATTGCTGAGAGGCCTGTTGAGCCCATTGAATATTTTTTTTTTGTCCCAAGTGATTGAATAATGACAAAAAAAAAAAAAAAATTACAAAAAGTTGTCACTAAATGATATATTGCTCACACATGCCATGGTTATATGTGGAATTGCACCCCAAAATACATTTTGCTGCTTCTCCTGAGTACGGGGATACCACATGTGTGGGACTTTTTAGGAGCCTAGCCGCGTACGGGACCCCGAAAACCAATCACCGCCTTCAGGATTTCTAGGCACAAATTTTTGATTTCACTCCTCACTACCTATCACAGTTTCGAAGGCCATAAAATGCCAAAATAGCACAAAACCCCCCCAAATGACCCCATTTTGGAAAGTAGACACCCCAAGCTGTTTGCTGAGAGGCATGGTGAGTATTTTACAGCTCTCATTTGTTTTTGAAAATTAAGAAAGATTTTTTTTTTCAATTTTCAAAACTTTGTGACAAAAAGCGAGATCTGCAAAATACTCACAATACCTCTCAGCAAATAGCTTGGGGTGTCTACTTTCCAAAATGGGGTCATTGGGGGGGTTTTGTGCCATCTGGGCATTCCATGGCCTCCGAAACTGTGATAGGCAGTGAGAAGTGAAATCAAAAATTGACACCCTTAGAAAGCCTGAAGGCGGTGATTGGTTTTTGGGGACCCGTACGCGGCTAGGCTCCCAAAAAGTCTCACACATGTGGTATCCCCGTACTCAGGAGAAGCAACAGAATGTATTTTGGGGTGTAATTCCACATATGCCCATGGCATGTTTGAGCAATATATCATTTAGTGACAACTTTGTGCAAAAAAAAAAAAAATTGTCTTTTTTCCGCAACTTGTGTCAACATATAAAATATTCCATGGACTCGACATGCCTCTCAGTATATAGCTTGGGGTGTCTACTTTCCAAAATTGGGTCATTTGGGGGGGGTTTTGAACTGTTCTGGCATTTTATACACAACATTAGGAAGCTTACATCCACTCTTCTAACCACTTGAAGACAAAGCCCTTTCTGACACTTTTTGTTTACATGAAAACATATTTTTTTTTGCAGGAAAATTATGTTGAACCCCCAAACATTATATATATTTTTAAAGCAAAGGCCCTACAGAATAAAATGGTGGGTGTTGCATTTTTTTTTCTACACAGTATTTGCGCAGCGATTTTTCAAACGCATTTTTTGGGGAAAAAAATACACTTTTTTTTATTTTAATGCACTAAAACACACTATATTGCCCAAATGTTTGATGAAATAAAAAAGATGATCTTAGGCCGAGTACATAGATACCAAACACGACATGCTTTAAAATTTCGCACAAACGCGCATTGGCGACAAACTACATACATTTTTAAAAGCCTTTAAAAGCCTTTACAGGTTACCCCGTTAGATTTACAGAGGAGGTCTACTGCTAAAATTACTGCCCTCGATCTGACCTTCGCGGTGATACCTCACATGCATGGTGCAATTGCTGTTTACATATGACGCCAGACCGACGCTTGCGTTCGCCATTGGGCAAGAGCAGGGCAGGACAGGGGTGCTTTTTTTTTTTTTTATTATTAATTTTGCTTTTTTATTTTATTTTTAAATTGTTCCTTCCATGTTTTTTTTTTTTTTATCATTTTTATTGTTATCTCAGGGAATGTAAATATCCCCTATGATAGTAATAGGTAGTGACAGGTACTCTTTTTTTGAAAAAACTGGGGTCTAGACCCTAGATCTTTCCTCTGCCCTCAAAGCATCTGACCACACCAAGATCGGTGTGATAAAATGCTTTCCCAATTTCCCAATGGCGCTTTTTATATCCGGGGGGGGGGACATTCCCTCCCACTGCTTGTAAAAGCAGTCCAGAGGCTAATTAGCCACTAGGGTTGCTTTTACATTAAAGCCGGCCGCTGGCTGAAAAGAATGATACCAAGATGATACCTAAACCCGCAGGCATCAATCTGGTATAACCATTCAAAGTCCAGCAACATACCAGTACGTTGCTGGTCCTTGTTGGACATGTATTGTAATCTTTTTTTTCATGCAGCCAGGTGGCTGAACGAAAAAAGAGATTGATCGGTGGGTATGCCCACCATTAGAATACCGCCCTTCATCCACCCACTTCTAATGATGGGCATACATGCACCATTTATATATGCCGAAGCATGGGGGCATCCTCCCGCAAAAAAGTTATGCCGCACACACATGGTCGGACTTTTCCACGGGCAAGCCTCCGTCGGAATTTCGACCGTATGTACGCGGCATTAGGAGCAAAATCGCTCCTCCGCCCCTGCTGCCCCAATGCTTCGGCATATTTGCTTCTTTTTTTTTTTAACTGTGGTGGTGAAATCACCTCCTACAGCACTGGAGTCGCAGGGATCAGGCCTGTCTCTGCGAACGCTGCAGTTATGTGTGTTGTGTTTTGTAAGTGACAGTGATCGATCGATACTGCACTTGGGTGGCCTGGGCTGGACGGAGGGGCAAAACGCAGGTGCTAGCAGGTATCTGGGCTGATCCCGCTAACACTGCGTTTTTGGGAACCCTAAACTGCTGGGGACGCTAGTATAGATCTGATCAGATCAGATATTGATCTGTTCAGATACTATACCACTAAGGGAGGTGTATGCTTCACGCGTGGGTGTTAGCGTTACTGACACTAACCTGACGCTGCCTGGGGTGTGACGCAGACCCTCTCTGACGCTAAAACCTAATTGATATCACCCGCCGGGTGATCAGGGGGTTAAACCTTTATTGGGTTATATACGGCGGGTGCCCTGACACTATAAAAAGCAAACTAACTAACCAGCGTCACCCGTAACACTTATATGATGATTACTGGTGAAAGGGTTAACTAGGGGCAATTAGGGGGTTAAAACCTTTATTAGATAATATATGGGGGTACCTGACGCTATAAAAACCTGCGGTGAACCTAAAAAAAATTACTGGCTACCGATCTGCATCACCGACGCTAAGACATCGATCAGAAAAATGATCGCTTAGTGACAGTGGTGATAGGGGGTGAAAGGGTTACCTGGGGGGCGATCAAGGGGGTTAAACCTTTATTAGATAATTTATGGGGGGTACCCGACGCTATAAAAACCTGCGGCGAACCTAAAAAAAAAATACTGGCTACCGATCAGCATCACCGACGCTAAGACATCGATCAGAAAAACGATCGCTTAGTGACAGTGGTGATAGGGGGTGAAAGGGTTACCTGGGGGGCGATCAAGGGGGTTAAACCTTTATTAGATAATTTATGGGGGTACCCGACGCTATAAAAACCTGCGGCGAACCTAAAAAAAATTACTGGGTACCGATCTGCATCACCGACGCCAAGACAGCGATCAGAAAAATGATCGCCAAGCGACGGCGGTGCTAGGGGGTGAAAGGGTTATCTGGGGGGTGATCAAGGGGTTAAACCTTTATTAGGGGGTGTTAGGGGGCTACACTGGACCTAAAACTAAATGTAGTGACACTTTTACAGTCACAAATGTCACTGATTGCAGTGATCAGTAAATAAATGGTCACTGCAATCAGTGACACTGTGACTGGGGGCTGGGGGGTGATCTGGGGTGGCCTGGGGGGGCGATTTATGTGCCTATGTGTGCTGGTGTTAGTGTAGTGTTAGTGCACTGACCTGTGTGTCTTCTCTTGTACGACGCTTGGTATATGTGAGCGCCGCACAGGAGATGACATCGCTTTCTCTATCTGTGTAAACAGTACACAGACAGAGGGGGCATTTCTATTCGCCGGGAGCGATCACGGGGGGGTGGTCGGAATCGAACGGCCGCCCCCCCATCTCGGAATGCTCCCAGACGAATTCCGACCGCTCACTGTACAGAAGGGGGGTCCGATCGGACCCCCCAACTGTACAAAGGCAATCACGTATGCTCTACGTGATTGTGCCTGTCGGTGCCATTGTGCCGACGTATATATACAGTGAGCGGTCGTTAAGTGGTTAATGATGCATAAAGTGAAAAAAAAAAAGTCAAATATTCCTTTAAATATTGTACCTGGGGGGTGTCTAAAGTATGCCTGTGAAGTGCCACGTGTTTCCCGTGTTTAGAACTGTCCCTGCACAAAATTACATTTCTAAAGGAAAAAAAAGCCATTTAAAACTGCTTGCGGCTTTAATGTAATGTCTGGTCCCGGTAATATGGATGAAAATCTTTAAGAAAAATGGCATAGCTACCCCATCACCCCCCCCCCCCCTACCCCAGCCAATTACCAGCCCCTTTGGGTCTTGTATGGATATTAAGGGGAACCCCGCACACAAAATAAAAAAGGCCCTATATACTCTGAACAGCCGTATACAGGCGGTGCATACAAGACAGGGACTGTAGGTTTGTTCTTATGTAGAATCTGTTTGTAATTTTGAACAGGTACATTGTTTAAGTGTAGCTCCAGCCAAAAAATTTATTTTTAAGCTTTTTGGAAAACATAGGGAAGGGTTATCACCCCTGTAACATTTGTTTTGCTATCTGTGCCCCTGTTCAGAACATTTCACCTCACTTTGCGTCCCAATGACAACTGTTTTTGAAATGTGGTGTTTTTATTGAAACAAGGATTGGTGATAAAGCATCAGTAGAGACGAGACACCTTTCTCCCATATTAATTCTTACAGGAGAGAATTTTCCTTCCAAGGGGTAGATTTCCTCTCACTTCCTGTTGTCTTCTTCCGTTTGCAAGTAGTAGTCGTTTGTAAGTTGGATGTTTGAAAGTAGGGACCTGCCGTATATACTCTGCAGAAATTGGCCCCTTAGGTGTTGGTGTTGGCACAACACTGTAAGCACTCACAGTTACTCTTGGTGGGTGCTGGAACGCCCTGCTCTCAACTATTATATCAGGAATTGTAATAACATATAATTGTTGAACAGTGGTAGTAAAAATTGGGCCTTTGATGGTGGTGCTGGTGCCACAACACTGTAAGGCCTGACAGTTACTCTTGGTGGGCGCAGCAATGGGCCCTGCTGTGAATTATTAGATCAATAATTATAATTGCATGCCCCTGTTGAACAGGGGCTGAAAAATTGGGCCTTTGGTGGTGGTGGTGGTGGTGGTGGTGGTGGTGGTGTTGACACAACACTGTAAGGCCTGACAGTTACTCTTGGTGGGCGCAGCAATGGGCCCTGCTGTGAATTATTAGATCAATAATTATAATTGCATGCCCCTGTTGAACAGGGGCTGAAAAATTGGGCCTTAGGCACTGGTGGCACAACACTGCAACCCCTCACAGATACTGTACTTGGAGCACAGCAATGAGGCCTGTTGCAAAGTATTGCATCAAAAATTGTAATTACATGCCCCTGGGGCTGAAAAATTGGGCCTTAGCCACTGGTGGCGGCACCCATAAACCAAAATGATCTTCCAAGCTATCATCATTAATCGGATCATTGAGGAGGAGGAGGAGGATAGCCAGTCAACATAACAGCACAGGCACTCAGCATCAGCATCAGTCTTGAAGGGATGTGACATTTTAAAATCAATTAGTCTGTTATATCAGCATCAGGTGTGTGGTAGCTGGTGGTGATCCAAGACTGGTTCATCTTGATGAAAGTCAGTCGATCAACCGAGTCGGTGGACAGGCGCACCCTGTGATCCGTGACAAATCCTCCAGCAGCACTGAATGTGCGTTCTGAAAGAACGCTGGATGCAGGACAGGCCAGTAGCTCAATTGCATACTGTGCAAGCTCTGGCCAGTGATCCATCCTCAAGACCCAGTAAGCCAGAGGATTTTCGGTGGGGAAGGTATCCAAGTCTGACCTTGCCCCTAGGTATTCCTGCACCATGTATATCAGACGCTGGCGATGGTTGCTGGAACCGATCATACTTTGGGGCTGCGGACTAAAGAATTGTCTGAACGCATCGGTCAGACGGCCACCTTCCCCACCGCTCCTTCTTTGACTGCCCGAAGCCTCAGCAACTCGTTGTCCACGACCAGGAGTTTGTTACCTCCCAGTCTCTGGGAACGCGTTGCACAGACCTTTCTGCAAGGCCTCCCGGAGTTGTCTCATCCTCTGCTCCCTCTGCGACGGTAACATAAGGTCCGCAACCTTACCCTTGTACCGTGGATCAAGGAGAGTGGCCAGCCAGTAATGGTCCCTCTCCTTGATCCGAAGAATACGAGGATCCTTCCGCAGACTTTGCAGGATCAGGGAGGCCATGCAGCGTAGGTTAGCTGAGGCATTCAGTCCGGAGTCCTCTGGGTCACTAAGGACGACATGATCCGCAGCCACCTCCTCCCAGCCACGTACAAATCCACTGGTTTCTTGGGACTGTAAATCATCCCTAAAAGACTGCTGCTGATGATGCTGAGTGCCAGCCTCCACCTCCATGCTGACACAATCCTCCTCCTCCTCCTCCTCCTCCTCTTTCTGTGCGATGGGTGGGACAGAAGTTACACTGTCTGGGTAAAGGGGGCCTTGAGAGGCAAGGAAGTCCTCCTCTTCCTGCCTCTGTTCTGCCTCAAGTGCCCTGTCCATTATTCCACGCAGCGTGTGCTCCAACAGGTGGACAAGAGGTACATGTCAGGGTCACCTGTGGCCAGGTGACAGATGCACACCGTAGGGGGACAGGAGTGCACCGCGAGGTAGTGAACCCTATGGCTGGCTTCTGTGGATAGGAAACTGGGTGGTTGTGGAAAGCGGGACCAGAGGAGCACAACCGGGATCCCAACGGAAGCGAGAGCCAAGATTCCCCAGGGCGCGGAGTCTAAGACCCAGCTGGTCTTCTCCAGGGCCTCTAGTGGTGAGGATGTTACGCTGCAGGCTGGGACCAGGTCGCGGCCCCTGGAGTTTCCTAGCTCACGCCCCGTAGGATAAGGGGAAGCAGCAGCACACGATAGAGAGAACCGAATAACAAGCCGAAGGTCAGGGGCCACAAGCAGACAAGGATAACGAAGAACGAGCCGAAGGTCAAGGGTCACGAGCAGACAGGGATGGTCGGGGACAAGCCAATAACGTAACAGAGAGACAGACGTAGCACACGGCAGGCAGGAACCCAAACACACAATGCCTAACAAACACGTTGATCAGCAAAGCAGGCTTGCAGTGCACAGGTTAATATAGTGTTCAGTGATAGGGCCTGGGGTGGAGTCAGGCTGGGAGGAGATTATAAAGGAAGCCAGGTGAAGGAGGTCTGGTCTCTAGATGAACACATGAGGAGGAAGGTAAGATGGCAGACAGACATTAATGCATATCCATGACAGTACCCTCCCTCTTACGAGGCCTCCCCCTTCCCCGCCTGGGCCCAGGTTTAGAGGGAAACTTCAGATGAAACTCCTTTAACAGACGAGGTGCAAAGACCTCAGATGCAGTGATCCAAGACCTCTCCTCAGGACCAAACCCTTTCCAATGAACGAGGTACTGAAGAACGCCTTTACAGAGTCGGGAGTCCAGAATTACTGTCATGGATATGCATTAATGTCTGTCTGCCATCTTACCTTCCTCCTCATGTGTTCATCTAGAGACCAGACCTCCTTCACCTGGCTTCCTTTATAATCTCCTCCCAGCCTGACTCCACCCCAGGCCCTATCACTGAACACTATATTAACCTGTGCACTGCAAGCCTGCTTTGCTGATCAAACTGTCAGGGTCACCTGTGGCCAGGTGACAGATGCACACCGTAGGGGGACAGGAGTGCACCGCGAGGTAGTGAACCCTATGGCTGGCTTCTGTGGATAGGAAACTGGGTGGTTGTGGAAAGCGGGACCAGAGGAGCACAACCGGGATCCCAACGGAAGCGAGAGCCAAGATTCCCCAGGGCGCGGAGTCTAAGACCCAGCTGGTCTTCTCCAGGGCCTCTAGTGGTGAGGATGTTACGCTGCAGGCTGGGACCAGGTCGCGGCCCCTGGAGTTTCCTAGCTCACGCCCCGTAGGATAAGGGGAAGCAGCAGCACACGATAGAGAGAACCGAATAACAAGCCGAAGGTCAGGGGCCACAAGCAGACAAGGATAACGAAGAACGAGCCGAAGGTCAAGGGTCACGAGCAGACAGGGATGGTCGGGGACAAGCCAATAACGTAACAGAGAGACAGACGTAGCACACGGCAGGCAGGAACCCAAACACACAATGCCTAACAAACACGTTGATCAGCAAAGCAGGCTTGCAGTGCACAGGTTAATATAGTGTTCAGTGATAGGGCCTGGGGTGGAGTCAGGCTGGGAGGAGATTATAAAGGAAGCCAGGTGAAGGAGGTCTGGTCTCTAGATGAACACATGAGGAGGAAGGTA
Source organism: Rana muscosa (assembly GCA_029206835.1). NCBI lineage: Eukaryota > Metazoa > Chordata > Amphibia > Anura > Ranidae > Rana > Rana muscosa. Next base: position 44,852,907 of record CM055118.1, read on the forward strand.
AGATGGCAGACAGACATTAATGCATATCCATGACAGTACAGTGTCACTGATGCATGCACTGTCACTGCTCACCATCCTCGTGGCCTCCTCAAATGGTGCCAGGACAGTGCATGCATCCCTGATCATGCCCCACTGGCGTGGTGAAAAAAAAACCGAGCTCCCCTGACCCTGTCCTGGTGCCGTAGTCGCACAGGTACTCATTGATGGCCCTCTGCTGCGTGTGCAGCCGCTGCAGCATGGCCAACGTTGAGTTCCACCTGGTGGGCATGTCACATATAAGGCGGTTCTTGGGCAGGTTCAACTCCTTTTGCAGCTCAGCCAGCCGAGCACTGGCATTATAAGATCTGCGGAAATGCACACAGACTTTCCTGGCCTGCCTCAGGACATCCTGTAAGCCCGGGTACCTGCCCAAGAACCGCTGCACCACCAGGTTAAGGACGTGAGCCATACAGGGCACATGGGTCAGTTGTCCCTGTCGGAGGGCGGAGAGGAGGTTGGTGCCATTGTCGCAAACCACCATTCCTGGCTTAAGCTGGCGTGGCGTCAACCACCTCTCGGCCTGCCCCTGCAGAGCAGACAGGACCTCTGCCCCAGTGTGGCTCCTGTCCCCCAAACACACCAGCGCAAGCACAGCATGGCATCTTTTTGCCTGCGTACTTGCGTAGCCCCTTGAACGCCTACGGAGCACCGCTGGTTCCGAGGACAAACCACAGGAAGAGGCCATGGAGGAAGAAGAAGAGGAGGGGGTGGAGGAGAGAGGTGTGTCACAACCAGTAGTAGCATTTTGGAGGCGTGGCGGCGGAACAACCTCCAACACTACTGCACCTTGTCCTGCATCCTTCCCAATTGCCAAAAGAGTGACCCAATGGGCCGTGAAAGAAAGGTAACGTCCCTGTCCATGCCTGCTGGACCATGAGTCAGCGGTAATATGCACCTTACCGCTGACCGCCCTGTCCAGCGAGGCCAAGACATTGCCTTCCACATGCCTGTAGAGAGCCGGAATCGCCTTCGTGAGAAAAAGTGGCGTTTGGGAACCTGCCACTGAGGAACCGCACATTGCACAAACTCACGGAAGGGGGCCGAGTCTACCAACTGAAAAGGCAGCAGTTGAAGCGCTAGCAATTTAGCCAAGCTAGCATTCAACCGCTGGGCATGTGGATGGCTGGGAGTGAACTTCTTTCGACGGTCCAGCAGCTGGGGCAGGGAAATTTGCCTGCTAGAATCGGACGTCGGTGTACTGCTAGCAGAGTGGCCGCAAGTACTTGGCTGTGACACACCTAATTCTACACCTTCATTCCTCAGTGCAGGTTTCAGAGAGGACTGAAGGTATACTGGGGTTGGAGATCCCAGCTGATGCGGTGCAAGGAGAGGTCCACTTTGTTCTTTGGTGTGGGTCTTTAAGGTAGGCTTGCCAACGAGCTGCATGGCAGGTCAACATATGTCTGATCAAGCATGTGGTGCCCAAGCGGCTGATGTTTTGGCCACGCGATATACGCTTGAGACATATGTTGCAAACAGCAGCTGTGCGATCTGATGCACTCGCCTCAAAAAAGGCCCACACCAAAGAACTTTTTGAATGACAGGCAGAGGCAGCGCCCTGCACAGGCGGAGCTCTGCGGTGTGATTCCGTCGGTGTGCTGCCCATACGCTGGCCACCCAAGGGCATCCTGCCTCGTTGGAGATGTGCCTCCTCCTCATCCTCCTCCTCCTCCTCTCTCCTATTAGGCACCCACGTGGAGTCAGTGACCTCATCATCCCCTCCCTCCTCATCACTGGAGCCAATCTGGCAGTATGCTGCAGCTGCTGGAGCATGACTGCCAGATTGGTGTCCTTCTTGAGCATCCCCTCTCTCAGCTCTCACGCTACTGCCTTCCTCTAGCTGGGTATCATCATCAGATCCTTCGAAACGCTGGGCATCCTCCTGGAGCATGTACCCAACACTGTGCTCAAACAGTTCGGGGGACTCCTCAGGAGGAGAACATGGTGGGTCTAGGGAAGGAGTGACTAATGATGACATTGATACCAGAGAAGAGGACGCTTTGGCAGCTGCTTTGCCAGTACCCTGAGCCTGGGTGAGAGAGGATGAGGAGGATGAGGTGGGCTTGGTCATCCACTCTACCAAGTCTTCGGCATGATGTGGCTCAACATGTCCAGCTGCCGAAAAGAAGGACAAGCGTGTCCCATGGCCATGTGCTGATGACAATGCACCGCGTCCACGACCAGCACTGTTGCCCCCAGACACAGAGCCTGCTTGCCCTCTTTTTTTGCCTCCTGACTGTCTGCCTCTCCTTGTTTGCCTTCCAGACATTTTAATGGATGGCCTGCAGGGAGATGGGAAAAACAGCAATAAGGGCTACCTTCAGGTGTATACTGTGCAGGAGGCTTAGCAACAAAGACACTGACACTGTCCCCTGCCTATCCTTCTCTGTCCCTAAACACAAGGATTTGCAATATGGTTCAGCAAGATTGGTTTAGCACAGAATAGCACACTGATAGTTTCCCTCACTGTCCTTCTCTGTCCCTACAAACAAGATTTAGCACAGAATAGCACACTGATAGTTTCCACGAGTGTCCTTCTCTGTCCCTAAACTCAAGGATTTCAAATATGGTTCAGCAAGATTGGTTTAGAACAGAATAGCACACTGACAGTTTCCCCGAGTGTCCTTCTCTGTCCCTAAACTCAAGGATTTCAAATATGGTTCAGCAAGATTGGTTTAGGACAGAATAGCACACTGACACTTTCCCTCACTGTCCTTCTCTGTCCCTACAAACAAGATTTAGCACAGAATAGCACACTGATAGTTTCCACGAGTGTCCTTCTCTGTCCCTAAACTCAAGGATTTCAAATACGGTTCAGCAAGATTGGTTTAGAACAGAATAGCACACTGACACTTTCCCTCACTGTCCTTCTCTGTCCCTACAAACAAGATTTAGCACAGAATAGCACACTGATAGTTTCCACGAGTGTCCTTCTCTGTCCCTAAACTCAATTTAACCGTATTCCATGATCTAGTGCTAGGGGATTTAAATAATTTGAATGTGAAACCGGCACGAACCCAACAGAATCTTAGATTGGGCATGGAGTCCCTATGTAATAGGAGGGATGTGGTTGTGCGACCAGCTGATAAAGGGGGCGCCATAGTTGTTCTTGACAAGGACTCCTATTTTGAAGAAATGTCGAGGATAGTTATGGACCCTCTGACATATTTAAGTTTACCCATGGATCCCACTGTGGAATATAAGAAGGACTTGAGAGCCCTAATTGATAAGGGACATTATATGGGTATTTTAAATTTGAAGGAAAGGGAACATCTAGTACCACTGGCACCCAGATTGCCAGTGATGTATATATTACCCAAGATCCACAAAACCCTGATCAATCCCCCGGGAAGGCCCATCATCAGTGGTATCGATTCTATCACCTCACGGATCGGCAAATACATCGATCATTACTTGCAACCACTGGTCTTGGGCACCCCGTCTTTTCTTAAGGACACTAAGCACGTCATTAACCTTCTTGGTCAGATTGAATGGAAGGCCTCCTATCTACTTATTACAGCCGATGTTGCATCCCTTTACACGGCCATCTCTCATGATTTGGGGTATGAGGCGGTGCGTCATTTTCTTTATCGCGACTCCAGCATCTCCGTCACGCAGCGCAACTTCGTGATGGAGTTGCTGGATTTCGCGATGAAGCATAACTATTTCTGGCATAGTGGTAAACACTATCTCCAGATTAGGGGCGTGGCCATGGGGGCAAAATTTGCCCCCAGTATGGCCAACCTTTTTATGGCTAAGTGGGAGGAAGATGTAGTACTTTGTGAAAGCCCACCTAATTTAATCTTTTGGAAAAGATTTATTGATGACATTTTGTTTATTTGGGATGGTGATGTAGAATCAGTTAATTCTTATCTATCCCTCCTAAACAGTAACGATAGGGGCATTATTCTCAGTCATGAGATTAGCCCCATCCAGATTCACTTTCTGGACCTTAATGTCTCAATAAAGGACAGTAGGATAGTCACATCCACTTTCTTCAAACCGACAGACAGGAACGGCTATATTCCTTTGGATTCATGCCACCATAGTTCCTGGCTGTCGGCGGTCCCGAAGGGTCAATTTTTACGTCTAAAGCGAAATTGCACTGACTTGGAACAATATCACAAAGAGGCAGAAATCCTTAAATTAAGATTTATAGCCAAGGGGTATGACATTGCCAAACTGGACTCTGCTATTACAGATGTGGGCCTTAGAGATAGACAGACACTTCTGTGTGACAGACCGCCAGAAGTGGAAAATAGGGAGGACTTTGGCTTAGCCTTTCTGACCACGTACTCAAGTCAGTATTGGGCTATAAAAAGGATCATTAAAAAACACTGGTCGGTGCTAAAGAACGACCGAGTATTGGGCCCTTTATTGTCTAACACCCCGAGAGTACTCTTTAGGGGTGCTTCTAACTTCAGACATTTACTAGCACCTAATGTACCAGATCCCCCAACTCGTCCTTCTTTTTTTGGGGACTTGAAGGGATTTTACCCGTGTAGACGATGTAAAGTCTGCAGGGTGAATGCCCTCCAAGGTAGAAGAACTATGGAGTTTACTTCATCAGGAACAGGAGCCACATATCCTATCAGGTCCCTTATAACATGTGCTACAAAGTGCGTGGTGTACCTTTTGCGATGCCCATGCGGTTTGGAATATGTGGGCCGGACCATTAGAAAATTGAGTACCAGATTAGGTGAGCACATCGCCAACATAAAAAGTGGTTTTGACAAACATAGTGTGTCTAAGCACTATGATCTTGTGCATAACAGAAACCCAAAAGGTACCATTTTCATTGGTTTGGAGAAATATGTGCCCAACTGGAGAGGGGGCAATGGCAAAAGAAGCATCTCTAGATCCGAAACCAGTTGGATACATAAATTGGGTTGTCACACACCGGGTGGCCTTAACGTTGAATGGGATATAAATTGCTTTATCAACAATGGGTGACATATTATTTGTTCCCCTCATAAGCAATTTGTTCCCATTTTTCTTCCTGTGCAATTTTGGTCTAGTGTTTTGTTTGGGCCTGACTAACTAAGTATATCATAAGCTTTATTTTAATATAAAAAGTTTTTTTAAGTATTTCTATATTGGTTAAGTGTAAACCTGCTTAGGATTCATTTTTTGAAAAAAAGATTTTTTTTTAAAAAAAGAATGTTTTAAAGGAATGTTTTTTTAAAAAAGAGAATGTTTTTTGGAAAAAGAATGTTTTTTTTGAATAAAGAATGTTTTTGAAAAAATGGTTTAATAACAGTTGCACCATGATCCACAAGATGTCAGTGTGGAGATTATTTTGAAAATCGTTTTTAAAAATTGGTGCAATATCTGTAAGTTCCACTGGGGGTGATGGTGCAACTGTGTTTTATGTCAAGACCTCTCCATTGAGAGATCAATGCAGAGGTTAGTACAATTTTCTGCTCCGTCTGCCAATTTGACATGTAGCCAATGAGAGAACCCCGAGTGGGCCCTTTGGCTACAAATAGCGTGTGCGTGCTCATGTGGGCGTGCCCCTGATGATGTCACATTTGACGAAACGGCGTAGGGTGACACGCACATGCATTGCGCACGCGCGAATCAGCCTTTGACAGAAACTCGGAGCTTTTTTATTTCCTTGCAAGGATTTTCTCGTTTTATCATTATTTTTATACCTATGTGAGAGCTGTTTTCGCTCCTGTTCATTTCTAATAAAACTTCCCTGATGAATGCTACACTATGGAAAGTTTTTCTTTCTTCTCTTTGGACATCGTTTTAACTGCTGAGGATTATTCACTCTGATCAATCAAGAGTGTTTTTCATCTCCGATTTGGATCAGCTGTGCAGACACGTCTCTGGAGACTCGCCTATTGTGGATGAAGTGTCTTCACTGGAATTTCTCTGCCTTCCATGGAGTGAACATCGCTCTACTAAGCTTGTTTTGACCCCCCTGAGAAGGGCGGTCGCAGGCTGTTTGGTAAGCCTTCATTTCTCACTTTGGTGGCGGGATCTTCACTTATTGTTGGAATAGCACTTACCAGCTTCATCGGATATCTTCTCTGTGGAACTCTTATCATCAATATAGAGGAAATCCTCTACACATTTATTTGATAATCTTCTTTCTTCACGGGCACTTATGAACTTGATCGGTTTATTTGCATTGTTTTATTAGTGTTTTTGATACTTTTTTCACGTATTTAATTTTAACTGTATAGATATATACAGTTCTTTCCAGCGCTACACTATTTTTGTATACTCACTTTGTTTGTACCTTATATCAAAGGTTTTTTTTGGTGTTTAGCAGCAGGTTTCCTTAAGGGACATATTCATTTATTTATTTTTTTAAATCACTTTGCACCTAGCGCGAATTTTTACTTTTTATAACCAATCAACGGCCAGGCACAGGAACTCGGAGGATGACGGGAGCGAGCGCAGGACTTTCGAGGGGCCAGGTAAGTAAAATGGGGGCGCGGGGGGGGGGGAGGGGGGGCGCCATTGTCGAATGTTTTTTCACCTTAATGCATAGGATGCATTAAGGTGAAAAAACATGTACCTTTACAACCCCTTTAATGTGTGTTGTTTGTTCACTTTGATTTAATTGTCTGTGCTGCATTTTTTTGGGCCAAATATTTCTCAAGATGTTGAGTCTGTAACTGTTTCAAATTGACCATGTTTTTTATTTTGCCTTCCCTTTTGTTTTGTTGAACAATAAAATTTGATGCAAAGTTTTGATGTTTGTTTTGTGTTTTCTTTGCAACAATTGCGACAGCTGATTGGCATGTCAAAGCAAAATAGGTGTGATTTGTCTACCCTGGTGCCTTCATGCTAGCATATGCATGTATTGTGTGCTGCCATGGAGAGTCACCAGGAAATGAAAAGTACAGAGCGGTAAGTATTCAATTTTCCTTTTTTACTGCAGTGGTTCTCAGCCTCAGTCCTCAAGTACCCCCAACAGGACATGTTTTGTGAATTTATCTCATGGAGAATTGCTGTCCAAAAATCAAAACCATTGACTGTGATTTAAAGCACATGTGCAAGATGAAGGAAAACCTGCAAACATGGCCTGTTGGGGGGTACTTGAGAAGCACTGATTTAGAGCACTGCACTTAAAAATAGCTCAAGGCCATACAATTCTAATTGTGGGCATTTTGAGGGAAACAAAGTAAGTGTTAGAACCCCTGTGTGTTTTTTTTTTGTAGTTTGGCCTTTGTGTCTCCTTTTCTTAAAATTGGCTTCACTTCCTGTCACACAGCTAAACAGGAAGTGAAGGTAAAACCCTACCAATGTCTTTTCTTGGGGACACACAGATCAATCTAACTAGTGTCCCCATTAAGCAAATTGCACTCTAGCACTTTGTTGTGTACACCCCAAAACATTGTATAGTTTGGGGTTTAGTAAAGACAAATCCACTCTGCAGTAAAAGTGTAGCTGCTGAAAATCTGAGGGAAAGTACTGGTGATTGGATGTTACAATCATGTAAAAGCAAAGATGGTGTTTTTTTTGTTTTGCTTGCATGTCCCCCTCAGATATACAGCAAGTGCACTTGTAGTGCAAAGTAGATTTGCCTTTAGTAAATAAACCCCAAAGTCCAAACTACCTAATAATTTGTGGTGTACCCCGCAATATGCTGGAGTGCAATGTGCATAATGGGGAAAGTATTTAGACTGACCTGTGTGTCCCCAAGGAAAGACATTGTTAGGGATTTTCCCTCACTTCCTGTGTGGCTATGTGACAGGAAGTGAATTATTTGGAAGGATAAAGTGGCCAAATTATTTAGTTGAACTTTTCAAAGACTCATTCCTAAGTTGAATTGTGATGCATGTCAATGGCCCATTTAGACCCTCTTTAATCACTTGAGATCAGCGCTATAACTGATCGACGGCCACAGCATGGTCCTCAATTGCCGGGAGTCCGTCAATAAACGTCCTCCCCTTTGTGCGCGCACGCTGTGGTCACTGAGTCACTGAGACTCGGGTGATGACAGATCCGAGTAAGGGGCCGATCCCTGCCCTTTACCATGTGATCAGCTGTCAGCAAATGACAGCTGATCACGTGATGTAAACAAAAGCTGGGTAATGGTTTTTGTTTTCTCCTTGTGCTGACAGCGTGAGCATAAAAAAAAGGCTATCACCGGCTTATGTGCAAGGGACATGGGGCCCGAAGAGGAAGAGGCAATTCTGCGTCATCTGTGACAATTAGTAGCCCCTGCCAGTGCCACCTATCAATGCCCACCACTGGTGCCAATCAGTGGCACCTAGCAGTGCTGCCTATCAGTGCCCATCACTGCCAACTATCATTGCCACCTAGCAGTGCCACTTCTCACTGCCCACCAGTGCCAACTAGCAATGCCACCTCTCAGTGCCCACCCTTGCCACCTTATTGGTGCCCATCAGTGCAGTCTCATCAGTGTACATCAATGAAGAAGAAAAATTACCTTTTTCTTAAATATTAACCAGTTTCCTACCGCCCACCGTCAAATGACATCCTTGGCTTTGTGCGGTGACATCTGAATGATGCCTGCAGTTGCAGGCATCATTCAGATATCATTCTTTTCAGCCGGCGATTCTGTGCACAATAAAAACGATCATAGTGGCAGTTCCGCCGCTTGATCGTTCTTATAGGCGGCGGGAGGGGATGTCCCCCCCCCTCTTGCCGCCATCCGGTGCTTCTCCGGGCTCTCCCGTGCCATCTTGGGCTCGGAGAATGATTTGGAGATGACTGGTGACCAGATGGTCACCAGTCATCTCTATGACCGTCGGAGGCCCGGGCGCGACGGTATGACATCACGCCGTGTTCCTGTATGTTAACCAAGCCGTGATCTCGGCTGTCAGCATGAGATTGGTGATTTTTTTTGACCAATATCATGCTTTCCAGCCTGGAGGAGAGATGTGGGGTCTTATTGACCCTGCATCTCTCCATAAAGAGGACCTGTCACACACATTCCTATTACAAGGGATGTTTACATTCCTTGTAATAGGAATAAAAGTGATCCAAAAAAAAAAAAAAAGTAAAAAAAAAGAGTAAGAAATACAAAAAAGTAAAAAAAAACTAAATAAAAAAAATAAGCAAAAATAAGAAAAACCGGCCATATCCCCGGTAGCTCGCGCTCAGAAGCGAACACACACGTAAGTCCCGCCCACATATGTAAACGCCGTTCAAACCACACATGTGAGTTATTGCTGCGTGCGTTAGAACGAGTGCAACAATTCTAGCACTAGACCTCCTCTGTAATGCCAAAATGGTAACGTGTAAAAATTTTTAGAGCATCGCCTAGGGAGATTTTTAATTACTGAAGTTTGGTGTCATTCCATGAGTGTGCGCAATTTTAAAGCATGACGTGTTAGGTATCTATTTACTCAGCATAACAACATCTTTCACATTATACCAAAAAATTGGCCTAACTTTACTGTTTTGTAATATTTTTAGCAAAAAAAAGGCGTTTGAAAATTTATTGCGCAAATACCGAGCGAGATAAAAATTTGCAATGACCGCCATCTTATTCCCTAGGGTGTCTGCTTCAAAAACATATATAATATTTGGTGTTTTGAAGTAATTTTATAGCCACAAATTTATGATTTTTACATGAAGGAGAGAAGTGCCAGAATAGGCCCAGTGCTGAAGTGGTTAAAATATCCATTTTTTTTTTTAACTCAGTCTTTTGTATTTATATAAAAAAAACAAAAAAAAAACACAAAGGTGATCAAATAGCACCAAAAGCAAGCTCTATTTGTGTGCCAAGAAATAATACATTTTCATTGGGTTACAGTGTTGTATGAGCACGCAATTGTCATTGAAAGTGCATCAGCGCTGAAATGTGAAACTTGGTCTGAGCAGTACGCAAGTGGTTAATATAATGCCGCGTACACACGATCATTATTCACGGCGGTTAAAAAAACGCCGTGAATAATGACAGGAAAAATGAGGGAACCGCTTGGTTCCCTACACACGGTCGTTTTTCCCGTCATTTTTTCTCTTGACGAGAAAAACGACCGTCTGTGGGCTCCGCGGCAGTGTCTCCCTATGGGAAAACTGCCGCGGAAAAAAATGCTGGAAAAAACGATGAGAAAATTTAGAACATGTTCTAATTTTTCTCGTCGTTTTTTATGCCGTTTTTCTCAACGAGAAAAACGACATAAAGCCCACAGACGATCGTTTTTCTCGGCGAAAAAAAAATGCAGTTTTTCTCGTCGAGAAAAGCGGTCGTGTGTACGCGGCATGAGGCTACATGCACACGGACGTTTTTCAAGCCGCTTGTTTGAGCGTTTTTTGCAGCTTAAAAACATCTCTCCATGTTAGCCTATGGCCTCATGGCCACCATGGCGTTTTTGAGCTGTAAATGGCATAGGCGTTTTTAGGCCCCATGTAGACGGGACGCTGGTGCAACGTGTTCAGAACTAAGGTTGAAAGTGGCGTTTAGAAAGGCGCGCTTTGTGGCATTTGCATGCCGTGCTTTACCACATTTGCGTGTATATGATAAGGAGCCGCCCTAAGCTCCAAAAACAGTATTATTTACGATTTTAGCTATTTTGTGAGACCAGAGTGATATCAGCAGCTGAGAGCAGCAGTGTAGTGTAGTTTAGCGTGTCACTTGCCACATCACTTGCCACAAGTTGTGGATTGTCCACTTGCCACATCAGCTGCCCCAAGTTGTGGATTGTCCACAATGCAATGGAAGCAATTTCATTTTTATATACAGTGGGGCAAAAAAGTATTTAGTCAGCCACCAATTGTGCAAGTTCTCCCACTTAAAAAGATGAGAGAGGCCTGTAATTGTCATCATAGTTATACCTCAACTATGAGAGACAAAATGTGGAAACAAATCCAGACAATCACATTGTCTGATTTTTTAAAGAATTTATTTGCAAATTATGGTGAAAAATAAGTATTTGGTCACCTACAAACAAGCATGATTTCTGTCTCTCACAGACCTGTATCTTCTTCTTTAAGAGGCTCCTCTGTCCTCCACTCATTACCTGTAATAATGGCACCTGTTTGAATTTGTTATGAGTATAAAAGACACCTGTCCACAACCTCAAACAGTTACACTCCAAACTCCACTATGGTGAAGACCAAAGAGCTGTCGAAGGACACCAGAAACAAAACTGTAGACTTGCACCAGGCTGGGAAGACTGAATCTACAATAGGCAAGCAGCTTGGTGTGAAGAAATCAACTGTGGGAGCAATAATTAGAAAATGGAAGACACACAAGACCACTAATAATCTCCCTCGATCTGGGGCTCCACGCAAGATCTCACCCTGTGGGGTCAAAATGATCACAAGAACGGTGAGCAAAAATCCCAGAACCACATGGGGGGACCTAGTGAATGACCTGCAGAGAGCTGGGACCAACGTAACAAAGTCTACCATCAGTAACACACTACGCCGCCAGGGACTCAGATCCTGCAGTGCCAGACGTGTCCGGTACATGTCCGGGCACATCTGAGGTTTACTAGAGAGCATTTGGATGATCCAGAAGATGATTGGGAGAATGTCATATGGTCAGATGAAACCAAAATAGAACTGTTTGGTAGAAACACAACTCGTCGTGTTTGGAGGAGAGAGAATGCTGAGTTGCAACCAAAGAACACCATACCTACTGTGAAGCATGGGGGTGGCAACATCATGCTTTGGGGCTGTTTCTCTGCAAAGGGAACAGGACGACTGATTCGTGTACATGAAAGAATGAACGGGGCCATGTATCGTGAGATTTTGAGTGCAAACCTCCTCCCATCAGCAAGGGCATTGAAGATGAAACGTGGCTGGGTCTTTCAGCATGACAATGATCCCAAACACACCGCCCGGGCAACGAAGGAGTGGCTTCGTAAGAAGCATTTCAAGGTCCTGGAGTGGCCTAGCCAGTCTCCAGATCTTAACCCCATAGAAAACCTTTGGAGGGAGTTGAAAGTCTGTGTTGCCCAGCGACAGCCCCAAAACCTCACTGCTCTAGAGGAGATCTGCATGGAGGAATGGGCCAACATACCAGAAAAGTGTGTGACAACCTTGTGAAGACTTACAGAAAATGTTTGACCTCTGTCATTGCCAACAAAGAATATATAACAAAGTATTGAGATGAACTTTTGATATTGACCAAATACTTATTTTCCACCATAATTTGCAAATAAATTCTTTCCAAATCAGACAATGTGATTGTCTGGATTTGTTTCCACATTTTGTCTCTCATAGTTGAGGTATAACTATGATGACAATTACAGGCCTCTCTCATCTTTTTAAGTGGGAGAACTTGCACAATTGGTGGCTGACTAAATACTTTTTTGCCCCACTGTGTATATATATATATATATATATATATATATATATATATATATATTATGTTTTTTCCTCATTTGCCATAAATTTGGAGTTTATCAATGTAAAAAAATAGGTCACCTTTAAAAACGCTTCTAAACTAAAATGCGGCTAAACGCTGGTACCCGCGTCTGAAACGTGGAAATCTTTGGCGTCTGAAGGCATTTTTAGGCTTTGTGAAAAACGATTTTAAACGCAACTGCAGATTTTTTTTGCCAGGCCAAAAACAGTGTTTTGGATGTAATAGGATTCAATGGACCCACATCCAAAACGCAAGTACTGCAATTTTGCGGCGATTTTTTGTTTTACCTGTTTATAGCTGGTTGTTAAAAGGAAATGTCAAAAATGCCGGTTCAAAAAAAAAAAACTAGAAAAAAAACAGCGTGGGGTCCCTCCCCCAGGTCCATACCAGGCCCTCGGGTCTAGTATGGATTCAAAGGGGACCCACCCCCCAAAAATGAAAAAAAAGTGGCGTGGGGTCCCCCCAAAATCCATACCAGGCCCTTAAGGTCTGGCATGTATTTTAAGGGGAACCCCGCGTCAAAAACAAAAAAAATAGCGTGGGGTCCCCTAAAGATACACACCAGACCCTTTATCCGAGCACTCAACCTGGCAGGCCGCAGGGGAAGAGGGGGGACGAGAGAGCGGCCCCCCCTCCCTCCTGAACCATACCAGGCCGTGTGCCCTCAACATGGGGGGTTTGGTGCTTCGGGGCAGGGGGGGCGACCTGCGCCCCCCACCCCAAAGCACCCTGCCCCCATGTTGATGGGGACAAGGGCCTCTTCCCGACAACCCTGGCAGTTGGTTGTCGGGGTCTGCGGGCGGGGGGCTTATCGGAATCCGGGAGCCCCTTTAATAAGGGGGACCCCAGATACCTGCCCCCCACCCTATGTGAATGAGTATAGGGTACATCGTACCCCTACCCATTCACCTGGTGGCAAAATAAGTCAATAAAAAAGACAACACAAGTTTGAAAAGTAATTTATTGGGCAGCTCCGGTGGTCTTCTTCCGACTTCGGGGGTCTTTCTGCCGGGCGCCCCGCTATCTTCTGCCAGCTCTTTTGCTAGCGGGGGTCCCGGGCTTCCTCGTCGTCTTCTTCCGACTTCGGGGGTCTTTCTGCCGGGCGCCCCGCTATCTTCTGCCAGCTCTTTTGCTAGCGGGGGTCCCGGGCTTCCTCGCCGTCTTCTCCCGCTCTCCGGTGCCTTCTCCACGATCTCCAGTTCTTTCTGCCTTCTGCCGGGCGCCCCGCTATCTTCTTCCAGCTCTTTTGCTAGCGGGGGCCGGTCTTCTTCGTCGCCTTCTTCCCTCTTCTCTTCGCCCGATGTTGCCTCGTCGCTGTCTGCCGCTACAATGCTCTGTTCGAGCAGCGGTGACACTTATATTGGCATGGGGCGTGGTCACCGGCTGATGCCACCGCTGACCCCGCCCCTGTTTCACGTCACAGTCCCATCATTCCCCGGGACTGTGACATCATAGCTAGCAAAAGAGCTGGAAGAAGATAGCGGGGCGCCCGGCAGAAGGCAGAAAGAACCGGAGATCGTTTAGAAGACACCGGAGAGCGGGAGAAGAACCGGAGAACAGAACAAGAGACCCCCGAAGTCGGAAGAAGGCGACGACGAAGCCCGGGCGCCCCGCTAGCAAAACAGCTGGAAGAAGATAGCGGGGTGCCCGGCAGAAAGACCCCCGAAGACGACGAGGAAGCCCGGGACCCCGCTAGCAAAAGAGCTGGAAGAAGATAGCGGGGCGCCCGGCAGGAAGACCCCCGAAGACGACGAGGAAGCCCGGGACCCCGCTAGCAAAAGAGCTGGAAGAAGATAGCGGGGCGCCCGGCAGGAAGACCCCCGGAGCTGCCTAATAAATTACTTTAAAAACCTGTGTTGTGTTTTTTATTACCTTTTTTTTGCCACCAGGTGAATGGGTAGGGGTACGATGTACCCCATACTCATTCACATAGGGTGGGGGGCCGGGATCTGGGGGCCCCCTTATTAAAGGGGGCTCCCGGATTCCGATAAGCCCCCGCCCGCAGACCCTGACAACCAACGGCCAGGGTTGTCAGGAAGAGGCCCTTGTCCCCATCAACATGGGGGCAGGGTGCTTTGGGGTGGGGGGCCGCAGGTCCATGTTGAGGGCATGCAGCCTGGTACGGTTCAGGAGGGACCGCCCCTCTTCCCCTGTGGCCTGCCAGGTTGCATGCTCGGATAAGGGTCTGGTATGGATTTTGGGGGGGACCCCACGCCGTTTTTTCGGCTTAGGGGGTTTCCCTTTAAATCCATACCAGACCTAAGGGCGACCTCTATTCAAATCAATGGGCTCCCATAGGGAACCATTAATTTTCAATAGAGCGCCGCTGACATTTGTATTTACTATAACAGTGCGCCGCTGGTTCCTGCGCCAAGTGAAGGAGTTATCCGGCGCACCAATTAAGGTTAGAACCAGCGCAGCGCACTGTTATTAGTAAATAATCCCCACAGAAACCATGACACCCAAACAATAGAAATTACTTTCTCGAGACAGGGGTACTTTAGATCTGCAGGGGTACTTCACCGTAAAAGGTTGAGAAACACTGGTATACACTATCACAGTTGTTTATTTAAAATGTAAAATCATTTACACTTTCATTTTTTTCTGATTTAAATAAGAGCAATTTCAGCACACATGGGACAGTGTGTGAAAATTATACAGGAAGATGAAACCATATTTGGCAGTCTAGACACCCTTGACATTTACTTTCATGAAAACCAAAAAGGTCAAGATCTGTTGTGGTGACATGGCCTGCTTTTACATTATTCTCATTTTTTTTTTTTATTAGGGTATGTGTGCATTGTCAAGCATGTACATTATGTATTGACATTTGTGAAAACATGTGCCCAATAATTTTCTAATTTGATAAAATAACGGGGTACTTCAGACTGCTGACTTATCTTAGTAATGACTTTTAGCATCCAATCACGTGGAAGTAACATTTTTTTTTCTGTTTTTTTTTTGCACATGATTGGGTATGCTTTGCAAAGTGAATTTTCATCGCATTTACTAAGCTAAGGGAAATTTCCCTTGCAAAAGGTTGTCTTGTATGGCAGACTGAGTGAACAGATTTGCAAGTACTTTGGTAGGTAAAACAGTTTACATAGATGTGTTTCAATCTTGTTTTTATCTGTTTGCTTAGAGATAAGTATATGTTTCCTGTGTGCTGAATTTATGTGAAAGGTGTTAAGTTGAACCTTTTAGTAACATTTTTCCGGGGCTTCTGTATACTGTTAGCTAAAAATTTGAAAGAGCCCGTGTTTGTTTATTTATAATTTTCATCTTACAGGTTGTTTGGTTGTTGTCTGATCTTTTACATGTAGAAAGGTTAAAAGCTGAATAAAAGAACAAATATAAATATAAGACACACAAATCAATATAAATATAATTTAATTAATTAACAAAAAAGAGTAATTCAAAAATGTATATACAAAATTGAATGGAGAGGAAAGTATTACTTTAAATACAACATACTACAAGTACTTTGTACTATTAAAAAGTTGTTGGGATAGTCAACCCTACAGAAAAACATACACTAGGGAATATGTACAACAATATACATTTATAGATGTAGACACCTTGTCCTAAGATGGGGTTGACTAAATTTAGCCTCAACTTTACTGTTATTTCCTTCTGCTGCCAGTAGGTGTCACTGGTACCTCTGTCAGTAGAGTGAGGTGCCTTAGTAATGTAGCGGCCACCCCCTCACCCTGTCCTCTTTAGCCTAGGGGTATGTCACGCGACAGGGGTGAGGGTGCGCTTCGGCCCATGTCCTCCCCACTACTTGCGGGCGAGGTGAAGGCCAATACCTAATGTTTCCTCGGGCCGGTGTCTTGAACATATACCGAGTCTGTCGTGCAGAAACCTCCCTTTGCTCCCATTAACAGAGTCCATACACCGATCAAAATCCAACGGTTAGATTTATTTTGTATCTTCAGTTACAAGGCAATGCGATGGCATGATACGGTGGAGTGAGCAGGTCGAGGCACTATACTGATCTGGGTCCCTACACCCCCTATGCTATGACCAAGGGTTGTAGGAGTCTTGACATGAATACCTCCGTTGCGCTGCGGGCCTCTATCAGGGGAAGATGTCCTCCAAGGGAGTTACTGCAAGCCCATCCGTCACCGGGTTGACACTACACCGGGTCTTCGAACGAGTGACCTCCCCAGCCTCCTCACCTCAGATGCGGGTCGCCTCGCGAGGGGCGCCCTGGAGCAACTCCACCCTCGCGGGACCCAGTCGGAGTCACCGGGTCCCAGGCCTCCTCAATAGTACCTCATCCCAGGCTGAAGGTGCCTGGGATGGACTCCATCTTCGTCCCGGCCAGGCCTAGGGCACCTGGGCCGGAACCTTGAACCGCCCGCACCCAGGCTGAAGGTGCCTGGGTGCGTGAAGAGATGATCCCCGAAGAAGACCTCGTGGCGAGGGCGTCTCCCCCTTTTATCTCCTCCCGTCGATACCACGGCGGGTTCCCCGCCCCGGCCGTACCATCTCTCGGAAGAGACAAAGAAGGGTAGCACTGCGGTAGTGATTCTACCCCGAGCCAGTAGGTACACTGACACCTACTGGTCGAAGAGAATATTACACCACCCAATCCTCCACGAATAAGAAAAAGGGGTCTGAACCCTAACATAATTACACACTTGGGTCACACTACTCCCCAAGTGTACCCCACTAAATTGAGGACCCCGCTACACACTCCCCCCTGTGGTTTGACACTGGTCCCCAGCGTCAGGTGCACACCCATGTCTCCCGAAGAGTGGTGACATGAAGTGGGCCCCAGAGGCTATCCCTCAAATTTTCTGGATACTAAATGTGCCAAGACCTGCTCAAAAGGGAAAGGGAAAATATAAAACGATAAACATTTGTATTTTGCACATGTACAATCCCTCCCATCGCTGTCTAAGAACCACCCCACTCTCAGTAGTCTTGACCGATGAATCTCCTGCAGAAGGGAAACAACAAAAAGAAAACACATCCTAACACTCTGTGTTAACTTGGCATGAGTGGGTCCGTCAGCCGAGAGACCCGCTCACTCCAGTAAGTAATGCATATGTAAAATTTTCAAACATTCGTTGCGCAACACTGCCACCTGGTGACAGAGCCGCGGTAATGACACTTGGTGAGATCTTCATTCTTCCTGCTTTCCTACTCTGACTCTACCCCAAAAGTCTCTGCCTTTGGCACATGAAGAAAAGGGAGAAAAAAAAACACAACAGCTCCCAAGTCTCCAGTGAGTAAAAGAAAAGCCCAAATCAAAACAAAAGTAGGGCACAGTTCTAGGCGTCTGGGAATGTCTCATCCAGAAAGTTTCAACAGCAACAAGATAGGAGCTCGCTCCTCCTATAAGTAGAACCTTGGATCCGGCAGAAACAGAGGCTTCAGCTGTCCGTCAAACACTTCCACTGAGTACTCGACATCCTCTCCTTCTTTCCTACAGATGAGCACCTTATCAGCATGAATATGGCGCCCAAGTCTCCAATCAGCTCTGCAGTCCTTGAACTTTTTAGACACAGGCGGCGAACATGACAGGTATCGCCTGGCATGGGGTACTTTAAGCTTTTCCCATACAAACTCGTCATACCACCTTGGTCGCAGGACCTCAACTTCATACAATAAGTCCCGGGGCAAGTATGGGTACTCCCACCCATATTCACGGGCGACTCTCTGGGAGAAAAGTCTCTGAAATCTGGCTAGAGGCGGCATCACAGCTCGCTCACCTTCTCCTGGCTGTACGATGGCCTCCGGGTGCCGAGGTACCTTCACCATCTCAGGTTGCTTGGTCTTTGGTGCCCGCAACGAAGCACGCTGCGTCCTCACCATCAAAGCGGATGATGTAGTTGAGTGAGGAAAGTTGATCGAAGGGTTAGATTTCCTCTTAAACTCCGGGGTCTGCGCCCGGAGCGTATTATCTTCTATGGACATGGGGGAATCCTGTGGTTTACTCAGCACAGGTAGCGGGCGTCTGTCCCAGCCCTTCCGTTGAAACAGCTCGTCTATTTCCCCATCATCCCCACAGTCTGACAACGACTCTAAGTCGGAGGTGTCATACATCTCGGCGGGAAGGTAGTCTCTAGTAGACGGAAGGCTACCCTCCCTTTCGGGCTCCACCGGCTGTGAACTCCCGACACCTCCAACCAACACCGCAGTCCCAGGCCCTAGCTCACCTGGACCTACTGAAGAACTGGGATGTCCGGGACTCTCTTCTCTACCGGCGCCATCCAGCCCAGGCAAGCGGCGGGGTGAAGCTCGACCACGACCACAGGAGGCCTGCACCAGGCCTATCTTCCTCTTCGGGGGTGGTAGCAGGGAGTCTGTGGTGACCGAAGCAGTGTCTTCGGATTTTTCTCTCTCAATCTCTGGTTGGGCAGTCACTTCGCCCTGGTCAGCGCGTACGGGGACCTCCGCAGAGGCCTGGATCTCTCCCTTCCGGAGTGGCGGTTCCTGTGATGCAGTTGAGGCGTAGGGCCCGGGGCCTTTCCGTGTATGGTTCAACCTCAAAAAGGAACTCCTTGCACGCCTCACATCGCCCGAATGGCTTTAGTTGGACCACCAGTCCCGAACATCCGGGACAGATCACACCGAGGGCCTCCGTGTCTCTGCATGAATACAGAGCCAACTGTCCTCGGGGCCTAAGTCTTATCCCCGTGTCTGTCAGGGGAGCAGCAAATGCAGTCATCTTCGTGGGGTAAGGTACCGGTATCCACGGGGAGCTTGAGGCCATCCCGACCACTTGCTGTTCCATCACGTGCTGACCACGCGCCGGAGTCTCCACGTGTATCTCCACACATGGCCAGACTCCTCCCACAACTTGTACGTTTTCGCGGGCTTCCGCCAGCCTCCGCCCACGAATTGTACAGTCATGGGGTGCCTTGTGGCGCAGTGCATTAACAGTCCCCACATGTAGTACTTCACACGGCTGGACCTTTCCCTTCCTACGCTCCTCTGCGTGGGCCTTTCCCGACTTAGGGTCATGTCCACAACTCCGAGCAGGGATGCACTCTGGCCAATCACATGGCCGACCTGTTCGGAACTCCTCCGGGCAGCAAAGTTCAAACACAGACGTTCTCAGTTCCATCGCCAAGACACACGATATCCCGGACGAGCCCCCACGTGTAGCGGCCACCCCCTCACCCTGTCCTCTTTAGCCTAGGGGTATGTCACGCGACAGGGGTGAGGGTGCGCTACGGCCCATGTCCTCCCCACTACTTGCGGGCGAGGTGAAGGCCAATACCTAATGTTTCCTCGGGCCGGTGTCTTGAACATATACCGAGTCTGTCGTGCAGAAACCTCCCTTTGCTCCCATTAACAGAGTCCATACACCGATCAAAATCCAACGGTTAGATTTATTTTGTATCTTCAGTTACAAGGCAATGCGATGGCATGATACGGTGGAGTGAGCAGGTCGAGGCACTATACTGATCTGGGTCCCTACACCCCCTATGCTATGACCAAGGGTTGTAGGAGTCTTGACATGAATACCTCCGTTGCGCTGCGGGCCTCTATCAGGGGAAGATGTCCTCCAAGGGAGTTACTGCAAGCCCATCCGTCACCGGGTTGACACTACACCGGGTCTTCGAACGAGTGACCTCCCCAGCCTCCTCACCTCAGATGCGGGTCCCCTCGCGAGGGGCGCCCTGGAGCAACTCCACCCTCGCGGGACCCAGTCGGAGTCACCGGGTCCCAGGCCTCCTCAATAGTACCTCATCCCAGGCTGAAGGTGCCTGGGATGGACTCCATCTTCCTCCCGGCCAGGCCTAGGGCACCTGGGCCGGAACCTTGAACCGCCCGCACCCAGGCTGAAGGTGCCTGGGTGCGTGAAGAGATGATCCCCGAAGAAGACCTCGTGGCGAGGGCGTCTCCCCCTTTTATCTCCTCCCATCGATACCACGGCGGGTTCCCCGCCCCGGCCGTACCATCTCTCGGAAGAGACAAAGAAGGGTAGCACTGCGGTAGTGATTCTACCCCGAGCCAGTAGGTACACTGACACCTACTGGTCGAAGAGAATATTACACCACCCAATCCTCCACGAATAAGAAAAAGGGGTCTGAACCCTAACATAATTACACACTTGGGTCACACTACTCCCCAAGTGTACCCCACTAAATTGAGGACCCCACTACAGTAATACTAAGTTATGAATATGTATGTTCCCTCTGGCCAACTAATAGAAGATTTACCGGTGCTAGTGCATGTTGAGGAAGAGAATAAGTATTTGGGGTGGACCTTGTAAGCTCTCTCTTCCCCGCAGGCTGTAGCATGGCAAGAGTGTGAGATGTGCAGCAATGTGACTATGTCTGGGGTCTAGGAGGCCGTTGAGTGTGCTTGGTGCAAATGTCTGAGAACAGAAGAAGCCTGCCTGTCCAGGCTACTGGAGGCCCTGGGGTCAGAGAGCCTTGCAGAAAAAAGGGAGTCTTGAAGGAGAAGTGATGCCTGGGATGGAGTACCAGAGGCCTCAGCCTCTGATGCTTCTAAAAAACAGGGGCGATGTCCAGGCCCGGATTTACTCCCTTTGCCGCCCCCAGGCCGCGTCCTTCAATGCCACCCCCCGCCCCCCCCCCCCCCCACACACACACACACTCTCACATAGGGGGCTTCTGAGCCCCCCCATGTGATAGAAATGAGGTAAAAAAAATAAATAAAAAAATTCCTCCTTCACATCACAGCCCCCCTCCTTACATCACAGACCTTCCCCCTTTACATCATTGTCCTCAGCCCTCATTCCTAGCACCTCAGTCTCCTCCACATCCCTCCTCCCTGTATACCAGTCTCCTCCACAGCTGCCCCCTCCCTGTATACCAGTCTCCTCCACAGCTGCCCCCTCCCTGTATACCAGTCTCCTCCACAGCTGCCCCCTCCCTGTATACCAGTCTCCTCCACAGCTGCCCCCTCCCTGTATACCAGTCTTCTCCACACAGCCCCCTCCCTGTATACCAGTCTCCCCCACAGCCCCTCTCCCTGTATAGCAGTCTCCTCAACAGCTGCCTCCTCCCTGTATACCAGTCTTCTCCACAGCTGCCCCCTCCCTGAATACCAATCTCCTCCACACAGCCCCCTCCCTGTATACCAGTCTCCTTCACAGCTGCCCCCTCCCTGTATACCAGTCTCCTCCACAGCTGCCTCCTCCCTGTATACCAGTCTCCTCCACAGCTGCCCCCTTCCCTGTCTACCAGTCTCCTCCACACAGCCCCCCTGTATACCAATCTCCTCCAGACAGCCCCCTTCCCTGTATAACAGTCTCCTCCACACAGCCCCCCTCCCTGTATACCAGTCTCCTCCACACAGCCCCCATCCCTGTATACCAGTCTCCTCCACAGCTGCCCCCTCCCTTTATACAAATCTCCTCCACAGCCCCCCTACCTGTATACCAATATCCTCCACAGCCCCTCTCCCTGTATACCAGTCTCCTCCACACAGCCCCCGTCCCTGTATACCAATCTCCTCCACACAGCCCCCTCCCTGTATACCAATCTCCTCCGCACAGCCCCCTCCCTGTATACCAATCTCCTCCACACAGCCCCCTTCCCTGTATAACAGTCTCCTCCACACAGCCTCCTTCCCTGTATAAGTCTCCTCCACACAGCCCCCCTCCCTGTATACCAATCTCCTCCACAGCTGCCCCCTCCCTTTATACCAATCTCCTCCACAGCCCCCCTCCCTGTATACCAATCTCCTCCACTGCCCCCCTCCCTGTATACCAATCTCCTCCACACAACCCCCCTCCCTGTATACCAATCTCCTCCACACAGCCCCCCTCCCTGTATACCAATCTCCTCAACTGCCCCCCTCCCTGTATACCAATCTCCTCCACACAGCCCCCCTCCCTGTATACCAATCTCCTCCACACAGCCCCCCTCCCTGTATACCAATCTCCTCCACTGCCCCCATCCCTGTATATCAATCTCCTCCACAGCCCCCCTCCCCTTACCTCACACAGCAGGAAGAAGACAGAGGATGCGCCATGTCCGAGCAGAGGGCGGGAGATGTTCAACTTTCCATTTAACAGACAGACAATTTGTTGCTATGACTGCCCCTAACAACCAATCACAGGCTTTTTAACTTGAAAAGTTGGACAGCTCCTACCTTCTGCTCGGACATTCTGTCTTCTACATGCTGGATGAGAGCGGCGGCGGGGAAAGGAGGAATCGCACGGGAGAGGAGAAGAGAGGACACCCAGGCAGGCTGAACTACATGTTCACTGACTCCTGCACATGCACTCCTCCCCCCCCACTCTCTCTAGCAGCGATACTCTGCAGCTAGCACTGGACCTTGCAGTGCAGGGAGCTCAGTCTGCACTGCAGCGCCACCGCTTTGTGTACCTGAGCAGAAGAAGGCGTGCGCAGTCATCTTGGAAGCAGCAGCACAAATCAACACCTCACTGCTCACTCCTAACCGCCGCATGTAGCCAACATAGCTGCGGCGCCGCCCCAGCACTCACTGCCGCCCCGAGGCCTGGCCTCGGTGGCCTTGTCTGGAATCCGGCCCTGGCGATGTCACCATGCATCACAGCTGCCTCCCCTGAGAGTTGAGCAATTCAAATCCCACAAGAATGTACTCCTGCATTAACTTGAGTGATTTTTTTTATGATTTTGATCACTTTGTCACCCACGCATCCAAGAATGTCAGAAGCCAGGGGTTGGGATATGTTTTTTTACATTATTCTGTAAAAACAGTATTTGTGACATATTTTTTTTAAAGCCATGTGCATTAGGGAGATTGTCAGTAAAGCAGACTTTTTGTTTTCATAGAAGGTCTGCATTAACCGCTTGCCGACCAGCGCACGACGATATACGTTGACACAATTGCTCAGCTGGGCATATGGGCGTACAGGTATGTCCCCTGTAAGACGCGGCGCAAGCTCCATTAGTGTGACCGCGGGTCCCGCAGACTCGATGTCCCTCGGGAGTCCCGCGATCGTCTCACAGAGTGGAAGAACAGGGAAATGCTGATGTTAATTCAAGGATTGGTGAATATGTTGACAAATTTATGCAACCATTAGTCCCTAAAACACGATCGTACCTAAGGGACACTAAGCACTTAATCCAGATTTTGGAGAAAGTAGTGATTAATGTAGAGCGAAATTATGTGATAGCCACTGCGGATGTCGCATCATTATATACTGTTATAGATCATGAAGATGCAATCAGGGCCTCGAAATGGGCCCTGAATAAGTTTAGTGACCTTATCTCCAAACAAAAACGTTTTGTGCTACGAAGTTTGGCCTTTGGACTTCAGCACAATTATTTTTGGCATTGTTCCGATTACTATAGGCAACTTAATGGAATCGGGATGGGTGCCAAATATGCACCTAGTGTGGCGAATATTTTCATGTCGGAGTGGGAGGAGTCAGCCATCTATGAAAATACACCTGAACAACTTATGTTATGCAGAAGATTCATTGATGATTGCATAGTAATCTGGGAGGGGGATGAGAGCACTTTAGTTCAATTTTTTGAAAAGTTGAATGAGAATGAACAAAATATAAATTTAACGTATACAATGAGCAAGACCAACATACAGTTCCTGGATTTGGATATTGCATTGGAAGGTAATGCAATAATTACAAAAACGTACTTCAAACCAGTGGAATGAAATAGCTACATTCCAGTAGACAGCTGTCACTTTGAACCATGGCTTATCAATATACCTAAAGGACAGCTGATTAGACTGCGGAGAAATTGTACGGATGAGCAGGTATTTCTGGAACAAGCTAAAATGATGGGACAAAAGTTTACCGCAAAGGGTTATAATGAAGAATTTGTCAACACCAAAATACAAGAAGTTCTGGAGATGCCTAGGGCCACATTAATACAGGATAAGGATAAGGCAATAAAAACTTCAGCCTTTCAAGAATTGCCTATCATAATGAATTATAATGTCCAGCATAGACAAATCGAGTCTATATTCAAAAAGCATTGGCCTATACTCAGAGGAGACAGTCAATTGCAGAGTATTTTGCCAATTGTACCCCGGATTGTATATAGGAGAGCACCTACACTTAGGGATATAGTGGCTAAAAATATACCTGATCCACCAACTAGGTTGCCTACACTTACTTTTTTTCAGGGAAAGGGGTTCTTTCCATGTAAAAGATGTTTTGTGTGTAGGAAAACGAAATTGAATGGTCAAAAATTTTCTAAATTTAAATCAAATGCTACACAACAAAGTTATGAAATTAAAGATCTGATCACTTGTAGGACTGAAGGGGTGGTCTATGTGCTGGAGTGCTCTTGTTCACTCCAGTACATAGGTCGTACCAAAAGACCGTTATGGAAGCGAATAAGGGAACACGTGCAAAATATTGAGAATGGATTCCCGAAGCATAGTGTTTCTCGCCATTTTTCACGTTGTCACCAAAATAATCCCACAGAATTAAAATTTTGGGCAATAGAAAAATATACACCCCATTGGAGGGGTAGTCATAAAGTAAGGGAGCTCAGCAAAAGCGAGTCCAGATGGATACATGAAATGCGTACCCTTGCGCCTAACGGCTTAAACATTGAGTTTGATTTAAATTGCTTCATATCCAATTACTAATTCCACTTTTTATTTATTTTATAGATCCCATCATTTGGGTTTTTATATATTATATATTTCTTTATATAATTTTTTATATAATGTCCATATTTTATTTCAGCATCTCTTCCCATTTTTTCTAATTTTTTTTCTAATTTTATTGTTGCATTAAAAATGATTGTGAGTGTATATTTATATGTTTACCTGTTCAACATTTATTACACCAGAGTACTTTATCATTGTCCCGACATGATGGTGTTATGTCGTTTTACACCATTTGAGGGGGTATTCTTTAATATCCGGTCTTTGTAATGATTGTAAAATAGGTTTTTAATAGGTATATAATATTGTTATTTAGTGAATCTCTCTCAGTCTCAGTTGTTTGAGACGTTTTAAAGTTGTTCAAAATAAATGATTTTAAGTTTAATCAGCATAGGCCTATCAGCGATGATGTTCTAATGATCCCTTTTGCCGTCATGGCAACCAGTACGCCACTGTGTATAAATACACAGCTTTTCCTGTCACATGGCATACCCATGACTAAGTCACGTGACGTGTGACGCAATGCGTAGGGGGAGGAGCCTAATCACGCTGCCAGCGGCACTCGGATGTGTTCCCAGCTGGAGCTGTGAAGGAGAAGCTTATACTGAACTGAACGGTGGCTGTTTATGCGATACAACCCTTTTTGGTCACGTGAGTGATAGCGCTTAACATTACATCTTTGTATGTGAGCACTGCACAATGAGGTTTGTTTTTTCCTTTTGTCTTCCATGGTCCATGTTTATGAGGTACATTCAAGACTTCTCAAGATCCCCATACTGACAGCTGCGCTGATTTGTGATTGAGTGGAGGAGTGGGATTAAGTGAAGGAGTGCTCTGTTTGGCCAACACTTAAAAGGACTGTGATTTTCTCCTTTGCAATTACTCTGAGTGTTTGGCGTGCAGTAGCCTGCCAGCAGCAGGTTTTTTTAAGTGTATTTGTTTGTCTGCTCATTAGTATGAGTGATCCTCAATAGGGTCTGTGCATAATACTTATTCAGCACACTTATTTAGCACTGAGTGCATATTTATTTTAGCACTGTTTGCACATTTGGTTATTTGTGTATTTTTGCATCTTGGTGACATTATTAATTTAATGTATATGGTATGATTGGTTCACTTAGGGTTGATTTACAGCGCATCAATATCACATTGCAAGAAAAAGCAGACTTTTTGTTTTCATAGAAGGTCTGCATTAACCGCTTGCCGACCAGCGCACGACGATATACGTTGACACAATTGCTCAGCTGGGCATATGGGCGTACAGGTACGTCCCCTGTAAGACGCGGCGCAAGCTCCGTTAGTGTGACCGCGGGTCCCGCAGACTCGATGTCCGTCGGGAGTCCCGCGATCGTCTCACAGAGTGGTAGAACAGGGAAATGCTGATGTAAACAAGCATTTCCCCGTTCTGCCTAGTGACAGGACACTGATCACAGCTCCCTGTGATCGGGAGCGGTGATCAGTGTCATGTCACACGTAGCCCATCCCCCCCACAGTTAGAAAACATCCCTAGGACACACTAAACCCCTTCAGCGCCCCCTACTGGTTAACCCCTTCTCTGCCAGTGTCATTTACACAGAAATCAATGCATTTTTATAGCACTGATCGCTGTATAAATGACAATGGTCCCAAAATGTCATCAAAAGTGTCCGATGTGTCCACCATAATGTCGCAGTCACGATAAAAATCGCTGATCGCCGCCATTACTAGTAAAAAAATAGTTATTAATAAAAATGCCATAAAACTATCCCCTATTTTGTAGACGCTATAACTTTTGCGCAAACAATCAAAAATCGCTTATTGCGATTTTTTTTACCAAAAATATGTACATGAATACGTATCGGCCTAAACTGAGGGAAAAAAAATATGTTTTTTTATATATTTTTGGGGGATATTTATTATAGCAAAAAGTGAAAAATATTGTTTTTTTTTTTCAAAATTGTCGCTCTATTTTTGTTTATAGTGCAAAAAATTAAAACCGCAGAGGTGATCAAATACCACCAAAAGAAAGCTCTACTTGTGGGAAAAAAAGGACATACATTTTGTTTGGGAGCCACGTCGCACGACCGCGCAATTGTCAGTTAAAGCGACGCAGTGCCGAATCGCAAAAAGTGCTCTGGTCTTTGGGCAGCCAAATGGTCCGGGCTGAAGTGGTTAAGAGTTGATTGAGGGCTGGTTCACTGCAGAATTAACACGATTCATTTTGTTTCATAGAAGGTCTGTATTAGGAGATGATTGAGGGCCGGTTCATACCAGAATTAACATGATTCCTGTGCATTCTCCTGAAGTGCAATTTGGCAACTTATATATTTGAATGGGCTGCAAATCATACCAGAACACACAAAAAGTAGTGCATGCACCAAATATATGCAGCACCAAATTGCATGGTACTGCGATGTCATGCGATATAGTACCCACAAACCTACCGCATTTAGAATCTGTGTTTGGGGTGCCATTACCAATGTATGGCACCTGCAGCAGATCGGCAAGGCAGTGTGTTATGAATTTGGTGTGGGAAACGCACATGGAACATATCTTTCCCACACGAGTTGTGGTGTGAACCTGCCCTGATGGTTTACCAATGTACAGCAAAAAACACAAAGCACAAGAACAGAGATACCAATGAAAACGTGCCAACTCTACTCCATAACGTGCTTTATTGTTGGTAGTATCAACATCCAAATAAGTTCATAACATTTTAAATCATAGTAAGCACACACAGAGTGAGGGGAGATCACTCCAACAAGAACACAGAAGACAGTATTAAGAATCTAACGTAGACTGTTGCCCTTTTTCATTGTTCTTCATACATTTAACACTAAATGAACCAGGTTTTGGCAGTATTAGGATTTTTCTTTTTAACTGAAAGTTCTCTGTAATTGAATGCATGCGTACTTGCAAAACTGTTTGTCTTGTGGTTTTCGAAATAAGGTTCCTGATGTTGTGCAGACATAGCAGCCGTAAGATTTACAGAATTACGACCTCTTGGGTTGAGCTCTGCTGGCTGCACAGCTCTGAGGATATAAACTTTTCACACCTTCCTCTTAGTATGTCACTACATTTCCATGAGGGGAAAAGACTTACTGCATAGAGCAATGTAGCTCATTCAATTTCTGCCCTATGTTGTGGAATAAAAACATTTCATATAGTAGCACAACCTTTCTCACCTACCACTAATCTCTGGAAGGACAAGGAATTTATTGGAATAGACTCTTGAAGATGGTCTCTGGATAATATAAAATATGGATAAAGCAAAAGCTACCACACATTTGCAAGTGTGTAATCTGCACTATTTATAGGTTATATTTTCAGAATGTTTGCTTTTAAAATAAATATAATTTAGTATTGCTTTCTTCTGTAATATTTTAAGGTAATTGACTTCATTTTTTTTTTTATTATATACTTTGTATTCATAACTATTTTAACATGATGCAGTACAATTTCAGTAGGCCTTTGTATAGGTTGTCCTAAATGTTTATTTTTATTAATGGACTTATGTGAATGGTTGAAAGTGCTTTGTAATATAAAATGTTATTGGCTTACTAATACAAGAAATAAAAAATTAGAAAAGTTTGCACTTTGTTCCCAACTCCAGCGAAAATTTTTATTTTTACTATGGAATGGAACCTTGACCAGATTTTTATTACTGTCTGTGACCCCACTAGTGAGATTTCCTCCTACTTCCTTTCCCAGAGACAGGGTGTCGCATGGACAGGAAGTATATGGAAATGATTTCAATAGAAACAGAGATCACAACAAGAAAACTTTTTTTTAGCAAAATGGGAAAAGGTTTGAACTCCTTCTATACCCCTGCCTTTTCAGAACTTAAAGCCCTGTACACACGGTCGGACTTTTGCCCAACAAACTTCGTTTTGAGCAAGTTAGACCAACAATCCGACCGTGTGTACGCTCCATCGGACAAACTTTTTTCGTTTGGTTTTGGATTTCATCGGACAAAAGTTGGGTCTGCAAACGGACAAACTTTTGCCCAACAAAAGTCCTATGGAGCAAAGTCCGACCGTGTGTACAGAAAACCATCAGACTTTAGTCCGATGGACAAAACAACTAATGTTAAAATCAACCAACAATAGCAGAAGTTGACCAAAGGGTGGCAGTAAAGATCAGAAAAGAGCAGAAAAAACACGTGATGTTGTAAGAAGTTTTAAGAAAGTTTGCAGAAAATTCAAAGCGTGTGTATGCTATGGGTGTTCCCAACCAACTCCGTTCAGACAAAAAACCACGGAAAAGTCCGATGGAAGTCCAACCGTGTGTATGGGGCTTAATCCAGAAATAAAAAAAATTTGCACAAGATTGTAAGGAATCTAGTATGCAGAAACACCTCTCTGAAAAATGATTTCATTCATGAACCATGTGTAAAATCTCTAGGAAGTATTTACAATAGATGTACAGTATACTATTTATGAAGATGTATACTAAAATGAAACGCTCACGTTATGTTCTGCAAATGTATTTTTTACTTAAAAGAAAACGAATGCCACGTACACACGACTGTTTTTCATGACGAGAAAAATGCAATTTTTTAAATTGGTAATTTAAAACGATCGTGTGTAGGCTCGACGAGAAAAATGGCCATTAAAAATTTAGAACATGCTCTATTTTTTCTCGTTGTTTTTCACGTCGTCTTTCTCGTTGTGAAAAACATCCGTGTGTATACGATTTAATGACGGGAAAAAAATGCGCATGCTCAGAAACAAGTTATGAGATGGGAGCGCTCGTTCTGGTAAAACTAGCGTTCGTAATGGAGATCGCACATTCGTCACGCTGTAACGGACTGAGAAGCACAGAGACTGAAAAATCGGCTAACACCAAACTTTTACTAACACGCGGTAACACGAAATCAGCAAAAGCTCAAAGGGTGGCACCATCCGAATGGAACTTCCCCTTTATAGTGCCGTCGTACGTGTTTTTTTCACAATAGTGTGTATGCAAGGCAGGCTTGAGAAGAATCACATTGAGAAAAACATTGTTTTTTTCCATGACATTAAAAACGGTCGTGTGTACGCGGCATAATACTTGAAAAAAAAAACATGTTTTTTTTTTTTTTTTTAAAGCACATTTTCATGTATTTACATGTATGTTCCCAGTGTGTTTCTTCAAGTTATGTGCTCAGTATCTAGGGAGGTGTGAAAAGAGCCTACCATTTTCTTAATCTGCCTAAGCCAAGAGCACCTGGCCTGTTTTCAGGGGCAGATCTCAATAACCATTTGTATCACATGAAAACACATGTCATGCATTTTAATGGGCTCCCATTGACAGATAAATAAAGTGTACAGGAACTATTTCCCATGACATGCTGCAATTTATACATTTTATGTAAACCAGACCCATTAAAAACAATATGATGACAAATAGCATGTTTTGATGCATTGCAGAGTGCATGTTACAACACATAGGTGTGAAAGGGATCTAAAATATTTATCTGACTTGCTATTCCTGTGAGTGGTTTATTGCCCACAACAGTACAGACTGAAAATAAAAATTTGTAGAGGTCCCATTAGAATTGAACCAAAAAAAAAAAAAACATAAACCCCCAGCCCAAGAAAGGTCTTTAGGCAATGGCCTCACCATGCATAAGGTTTGCATGGTACACACAGAGCATCACTGTGTGCAAAACATATAATATTCTCCCTCCAGTCTACTACAATCTAGTTCATCCTGTTTAAACATTTTATGAGATGTGTTTGGATTAGTTTAAGGTCCATTTCATAAAACAAATAACAGTTGTTCTTCATGTATTCCGTTTTACTTGGGCATAAAGTACTCCATGTTCTTTAGGTCTCTAAATTAAACAGACATACAGATGAATAATAAATGAGAATAAATAAGAATCATGCTTAACATTATTTACATTTGAACTGAAATATTATAGAGTGCTCTTTCAGAAGCTTAACAACATATTCTGTAAAAACAGGAATAATAAATACATTTTGTTTTAAGTATTTTGAAAATGCAATATTATTTAAATAGGCTCCCCACAGCACCAGTGTATATTTTCTCTCCATAAGACTCCGAGACTAATACAGGATATTGTTTTCTACAAATATATTGCCCAGAGCAGTACAGACTGGGTCTCGAAGACTAAAGCCCTGTACACACGATCGGATATCCTATGGATTCTAATCCAATGGTTTTGTCCATAGGAAATCGGATGAAGCTGACTTCCATCAGTCTTGCCTACACACCATCAGTCAAAAAACCGACTGTTCCAAACACGGTGACGTAAAACACTCCGATGAGCCGAGAAAAATGAGCATGCGTCGACTTGATTCTGAGCATGCGTGGGTTTTTTATCCGATGGACTTGCCCATAGACGATCAGAGTTTTCGATCGGTTTTTTATCCATCGGAAAAATTTAAAACATGTTCTATTTTTTAAAACCGATGGAAAAAATACCGATGGGTCCCATACACGATCGGTTTGTCTGATGAAAACGATCCATCGGACGGTTTTCATTGGTTAAACCGATCATGTGTACAGGGCTTGAGAATAAGAATTTGTAGAGGATTTGGTAGAGGTCCTATTAAAATGTAACCATTTATCTCAGCAGGTGCTGAAATTGTGCTATGAGGCCCTTTGGTGAGTGTATAAAAGTGGAACCCTACCTTAAAAATGGGTGCTATGGGCTTGGACTTATTGAAATGGAGTTAAGAGTTTTGCCATTCTGCAAGCCTGAACAATACAGGCTTTGCATTATTTTTTTTTATATTTATTCTTTATTGGAAAATTATTCAACATGTATTACATACACCCACGTTGGTGTTATTATAAAAAATCTTCATACAAAAAATAACTTTACATATTTCCTTGCTCTCCCTTTTACCTATATCCCCCCCCCGCCTACCTTCTCCCCCCTCCCCCCTCCTATTCCCTATCCTCTTCTCCCCCTGCCCTCCCTGTTCTGTCCACTTCCTTTCTTACTTTATTTTATTCCTTGTCTTTTTCTGTCATTCCCTGAACATATTTATCTGACAGTTTAAAAATTCTCAATTTTTCCCACGTTGTTCTATGATTTTCCCCTTTTCCCTGCTCTCCCTGGCTCAGGTATTCCATTTCAGAAATGTACTCAACCCGCCGTATCCATTCTTTTATGGTCGTTTTTTTTGTTGATATCCAGTTTTTTGGGATTAGCCCCTTTGCCGCGTTAAGCAGTGATGGGACTAATGTTTTCTGGTATTGCTTTTTTGTTTTATTTGTACCATGAAATAGGAATATCCAGGCATTTTGTAGTATTCTTTCCCCCATAACTACTTCTATGTAGTCCAGGATCTCTGTCCAGTACTCCTCTATTATTGGGCATTCCCACCACATATGCATCGTTGTTCCCAGTTGCTTACAACCCCTCCCACATAGTGGGGAGTTGTTAGGATGTATTTTATTCATTCTCTCTGGCGTCAGGTGCCAGCGTACCATGCTCTTATAATTTGCTTCTATTGTGGTTATGTCCGTTGCGTGGCTATACACTGACTCAATCATTTGCTTCTCCTCTATTTCTCTACCCAGATCTTGCCCCCATTTTTCTATAAAGGGTAAAGGTCCTTCTGTTTCTAATTCTGTTAGTATTTTATACACCTGTGATATGCCATGTCTCAGGGGGTTTTCCTTTGCTACATATCTTTTCCAGTGGGGTTAGTGCTTTTTCATTTCTAATTGGATGTGGAGTAGTGCTTACTATGTGCTTTAATTGAACATATTCCCAATCACTAAGCTGACTCCATCCATGTCTCGTGATTAAGTCTTGTTTTATTCTTATTTTACCTAATGTGGTTATGTCTTTTAATTGTGCAGTTCCCAGTAGTTTTCCTAATCGTGTCCCGTTTCCTGGTGAAAAAAACGCTGTGCCTGCTAACGGAATTAATGGAGAGTTATATTTCCATTT
The DNA here is from genome assembly GCA_029206835.1 of Rana muscosa. Classification (NCBI taxonomy): domain Eukaryota; kingdom Metazoa; phylum Chordata; class Amphibia; order Anura; family Ranidae; genus Rana; species Rana muscosa. The sequence goes on from CM055118.1 coordinate 44,885,708, forward strand.
TTTGTGTCGGTGCAATGTATCCCAAATGTTAAATACCTTCCTTGTTATATTATGTGTATCTATACCTAGTGCTCTGAATTTCAGTGGTATCCATATGTTATTTTGCAAGTGTGTCGTGCTTAGTATGTTTTCCATTTGTGCCCACTTCTTTTTTGTGTGTGGATTTGCCCATTCTACTAATCTGGCTAAGATTATCGCCTTGTGGTATCTTTTTATATCCGGTAAAGCCATACCCCCATTTTTTTTCCCGCCAGTTAGTAATGTATATTTTATTCTGGCCGTTTTGCCCTGCCATATGTATTTCAAAATCATTTTTTTAATTGCCTTGAATAACGGCTGGGGTATATCTCTGGCACAGTGGAAATGATTCATGCATCAACATCAAATGCATGGAGGGGAGAATTGTACATTGTGGTTAAAATAACTTTTGTCCCAACCAGGTACCGAGACGAGGGAGGAGTCTAGTAACGGCGTCGGCAGTGGGCTAGAGCATGTAGGTGAGATTCCAGGTCTCCAACCCTGCTCCAGGAAATGAGAAACCCAACACCCGCAGCATGACTATCCCCCCTCCTGCCCCCCTGCCGAGGACCTGCTGACCGGACCTATCGAGCGGGAAAATAACCGGCAGGCAGACCGGCTCTGTAGCTACCGGGCGCGAGGAGACGCTTCGGCGGGGAAAAGATTCTGGGGGAGATGATCCTATCAGCTCACAACAGATGGAGCCGCACGGGACTCGGGAAGAGCTGGCAGCAGAGAGAGCGAACAAATCTCAAGGACTGAGCCATACCCCCGACTGTACTAGAACACCATAGGAGCCCCCCCTGTTATATTCCAGGGGCTCTCCAACAACTCTCCAACAACCCCACTTGCCTCAACTTGCCTCCACCTGACTGTACTGAATGCTCCCCCCTTCCTCCAAATGAGGTATCGGTGAGTAAGCAAAAAGTACTGAAAATATGTATGCAATCTCTGTTATATGCTCCCCGAGACACGTGGATTTGAATTCTAGAGAAAACAGTACATATCCAGAGAGAATAGGAAAAGAGGTTACAATTGATTGCCTGTTTCTCCTTATGAATAGCTGAACTGAACTGTGTGCAGGTAGCGAGTACAAAAAATAAAATAAACTGGTACCAACATGTAGTGAGCTAAAGTGGGTCTGTACGCGCTACTTCTTGTTACTTATTGTTTATACCTATCCTACAGAACTATGGGGGTGCGAACCTGAATACTAGCAGCGAGTGGACCCGTATACTAGCAGCGAGTATTTAAAAAAAATAAAAACTGTTGTAAATGTCTGCCCTTACATTGCCAGGTTGTGTTAAAGTTGAACCATGCGGGCAGTGAGTACTACAAATACCTGGACCTGTGAGTGAAACAGCACAGATGACTAGTTATCTACGCTTGCACCTACCTTCCTGAGCTGTGTGAAAAGTGTAAAGGTTTGTGGGCAGTAAGTACCAGAAAACACTGATAAACTGTTACTACTGTTAGCCTTTACATTACTGTGTCGGGTGGAAGTGGTACCGTGTGGGAGTGGGGAGTACAACAAACAACACAGAAAACCGGCTGCTTTGGCCTGCACCTACCTTCCTGAGCAATTCCCCCCCCCCGCCGCGTCAAATGAGGCAGTCCTGACCTAGCTTGGAACATAGAGGCACTACACGGCATGCAGGACGGGTATACCTGATTAATAGATAGTGGTGCAGTAACAAATAGCGGGGCGGAACGTTGCAAAGGGGATAAAGCCCCAAGGACAGTACTCAAAAGAAATAGTATGAGTTCGAGGGGAAAGGGAGCAATAGGTGGAGCAATCCCAAAATCACCCCGCTTAAGTCTGATCCCTAGTCCGGGTCCAATAAATAAATATGTAACCCATGGCGGAAATGGTGACAAACAGGTGGTGGAGAAGCAGCAAGGAGTTAAGAGCAGCCAGATGGAGAGTAAGGAGAAAAAAAAGGAAAAGAAAAAAAAACGCTAAATAAAAACCTGGCAGAGACAGATACATTATCAGAGTCCAGAATAGAACAGGAGACCGAAGTAGAACTGGAACAGAGAAGAGAAGAGGAACAACAAAACAGGGCGCTATTACCGACAAAAATTGAAATTGAGGGGATGTTTGCTGCCCTGGAAAAATCGTTAAAGGGATTTTTATAACAGCTTACCTGTAAAATCCTTTTCTTGGAGTACATCACGGGACACAGAGCGACTTAGTCATTACTAATGGGTTATATAGATTACCTTCAGGTGCTGGCACTGGCAACTTCCAAACCGGAAGTACCCTCCCCTATATAAGCCCCTCCCATCCGGGAGCACCTCAGTTTTGTAGCAAAGCAATAAGTGTCCCTAAAAGAGGGGTGGGAGCTCTGTGTCCCGTGATGTACTCCAAGAAAAGGATTTTACAGGTAAGCTGTTATAAAAATCCCTTTTTCTTTTTCGTACATCACGGGACACAGAGCGACTTAGTCATTACTAATGGGACGTCCCAAAGCAATGCCAAATGAGGGGAGGGATACACTATACATAAGCTGGGCGCCATCAGGCATGAGGATCTTTTGCGGCCTGCAACACACTGCGCCCAAAGGCGACATCCTCCTGACTTCTAACGTCTACCTGGTAGAATCTAGTAAACGTGTGTACTGAAGACCATGTTGCGGCCTTACAGACTTGAGCCAGGGAGGCCTGGTGATGCACTGCCCATGAAGTTCCAACTGCTCTTGTGGAGTGCGCCCTAACTTTGAACGGAGGCGGTCTCCTTCTCAAGCCATAGGCTTGTATTATGACCTGTCGAATCCACTTGGCTAAAGTAGATTTTGATGCTGCCTGACCCTTTCTGGGGCCTTCCGGCAGAACAAACAAAGTATCCGTTCTACGAATCTGAGCAGTGGCTTTTAGATAAGCTTTAACTGCTCTTACTACATCCAAAGAATGCAATAACTTTTCCTCTACCGAACTAGGTTTGGGGAAAAAGGAAGGAAGAACCATATCTTGGTTCAAATGAAACCTCGATACCACCTTAGGAAGAAGGCTGGATGAGGACGTAATACTACTCTGTCCTTATGGACAACCAGATATGGCTCCTTACAGGACAAGGCGGCTAATTCCGATACTCTTTTAGCCGAACAAATGGCTACTAAGAAAATCAATTTCCTGGTGAGAAGAACCAAGGAAATGTGCTGCAATGGTTCAAATGGTTGTTTCTGTAGAACCGACAGAACCAGGTTTAAGTCCCATGGACATATGGGAATACTAATCGGAGGGCTAATACGCATCACTCCTTGTATGAAAGATTTGATTAATGAATGCAAAGCCAAGGGCCTTTGAAAAAATATTGACAAGGCCGAAATCTGACCCTTGATAGTACTCAAGGCAAGCTTCCTATCTACAGCCCACTGTAGGAAGTCCAGAATCCTACCTATTACGTACTTACGCGGATGCCATTTCCTGGCTTCACACCACGCGATGTACGCCTTCCAGATCCTATAATAGATCTGCCTGGATACCGGCTTCCTGGCATTGATCATGGTAGATACCACAGGATTAGGGAGCCCTCTCTTTCTTAGAATGTGGGCTTCAATAGCCAGGCCGTCAAACCCAGGGCTGGTAAGGAAGGGTGGTATATCGGTCCCTGCGAAAGCAGGTCCGGACGATGTGGGAGGGTCCAAGGACTCCCCACTGACATTTTTACGATCTCCGCGTACCATGCTCTTCGGGGCCACGCTGGAGCCACCAGAATCACTGGTTTCTTTTCTACCCTGATTCTGCGGATTAATCGCGGTAACAATTGTGGCGGTGGGAATGCATATCTCAGTTTGAACTGATCTCAAGGGAACACTAGGGCATCCGAGCCGCAAGCTAGGGGATCCCTTGTGCGAGACACAAATCTGTCCACCTTTGCGTTGAATCTGGATGCTAGCAGATCTACATCCGGTGTTCCCCACCGCTGGCATATTGCCTGGAAAACCTCGGGGTGAAGAGACCATTCCCCCGGGCATAACCGCGGATAAGGCTGGGACATATCTTTCTGCCCATTCCAGGATGCAATTCGCTTCCCTCTGGGCTGCACGACTCCTGGTGCCACCCTGATGATTGATATATGCCACTGCTGTGGCATTGTCTGATTGAATTCTGACAGGGGACCCTTGGAGTTTGGATGTCCATGCTACTAGGGCATACCGGGCTGCTCGTATCTCTAAGAGATTGATGGGCAGGGCCTTCTCTGCTTCTGACCACTTGCCCTGGAGAGACCATTGCTCCAGTACTGCCCCCCAGCCTATGAGGCTGGCATCTGTAGTGACCCCCTTCCAAGAAACCGGACTGAGGGGTTTCCCTTTTTCCAGATTCTGGGGCACCAACCACCAATGGAGGCTCTTGCGAACGGAAGGGGACAGGGACATTGGTAAGTCTAAAGCCTGAACTTTTTTGTTCCAGGCTGACAGTACGGCCCTCTGCAAGTTCCTTGAATGGAATTGACCGTAGGGCACTGCTTCGAATGAAGCCACCATTTTTCCCAGCAGCCTCATGCACAGGCGTATGGATGGTTTTCTTTTTGTACCCACTAAGTGGGTCAAATCTTTCAAAGACGACACCTTCTCTGGAGGTAAGAAATCTTTCTCTGATTTGAATCCAATCTTAGCCCCACGTATTCCAGACTATTGACTGGTTTTAGGGCTGACTTGTCTCGGTTGATAATCCAACCGTGAGATTCCAGATACTTGATTGTCTTGTGAACGACCACTTCTAGTTTTTTCACTGAGTGGTCTATCAGCAACAAGTCGTCTAGATATGCCATTATTGTTACACCTTGATGTTCTTAGATTGGCCAATAGTGGGGCCAGAATTTTTGTGAACATTCGTGGTGCTGTGGCCAGACCGAAAGGTAAGGCTCTGAACTGAAAATGGCGCCCTTTCTACTGCAAAGCGTAGAAATTTCTGGTGGGCCGGAAAGATGGGAATATGCAGATAAGCATCCCTTATGTCGACCGAGGCTAACCATTCCTGCCCTTGTAGGGCGGTGGGCACCGATCGGATCGACTCCATCCGAAAAGTCCTGATATGTAGGAACTTGTTTAGCCCTTTTAGATTTAATATGGGCCTCACGTCCCCATTTGTTTTGGGGACTGTGAAAAGGTTCGAGTAAAACCCGAACCCGCTTTCTTCCAAGGGAACCTTCATGATTACACCTTGGAGCAATAGTTGTTCTAGTGCCAGAAGAAGGGATCCTCTCTTTTGGGGATCGCTTGGCACGTTTGACCTCATAAAATGGGCAGGAGGAGTGTCTTTTAACTCCAACCTGTATCCCAGACTTACTGCGGAGATCACCCATCTGTCTCTGATGGTGTCCTGCCAGGTCTCTGTGAACAACTGAAGTCTTCCCCCTACCCGATTGAGTGGGGGCAACTGACTTGGGGGGAGGTTTTGTACCTCTCTTGACCCAGGGTTTCTTGTTACCCTGTGATTGTCCCTGATTTCTGCCTCCTGGATTTGACCGCGGAGGCCGTCGGAACTGTTTCACAGCCGATGTGCCAGGGACTGGAGAAGTAGGCCTCTTAAAAGAAGGACTTCTACCCTTGTTCTTAACCAGCAAGAGTGTACTTTTACCGGCAGAAATTTTCTGGATATACTTGTCCAGATCTTCTCCGAATAAGCGTTCTCCATGAAATGGGAAGCTAATCAGGGAGCTTCAGCAGACCAGTTTCTGAGCCATAGAAGCCTACGCATATGTACTACAGACAGCGTAAAGCGGGAGGCCTGTTGGATTGTATCCTTTATGGCGTCCACCGCAAAACACAAGGCTCTAGGTAGGTCAGCTAGGGCAAGAGCCTGCTGATCTGGTAAGTCTTTTAAGACTTGTTTCAACTGATCCTTCACTGCTTGGCAGACCCCAATCGCTGCTACTGCAGGTTGTGTCACCATGCTTGCTGTAGAGAAAGCAGATTTAGTAAAGACTCCAATTTTTTATCTATTGGGTCTTTGAACATTGGAACATTATCTACTGGACATGTCAGTGATTTATTCACACAAGAGATGGCTGCGTCCACTGTAGGGACCCTCCATTTTTTCTTATGAACTTATCCTCCATGGGATAGATCACCAGAAATCTCTTGGGAGGAGTAAATATTTTATCAGGATGCTCCCAATCCTGGTAAATAAGCCCTTCCAATAAAGGGTGGATTGGGAAGGAACAGACAGCCTGGGGAGCCTTCAGCGACCCCAGCGAGGAAACCGTAGTGGTTGATGGTTCCGCCAGAGGCATTTTAAATGCTGATCGGACCATGTTAGTCAGAGACTGAACCCGTAATCTTTCAGCCTGAGATGCTGAAAAAAAGGTTCTTCCACTGTTGATTCCTCTATAACCGAATCAACCTCATCCTGATCCCCTTCAGGTAGGTCGATCTCTGTGTGGGGCTGTTCCTCCACTAACAGGCACTCTGAAGGAGGAGACGGAGATCGGACGCGCTTTCCCTGTGACAGGGAAGCAGCGATCAATGCTGTTAATCTCTCTTCCAATCCTCCCAGAGTTGAGGATAAAACCTCCTCTGTTATATATATACAGGAGCAGGTGGACTGGGGACAGCCGCAGCACCAGGTACTCCTGCGGGGTTCCTACGGCTACTGACCTCTGAATTTTCAGGGGAGATTGGTGCAGCACAAGCATGCCCAAAATCGTCAGAGCCCGATGGAGACCCCTTTGGCTTCCTGGAAGACTTATTTCCGGAGCGTCTGGACGACATATCCTTTAAGCACAAAGCTGAGGTATTCCCGTCGTCATACACCAATTTTGCTGGTAATAGTCTAACACAGTTGCTGCTATATACCAGCTGGTGTCCACTAAAGTGCCTTTCTATGGGGATGCCTGCATCAACCGCCTCTGTGTGCCACCGTTTTGTTGCTAGCTCTGTTTGCACCCAGCTGACACTTGTACTGTGTCTTTTATCCATGCTGGGACGCCTGCATATGCGCAGAAGCGCCGCAGCGTGCATCGAGCGTCATCCACCCGCCCCTTTCCTTTCATAGGAGGCGCGTGCACGCGCCCGCGCCCGTGCGCCTTTGGCGCCCTTTTTTGAAACCAAGCAGGGACTAGGAGCCAGGGCCCTTTTTGCCGGAGGGCCTGTGCGGTGGATGAGCGCAGCAACAGGGCAGAGGAAGTGGATTCCCACAGAGAAACTTACCAACTGCCTGGATCTTTTGACTTTAAAAAACCAAAGATCCACATGACAAGAAAAATGGACCACAGCGGCCTCTAGTGGTTTAACACAGGTACCGCGGTCTCCTTTTTTTTTTTTTTTTCTTGACTACTATTAAAATTTCACATTTTCCAGTAGTTACAGGCATACACAGATATCAGCGGGAATACCGTTAGGTAACAGACAGAAAGACAAATTAGGCTTGGGGGTCCCCCAATAGAACCAAGTTCCTGGGGGCCCCCACTTACCTGTTCCCCGCCGCAGGACTTTGTTTGGTCCACAGAAGCCCAAACTTCACCTATCACGGCAGGCATTGTAATTAAACCTTCAGGGACCGGGTTCCCAAGGATTCCACTCCCCTGGACCTGTATAGCACCCTGCACAGACAACATCTTGGTCGTGGGTATGACCAGAGCTCTGGATCCCAGGGTCCAGCCCTCCTAAGAGAGGCATTACAGGAAAAACCTTGCTCTTCTGTTGCAAGGCCCGGGTACCGACCGTTTAGCTATGAAGCTTTTTTGGTGGGATCCGGAACAGCTTACTAAGGCCCGTAAAAGAACCAGTACGCAAGCCCAGTGAAAACACATGTTACTCTTTGGCCAACACCTTAGACACTGGCAAAAAACTGAGGTGCTCCCGGATGGGAGGGGCTTATATAGGGGAGGGTACTTCCGGTTTGGAAGTTGCCAGTGCCAGCACCTGAAGGTAATCTATATAACCCATTAGTAATGTGTGACAGCAGGAAGGTAAAGTCACCTGGTTGCATCCAGGGGGGTAGATATATTTCTCCCAGATTCAGGCTTTATGCTGACTTATACAACTAGGGTGGAGAGTTGTATAAGCCCAGCTGAGGCTAGTAGGCTCATGGATGACTCATACCTCTAGGGAGAGGGCTGGGCGTCGTGCAGGCAGGGAGTTGATGAGACCAGCTGAAGCCTGTCAGTTCGTTTAAGGCCTCTATAAAAACTCCCAGATTCATTAGGTGTTAGCTCATGCCTGGAACAAGACCTGTGTGGACTGTCTAGGGAGAGTGAACCCCTGTGCGGTGAGGCAAAGCCTGTGTGGCTATTTGTTTGGACTTTTACTAAACCAGGGACTTAGGGACTAGGACAGCACCAGGCTGATCCCAGTTGTTAGTTTAGGAAACCTGCATGTTTAGTCAGAGGTCAAACTGACCAGGATTTATTTTGTTTATGTTTCTTTTTGGCTTTGCTGTGTTTTTGTCACTGTACATAGAGAAATAAACCGCACCTTTTGATTTTGAAAACCACAACCTCCGTCTGCTGGCCCTGTTTTTGTGTGGGGAGCCCAACCAGGGGGTCACACACACCCGCTACCGAGTTAACCCCCTCACAGTTGGTGGAGAACCAGTGGCAGTTTTTTTTAAGCCAGCATGGAGGAGATACTGAAACAGCTGGCTCTAGCAAATGCCAATCAACAGCAGACAAATGCAGGTTTGCAAAGGAGCCTTGCAGCCCAGCAGCAAGCTCATCAACAAGCCCAGCAGCAATCTGAGGCCCGCTTCATAGACCTGTTACAGAAGCAAGAGCAGAGACTACAACAAATGGAAGCAGTAATGCAGCAACGTCCGCAGACCAGTGAGGAAAGCCGTCCCACTAATACCGCGTCCTTTAGGGTGAGTCGTTTATTGACAAAAATGACTGGAGAGGATGATCCAGAGGTATTTTTGACCACATTTGAAAGGACTGCTGAAAGAGAAAAGTGGCCTGAGGAGCAGTGGGCTGGACTGGTGGCTCCTCTGTTAACTGGTGAATCGCAGAAGGCTTACTATGACCTAGAGCCTGACCAAGCAAAAGACTATGTGATGCTAAAAGCTGAAATATTGGCAAGGCTGGGTGTCACCCTGGCTGTCCGGGCTCAGCGTGTGCATAACTGGACTTTCCAGCTTGGAAAACCCCCCAGGTCTCAAATGTATGATCTCATTCACCTGAGCAGGAAGTGGCTACAGCCAGAGACTTTGTCCGCACCAGAGATTGTGGAACGTTTTGTAATGGATCGGTTTTTGAGAGCTCTTCCTACTGCCATCCAAAAGTGGGTAAGCCATGGAGACCCAGAGACGGCCAGTGGTCTTGTGGATCGTGTAGAGAAATACTTGGCTACAGAGAACCTGACGGCCTCTTCCAGAGACTCTCGGACTTTCCACCCTAAGACCAGACCATCCCCAGGGGCGGATAAGAGGATTCCAAGGGGTGAGGGTGGAGAGAGTGAGAGGGTGGGAGCTCTACCCAAAGTTTGGCGAGAACAGCCTGGGAAGTCAGGGGCTCAAGAGGCAGCCAAAAGGATTGTTTGCTACCGCTGCCGGCAAGCGGGACATATTGCAGCAAATTGCCCGGTTGTGGAGGAACCCATGCAATGTGACTTTCTGACGGACAGACGTCAGTCGCTGTGTGCGACAGTCGCATGCACTGCCATTCGGGGAACTGAGAAACATTTATGCAAAATGTGTATTAATGGTAGAAATGTTGTGGTATTACTGGATTCAGGTAGCCTTGTGACCCTGATAAAGGCTGAATTAGTTAAAACAGAGGTCTCTGGGAATAGCAAGGTAGCTGTTATTTGTGTGCATGGGGACACCCGAGAGTATCCAGTGACTACAGTGTGTTTCGAGACCCCCAAAGGTACCCTCTCTCATCCAGTGGGGTTAGTATCTCAAATACCGCATGATGCCATTGTGGGAAGAGATTTTCCGAAGTTCTGGGAACTGTGGGATGATCCTGAGCCCCCCACTGGTGCCCCTATGTACCAGGAATGTGATAGCCAGAACTCCTCTGAGAGTGGTGAGGACTCTCCAGAATTTCCCTTGTCAGTATTGGCAGGGGAGACTCAAGAAACTGGAGAGGAGCCCACCTCCTCAGACGAAAACCTACCGTCTGTGGAGTTTTCTGATCTGGAGGTTCACAGGGAAAATTTTGCCACAGAACAGTTAAAAGACCCCGCCTTAATAAAGGCACGGGAAAACGTAGTGGAAATAGATGGCGAGTTAGTGAACCCAGATAATACCTGCACTTACCCATACTTCAGCGTAGAGAAGGACCTACTGTATCGGGTGGCAAAAAGGGCAGAAGAAACCGTTGAGCAGCTTGTGGTGCCCAAACCTTACAGGAAGTTGGTGTTGGAGTTGGCCCATGGGCACATTCTTGGAGGTCATCTGGGGACAGAGAAAACCCGAGAGAGGGTATTACAGAGATTCTATTGGCCTGGGGTGATGAAGGACATAGAAAATTATTGTTCCTCCTGCCCTGTGTGTCAGAGGTCGGCCCCGATGCCACATTTCCGTAGCCCGCTGGTCCCTCTACCCATCATTGAGGTCCCGTTTGAGAGAATCGCAATGGATTTGGTAGGTCCTATAATCAAGTCCGCTAGGGGGCACCAGTACATATTGGTTATAATGGACTATGCCACCCGTTATCCAGAAGCGATCCCTCTCAGAAATACCTCGGCCAAAACCATAGCCAAAGAGCTATCTCTTGTTTTTAGCCGGGTGGGTATTTGTAAAGAACTGCTTACGGACCAAGGTACACCCTTTATGTCCCGGGTTATGAAAGAGCTGTGTAAATTGTTCAAAGTGACGCAATTGCGTACATCTGTGTATCACCCCCCAAACCGATGGGCTGGTTGAAAGATTCAACAAAACCCTAAAACAAATGTTGAAGAAAGTGGTGGATAGAGATGGAAAGGATTGGGACTGTCTACTTCCTTATTTGATGTTTGCTATTAGGGAGGTGCCCCAATCCTCTACGGGATTCTCCCCCTTTGAGTTACTGTATGGGAGACACCCAAGAGGGCTGTTGGATATTGCCAAGGAAACTTGGGAAAGTGAGAGTTCTCCCCACAGGAGTGTGATTGAGCATGTCGCCCTGATGCAAGATCGAATTGCACAGGTAATGCCCATCGTGAAGGAACATTTGGCCCAAGCGCAGTTGGCACAGCAGAGAGTGTACAACCGTGGAGCAAAGACCCGTACCTTTTCCCCGGGGGATAGGATATTGGTACTTGTCCCTACGGTTGAAAGTAAATTCCTTGCCAAATGGCAAGGCCCCTACGAAATAATGGAAAAAGTGAGCGAAGTGAATTACAAGGTCAGACAACCAGGAAGGCGAAAGCCCGAACAGATATATCACGTTAATCTGTTGAAAGCCTGGAGGGATAGAGAGTCCCTAGTCGCAGAAACTTGGTCACCAGCTCAAACTGGTTGCGTGATTCCGGAGGTTGGAATAGCAGCCACCTTGTCACAACCCCAACAACAGGAGGTTAAGGAGTTTGTGCTTCGCAACAAGGAGGTGTTCTCTGAGCTGCCGGGACAAACATCTGGGGTAGAGCATGATATTATTACCCCGCCCGGTGAAAGGGTGAAGTTAAAACCCTATCGGATCCCAGAGGCCCGACGGGAGGCAATACGGGAGGAAGTACAGAAAATGCTGAACTTAGGGGTGATAGAGGAGTCCCAAAGTGATTGGTCTAGTCCCATTGTGTTGGTGCCTAAACCGGATGGGAGCTGGCGATTTTGTAACGATTTTCGTCAGTTGAACAAAGTTACAAAATTTGACACCTACCCCATGCCACGTATAGATGAGTTGATCGACCGGCTGGGAACAGCCCGATACATGACGACTCTTGACCTCACAAAAGGGTATTGGCAAATTCCCCTGGCCAAGTCGGCCAAAGAGAAAACCGCATTTGTAACCCCAGACGGGGCGTTCCAATATAAGAGAATGCCGTTCGGGTTACAGAATGCGCCGGCCACATTCCAGCGGAAAATGGACCAGATACTGAGGCCCCATCGGAAGTATGCTGCGGCTTACCTGGATGACGTAATTGTCCATAGCACAGATTGGGCCTCACATCTGCCAAAAGTGCAAGCAGTCCTAGACTCTATCCGGGAAGCGGGGTTTACGGCTAACCCCAAGAAGTGTACCATTGGGCAGGAGGAGGCCAAATATCTTGGGTACACCATTGGCAGGGGAGTGATAAAACCCCAACTCAACAAAGTCGAGGCCATCCAGAGATGGCCACGTCCCAACAGCAAGAAGCAGGTACGGGCCTTTCTGGGAAGCGCGGGTTATTATCGGCGCTTCATTCCCCACTTTGCTTCTAAGGCTGTGCCCCTAACCAACCTGACGAAAGGGAAAGGGTCGGTCATGATTAAATGGACCCCCGAGGCTGAGGCAGCATTCCAATTCTTGAAACAAGCCTTATGTAGCCAGCCAGTGTTGTACTCACCCGACTTCTCTAAAGACTTTGTCGTACAAAGTGATGCGTCAGATGTGGGGTTAGGAGCAGTATTGTCCCAGGTCTGGAACGGGGAAGAGCACCCAGTCATTTACCTCAGCAGGAAGTTGAAGTCCCATGAGGTAAATTACGCCACGGTTGAAAAGGAGTGTTTAGCGGTGAAGTGGGCTCTAGATTCCCTTCGGTACTATCTGCTAGGTAGGCACTTTGACATGGTTACGGATCACGCTCCGTTAAAGTGGATGGCTCAAAACAAGGAGACAAATAGAAGAGTGAATAGGTGGTTCCTGGCCCTACAGGAATTCAACTTCACAGTAAAGCATCGCCCTGGCGTTCAAATGGGGAATGTGGATGCTTTGTCTCGAGTACATGAATGCCTGATTGCTGGTGTTCCAACCCCAAGGTTAAAACAAGAGGGGGGGGTATGTGACAGCAGGAAGGTAAAGTCACCTGGTTGCATCCAGGGGGGTAGATATATTTCTCCCAGATTCAGGCTTTATGCTGACTTATACAACTAGGGTGGAGAGTTGTATAAGCCCAGCTGAGGCTAGTAGGCTCATGGATGACTCATACCTCTAGGGAGAGGGCTGGGCGTCGTGCAGGCAGGGAGTTGATGAGACCAGCTGAAGCCTGTCAGTTCGTTTAAGGCCTCTATAAAAACTCCCAGATTCATTAGGTGTTAGCTCATGCCTGGAACAAGACCTGTGTGGACTGTCTAGGGAGAGTGAACCCCTGTGCGGTGAGGCAAAGCCTGTGTGGCTATTTGTTTGGACTTTTACTAAACCAGGGACTTAGGGACTAGGACAGCACCAGGCTGATCCCAGTTGTTAGTTTAGGAAACCTGCATGTTTAGTCAGAGGTCAAACTGACCAGGATTTATTTTGTTTATGTTTCTTTTTGGCTTTGCTGTGTTTTTGTCACTGTACATAGAGAAATAAACCGCACCTTTTGATTTTGAAAACCACAACCTCCGTCTGCTGGCCCTGTTTTTGTGTGGGGAGCCCAACCAGGGGGTCACACACACCCGCTACCGAGTTAACCCCCTCACAAATGACTAAGTCGCTCTGTGTCCCGTGATGTACGAAAAAGAAAGTACAATTGGAGGTAATACAGGAAAATATGGGGTACTTGCGTGAAAGAGTGGAGGAGGTGGAAAGGAAAACAGATCATAATGAAACTACTATAAAGAAACTAGAGGGAGAGATAAGGTCAATAAGGAGAGAACAACAGGAACAGGCATATAAGCGGGAGGACCAGGAGAATAGAGACAGAAGAATTCGGGGGGTACCCGAGTCACCCCAGCCAGAGAATCTATCAGAACTAATAATGAAAATCTGTAACCCATTGCTGGACAGAGAAACAACATCCCCAATAAAAATAGAGAGAGCACATAGAATAAGAAGACCAAGAGAAATAGCCCAGGATAAGCCGAGAGACATCATTGTGCGATTTGAAAGCTGGGAGGAAAAGAATCAACTATGGAGAAACCTGAGAGGAAAGTCACCAATAAAATGGGAAGAGAGCCAAATTCAAATTTTTCAAGATTTAATCGCAAGAAACGTTGCAAAGAAGAAGAAATCTAAGACCGTTATTGAAGGCACTCCAGGAATACAAGATCCAGTATAACTGGGGTTTCCCAGCCTGCCTAATAGGAAGGAAACATGGCATCTTGGCAAGACTGAGATTCATAGAGGAAATACCCGAATTTTGTAAAAAAAATCTGAAAATTCCTGCCCCGGACATTTGGGGGGGGGGGAGCTTAGGGGGCAGGGGGCGGGAGGGGGTGGAGGGAGATGGGCTTTGCATTATTAAGCACAGAACAATCATGTGATTTTATACTTAATATTAAAAGCAATTGTTTGCATAGAGTATTTAAAAGTGAACCTGTGCCTAAACTAGACTCATGCACCCCAAAATATTTGCACTGTAAAACAAACCTCTCCTTCACATTTATATCTATAAGAGAGAAATTCATTTTCAAAATTCACAGCATTGAAGTCCTAATCTTGGCATAGCAGGCTGCTAATCTTCTAATGTAAACACACAGCATGTGTTTAAGTCAATATCCCCCATTCACACTTGAGCGTTTTTCTTCTCATTTCCCTATGCCTGACTACGCTCTACATGCAGAAGCCCAGCCTTTCTAACTGTCCCTGTTCCCACTTGTACACTAAACCTGTGTACACACGATTGGTTTTCCTATGGATTCTAATCCGATGGATTTTTCCATCGGAAATCCGATGAAGCTGACTTCCATCAGTCTTGCCTACACACCATCAGTCAAAAATCTGACCGTCCCAAACGCCGTGACGTAAAACACTCCGACAAGCTGAGAAAAATTAAGTTCAATGCTTTTGAGCATGCGTCGACTTGATTCTGAGCATGCGTGGGGTTTTTGTCCGATGGAGTTCCACACAGACGATCGGAATTTGCTATTGTTTTTTTTCCCATCGGATAAATTTAAAACATGTTCTATTTTTTCTCACTGATGGAAAAAAGACCGATGGGGCCCATACATGATCGGTTTGTCCGATGAGAAAAGTCCACCGGACTGTTTTCATCGGTAAAACCGATCGTGTGTACATGGTATTAGTTGCACTATGCTCTATGCTCAAGCTCCAAAAAGTACATGAGGTTTTTAGAGACTGACTGAAACCCATCTGATTATCGGATAATAAATCCTTTTACGTTAAACGCAGACAGACAGATCAAGGATGGCATGTTTGAAAGGTCTCTTACTTTTTATTAGGAATATATAAATTATTTAATGTCCATAGTCTGAGGACAGGTGCACTTCAAACGGTAAGTAGGCTAGCAGGAGTCCTTTTCTCCAGAGGTTTCCCAGAGCATCTTCTGGTACATTAACTTTGCTTATTGGATCTCCTTTTTTTGGATTCAAAGTGATTTCACTGGATTACATATACAAAGTACTAGCAAGAAGACTTCAGGCAATATTTATTTTCCAAAAGGAGAAAGGACTAATGGACAAACCCTGTTTTCAAACCTCTATAAACGGATATTAACCAGAACCATCAGCACAGTGCTGATAGATCAGAGTCTAAAACAGTATTATCTATGGTTGTTGTGTTATGTGCATACAGGCCTGACTATAAAAATTCCAATATTAAGAAAACAATCCTTTATTTTTGAAATGATGTGAACCAGCATCAGTGGCTTACATAGTAAATATGGCACTTGGGATGGAGGATTTTTTAACATTCCCTCCCCTATACATTAAAACTACTTTCAGCTATTTATTAGGACCTTTTGTCAGAGAATAGGTGCCGGTACAGACCCAAACCCCCAACCTAAAGGCCCCACAGGAAAGTAGTAAACTGCATCATACCAAATAGTGGATTTGAAACTGCTGTAACAGTGGAAGGGGTTAAAAGGGAATGGTTGAATAAAATCTGAAGCTGACATATGCGTACAACACTCAGCACGATCATTTTTTAAAAACCAAAACGCCTTAAAGCAGGGCTTTACATACTTCTGTTCCAGCGATGCAGTATTCCAGTCACTGACAGCTTTGACCAGTCTTCTTCTGTGTTCCCATCTTCAACCATTTTGAGTGGCAGGACTGAGATGATATCACTGCTGCACATGTACAGGAGCTTATTTATCTCGGCAGATGTGAAAATTTCACTCTGAGCTGCATGTACACAGCTCAGTGTACAGTGTGAACAGAAGGTAAGAATACTTTAACCCCTTGACATCGACACCTCCCGCACTTTAAGGGTTTTCAGATGCTGGAAGGCGGGGTGGGGTTTATGATTATGTGACCACCATGAATGGCGGTCACAAGATCTGAAAGCTCCCAAACGCAAGCAGCGATCAGGAGCTTTCTGTTAGCCACCGGTAAGGCTTAATGTACACGGGACGTTTTACAACCTCCCCTGAACGATTTAACTTGACAGATAGTAACCGACGTTTAAAAATGTCCATTTTGCAGCGTTTACATGCTGCATTTAGCCGCGTTTGTATTTAGAAGCGTTTTTTATTTTTTTTAAATAGTCAAAAATGTAAAACGCCTGTAAACGGAACACGACTAAACGCAAGTTACCACGTTTATAGGTGTTAGGCATTTCAAATGTCTCTGAACATCCATCCAGAATAAGGATGAGCTCGCTGTTCGAGTCGAACGCATGTTCGACTCGAACATCGGCTGTTCGCCTGTTCGGCGAAGCCAGAACTTTGTGGGCCGTTCGCGCCATATTCGTGTGGCACGAACAGGCCACAATGCACTGCGCCATCGCAGTGCATTGCTAGCTGATGATTGGCCAAGCATGCACTTTGACCCCGCATGCTTGGCCAATCACAGCGCCGGCAGCGAGGAGAGCCATAATTGGCCACAGGCAGGATGCCTGTGGCCAATTATAGCTCAAGGGGGTTTAGTACACGCCCCACACTATAAAAGGCCGCCAGCGCGGCGGCCTTGTGTAGTGTGTTGGCGTGCAGAGAGAGAGCAGGATAGGCAGGGACAGTGTCAGTGTCATCTTTGCTTAACCTAGCACAGTTACAGTGAGTGTAGTGTGTTGGCATGCAGGGAGAGAGCAGGATAGGCAGGGACAGGGTCAGTGTCATCTTTGCTTAACCTTGCGCAGTTACAGTGGGTGTAGTGTGTTGACGTGCAGGGAGAGAGCAGGATAGGCAGAGACAGTGTCAGTGTCATCTTTGCTTGTTAACCTGCAGCAGTTACAGTGGGTGTAGTGTGCCTCCTGCACAGTATACACCTGAAGCTACCCCTTATTGCTGGTGTTGTTATGTTGTGTAACACAGGCATCTGCAAGCAGTTACAGTGGGTGTAGTGTGCCTCCTGCACAGTATACACCTGAAGCTACCCCTTATTGCTGGGGTTGTTCTGTTGTGTAACACAGGCATCTGCAGCAGTTACAGTGGGTGTAGTGTGCCTCCTGCACAGTATACACCTGAAACTACCCCTTATTGCTGGTGTTGTTTTGTTGTGTAACACAGGCATCTGCAAGCAGTTACATTGGCTGTAGTGTGCCTCCTGCACAGTATACACCTGAAGCTACCCCTTATTGCTGGTGTTGTTCTGTTGTGTAACACAGGCATCTGCAAGCAGTTACAGTGGGTGTAGTGTGCCTCCTGCACAGTATACACCTGAAGCTACCCCTTATTGCTGGTGTTGTTCTGTTGTGTAACACAGGCATCTGCAAGCAGTTACAGTGGGTGTAGTGTGCCTCCTGCACAGTATACACCTGAAGCTACCCCTTATTGCTGGTGTTGTTCTGTTGTGTAACACAGGCATCTGCAAGCAGTTACAGTGGGTGTAGTGTGCCTCCTGCACAGTATACACCTGAAGCTACCCCTTATTGCTGGTGTTGTTCTGTTGTGTATCACAGGCATCTGCAAGCAGTTACAGTGGGTGTAGTGTGCCTCCTGCACAGTATACACCTGAAGCTACCCCTTATTGCTGGTGTTGGTGTTGTTCTGTTGTGTAACACAGGCATCTGCAAGCAGTTACAGTGGGTGTAGTGTGCCTCCTGCACAGTATACACCTGAAGCTACCCCTTATTGCTGGTGTTGGTGTTGTTCTGTTGTGTAACACAGGCATCTGCAAGCAGTTACAGTGGGTGTAGTGTGCCTCCTGCACAGTATACACCTGAAGCTACCCCTTATTGCTGATTTTCCCATCTCCCTGCAGGCCATTAGTATGTCTGGAAGGCCAACAAGGAGAGGCAGACAGTCACAAACAAGCCAATAAAAGAGGGAAAGCAGGCTCTGTGTCTAGTGGCAACAGTGCTGGTCGTGGACGCGGTGCATCGTCATCAGCACGTGGCCATGGGACACGCTTGTCCTTATTTTCGTCAGCTGGACGCGTTGAGCAGCATCATGCCGAAGACTTGGTAGAGTGGATTACCAAGCCCTCCTCATCCTCCTCATCCTCTCTCACCCAGGCTCAGGGTACTGGCAAAGCAGCTGCCAACGCGTCCTCTTCCCTCGTATCAATGTCATCAGTCACTCCTTCCCTAGACCCACCATGTCCTCCTGAGGAGTCCCCCGAAATGTTTGAGCACAGTGTTGGGTACATTGCTCCAGGAGGATGCCCATCGTTTTGAAGGCTCTGATGATGATACCCAGCTAGCGGAAGGCAGTAGCGTGAAGGCAGAAAGATGGGATGCTCAAGAAGGACAGCAATCTGGCAGTCATGTTCCACCAGCTGCAGCATACTGCCAGGTTTGCTCCAGTGATCAAGAGGGAGGGGATTGATGAGGTCACTGACTCCACGTGGGTGCCTGATAGGAGAGAGGAGGAGGAGGAGGCACATCTCCAACGAGGCAGGATGCCCTCCGGGGGCCAGCTTAAGGGCAGCACACCGACTGAATCACACCGCAGAGCTCCGCCTGTGCAGGGCGCTGCCTCTGCGCGTTATTCCAAAAGTTCTTTGGTGTGGGCCTTTTTTGAGTTGAGTGAATCAGATCGCACCGCTGCTATTTGCAACATATGTCTCAAGCGTATCTCGCGTGGCCAAAACATCAGCCGCTTGGGCACCACATGCTTGACCAGACATATGTTGACCTGCCATGCAGCTCGTTGGCAAGCGTACCTTAAAGACCCACACCAAAGAAAGAACAAAGCGGACCTCTCCTTGCTCCTCATCAGCTGGGATCTCCAACCCCACTATACCTTCAGTCCTCTCTGAAACCTGCACTTAGAGGAACGAAGGTGTAGAATTAGGGGTGTCACAGCCAAGTACTTGCGGGCACTCTGCTAGCAGTACACCGACGTCCGATTGTAGCAGGCAAATTTCCCTGCCCCAGCTGCTGGACCGTCGAAAGAAGTTCACTCCCAGCCATCCACATGCTCAGCGGTTGAATGCTAGCATGGCTAAATTGCCAGCACTTCAACTGCTGCCTTTTCAGTTGGTAGACTTGGCCCCCTTCCGTGAGTTTGTGCAATGTGTGGTTCCTCAGTGGCAGGTTCCCAAATGCCACTTTTTCTCACAGAAGGCAATTCCGGCTCTCTACCGGCATGTGGAAGGCAATGGCCATGCCTCACTGGACAGGGCGGTCAGTGGTAAGGTGCATATTACCGCTGACTCATGGTCCAGCAGGCATGGACAGGGAAGTAACCTATCTTTCACGGCCCATTGGGTCACTCTTTTGGCAGCTGGGAAGGATGCAGGACAAGGTGCAGTAATGTTGGAGGTTGTTCCGCCACCACGCCTCCAAAATGCTACTACTGGTTGTGAGACACCTCTCTCCTCCACCCCCTCCTCTTCTTCTTCCTCCATGGCCTCTTCCTGTGCTTTGTCCTGGGAACCAGCGGTGCTCCGTAGGCGTTCAAGGGGCTACGCAAGTACGCAGGCAAAAAGATGCCATGCCGTGCTTGCGCTGGTGTGTTTGGGGGACTGGAGCCACACTGGGGCAGAGGTTCTGTCAGCTCTGCAGGGACAGGCCGAGAGGTGGTTGACGCCACGCCAGCTTAAGCCAGGAATGGTGGTTTGCGACAATGGCACCAACCTCCTCTCCACCCTCCGACAGGGACAACTGACCCATGTGCCCTGTGTGGCTCACGTCCTTAACCTGGTGGTGCAGCGGTTCTTGGGAAGGTACCCGGGCTTACAGGATGTCCTGAGGCAGGCCAGGAAAGTCTGTGTGCATTTCCAACGATCATATAATGCCAGTGCTCGCCTGGCTGAGCTGCAAAAGGAGTTGAACCTGCCCAAGAACCGCCTTATATGTGACATGCCCACCAGGTGGAACTCAACGTTAGCCATGCTGCAGCGGCTGCACACGCAGCAGAGGGCCATCAATGAGTACCTGTGCAACTACGGCACCAGGACAGGGTCAGGGGAGCTCAGTTTTTTTCACCACACCAGTGGGCCATGATCAGGGATGCATGCACTGTCCTGGCACCATTTGAGGAGGCCACGAGGATGGTGAGCAATGACAGTGCATGCATCAGTCACACTGTACCTCTTGTCCACCTGTTGGAGCATACGCTGCGTGGAATAATGGACAGGGCACTTGAGGCAGAACAGAGGCAGGAAGAGGAGGACTTCCTTGGCTCTCAAGGCCCCCTTTATCCAGACAGCTTTCCTTCTGTCCCACCCATCACACAGGAAGAGGACGAGGAGGATTGTGTCAGCATGGAGGTGGAGCCTGGCACTCAGCATCAGCAGTCTTTTAGGGATGATTTACAGTCCCAAGAAAACCGTGGACTTGTCCGTGGCTGGGAGGAGGTGGCTGCGGATCATGTCGTCCTTAGTGACCCAGAGGACTCCGGACCGAATTCCTCAGCTAACCTACGCTGCATGGCCTCCCTGATCCTGCAAAGCCTGCGGAAGGATCCTCGTATTCTTAAGATCAAGGAGAGGGACCATTACTGGCTGGACACTCTCATTAATCCACGGTACAAGGGTAAGGTTGCGGACCTTATCTTGCCGTCGCAGATGGAGCAGAGGATGCGACATCTCAGGGAGGCCTTGCAGAAAGGTCTGTGCAACGCGTTCCCAGATATTGGGAGGTTATAAACTCCTGGTCCTGGACAACGAGTTGCTGAGGCTTCGGCCAGTCACAGAAGGAGCAGTGGAGAAGGTGGCCGTCTGACCGATGCGTTCAGACAATTTTTTTTTAGTCCAAGGTATGATCGGTTCCAGCAACCAATCGCCAGCATCTGATTTACATGGTCCAGGAATACCTAGGGGCAAGGTCAGACTTGGACACCTTTCCCACCGAAAATCCTCTGGCTTACTGGGTCTTGAGGATGGATCACTGGCCAGAGCTTGTCCGGAGTCCTCTGGGTCACTAAGGACGACATGATCCGCAGCCACCTCCTCCCAGCCACGGACAAGTCCACGGTTTTCTTGGGACTGTAAATCATCCCTAAAAGACTGCTGATGCTGTATGCAATTGAGCTACTGGCCTGTCCTGCATCCAGCGTTCTTTCGGAACGCACATTCAGTGCTGCTGGAGGCTTTGTAACCGATCACAGGGTGCGCCTGTCCATCAACTTGGTTGATCGACTGACCTTCATAAAGATGAATCAGTCTTGGATCACCACCAGCTACCAAGCACCTGAAGCTGATGTAAACGAATATTTTTTTTTTAAATGTCACATCCCTTCAAGACTGCCTATGCTGATGCTGAGCGACTGTTCTGTTATGTTGACTGACTATCCTATTCCTCCTCAATGATCCTGCTGATAGCTTGGAAGAACATTTTTGGTTCTGGGTGCCGCCACCAGTGGCTAAGGCTAAGGCTCATTCCTGCACTCCAACTAGAGTGTCTGGGAGAGGTTGCAGTGTCGTGGCACCAGCACCAGTGCCTAAGGCACAATTTTTCAGCCCCTGTTCAACAGGGGCATGCAATTACAATTCTTGATCTAATAATTCACAGCAGGGCCCATTCATGCGCCCACCAAGAGTAACTGTGAGGGCTTACAGTGTTGTGGCACCAGCACCACCACCAAAGGCCCAATTTTTCCTACCACTGTTCAACAATGGCATGTAATTACAATTCCTGATATAATAGTTCACAGCAGGGCCCATTCATGCGCCCACCAAGAGAAACTGTGAGGGCTTACAGTGTTGTGGCAACACCTAAGGGCCAAATTTCTGCAGAGTATATATGGCATGCCCCTACTTTCAAACATCCAACTTACAAACGACTCCTACTTGCAAACGTAAGGAGACAACAGGAAGTGAGAGGAAATCTACCCCTAGGAAGGGAAATTCTCTCCTGTAAGAGTTAATATGGGAAAAAAGTGTCTCCTCTCTACTGATGCTTTATCACCAATCCTTGTTTCAATAAAAAAAACAAATTTTCCCCCAAAAATTTTCATTGGGACGGAAAGTGAGGTGAAATGTTCTGAACAGGTGCACAGACAGCAAAACAAATGTTACAGGGGTGTTAACCCTTCCCTATGTTCTCCAAAAAGCTTAAAAATACATTTTTTGGCTAGAGCTACACTTAAAAAATGTACCTGTTCCAAATTACAAACATATTCTACTTAAGAAGAAACCTACAGTCCGTGTCTTGTTTGCACCGCCTGTATACTGCTGTTCAGAGTATATAGGGCCTTTTTTATTTTGGGTGCGGGGTTCCCCTTAATATCCATACAAGACCTAAAGGGGCTGGTAATGGGCTGGGGTAGGGTGGAGAGGGTGATGGGGTAGCCATGCCATTTTTCTCAATGATTTTCATCCATATTGCCGGGACCAGACATTACATTAAAGCCGCAAGCAGTTTTAAATGGCTTTTTTTCCTTTAGAAATGTAATTTTGTGCAGGGACAGTTCTAAACACGAGAAACACGTGCCACTTCACAGGCATACTTTAGACACCCCCCAGGTACAATATTTAAAGGAAATTCACTTTTTTTTCACTTTATGCATCATTAAAATCACTGCTCCCGAAAAAACAACCGTTTTTAAAACGTATTTTTGCAATGATACATGTCCCCTGGGGCAGGACCCCGGGTCCCCAAACCCTTTTTAGGACAATAACTTACATATTAGCCTTTATAATTAGCACTTTAGATTTCAAACGTTCGCCTCCATTGTATTTAATATTGTTCTAAAATTTGCGCAAACTTTTGGTCCGTTCGCAGGTTCGGTGCTCGGCTCATCCCTAATTCTGAATGCGTTTTTCTTTAGAAACGACTATAAACGACCCAGTGTACATGTACTGATAAGATAACATAGAGGTAGAGGAGAGTTCAAGGGCAGCTGAAAAAAATGCTCCACTGCTCCTAAACGTCCATTTACCAGCAGCAGTGTACATGAAGTCTAACCATGCTGGGAGCACGCAGGGCGCATCCTCTCAACACAGCTGTGTTTGCAATGTGGTTAGCCCACTCGCCGAGAGGCCGCATATAGAGGGTTTCTTCTGTATTAGAAAGACTCCCTGTTCACATCCTTTTTTTTTATTTTTTTTATTAAGGTTTCACCTTAAAGAAGGTCATAAAACAGTCAATGACTAGCAACCAGCAACTGTTGGGACAATAAACACTTTGGTCAGAAGTATAGATGGTCAGTAGCTGACTGTAAAGTAACTCCCACAACATTTGTGGTCAGTGGCTAGCTATAAACTAACCTCCCCCAGCAATGGTGGTCAGTGGCTGGCTGGAACACCAACCCCCACCCCCCTAGCATTGATGGTCAGTGGCTGGACAAACCCAGAGCCACCATCAGAAACCATGGATGCCTACAACCTGTCAAGGGCCTGTACCCCTTCCAAAACATTCCCTAGTCGTCTAGTTAGAAAAATTATCCTTATAATTCCTGACAGCCCAGCGGGGCACTCTGTAAAACAAAATACTGCCTACCTGTCCTGCAGCCCCATGCAGCTCCTTCTTTGCAAAGTTTAGAGAGGGAGTCCAGCACAGGCATAGTTACATTTTTTTTATTCACCAGCATACCCTGAAAATTAAATACCAGCTTGGGCTGCTATACTCACCTTATCTCCAGCCTTGTCCACTGCCGATTCACAGATCAAGTTATACTGTGCTGCTTCTCTTCCAGGTTAAATTATGCCTTGTGTCATTAGTGTTTTTAAACTGCATATGCAAGCTAAATCTGCTACTTAGAACCTAGATACCATTAAATAGCTAGTCATTTTTCACCTCTTCTACCAATGTGGATTATTTTAACCACTTAGCTTCCAGCGACATATCGGTACGTTGCTGGATTGGAAGGGGATATCTCAGTCATTGCTGCAGATGCAGCAATGATTGAGATATAATTTTTTAGGGCCGGTAATTCCTTTCAATGTAAAAGTAATCCTAGCAGCTAAGAAACTGCTGGATTACTTTTACAGGCAGCATGAGGGGGTCTGTAAGAATGCAATCAGTGGCAACTGGTTTCTGGGACACACTGAGAGGAACTGATGTTGTTTGTTCCACTGTGTGACATCAGAAACAAACAGAAAGCGATGAGGATTTTGTTACTTTCTTTTTTATCTCACATAAAAAAGCCGTTACCGCCTTAAACAAGCACCTGCACCCACCATTTCATTGTCTAGGGACTCTGATTAAAAAATGTATAATGTTTAAGGGTTCCAAGTGATTTTCTATCAAAAAAAAAGTAGAATTTTACATATATGTGAGAAATCTCAGAATTGGCCCGGAGTTGAAGTGGTTAAAAAGCAATGAGGAATATTTGCTCTCAATATAGTAGAATGCATTTCAAATTAATATTTTTCAAACTGGACTGATCTGTGCAATTTTTTTAAGTAAAAAGCATACTCACACCAGCTGAAATATCGTGGGGGGCCAGACTTCTCTCATCACCTATGGAGGAAACATTATCCAAGAATTAGGCGTTTAAACACTATTGGAATCACTAGCAATTAGTCTGATTTAACAACTTGTATCAGGGGCGTACATACAGGGGTAGCAGGGGTTACAAATTGCAACTTGGCGCCATGCTCCAGGAGGCCCATGCGGCTCCCCTTACACCTTGATAGTAGGAGCGGCATTTGGAAGAACCAAACCTCTCCATTTTCCTACTGCAGCCGCTGACAGACCACTTCTCCTCCTCCCTCTCTCCAGGCAATCAGCGACTGCAGGAGGAAAATGGAGGGAATCAATTCTTCTTTTACAAAAAGTTTTATTGTCATATAAATCAACAGTACAGGTTTACAATAGAGTGTTATAGCATGTATCATACATGGCGAATCCGGGCTTGAAGTCTTCACCTGCAGAGAGGAGGCATGAGTCGTGATCTTATGCTATACACAAATATAAAGGAGAAATGTAAACAATCATTAGGACCTAATGGTCCAGGACCCGGGTCATGCCCGGCTGTCTGCAAACCTGTAGAGTGAGTGAACAACACACAACAATAGAACCTGATAGCTAGCATCCTCAAGAAAGGATATGCAGGGTTAACAGTAAAATAAGAGCCTAAAAAGGAAAAGAAAGAGAGGAAGAGAAATAAAAAAAAGGGAGATGGAGCAGAACAAGAAGAGCAATAGGATGTGAAGAAGGAGAGAAAGAAGAGGGAAGTAGGAGGTCCACGGGGTGTACGCAAGGGGAGTCCTAAAGTGATAGTAATGTAGCATCAAACCTAGAAGGGTGGTAGTATGTGACCCAGGGTTGCCAGACCTCAAGAAACTTGTCATGCGTATCCAAAAGGATTGCCGTCAGTTTCTCATTAACCATGACATCGTTCAGGCGATTTTTGACTGCCTCAAAGCTGAGTGCGGGGGTTTTCCATGCTCTCGCAATTGTCATCCTAGTTGCAGTAAAAAGATGCTGGGCTAGTTGCCTTTCTGGACGCAGTAGTTCCACGATGGGCTTACCAAGGAGAGCTACATAAGGGTCCCTCTTGATATTAATCTGAAATAGATTGCGGATGAGAGTAAATACCCTAATCCACAGTCTGCACGCCCGCGGGCATGACCACCAAATGTGTGCCATAGAGCCCTCCTGAGAACACCCTCTAAAACAAAGCGGGGAATAATTTGGAATAAAGCGAGCCAGTCTCGCCGGTGTGTAGTACCACCTATACAATACCTTATAGGCATTTTCCAAGATTAACACGTTACGTGAGCATTTGGACAGAGTTAGTGTCATTGCCTGCCAATCCGCAGGGTCCAACTGCTTCCCCAACTCTTTCTCCCATTGTAGGTGGTAAGGCCTCAATAGGGGCCTCCTAGTAGATATCACAGCCGAATATATCAGTGAAATTAGGCCCGGTGAGTGGGGCCTGGCTCTACAACGGCTCTCAAAGGGGGTCAAGGTATAAGGGGTGGATTGAGACTTAATAAGACTCTGAAGAAAATGGCGAAGTTGTAAATAACGATAGTGCTCTCGCAAGGGAATATCGTGAGAGGAGCGTAAGGCGTCAAATGCCAAAATCCTAGTTGGCCGCAACAGTGAGTGCACATCTGTGAACCCATTCGTGGTCCACCATGAGAACTGGGAGGCATTGTCACAACCTGGAGGGAATAGCGGGCAGTGCAAGAGTCGCAAGAGTGGGAGGTGAGAAGAGATCAACCCCGCAGAGTATTTTACCGAGTCCCATATTCGCAGGGAGTGGGCTAAGCAAGGCCCCATAACCGCCGGACGGTGCACAGGAGGAAGCCAGGGCAATGAGGAGATTGGAATAGGGTCGATGTCGACCAGATCAAGCATAGCCCAAAGCGGAAGCTGATAGGTCTTATGAAGACACGAAAGTGGGGCTATGTTAGCGGCTATGTAATAAGCCCGTAAATTGGGTACCGAAAGACCACCATTAATTCGCTTAGCAAATAAAACCTGTTTGCTGATTCGGGGGTGGGTCGAACCCCATATAAATTGCATAATTCTTCGCTGATGTATGCGTAGGATATGTGGGGGAACCCGAACAGGCAAAACACGAAAAAAGTACAGTAGTTTCGGGAGATAGGACATACGAACAGCTGTTATTCTGCCGAACCAAGACAAAGGCAAATGAGACCAAGACAACAGCTTGTCCGTTAGGCTTTTGAACAAGGGCGGAAAGTTAGCCTGATACAATCCGGAGTACGTAGGGGTGAGGTGGATTCCCAAGTAGGGTAGCGAGGAGACCCACTGGAAGGAGAACGCCGACTGTAGATCCTCCAACAAACCAGGAGAGAGGTTAACCGACAATGCTTTTGATTTGGAGGGATTAACCCGGAGCCCCGAAAGGGCAGCAAAGGTGTCCAAAAGGGATTGTAAATTTGGTAAAGAAATTCTGGGGGAGGTCAAAGTAAGAAGGATATCATCGGCAAATAGGGAAACTTTATGGGGGCAACCCACTATTTCGATGCCCTGTATGTTGGGATGCGAACGAATCGCCTCCGCCAGGGGTTCCAGAGCCAATACAAAAAGAAGAGGCGATAGGGGGCATCCCTGGCGAGTGCCCCTCTTGATATTAAAAAGAGGAGACTCGAACCCATAATACTTGATTTTTGCCCGGGGGGAGTCATATAAGGCAGACATCCAGTGCATAAACGAAGACCCAAAGCCATAATGCCGAAGAACTGACATGAGGTAAGGCCACGACAGAGTGTCAAAGGCCTTGTGGACGTCCAGGGACAAAAACATAGTTTCCAGCGAGCGGGTATGGGCTATGTGTTGGAGTTGCAATATACGTCGAATAGCATCACCAGCCTGCCTCTGAGGTATGAAACCGACCTGGTCTTTCCCGATTAACCGAGGGAGAAAAGAGTTTAGGCGATTAGCCAGAATTTTGGTCAAAATTTTCATATCGATATTGATTAGGGAGATAGGCCTAAAGTTGGCCCAAGAGGAGTGGTCTCGATCCGGCTTAGGAATCATCACTATGTTAGCCTTTAGGAGGTCCGGGGTAAGGGAGCGACCATTTTTAACAGAGTTATACATGGCCGTTAAATGCGGAGCTACCACAGCGGCCAGCTTCCTGTAGTAAAGTGCCGTAAATCCATCCGGCCCCGGTCGCTTTCCTACTTTTAGATCTTTTATACCTTGGAGGACCTCCGAGACTTGTATGTCCCGGTCCATAAGGGCAACATGCGCGTCCGTCAAGGCCGGGAGAGGGAGACGGCTGAGGAAATCAGCAGTGTCGTGAGCATTAAACTGCTCTGGGTCAGAGTATAATTTAGTAAGGCGAAAACTAAACTCCAATACGCGCAATGGGTTACCCGTAAGGACATTGTGCCGGTTGCGCAGTGTGATGGGGGCGGGTTTAGGAGCGAAAGTCCGGAGTCTGTTGGCCAGCGTTCGATTTGGCTTGTTCGCCCTGGTATACCATCTCTGGCGGGACCACCGTAAGATACGTTCAGCCCCCTCTGTGAGACTAAGATCTAGCTCCGAACGGGCCTGCTCCAAGAGTTTGCGGTTGCTAGAGGTGGGGGATTGTTTGAAAAGCCCTGATAATGCCTCCAGACGTGTCTCCAGGGCCCTTTGTTTCAGACCCCGCTCTCGCTTACGGGTCGACGCCACCCTGATAATGTGGCCACGGAGTACCGCCTTATAAGCCTCCCAAAGCGTTACAGGTGACTCTACCGAGCCTAGATTTTCGCGGAAGTAGTCCTCCGAGGCCTTGAAAATATCTTCCCGGACCTCTTTAAGCGATAAAAGCGAATCGTTCATCACCCAGGGCGAGAACTGGGGTCAGTCCAAAACAGAGTGGCAGACCACCAAAACAGGGTCGTGATCAGACCACGGAACAGCCAGGATAGAGGCCCTAACCACCATGGGAAGGTGGCGACGTAGCATGAACATATGATCGATTCTGGAGTGAGAATGATGAGGGTGGGAGTAAAACGTATAGTCCTTACCCTGAGGATGGCATTCCCTCCAAAGGTCGACCAGATCATGTGATTGTAGAGAGCGAGCAAATTTTTTTGCGTCAGGGGAGGTAGCAATGTGCTCCGAGGGGTATTTATCAAACGAGGGATTCAAAACTAAATTCGAATCACCCGCAAGAAAGAGGGTACCCTTGTGGTGGGATGCTAGCAGGGTGCAGACGTGAGACAAGAAGGGTCCTGGATTAGAATTTGGTGCATAGTAGGTCATAATGGTGACCTCCTTTCCTTGGATAGTGCCTTGTAGCAATAAATATCTGCCCTCGGGGTCTGCGATCTGTCTGATGCAACTAAATGAGACCGACTTGCGGAAAGCTATGAGCACCCCCTTTTGCTTGGTTGGAGCAGCAGCCAAAAACACCTGAGGAAACTGTGCGTCAAAGTATTTAGGGCAGGAAGTTGCCGAAAAATGGGTTTCCTGTAAGCAGGCAATGTCAATCTGTTGCTTTCTAAGATACTTGAAGACCTTCACCCTTTTCTGAGGAGAATTCATACCCTGAACATTCAGGGATAGCCAATTAATCGTCATAGTAAAACTAACAAGAAATAGAAGACCATTCCCCAAAGCACACACCCCGTGGACCTAGTGGAGGAAAAAAAAGGATAAAAGACCTGAGAGTCAAAAAGAGAGAAAGTTAAAAAAATTAGATCAAGAAAAACAAAAAGTCCGAGTAGAGCTCGGAGTAAAAACATTCCAATCATCAAGGTTGCAATTGGTAGTGGGACTGGAATCCCACTGGAGGGTCGGAAGTTAGCCAAAACTCTTGTTCCGGTCAACTTCCGAGCCGAGGGGGAGCAGTGGTCCGTCGGAAACCACTCGGCTGGATTTCAATGTAGTCTGAATATTGAGATCAACTACGGCACAGGGTATAACAAAACATGTCCCATAAACCCCACCGAAACAAAGATTAAAGCAATCTTAACCAAATTTATATAGAATATCGACTTAACCTGTAAATGGTAAACTGTAGGCTATGGCCAACCTCGCGCTCCGGAGCCCCCAGTGAGAGTACGGGAAGTCCAGGACACAAAGCCGGTCCACAGCAAATGCATTGCCCATGACCCGCACGCCAGGGCCATAACTGCAGTCTGTGATGAACAGCACACACCCACGACACTAGTGGGAATGTGCAGAGCAGCACAAGGATAGTTCCCCAGAGCATCAAATCATAAAAGTCTTCACCTGGGTAAAAAAAAAAAAAAAAAAATTATATAAAAAAGGGGAGGAGAGAGGGTCCAGATGTCTTATTGGCCTAGAGGCAGGAATGCCCATGCATTGCAACCGGGTCTATGCAATGAATAATCAAGAGTGAAATTTAGATTCATACTTGGTGTTCAAGGTAAGACATATCCATCAGTTCAGAATAACGGGCAGGTTTCCTCTTTGGAGCGTCGAAAGAGAATTAATGCTGACCTCCCTTAGGGACATCCTGGAATCGCTGTGCTTGCAGTGATCGAAGAGCCTGGGAGCCCTGCTGAGACCTCTGCGAGGATCCGTGAGGTGACCGGGATGGCCTTGGTTGGGCCGAGGAAGACTCCGGTTGGGAGGGAGGGAGATCAAACTGCAGATCCTGAAAATGTCGCCGTAAGTCAGGCAAAGAGGAGGCATGAAACTGGCGGCCAAGGTGGTAGAAGGAGAGCTTAAAGGGGAACCCCCATCTATAACGGATGCCCCGAGCTTGTAGAATCTGCAGATAAGGCTTCAGACTCCGCCTCTTGGCTATGGTGACCGGAGAGAGGTCTGCAAATAATTGGAGGGGATTACCCTGGTGGGAGAGGTTAGGGAGATCTCGTGCAGCCTGCAGGAGCCGCTCCTTAGTCCTGTAAAAGTGAAATTTAATGATGACATCTCTGGGGGGACCTTCTGTGGGTTTGGGAGCAAGGGACCTGTGTATGCGGTCAAATTCCAAGCGCTCCGGAGGGACATCAGGCGCCAGCTCCTGAAAGAAAGCCGTGGCCGTCCCCTGCAAGTCAGTGATGGTCTCTGGGAGCCCACGGATGCGGAGGTTATCCCTGCGAGCTCTATTCTCAGAGTCCTCTAATTTATCCTGTAGGCTCAACAATTCAGCATTCAGCCTCTCGACCTCGTCCTCGTGACCCTCCAGGACTGTTGTTGTCAAGTCCATCCGCTGCTCCAATTGATTGGTGCGGTGGCCTATTTCCTTAAGCCCCCTCACCAGTTCCGCTGAGAGCTTACGGGAGGCAGAATTTATTTCGTCTCGGACTATACCGCGGAACTTCTGGAGCAAGGCATCAGAGCCAGCGTCAGTGGGGCTTACCAAGTTGGAGGGGAACTAGTGTAGGCTGTCCTCAGAATGCTGAGTGGAGTCATCTGGCTCCGGAGGTTCGGGCGCCATTTTGCCCTTCCCCTTCCCCCCTGCAGGAGAGGCCTTCTGCTGTGAGCGGTAGCGCTGCCGGCTCCGGGGTGTATTGTACATAGGTAATATCAGGTACTGTTCGTCGTTCAGAGAGCTGGAGTGGTGGCGTCAGGAAGCAAGATGTGCCTTATTCGCCGAGTTTGTGTGGTCCGACGGCGCAAAGCAGGGAGATCAAGCTGTAATCATCCCCGACTCTGCGTGACTGCCCCCCTGGGCTGTGGGTTTAGTACATAGAAAGAGTCAACATATGCAGCATTCTAGTTCAGGGGCCATTGCCCGGCCAGCCAACGCACCTAGGCTTCCAGAGGCAATTTGATGGAGGAGAGTCTTTAGGATGGACTCTAGGGTGCAGCAAGATGGCCGCCTAGCACAGGGCTAAATCTGGCCCACAGTACTCAAACAGGGGGTACCGCCAAGCACTACGGACAGCGGGTAGCATGTGGGTAAGCACCAGTGGCTGTAAGTTGAGGGATTATGTGCGTGGCGAGACCCGAGGGCTAGAAACAGGCCGTGGAACCTCAGTAGGGTGGAGCAAGATGGCCGCCGTACAGTAGGCCAGGAACCACCAGATACCCTGCAGGCCTTCGGGGGTGACTATCAGTCTGCGGTTAGGGTCCGGAGCACACACTGAGGGCTGGGACGGAGGATGTGGTGGTTGATCCTTGCCCAGGAAGGATGGTAAGGCTACTAGGGCTATTGAGGGGCTTTGGGTGGATCAAGATGGCCGCCGCTCACCTCTTTACACAGAGCGCCGTCTTCAGCAGGGTGCCTCCGCCGGCTGTCGACTCCTCTCCGTTCTCCTCCGGGCTTGGAAGGCTGCCTTAGATGGGTTCCGGAAGGGTCGCCGTTCGTCCCGCGGCACTTTAGCGCGGTGGATCCAGAGGCCTCGGAGGCCTCGCAGGCCGCAAGATGGCGGCGGATCACCAGGGGATGGAACCGAACCGGCTAGGAATGCAGAGCACTCGGCTCACCCAGAGACCCAAGACAGGTAGGGATCTGATGAGGGGAAGCCCAGGAGTCGGGATGGAGGATTTGGTGGCCTGGTCGTAGGGCGCTGGCTTAGGATGGCTATTGATTCCGTCGGGCCTAGCGGAGCTCCTCCAAAGCACGTCTATCTCCGCTCGCATCCGGACACGCCCCTGGGAATCAATTCTTCTATATACCACCTCACTACTCCTCCTATCCAGATCCTGCTGTCCTTAGGCCTCTATGTGCTCCCCTGCCCCCCCCCCCTCGTCTCCCTGCAACTTTCCTCTCCGTCTTTTACTGCAGGGAATGTGTCAGGATGGAGAGTGAGGGAAGGGGCCAGTAAATATGTCATTTATCGACCCCTTCCTTTTCTGAATGGACAGTACTGATCACTGACTCTGTCAATTCATAACTGAGGCAAAGTAAACTGTGTTTATTATGCTTCAGTTTGTGAATGAACAGGAAGCTCTGCACAGAGCTATTCCTGTGCATTCATTCTCTGCAGCTGAGGCTGCAGACATGGTGATTAAGGGCTGTTTCCTCAATCTCATTTCTCTGTCTCAAAAGTGAAACATCAGGAGGTCTGTTTAGACCACTGATATTTCACCAAAGCCCCCCAATGGGGCTCCTAAAAAAACTGTAAAAAATAAATAAAAATTTAAATAAATTGTAAAAAATAAATGAAAATCAGGAAACAAAAAATGAAAAATAAATCACAAAAATAAAAGACAACATTAGTGGGACTACCACCGTCGCAAAGGTTGCACTTGCGACTAAGCCCTGGTGTTCTGCCACGATAGGGGGGCTCGCTGCAGAACATGTGAAAGGGTCCTGCTGCAGGACCATAATATAGGGTCCTGCAATGGGAGTAAAGGGCTCCAGCCAGGGGTCAGGGGGCCCCTTATGTTTTTTTGCACTAGGGCCTTGAAGGTTCTAGTTACGCCTCTGATTAATTCAAAACAAACAGGATTATAGTGCTATGTCTCTCTTTCAGGCCCCACATCCAATCTAGACATGGGAGCCGTCAAAAAATTTGTTTCGTTTCGTTCCGTATAAAAAAAAAATTGTAATTCTCAATTCGTGTACGGAATTTAATTCGGATTCGTACGAAATACGAATTTCGTACGAATTGTTAATATTGAACTCTACGGACTCATGCCGCGTACAGACGATCGGAAATTCCGACAACAAAACCGTGTATTTTTTTTCCGAAGGATGTTGGCTCAAACTTGTCTTGCATACACACGGTCGCACAAATGTTGTCGGAAATTCCGAACGCCAAGAACACGGTGACGTATAAGACGTACAACGGCACTATTAAAGGGAAGCTCAATACCATAATTCGTACTTTCGGACGGGGTAGAGTTAGAGTACATTGTTTTCGTTGATTCTGGATAGGGATGAGCTTCGAGTTCGAGTCGAACTCATGTTCGACTCGAACATTGCCTGTTCGCCCGTTCGCCGAACAGCGAACAAATTGGGGTGTTCGCGGCAAATTCGAAAAATCTATGGGAGAAATCTAAAGTGCTAATTATAAAGGCTTATATGCAAGTTATTGTCCTGAAAAGTGTTTGGGGACCGGGGTTCTGCCCCAGGGGACATGTATCAATGCAAAAAGAAGTTTTAAAAACGGCCGTTTTTTCGGGAGCAGTCATTTTAATAATGCTTAAAATGAAAAAATAAAAGTGAAATATTCCTTTAAATTTCGTACCTGGGGGGTGTGTATGATATGCATGTGAAGTGGCGCATGTTTCCCGTGCTTAGAACTGTCCCTGCAAAAAATGTCATTTTTGAAAGAAAAAAAGTCTTTTAAAACTGACTTGCGGCTATTAATGAATTGTCGGCTCCCGGCAATACATACAAAAGTCATTAAAAAAAAAAAAAAAAAAAAAAAAAAAAAGCATGGGGGTTCCCCAGAATTCAATTACCAGGCCCTTCAGGTCTGGAATGGATATTAAGGGGAACCCCGCCGCAAATTTAAAAAAAATTTGACGTGGGGTTCCCCCAAGTATCCATTCCAGGCCCTTCAGATCTGGCATGGATTTTAAGGGGAACTCCACCCCAAATTTAAAAAAAATGGCGTGGAGTCCCCCTAAAAATCCATACCAGACCCCTTATCCGAGCACGCAACCTGGCCGGCCGCAGGGGAAAAGGGGGGGACGAGAGAGCGGCCCCCCCTCCCTCCTGAACCGTACCAAGCCACATGCCCTCAACATGGGGAGGATGTCCCCATGTTGATGGGGACAAGGGCCTCATCCCCACAACCCTTGCCCGGTGGTTGTGGGGGTCTGTGGGCGGGGGGCTTATCGGAATCTGGAAGACCCCTTTAACAAAGGGGACCCCCAGATCCCGGCCCCCCCCATGTGAATTGGTAAGGGGTACATTGTACCCCTACCATTTCACGAAGAATGCGTAAAAAAATGTTTAAAAAAAACACACAAACACCTTGAAAAAGTCCTTTATTTAAAATAATAATAAAAAATAAAAAAACATTCCAGCGCTGAAATCCAGTGTCCCGCGGCGATCCCGATGTCCAGCGCTGTCCTTCATTGGTTGTGCCTGAGCGGACCTGATGGGGAACTCCCTCTCAGTATTTTAAATGTATAGACCCGCCCCTTCTAAAGTTCCCCATCAGGTCCGCTCCCTCGGTATGTCGGACCCGCCTACGTCATTGGCTTGAGCGGGGAACTTCCTTCACTGTGTAATTTAAATTTACATAGTGAAGGAAGTTCCCCGCTCAAGCCAATGACATAGGCGGGTCCGACATACCGAGGGGGCGGACCTGATGGGGAACTGCTCTCACTTTGGTAATACATGTATAGACCCGCCCCTTCTCATGTTCCGCATCTGGTCCGCTGAGCGGACCTGATGGGGAACTTTAGAAGGGGCGGGTCTATACATTTAAAATACTGAGAGGGAGTTCCCCATCAGGTCCGCTCAGGCACAACCAATAAAGGACAGCGCTGGACATCGGGATCGCCGCGGGACACTGGATTTCACCGCTGGAATGTTTTTTGTTTTTTTTTTAAATAAAGGACTTTTTCAAGGTGTTTGTGTGTTTTTTTTTTAACATTTTTTTACGCTTTCTTTGTGAAATGGTAGGGGTACAATGTACCCCTTACCAATTCACATAGGGGGGGGCCGGGATCTGGGGGTCCCCTTTGTTAAAGGGGTCTTCCAGATTCCGATAAGCCCCCCACCCGCAGACCCCCACAACCATCGGGCAAGGGTTGTGGGGATGAGGCCCTTGTCCCCATCAACATGGGGACATCCTCCCCATGTTGAGGGCATGTGGCCTGGTACGGTTCAGGAGGGAGGGGGGCCGCTCTCTCGTCCCCCCCTTTTCCCCTGTGGCCGGCCAGGTTGCGTGCTCGGATAAGGGGTCTGGTATGGATTTTTAGGGGGACTCCACGCCATTTTTTTTTTAAATTTGGGGTGGAGTTCCCCTTAAAATCCATGCCAGATCTGAAGGGCCTGGAATGGATATGTGGGGGAACCCCACGTCAATTTTTTTTAAAATTTGCGGCAGGGTTCCCCTTAATATCCATTCCAGACCTGAAGGGCCTGGTAATTGAATTCTGGGGAACCCCCACGCTTTTTTTTTTTTTTTTTTTTATCAATGACTTTTGTATGTATTGCCGGGAGCCGACAATTCATTAATAGCCGCAAGTCAGTTTTAAATGACTTTTTTTCTTTCAAAAATGACATTTTTTGCAGGGACAGTTCTAAGCACGGGAAACATGCGCCACTTCACATGCATATCATACACACCCCCCAGGTACAAAATTTAAAGGAATATTTCACTTTTATTTTTTCATTTTAAGCATTATTAAAATCACTGCTCCCGAAAAAACGGCCGTTTTTAAAACTTCTTTTTGCATTGATACATGTCCCCTGGGGCAGGACCCGGGTCCCCAAACACTTTTTAGGACAATAACTTGCATATCAGCCTTTATAATTAACACTTTAGATTTCGAACGTTCGAGTCCATTGTATTTAATAGGGTTCTAAAGTTTACACAAACATTTTGTCTGTTCGCAGGTTCTGGTGCGAACCGAACAGGGGGGTGTTCGGCTCATCCCTGATTCTGGACACAACTCCTACTTCCGTAACTTTTTTTTTTGTTTGTTTCTTTCGTATTAGTTGAAAATCGTTATTTGGTAGTTTGGATTCGTATAATTTGGATCCGAAATTCGTAAACGAAATTTCGTATGTCGTACAGAATTCGTATTCATAAAAATTCGTAATTCGGATTCGTACAAATGTACGAATTTCGAAAAATTTGTACAAATTTTTGATTCGTACGAAACTAATCGCACATGTCTATCATTGTCCAGATCCTGCCTTCTTCCCAAAATATGCACTACCAATATACTCATTTGTTCCCTTGTTATCTCTCACCACAACTATTGTAACTCCCTCCTCATTGGCAAACCTTTACACAGGCACAATATATCCACTTCACTCCACTAAAGGCCTCCTGCAGTCTAGCTCTGTCATCACCTCCTGGGCTTGCTTCCAGGATTTCTCCAGAACCTTTTTTCCCACCTGGAACTTCCTACCCCGATCTCTTCCGCTATCTCCTACTCTGTCCACCTTTAGGTGGTTCCTAAAAATTTATTTTTTCCCCCAGGGAAATTTATCCTGCCTCTACCTAAGAATTGAAAGCTTACTTTCTCTATTATCTCATCCTCTTACAACTATTACCTTTTGCATTACTTGCCACTCCCTTTTAGATTGTAAGGTCTCACAAGCAGGGCCCTCCTATTCTTCCTTTATTGAATTGTATAGTAGCTGTACTGTATCCCTTTACTTTGTATAGTGGTGCACAGACTGTTGGTGCTCTTTAAACACTAAACCAAAATAATAATAATAGTAATAATAATAATAATAATAATAATACGAAAGATTAACAGAAATGTAGGAGTCTTTTAGCTGATGTTTTGGATAGGATTGTAAAAGATATCTGTTTGGTATGAATAATGTTATCAGTGCATTCATTTATTCAAAGAACTGTTTGGGAGAGCTCAGTTTTTAAAGTTGAAGGCAGCCATACTGAGCGGCCCTCTAAATGCATTTTTTTTATGTTTGTTACAGTTTAACTTGTTTTTTTTTAGTACCAGGTTTGTTTTACACTCATGTGGCCATTTAGGGGTCAGCCTGTTGCTGGTTGAGCACTCAGTTCAGGAGCACAGTGGGTTGCACACTGAGTAGTGTCATTGACCCCTGAAAGCAGGGCTGAAACTAGGGGGGCAGGGGGGACGCCTGCCCCGGGTGACGCATCTAGGGGGGTGCCGCCAGGGGTGCCGCCCCCACCCACACTGGGAACAGCTGCTCTAAGGGTGTCACTGCCGCCCAATTAAGTGTAATGGACAGGCAGCGCCCGCTGCATAGTTTGACAAATACCAGAGAATCAAATAAGAGGGAGACTGCACAGGTGCACTAGCACTGGTTCACTCTGCTCCTCCCGTCCACCCTATAAAAAGGCATTCCAGAGTGATGTTTCAGCTACTGTTGCTATGTTGTTAAGAAACAGTAGCTGTAGCGTTGCTCTAGAATGCTTTTCTATAGGATGGCTGGGCGGGAGGAGCGGAATGATTCAGCGCTAGTGCGCCTGTGTGGTCTCCCTCCTATTTGATTCTCTGGTATTTGGCAAACTATGCTGCTTGTCCATTACATGTGAACTGGTGGCAGTGACACCCTAGAGCAGAGGCACCCAGTGGGAGCGGAACCCCCAGCGGAGTGCTGTGAGGTCTCCCTCCTAGTCCTGCCCAGTGTCCAAATAGCCAGATTCACCAGGGACTCTGGTGAAACATGTCGGATTTGGCATCACGACAGAGACGCCCTATGCGTCGTGGATGACGTATCCCATCGCGCTTGTGCATGCGCAGTTAATTGTTTGAAGCTAGTGGCGATTATCTCGGCTGAGACAAACGGACAGTGGCCCAGAGGACCTGACACTCATATAGTACTGACAGCAAACTGCCCACTGGAGCCCCACGGACCCCGCTCAACAAATGGAACATACAGGACGGCACATACAGCCCCCACGACTGGAGAAAGATAGTACAGGACTGTGAATATATCGCTCCACGTATGGTCGGGTGAGCGGACCATAGGTCCTTTAACTGCCTCCTTCTACTTTTTCATGCAATTCCACTCGGAGAAACTG
Organism: Rana muscosa; assembly: GCA_029206835.1. Lineage (NCBI taxonomy): Eukaryota > Metazoa > Chordata > Amphibia > Anura > Ranidae > Rana > Rana muscosa. Next base: position 44,923,925 of record CM055118.1, read on the forward strand.
TATCTCTGTGCCTTTGTACTGGATACTAACTGTGGACTATAATCACCTCTTCACACTGACAGCTATGCTCTGCTATAATTTCAATTAAAGCTGTCTCTGTGGGATTAGCAATTTGACTCAATCAACCACCCCTAACAGGGGCCTTCTTTTTCAAAAAAGATGTTTCCAAATAAACCTAGTGACAGGATGGACTTTGTTATGTTTGGTATATGCCACTGAGATCAGAAGTCTGATCCACAAATATTACCTACGTTTATTAACAATAGCCTTGTTATAGGTGTGTGTGTGCATGCATGGTCTGAGCGTGATGCAGCTGCTCTTAAACAGACAATGTTGTCTATTTTTAACATGATCTTGGTGTTGGTGGTGGGTACTTGGTCTTGGCCCCCTTTTTGTATAAATCTATTTTTCAAATAAAATGTATCCCTTATTAAGCAGCATGGTCCGCCTGGGTCTCTTCACAGTGGGAATCTTTCCCCTGTAACCCTTCTCTCTCTATAGTATATAGGCATAGAGACCGCACCTATTACTGGTGAGTCTGCAAATTTTGGGACACCACACGGGTATACTGCACACCCAGTATGGTGGTATTTAATAGTGAGTATTGATCTCCAACCAATTTTTCTATAAGTGTAGCGATACCTCTATGTCTCTCCTCAGACAGCATGGGCCGCTGAATTCTTTATCTTGGGTCCTGCAGCGAGTTACCTCTCTCCGTTGGAGTCTTCACCCTAGTGTGTAGTGTGACAGCAGGAAGGTAAAGTCACCTGGTTGCATCCAGGGGGGTAGATATATTTCGCCCAGATTCAGGCTTTACGCCGACTTATACAACTAGGTGGAGAGTTGTATAAGGCTAGTGGGCTCATGGATGACTCATACCTCTAGGGAGAGGGCTGGGCATCGTGCAGACAGGGAGTTGATGAGACCAGCTGAAGCTTGTCAGCTCATTTAGGCCTCTATAAGAACTCCCAGCTTCATTAGATGTTAGCTCATGCCTGGACCCAGACCTGTGTGGACTGTCTAGGGAGAGTGAACCCCTGTGCGGTGAGAAAAAGCCTGTGTGGCTATTTGCTTGGACATTTAAAACCAGGGACTTAGGGACTAGGACAGCACTAGGCTGATCCCAGTTGTTAGTTAGGAAACCTGTATGTTTAGTCAGAGGTCAACTTGACCAGGATTTATTTTGGTTATGTTTCTTTTGCTTTGCTGTGTTTTGTCACTGTAAATAGAAAATAAACCGCACCTTTTTGATTTTGAAAACCACAACCTCCGTTTGCTGGGCCTGTTTTGTGTGGGGAGCCCATCCCGGGGGTCACACACACCCGCTGCCGAGCTAACCCCCTCACAGTTGGTGGAGAACCAGTGGCAGTTTTTTTTAAGCCAGCATGGAGGAGATACTGAAACAGCTGGCTCTAGCAAATGCCAATCAACAGCAGACAAATGCAGGTTTGCAAAGGAGCCTTGCAGCCCAGCAGCAAGCTCATCAACAAGCCCAGCAGCAATCTGAGGCCCGCTTCATAGACCTGTTACAGAAGCAAGAGCAGAGACTACAACAAATGGAAGCAGTAATGCAGCAACGTCCGCAGACCAGTGAGGAAAGCCGTCCCACTAATACCGCGTCCTTTGGGGTGAGTCGTTTATTGACAAAAATGACTGGAGAGGATGATCCAGAGGTATTTTTGACCACATTTGAAAGGACTGCTGAAAGAGAAAAGTGGCCTGAGGAGCAGTGGGCTGGACTGGTGGCTCCTCTGTTAACTGGTGAATCGCAGAAGGCTTACTATGACCTAGAGCCTGACCAAGCAAAAGACTATGTGATGCTAAAAGCTGAAATATTGGCAAGGCTGGGTGTCACCCAGGCTGTCCGGGCTCAGCGTGTGCATAACTGGACTTTCCAGCTTGGAAAACCCCCCAGGTCTCAAATGTATGATCTCATTCACCTGAGCAGAAAGTGGCTACAGCCAGAGACTTTGTCCGCACCAAAGATTGTGGAACGTGTTGTAATGGATCGGTTTTTGAGAGCTCTTCCTACTGCCATCCAAAAGTGGGTAAGCCATGGAGACCCAGAGACGGCCGATGGTCTTGTGGATCGTGTGGAGAGATACTTGGCTACAGAGAACCTGACGGCCTCTTCCAGAGACACTCGGACTTTCCACCCTAAGACCAGACCATCCCCAGGGGCGGATAAGAGGATTCCAAGGGGTGAGGGTGGAGAGAGTGAGAGGGTGGGAGCTCTACCCCAAGTTTGGCGAGAACAGCCTGGGAAATCAGCGGCTCAAGAGGCGGCAAGAAGGATCGTTTGCTACCGCTGCCGGCAAGCGGGACATATTGCAGCCAATTGCCCGGTTGTGGAGGAACCCATGCAGTGTGACTTTCTGACGGGCAGACGTCAGTCGCTGTGTGCGACAGTCGCATGCACTGCCATTCGAGGAACTGAGAAACATTTATGCAAAATGTGTGTTAATGGTAGAAATGTTGTGGTATTGCTGGATTCAGGTAGCCTTGTGACCCTGATAAAGGCTGAGTTAGTTAAAACAGAGGTCTCTGGGAATAGCAAGGTAGCTGTTATTTGTGTGCATGGGGACACCCGAGAGTATCCAGTGACTACAGTGTGTTTCGAGACCCCCAAAGGTACCCTCTCTCATCCAGTGGGCTTAGTATCTCAGTTACCGTATGACGCCATTGTGGGAAGGGATTTTCCGAAGTTCTGGGAACTGTGGGATGATCCTGAGCCCCTCACTGGTGCCCCTATGTACCAGGAATGTGATAGCCAGAACTCCCCTGAGAGTGGTGAGGACTCTCCGGAATTTCCCTTATCAGTATTGGCAGGGGAGACTCAAGAAACTGGAGAGGAGCCCACCTCCTCAGACGAAAACCTACCGTCTGTGGAGTTTTCTGATCTTGAGGTTCACAGGGAAAACTTTGCCACAGAACAGTTGAAAGACCCCGCCCTAATAAAGGCACGGGAAAACGTAGTGAAAATAGATGGCGAGTTAGTGAACCCAGATAATACCTGCACTTACCCATACTTCAGCGTAGAGAAGGACCTACTGTATCGGGTGGCAAAAAGGGCAGAAGAAACCGTTGAGCAGCTTGTGGTGCCCAAACCTTACAGGAAGTTGGTGTTGGAGTTGGCCCATGGGCACATTCTTGGAGGTCATCTGGGGACAGAGAAAACCCGAGAGAGGGTATTACAGAGATTCTATTGGCCGGGGGTGATGAAGGACGTAGAAAATTATTGTTCCTCCTGCCCTGTGTGTCAGAGGTTGGCCCCGATGCCACATTTCCGTAGCCCGCTGGTCCCTCTACCCATCATTGAGGTCCCGTTTGAGAGGATCGCCATGGATTTGGTAGGTCCTATAATCAAGTCCGCTAGGGGGCACCAGTACATATTAGTTATAATGGACTATGCCACCCGTTATCCAGAAGCGATCCCTCTCCGAAATACCTCGGCCAAAACCATAGCCAAAGAGCTAGCTCTTGTTTTTAGCCGGGTGGGTATTTGTAAAGAACTGCTTACGGACCAAGGTACACCCTTTATGTCCCGGGTTATGAAAGAGCTGTGTAAATTGTTCAAAGTGACGCAATTGCGTACGTCTGTGTATCACCCCCAAACCGATGGGCTGGTTGAAAGATTCAACAAAACCCTAAAACAAATGTTGAAGAAAGTGGTGGATAGAGATGGAAAGGATTGGGACTGTTTACTTCCTTATTTGATGTTTGCTATTAGGGAGGTGCCCCAATCCTCTACGGGATTCTCCCCCTTTGAGTTACTGTATGGGAGACACCCAAGAGGGCTGTTGGATATTGCCAAGGAAACTTGGGAAAGTGAGAGTTCTCCCCACAGGAGTGTGATTGAGCATGTCGCCCTGATGCAAGATCGAATTGCACAGGTAATGCCCATCGTGAAGGAACATTTGGCCCAAGCGCAGTTGGCACAGCAGAGAGTGTACAACCGTGGAGCCAAGACCCGTACCTTTTCCCCGGGGGATAGGATATTGGTACTTGTCCCTACGGTTGAAAGTAAATTCCTTGCCAAATGGCAAGGCCCCTACGAGATAATGGAAAAAGTGAGCGAAGTGAATTACAAGGTCAGACAACCAGGAAGGCGAAAGCCCGAACAGATCTATCACGTTAATCTGTTGAAAGCCTGGAGGGATAGAGAGTCCCTAGTCGCAGACACTTGGTCACCAGCTCAAACTGGTTGCGTGATTCCTGAGGTTGGAATAGCAGCCACCTTGTCACAACCCCAACAACAGGAGGTTAAGGAGTTTGTGCTTCGCAACAAGGAGGTATTCTCTGAGCTGCCGGGACAAACATCTGGGGTAGAGCATGACATCATTACCCCGCCCGGTGAAAGGGTGAAGTTAAAACCCTATCGGATCCCAGAGGCTCGACGGGAGGCAATACGGGAGGAAGTACAGAAAATGCTGAACTTAGGGGTGATAGAGGAGTCCCAAAGTGATTGGTCTAGTCCCATCGTGTTGGTGCCTAAACCGGATGGGAGCTGGCGATTTTGTAACGATTTTCGTCAGTTGAACAAAGTTACAAAATTTGACACCTACCCCATGCCACGTATAGATGAGTTGATCGACCGGCTGGGAACAGCCCGATACATGACGACTCTTGACCTCACAAAAGGGTATTGGCAAATCCCCCTGGCCAAGTCGGCCAAAGAGAAAACCGCATTTGTAACCCCAGACGGGGCGTTCCAATATAAAAGAATGCCGTTCGGGTTACAGAATGCGCCGGCCACATTCCAGCGGAAAATGGACCAGATGCTGAGGCCCCATCGGAAGTATGCTGCTGCTTACCTGGATGACGTAATTGTCCATAGCACAGATTGGGCCTCACATCTGCCAAAAGTGCAAGCAGTCCTGGACTCTGTTCGGGAAGCGGGGTTTACGGCTAACCCCAAGAAGTGTACCATTGGGCAGGAGGAGGCCAAATATCTTGGGTACACCATTGGGAGGGGAGTAATAAAACCCCAACTCAACAAAGTCGAGGCCATCCAGAGTTGGCCACGTCCCAACAGCAAGAAGCAGGTACGAGCCTTTCTGGGAATCGCTGGGTATTATCGGCGATTCATTCCCCACTTTGCTTCTAAGGCTGTGCCCCTAACCAACCTGACGAAGGGGAAAGGGTCGGTCATGATTAAATGGACCCCCAAGGCTGAGGCAGCATTCCAATTCTTGAAACAAGCCTTATGTAGCCAGCCAGTGTTGTACTCACCCGACTTCTCTAAAGACTTTGTCGTACAAAGTGATGCGTCAGATGTGGGGTTAGGAGCAGTATTGTCCCAGGTCTGGAACGGGGAAGAGCACCCAGTCATTTACCTCAGCAGGAAGTTGAAGTCCCATGAGGTAAATTACGCCACCGTTGAAAAGGAGTGTTTAGCGGTGAAGTGGGCTCTAGATTCCCTTCGGTACTACCTGCTAGGTAGGCACTTTGACATGGTTACGGATCACGCTCCGTTAAAGTGGATGGCTCAAAACAAGGAAACAAATAGAAGAGTGAATAGGTGGTTCCTGGCCCTCCAGGAATTCAACTTCACAGTAAAGCATCGCCCTGGCGTTCAAATGGGGAATGTGGATGCTTTGTCTCGAGTACATGAATGCCTGATTGCTGGTGTTCCAACCCCGAGGTTAAAACAAGAGGGGGGGTATGTGACAGCAGGAAGGTAAAGTCACCTGGTTGCATCCAGGGGGGTAGATATATTTCGCCCAGATTCAGGCTTTACGCCGACTTATACAACTAGGTGGAGAGTTGTATAAGGCTAGTGGGCTCATGGATGACTCATACCTCTAGGGAGAGGGCTGGGCGTCGTGCAGACAGGGAGTTGATGAGACCAGCTGAAGCTTGTCAGCTCATTTAGGCCTCTATAAGAACTCCCAGCTTCATTAGATGTTAGCTCATGCCTGGACCCAGACCTGTGTGGACTGTCTAGGGAGAGTGAACCCCTGTGCGGTGAGAAAAAGCCTGTGTGGCTATTTGCTTGGACATTTAAAACCAGGGACTTAGGGACTAGGACAGCACTAGGCTGATCCCAGTTGTTAGTTAGGAAACCTGTATGTTTAGTCAGAGGTCAACTTGACCAGGATTTATTTTGGTTATGTTTCTTTTGCTTTGCTGTGTTTTGTCACTGTAAATAGAAAATAAACCGCACCTTTTTGATTTTGAAAACCACAACCTCCGTTTGCTGGGCCTGTTTTGTGTGGGGAGCCCATCCCGGGGGTCACACACACCCGCTGCCGAGCTAACCCCCTCACAGTAGGAAGAAGTCTATTTTCTTTCTTTACTCTAAGAATACTCTAAGAATGCCAATGTCCACACAGTAGGTTAATAAAAAGGTTTATTTTTATACATTGCTTGAGGAACTTGACAGGAAAGTTAGAATGAGAGAATATGAATAGGGAGGTAGGTTCAGGCACGCAACACCCAAGCAACACTCATCGCCACTCAAGCCTGACTGGGCCCCGCTCACCCAGATAGTCCCTCCTACAGCGGTCCCAGCAGCCGGTGTGGAGCACGAAACAACTACTTGCGATTTCCAAGGGATACGATCAGGAGATCCTCTACCTCAGAATCCTTAAGTCCCGAACTTCCTGGCCTAGTAACAATAAGACCTTAGGTGCCAATGGGGCACGTTACCAGGCTTTTGGCGGATAGGAATCCTTCCCTCTGTCAGGTAGCCAGGCCTCTCCCGAGACAGCAAATCTTTCACTAATCCCCTTGGGACCGATCCTCCCCTGGCTTCCTCTCCTTCAGAGCGGGTAACCCCTCACTTGGGTACCCTGGAACTCCTCTTTGGGTGTAGGCCTCAGCCAAAAGGTGCTGGGCCTACCTGCAGCGATGCAGCCTCGGGCTAAAGGTGCCCGAGACCGAAACACACGCACATACCCCCGGCTATGAGGGCCATCGAAGGTGGGGTACGTGCCGAACAGGACCAAGGGGTCTCCTGGATCTCTTTTCACCCGATTGCATCTGCCCCTTAAGTACCCTCTCCCAGCATGCACAGCGGGTTGACCACGCCCAACGCACAGCTGCCGAGAGAGGACACCCAATGGTGTTGCGATACCCCCTGTGGTTCCACCTGAGCCGGAGATGACAGTGCCACCTACAGGCAACAGGGAACACTGCAGCCAGGCAATATCACACCAGAGCAGAAGCAATTTTTTTTAGGAAATTAAAAGTCTGAGCCTAACTATTGACTCAGACTAACCCCTAAATTTGAACATAGTGCCCCCTAAATTGGGGGGGCGCTACACAAGTATTTAGGGAGGGGCTGGAAAGGGAGCTGAACACAGAAAGGTTTTTTACCCCAATTAAAATAAAAAACCTTCTGCCTTTACAAACACTTCAATGTTAATTCCCAATTTACACAACTAGATTATATTTTGCTGCGGGTGTTGCAATATAATGCTCTATAAGTAGCAAACACAATTTTTACCTCATGTATCTGTAACCTATGTGAACATGCCCTAAGCTATTGTGCAGTCCTCTGGACATGTGGGGTCTGCAATTGAAGCCCCATATATTTACTCAGTTGTAGAGTTGCTTGAACATGTTTGATTCACTAAAAGTTCAACCTAAAAGGGCAAAATTTGCCAAAACATTTAGCCCCAATCTGAACACTACTGAAGTCAAAACTAATGGAATGCGGACGGGCCGCTGGTAAATGATAGACTCCTGGCTACAGCATTACCATCTGGAATCCCGGGTGATGTTGTTAACCAAATTTGGTCAGTGGTTTCCCGCTGGATTTCCGGTGATAATTTTAATGTACCATAGCAGGTAACCTATGATTTAGTGGTGCTGTGTGAAGATTGGCGGGTAAAAGGTCATTATGATTAATGTGAAATTGCTTTGCTGGACAACTTTACTGAAAGATACTGACACTGAATTTTTAACATTTTTAACTTAAACTTTAGTTTAAAATCATGTAAGTTTTTCTGTTAAAGAATTTTAAATTCAGTGTATTCCTTCCCCTGGGAGGGACAAATATCTGGTCACCACTTATCATAAAGTGAACTTTTAAATTCCACCATAAGCCCCCATTTTACTTTTACTCCCACCTCTAACATTGGGACAGGGGTGCTTTTAAAGTGGGGGGACTAGTGATGAGCCGAACACCCCCGGGTTCGGTTCGCACCAGAACCCGCGAACGGACCGAAAGTTCGTACGAACATTAGAACCCTATTAAATACAATGGATGCGAACGTTCGAATTCTAAAGTGCTAATTATAACAACTATTATGCCTGTTATTGTCCTAAAAAGGGTTTGGGAACCCGGGTTCTGCACCAGGGGACATGTATCAATGCAAAAAGAAGTTTTAAAAACGGTCGTTTTTCGGGAGCAGTCATTTTAATGATGCATAAAGTGAAAAAAAAAAGTCAAATATTCCTTTAAATATCGTACTTGGGGGGTGTCTAAAGTATGCCTGTGAAGTGCCACGTGTTTCCCGTGTTTAGAACTGTCCCTGCACAAAATGACACTTCTAAAGGAAAAAAAAGCCATTTAAAACTTCTTGCGGCTTTAATGTAATGTCTGGTCCCGGTAATATGGATGAAAATCTTTAAGAAAAATGGCATAGCTACCCCATGACCCCCCCCCCCCCCTACCCCAGCCCATTACCAGCCCCTTTGGGTCTTGTATGGATATTAAGGGGAACCCCGCACATAAAATAAAAAAGGCCCTATATACTCTGAACAGCCGTATACAGGCGGTGCATACAAGACAGGGACTGTAGGTTTGTTCTTATGTAGAATGTGTTTGTAATTTTGAACAGGTACATTGTTGAAGTGTAGCTCCAGCCCAAAAATCTATTTTTAAACTTTTTGGGAAACATAGGTAAGGGTTATCACCCCTGTAACATTTGTTTTGCTGTCTGTGCCCCTGTTCAGAACATTTCACCTCACTTTCCGTCCCAATGACAACTGTTTTTGAAATGTGGTGTTTTTCTTGAAACAAGGATTGCTGATAAAGCATCAGTACAGAGGAGACACCTTTCTCCCATATTTATTCTTACAGGAGAGAATTTTCCTTCCTAGAGGTAGATTTCCTCTCACTTCCTGTTGTCTTCTTTCGTTTGCAAGTAGGAGTCGTTTGTAAGTTGGATGTTTGAAAGTAGGGACCTGCCGTATATACTCTGCAGAAATAGGCCCCTTAGTTGTTGGTGTTGGCACAACACTGTAAGCACTCACAGTTACTCTTGGTTGGTGCTGGAACGCCCTGCTGTCAACTATTATATCAGGAATTTTAATTACATATAATTGTTGAACAGTGGTAGTAAAAATTGGGGCTTTGATGGTGGTGCTGGTGCCACAACACTGTAAGCCCTGACAGTTACTCTTGGTGGGTGCAGCAATGGGCCCTGCTGTGAATTATTAGATCAAGAATTGTAATTGCATGCCCCTGTTGAACAGGGGCTGAAAAATTGGGCTTTTCGTGGTGGTGGTGGTGGTGGTGTTGCCACAACACTGTAAGCCCTCAGAGTTACTCTTGGTGGGTGCAGGAATGGGCCCTGCTGTGAATTATTAGATCAAGAATTGTAATTACATGCCCCTTTTGAACAGGGGCTGAAAAATTGGGCCTTTCGTGGTGGTGGTGGTGGTGGCGTTGCCACAACACTGTAAGCCCTCAGACTTACTCTTAGTGGGTGCAGGAATGGGCCCTGCTGTGAATTATTACATCAAGAATTGTAATTGCATGCCCCTGTTGAACAGGGGCTGAAAAATTGGGCCTTAGGCACTGGTGGCACAACACTACAACCCCTCACAGATACTGTACTTGGAGCACAGCAATGAGCCCTATGGCAAATTATTGCTAAAAAAATTGTAAGTACACGCCCCTGTAAAACAGGGGCTGAAAAATTGGGCCTTAGCCACTGGTGGCGGCACCCATAAACAAAAATGATCTTCCAAGCTATCATCATCAATCGTATCATTGAGGACTCGGAGGAGGAGGATAGCCAGTCAACATAACAGCACAGGCACTCAGCATCAGCATCAGTCTTGAAGGGACGTGACATGTTAAAATCAATTAGTCTGTTATATCAGCATCAGGTGTGTGGTAGCTGGTGGTGATCCAAGACTGGTTCATCTTGATGAAAGTCAGTCGATCAACCGAGTCGGTGGACAGGCGCACCCTGTGATCCGTGACAAATCCTCCAGCAGCACTGAATGTGCGTTCCGAAAGAACGCTGGATGCAGGACAGGCCAGTAGCTCAATTGCATACTGTGCAAGCTCTGGCCAGTGATCCATCCTCAAGACCCAGTAAGCCAGAGAATTTTCGGTGGGGAAGGTGTCCAAGTCTGACCTTGCCCCTAGATATTCCTGCACCATGTTTATCAGACGCTGGCGATGGTTGCTGGAACCAATCATACTTTGGGGCTGCGGACTAAAGAATTGTCTGAACGCATCGGTCAGACGGCCACCTTCCCCACCGCTCCTTCTTTGACTGGCCGAAGCCTCAGCAACTCGTTGTCCTGGACCAGGAGTTTGTAACCTCCCAGTCTCTGGGAACGCGTTGCACAGACCTTTCTGCAAGGCCTCCCGGAGTTGTCTCATCCTCTGCTCCCTCTGCGACGGTAACATAAGGTCCGCAACCTTACCCTTGTACCGTGGATCAAGGAGAGTGGCCAGCCAGTAATGGTCCCTCTCCTTGATCCGAAGAATACGAGGATCCTTCCGCAGACTTTGCAGGATCAGGGAGGCCATGCAGCGTAGGTTTGCTGAGGCATTCGCTCCGGAGTCCTCTGGGTCACTAAGGACGACATGATACGCAGTCACCTCCTCCCAGCCACGTACAAGTCCACTGGTTTCTTGGGACTGTAAATCATCCCTAAAAGACTGCTGCTGATGATGCTGAGTGCCAGCCTCCACCTCCATGCTGACACAATCCTCCTCCTTCTCCTCCTCTTCCTCTTCCTGTGCGATGGGTGGGACAGAAGGAACACTGTCTGGGTAAAGGGGGCCTTGAGAGGCAAGGAAGTCCTCCTCTTCCTGCCTCTGTTCTGCCTCAAGTGCCCTGTCCATTATTCCACGCAGCGTGTGCTCCAACAGGTGGACAAGAGGTACAGTGTCACTGATGCATGCACTGTCACTGCTCACCATCCTCGTGGCCTCCTCAAATGGTGCCAGGACAGTGCATGCATCCCTGATCATGCCCCACTGGCGTGGAGAAAAAAAAACAAGCTCCCCTGACCCTGTCCTGGTGCCGTAGTCGCACAGGTACTCATTGATGGCCCTCTGCTGCGTGTGCAGCCGCTGCAGCATGGCCAACGTTGAGTTCCACCTGGTGGGCATGTCACATATAAGGCGGTTCTTGGGCAGGTTCAACTCCTTTTGCAGCTCAGCCAGGCGAGCACTGGCATTATAAGATCTGCGGAAATGCACACAGACTTTCCTGGCCTGCCTCAGGACATCCTGTAAGCCCGGGTACCTGCCCAAGAACCGCTGCACCACCAGGTTAAGGACGTGAGCCACACAGGGCACATGGGTCAGTTGTCCCTGTCGGAGGGCGGAGAGGAGGTTGGTGCCATTGTCGCAAACCACCATTCCTGGCTTAAGCTGGCGTGGCGTCAACCACCTCTCGGCCTGGCCCTGCAGAGCAGACAGGACCTCTGCCCCAGTGTGGCTTCTGTCCCCCAAACACACCAGCGCAAGCACGGCATGGCATGTTTTTGCCTGCGTACTTGCGTAGCCCCGTGAACGGCTACGGAGCACCGCTGGTTCATAGGACAAACCACAGGAAGAGGCCATAGAGGAAGAAGAAGAGGAGGGGGTGGAGGAGAGAGGTGTGTCACAACCAGTAGTAGCATTTTGGAGGCGTGGCGGTGGGACAACCTCCAACACTACTGCACCTTGTCCTGCATCCTTCCCAGCTGCCAAAAGAGTGACCCAATGGGCCGTGAAAGAAAGGTAACGTCCCTGTCCATGCCTGCTGGACCATGAGTCAGCGGTAATATGCACCTTACCGCTGACCGCCCTGTCCAGTGAGGCCAAGACATTGCCTTCCACATGCCGGTAGAGAGCCGGAATATCCTTCCGTGAGAAAAAGTGGCGTTTGGGAACCTGCCACTGAGGAACCGCACATTGCACAAACTCACGGAAGGGGGCCGAGTCTACCAACTGAAAAGGCAGCAGTTGAAGCGCTAGCAATTTAGCCAAGCTAGCATTCAACCGCTGGGCATGTGGATGGCTGGGAGTGAACTTCTTTCGACGGTCCAGCAGCTGGGGCAGGGAAATTTGCCTGCTAGAATCGGACGTCGGTGTACTGCTAGCAGAGTGGCCGCAAGTACTTGGCTGTGACACACCTAATTCTACACCTTCATTCCTCTCAGTGCATGTTTCTGAGAGGACTGAAGTTATAGTGGGGTTGGAGATCCCAGCTGATGCGGTGCAAGGAGAGGTCCGCTTTGTTCTTTGGTGTGGGTCTTTGAGGTAGGCTTGCCAACGAGCTGCATGGCAGGTCAACATATGTCTGGTCAGGCATGTGGTACCCAAGCGGCTGATGTTTTGGCCACGCGATATACGCTTGAGACATATGTTGCAAACAGCAGCTGTGCGATCTGATGCACTAGCCTCAAAAAAGGCCCACACCAAGGAACTTTTTGAATGACGGGCAGAGGCAGCGCCCTGCACAGGCGGAGCTCTGCGGTGTGATTCCGTCGGTGTACTGCCCTTACGCTGGCCACCAAAGGGCATCCTGTCTCGTTGGAGATGTGCCTCCTCCTCATCCTCCTCCTCCTCTCTCCTATTAGGCACCCACGTGGAGTCAGTGACCTCATCATCCCCTCCCTCCTCATCACTGGAGCCAATCTGGCAGTATGCTGCAGCTGCTGGAACATAACTGCCAGATTGGTGTCCTTCTTGAGCATCCCCTCTGTCTGCTCTCACCCTACTGCCTTCCTGTAGCTGGGTTTCATCATCAGACCCTTCGAAACGCTGGGCATCCTCCTGGAGCATGTACCAAACACTGTGCTCAAACAGTTCGGGGGACTCCTCAGGAGGAGGACATGGTGGGTCTAGGGAAGGAGTGACTGATGATGAGTCTGACATTGATACCAGGGAAGAGGACGCTTCGCTTTGGCAGCTGCTTTGCCAGTACCCTGAGCCTGGGTGAGAGAGGATGAGGAGGAGGAGGAGGGCTTGGTCATCCACTCTACCAAGTCTTCGGCATGATGTGGCTCAACATGTCCAGCTGCCGAAAAGAAGGACAAGCGTGTCCCATGGCCATGTGCTGATGACAATGCACCGCGTCCACGACCAGCACTGTTGCCCCCAGACACAGAGCCTGCTTGCCCTCTTTTATTGCCTCCTGACTGTCTGCCTCTCCTTGTTTGCCTTCCAGACATTCTAATAGATGGCCTGCAGGGAGATGGGAAAAAAGCAATAAGGGCTACCTTCAGGTGTCCTTCTCTGTCCCTTGAAACAAGGACTTGCACAGTGAAAGAAACTGACACTCTCCCTACCTACAGTTTTCTGTCCCTAGAAAAAATGTTTTTTTTAAGCACAATATAGCACAAGGAGAATTCACTCACTGTCCTTCCAGGTCCCTGGAAACAAGGACTTGCACAGTGAAAGAAACTGACACTCTCCCTACCTACAGTTTTCTGTCCCTAGAAAAAATGTTTTTTTTAAGCACAATATAGCACAAGGAGAATTCACTCACTGTCCTTCCAGGTCCCTAGAAACAAGGACTTGCACAGTGAAAGAAACTGACACTCTCCCTACCTACAGTTTTCTGTCCCTAGAAAAAATGTTTTTTTTAAGCACAATATAGCACAAGGAGAATTCACTCACTGTCCTTCCAGGTCCCTGGAAACAAGGACTTGCACAGTGAAAGAAACTGACACTCTCCCTACCTACAGTTTTCTGTCCCTAGAAAAAATGTTTTTTTTAAGCACAATATAGCACAAGGAGAATTCACTCACTGTCCTTCCAGGTCCCTGGAAACAAGGACTTGCAGAGTGAAAGAAACTGACACTCTCCCTACCTACAGTTTTCTGTCCCTAGAAAAAATGTTTTTTTTAAGCACACTATAGCACAAGCACAAAACACACTGACACTCTCCCTACCTATCCTTCTCTTTCCCTAAACTAAAGGAATCCAGGTTAAGCAAGAAAGAAATAAAAGTCACTGTCCCTGCCTATGCTGCTCTATCCCTGCTCCGGAACACACTACACTAGGCCGCCGTGCTGGCGGCCTTTTATAGTGTGGGGCGTGTACTAAACACCCTCAGCAATAATTGGCCACAGGCATCCTGCCTGTGGCCAATCATTGCTCTCCTCGCTGCCGGCGCTGTGATTGGCCAAGCATGCGGGGTCACAGTGCATGCTTGGCCAATCACAGCGCCTGGATGACACTGCGATGGCGTAGTGCATTGTGGGCCGTTCGCGTCACTCGAATTTGGCGCGAACGGCCCAAATCGTTCGATCTTCGTCGAACGATCGAACAGCCGATGTTCGAGTCGAACGTATGTTCGACTCGAACACGAAGCTCATCCCTAGGGGGGACATTGTACCCTCCCCTGCAAGGTATACCTGATGTGGAAAGGCATATGTCCTACTATGATGCACAGAGGGGGCTCGCTTGCTGCTCTACCTTTTTTGGTCATCCAGGTTGAATGTCTGGATAAGGGTATGGTTGAAATATTAATGGGAGCCCCACTCCATGTTTTTTACATTTATAATTACTATATACCCCCCACAGCTGTAGAGAGCTTTCAATGTAATTTTTAGACATGTGCACTTGTTTTCGTCCGAATGCATTTTCGTCTGAATTTCGGGGATTTTTGCGTTCGCTTTAACAAACGATAACGAGTCCGAAATCCAAAAGATCCGACATGAAAAAAATGCTTTATTTTCGTTTCGTTCTGACAAGTTTGATATAGATAGAAGATTTAACATGACGGTGACAATAGCAATCTGTGTCTATCGAACCTGCTGTTGAATGTGCCTAACCTAACTCTATTAGTCCGAGATTATTCGACAGAGAGAAAAGATTTGACATAGAGAGAACAGATTCGACATTACAGAGACATGAAGATTCGACGAAGCAGCTAAAAACATACGATCGCCACGAGCGGACATTTATGGTCAAATGCTCCGCCCATAGGCTATAGAAGAATTTTAATGATGGTTGACTAGTAATAATAATTAATAAATATAATTATTACTAGTCATACAACATTAGAATTCTACTATAGCTTGTGGGCAGAGCATTCGACCGGAGATGTACGATTGCGGCGTCGTACAGTGGAATCGTGGAATCTTCTTAGAACATTCGACAGACACCATGAGCCTTCAATGACATGTAGCGGGTATGTACTATTTAGGGGCAGCATCTGGGTGGTAGTATGACCCAGATGCACTATTGGTAGAGCAGGGCTATGTTTTATTCGTGTAAGGAGATCAGTGGTGTTGAGTTCCCTGTGGCTCAGTAGGTGGCGTTGTCATTCTGAGCTGGGGTTGAACCACTACTGCAGTGCCGTACCCTTTGTGACCTCTCGCAGCAGCTGTACTGCGGGGCGGGAAACCCGCGGTGCTTGCTGGGAGAGGGTATAAAGGGGGCGGTCATCTTCACCACGGGGTCGGAGTCCCAGGCACCTTCAGCCTGAGGGCTGCTGTCCGTGATCGGTGTCCAGCCGCCCTTGGCCTGTACACGTTGAGTTCGTGTTCCATCTTAGACACCTTCAGTCTGGGGTGAGGTATTCAACCGGAGGCCTGGGGCCCAGTACCTTCCACTGGGTCCCGCAAGGGAGGGATTGTCCTAGGGTTCCCCAGGTGTTGGGCACCCGAATCCAGAGGCGTAAGGGACCAGATGATGGATTCAACCGAAGATCTGGTGCAGCATATTTCCAGTGCCGGGTGAACCTCTGGAGACCGTCCGGATGGATATCTTTCCCGAACAAGGGCCAATTCATCAGGGAAGGTGATTCATGTTCTATGACCGGTGGCAGCGGTTCATCTAGTCAACTCAGGTCGTGGCAGAGACCTGCTATTAGGCCTGTGGCAGGGGCCTCAACAGTTCACCCGGTCGGTGGCAGCGACCAATCCAAGCCTATTCGCAAGAAAAAGGAATAGGAGTGTTCACTGTGCCTGGGCCTACTTGTATCCACACCCTGTCTGTTCGTTTTAAAAGTTCAACTGATGCTGTTCATGTGAAAGAAGAATAAAGGAGTGTTGAACTTTTTATGGTGTGGGGCTCCATTACTGACAGTCAAACTTCCCCTCTGCAGGAGGGCCAGAGGCTCCGTCTAGAACACAGACCCGAAGGTAACATAAGTGTTGGCTTTCACCTCTACAAACTAGAGGACATGAGCCGTAGTGAACCTCATCCTCCTCCCGCATACCCCTAGACAAGCCAGCCGTTTTATTTACAAGGGGGACGGGGGTGAGACCGCTACACGTGGGGTCTCGGTGCCGGGATTGTGTTATGGAGCCGAAGCTAACGGAGTTTGAGCGTGTTTGCCCAATGGAGTTCCGAGTAGTTCGGCCATATTGGCCAAATCGCCACGAGGCACAACCGCCTTGCACAGTTCGTGTGCATGACTTGGAGAAAGCCCGCGAGCTGAAGCGTCAAAGAGGAGGAGTCCAGCCATGTGGAGGAGGATCACAAGGGGACTGTGGCGCGAACTACGCAGTGCGCGATGGAGCAACAAGCCGTGACCATGTTTGAAAATGCCTCGTGGTTTCCAGTTTCAACCACCACGAGGATGGCTTTGACTAATGCTCCGGTTACGGATACGGGAAAGCCCCGGGGAAGATTCGCCCTGTATTCCTGCAGAGACGTTGAGGCCCTGGGTATGATTTGTCCCGGCTGTTCGGGACTAGTGATGAGCCGAACACCCCCGGGTTCGGTTCGCACCAGAACCCGCGAACGGACCGGAAGTTCGAACGAACATTAGAACCCTATTAAATACAATGGATGCGAACGTTCGAATTCTAAAGTGCTAATTATAACAACTATTATGCATGTTATTGTCCTAAAAAGGGTTTGGGAACCCGGGTTCTGCACCAGGGGACATGTATCAATGCAAAAAGAAGTTTTAAAAACGGTCGTTTTTCGGGAGCAGTCATTTTAATGATGCATAAAGTGAAAAAAAAAAAGTCAAATATTCCTTTAAATATCGTACCTGGGGGGTGTCTAAAGTATGCCTGTGAAGTGCCACGTGTTTCCCGTGTTTAGAACTGTCCCTGCACAAAATGACACTTCTAAAGGAAAAAAAAGCCATTTAAAACTGCTTGCGGCTTTAATGTAATGTCTGGTCCCGGTAATATGGATGAAATTCTTTAAGAAAAATGGCATAGCTACCCCATGACCCCCCCCCCCCCTACCCCAGCCCATTACCAGCCCCTTTGGGTCTTGTATGGATATTAAGGGGAACCCCGCACATAAAATAAAAAAGGCCCTATATACTCTGAACAGCCGTATACAGGCGGTGCATACAAGACAGGGACTGTAGGTTTGTTCTTATGTAGAATCTGTTTGTAATTTTGAACAGGTACATTGTTGAAGTGTAGCTCCAGCCCAAAAATCTATTTTTAAACTTTTTGGAAAACATAGGTAAGGGTTATCACCCCTGTAACATTTGTTTTGCTGTCTGTGCCCCTGTTCAGAACATTTCACCTCACTTTCCGTCCCAATGACAACTGTTTTTGAAATGTGGTGTTTTTCTTGAAACAAGGATTGCTGATAAAGCATCAGTACAGAGGAGACACCTTTCTCCCATATTTATTCTTACAGGAGAGAATTTTCCTTCCTAGTGGTAGATTTCCTCTCACTTCCTGTTGTCTTCTTGCGTTTGCAAGTAGGAGTCGTTTGTAAGTTGGATGTTTGAAAGTAGGGACCTGCCGTATATACTCTGCAGAAATAGGCCCCTTAGTTGTTGGTGTTGGCACAACACTGTAAGCACTCACAGTTACTCTTGGTTGGTGCTGGAACGCCCTGCTGTCAACTATTATATCAGGAATTTTAATTACATATAATTGTTGAACAGTGGTAGTAAAAATTGGGCCTTTGATGGTGGTGCTGGTGCCACAACACTGTAAGCCCTGACAGTTACTCTTGGTGGGTGCAGCAATGGGCCCTGCTGTGAATTATTAGATCAAGAATTGTAATTACATGCCCCTGTTGAACAGGGGCTGAAAAATTGGGCCTTAGGCACTGGTGGCACAACACTGCAACCCCTCACAGATACTGTACTTGGAGCACAGCAATGAGCCCTGTTGCAAAGTATTGCTTCAAAAATTGTAATGACACGCCCCTGTTAAACAGGGGCTGAAAAATTGGGCCTTAGGCACTGGTGGCACAACACTGCAACTCCTCACAGATACTGTACTTGGAGCACAGCAATGAGCCCTGTTGCAAAGTATTGCTTCAAAAATTGTAATTACACGCCCCTGTTAAACAGGGGCTGAAAAATTGGGCGTTAGGCACTGGTGGCGGCACCCATAAACAAAAATGATCTTCCAAGCTATCATCATCAATCGTATCATTGAGGACTCGGAGGAGGAGGATAGCCAGTCAACATAACAGCACAGGCACTCAGCATCAGCATCAGTCTTGAAGGGATGTGACATTTTAAAATCAATTAGTCTGTTATATCAGCATCAGGTGTGTGGTAGCTGGTGGTGATCCAAGACTGGTTCATCTTGATGAAAGTCAGTCGATCAACCGAGTCGGTGGACAGGCGCACCCTGTGATCCGTGACAAATCCTCCAGCAGCACTGAATGTGCGTTCCGAAAGAACGCTGGATGCAGGACAGGCCAGTAGCTCAATTGCATACTGTGCAAGCTCTGGCCAGTGATCCATCCTCAAGACCCAGTAAGCCAGAGGATTTTCGGTGGGGAAGGTGTCCAAGTCTGACCTTGCCCCTAGATATTCCTGCACCATGTTTATCAGACGCTGGCGATGGTTGCTGGAACCAATCATACTTTGGGGCTGCGGACTAAAGAATTGTCTGAACGCATCGGTCAGACGGCCACCTTCCCCACCGCTCCTTCTTTGACTGGCCGAAGCCTCAGCAACTCGTTGTCCAGGACCAGGAGTTTGCAACCTCCCAGTCTCTGGGAACGCGTTGCACAGACCTTTCTGCAAGGCCTCCCGGAGTTGTCTCATCCTCTGCTCCCTCTGCGACGGTAACATAAGGTCCGCAACCTTACCCTTGTACCGTGGATCAAGGAGAGTGGCCAGCCAGTAATGGTCCCTCTCCTTGATCCGAAGAATACGAGGATCCTTCCGCAGACTTTGCAGGATCAGGGAGGCCATGCAGCGTAGGTTTGCTGAGGCATTCGCTCCGGAGTCCTCTGGGTCACTAAGGACGACATGATCCGCAGCCACCTCCTCCCAGCCACGTACAAGTCCACTGGTTTCTTGGGACTGTAAATCATCCCTAAAAGACTGCTGCTGATGATGCTGAGTGCCAGCCTCCACCTCCATGCTGACACAATCCTCCTCCTCCTCCTCCTCCTCCTCCTCTTCCTGTGCGATGGGTGGGACAGAAGGAACACTGTCTGGGTAAAGGGGGCCTTGAGAGGCAAGGAAGTCCTCCTCTTCCTGCCTCTGTTCTGCCTCAAGTGCCCTGTCCATTATTCCACGCAGCGTGTGCTCCAACAGGTGGACAAGAGGTACAGTGTCACTGATGCATGCACTGTCACTGCTCACCATCCTCGTGGCCTCCTCAAATGGTGCCAGGACAGTGCATGCATCCCTGATCATGCCCCACTGGCGTGGAGAAAAAAAACCAAGCTCCCCTGACCCTGTCCTGGTGCCGTAGTCGCACAGGTACTCATTGATGGCCCTCTGCTGCGTGTGCAGCCGCTGCAGCATGGCCAACGTTGAGTTCCACCTGGTGGGCATGTCACATATAAGGCGGTTCTTGGGCAGGTTCAACTCCTTTTGCAGCTCAGCCAGGCGAGCACTGGCATTATAAGATCTGCGGAAATGCACACAGACTTTCCTGGCCTGCCTCAGGACATCCTGTAAGCCCGGGTACCTGCCCAAGAACCGCTGCACCACCAGGTTAAGGACGTGAGCCACACAGGGCACATGGGTCAGTTGTCCCTGTCGGAGGGCGGAGAGGAGGTTGGTGCCATTGTCGCAAACCACCATTCCTGGCTTAAGCTGGCGTGGCGTCAACCACCTCTCGGCCTGGCCCTGCAGAGCAGACAGGACCTCTGCCCCAGTGTGGCTTCTGTCCCCCAAACACACCAGCGCAAGCACGGCATGGCATCTTTTTGCCTGCGTACTTGCGTAGCCCCGTGAACGGCTACGGAGCACCGCTGGTTCATAGGACAAACCACAGGAAGAGGCCATGGAGGAAGAAGAAGAGGAGGGGGTGGAGGAGAGAGGTGTGTCACAACCAGTAGTAGCATTTTGGAGGCGTGGCGGTGGGACAACCTCCAACACTACTGCACCTTGTCCTGAATCCTTCCCAGCTGCCAAAAGAGTGACCCAATGGGCCGTGAAAGAAAGGTAACGTCCCTGTCCATGCCTGCTGGACCATGAGTCAGCGGTAATATGCACCTTACCGCTGACCGCCCTGTCCAGCGAGGCCAAGACATTGCCTTCCACATGCCGGTAGAGAGCCGGAATAGCCTTCCGTGAGAAAAAGTGGCGTTTGGGAACCTGCCACTGAGGAACCGCACATTGCACAAACTCACGGAAGGGGGCCGAGTCTACCAACTGAAAAGGCAGCAGTTGAAGCGCTAGCAATTTAGCCAAGCTAGCATTCAACCGCTGGGCATGTGGATGGCTGGGAGTGAACTTCTTTCGACGGTCCAGCAGCTGGGGCAGGGAAATTTGCCTGCTAGAATCGGACGTCGGTGTACTGCTAGCAGAGTGGGCGCAAGTACTTGGCTGTGACACACCTAATTCTACACCTTCATTCCTCTCAGTGCATGTTTCAGAGAGGACTGAAGTTATAGTGGGGTTGGAGATCCCAGCTGATGCGGTGCAAGGAGAGGTCCGCTTTGTTCTTTGGTGTGGGTCTTTGAGGTAGGCTTGCCAACGAGCTGCATGGCAGGTCAACATATGTCTGGTCAGGCATGTGGTACCCAAGCGGCTGATGTTTTGGCCACGCGATATACGCTTGAGACATATGTTGCAAACAGCAGCTGTGCGATCTGATGCACTAGCCTCAAAAAAGGCCCACACCAAAGAACTTTTTGAATGACGGGCAGAGGCAGCGCCCTGCACAGGCGGAGCTCTGCGGTGTGATTCCGTCGGTGTACTGCCCTTACGCTGGCCACCAAAGGGCATCCTGCCTCGTTGGAGATGTGCCTCCTCCTCATCCTCCTCCTCCTCCTCTCTCCTATTAGGCACCCACGTGGAGTCATTGACCTCATCATCCCCTCCCTCCTCATCACTGGAGCCAATCTGGCAGTATGCTGCAGCTGCTGGAACATGACTGCCAGATTGGTGTCCTTCTTGAGCATCCCCTCTGTCTGCTCTCACGCTACTGCCTTCCTCTAGCTGGGTTTCATCATCAGACCCTTCGAAACGCTGGGCATCCTCCTGGAGCATGTACCCAACACTGTGCTGAAACAGTTCGGGGGACTCCTCAGGAGGAGGACATGGTGGGTCTAGGGAAGGAGTGACTGATGATTTGTCTGACATTGATACCAGGGAAGACGACGCTTTGGCAGCTGCTTTTCCAGTACCCTGAGCCTGGGTGAGAGAGGATGAGTAGGAGGAGGAGGGCTTGGTCATCCACTCTACCAAGTCTTCGGCATGATGTGGCTCAACATGTCCAGCTGCCGAAAAGAAGGACAAGCGTGTCCCATGGCCATGTGCTGATGACAATGCACCGCGTCCACGACCAGCACTGTTGCCCCCAGACACAGAGCCTGCTTGCCCTCTTTTATTGCCTCCTGACTGTCTGCCTCTCCTTGTTTGCCTTCCAGACATTCTAATAGATGGCCTGCAGGGAGATGGGAAAAAAGCAATAAGGGCTACCTTCAGGTGTCCTTCTCTGTCCCTGGAAACAAGGACTTGCAGAGTGAAAGAAAAAAAACACTCTCCCTACCTACAGTTTTCTGTCCCTAGAAAAAATGTTTTTTTTAATCACAATATAGCACAAGGAAAATTAACTCACTGTCCTTACAGGTCCCTGGAAACAAGGACTTGCAGAGTGAAAGAAAAAAAACACTCTCCCTACCTACAGTTTTCTGTCCCTAGAAAAAAATGTTTTTTTTAATCACAATATAGCAAAAGGACAATTCACTCACTGTCCTTCCAGGTCCCTGGAAACAAGGACTTGCAGAGTGAAAGAAACTGACACTGTCCCTACCTAGAGTTTTCTGTCCCTGGAATAAATGTTTTTTTCAGCACAATATAGCACAAGGACAATTAACTCACTGTCCTTACAGGTCCCTGGAAACAAGGACTTGCAGAGTGAAAGAAAAAAAATACTCTCCCTACCTACAGTTTTCTGTCCCTAGAAAAAAATGTTTTTTTTAATCACAATATAGCAAAAGGACAATTCACTCACTGTCCTTCCAGGTCCCTGGAAACAAGGACTTGCAGAGTGAAAGAAACTGACACTGTCCCTACCTAGAGTTTTCTGTCCCTAGAATAAATGTTTTTTTTAATCACAATATAGCACAAGGAAAATTAACTCACTGTCCTTACAGGTCCCTGGAAACAAGGACTTCCAGAGTGAAAGAAAAAAAACACTCTCCCTACCTACAGTTTTCTGTCCCTAGAAAAAAATGTTTTTTTTAATCACAATATAGCAAAAGGACAATTCACTCACTGTCCTTCCAGGTCCCTGGAAACAAGGACTTGCAGAGTGAAAGAAACTGACACTGTCCCTACCTAGAGTTTTCTGTCCCTAGAATAAATGTTTTTTTTAATCACAATATAGCAAAAGGACAATTCACTCACTGTCCTTCCAGGTCCCTGGAAACAAGGACTTGCAGAGTGAAAGAAACTGACACTGTCCCTACCTAGAGTTTTCTGTCCCTAGAATAAATGTTTTTTTTAATCACAATATAGCAAAAGGACAATTCACTCACTGTCCTTCCAGGTCCCTGGAAACAAGGACTTGCAGAGTGAAAGAAACTGACACTGTCCCTACCTAGAGTTTTCTGTCCCTAGAATAAATGTTTTTTTTAATCACAATATAGCACAAGGAAAATTAACTCACTGTCCTTACAGGTCCCTGGAAACAAGGACTTGCAGAGTGAAAGAAAAAAAACACTCTCCCTACCTACAGTTTTCTGTCCCTAGAAAAAAATGTTTTTTTTAATCACAATATAGCAAAAGGACAATTCACTCACTGTCCTTCCAGGTCCCTGGAAACAAGGACTTGCAGAGTGAAAGAAACTGACACTGTCCCTACCTAGAGTTTTCTGTCCCTGGAATAAATGTTTTTTTCAGCACAATATAGCACAAGGACAATTAACTCACTGTCCTTACAGGTCCCTGGAAACAAGGACTTGCAGAGTGAAAGAAAAAAAATACTCTCCCTACCTACAGTTTTCTGTCCCTAGAAAAAAATGTTTTTTTTAATCACAATATAGCAAAAGGACAATTCACTCACTGTCCTTCCAGGTCCCTGGAAACAAGGACTTGCAGAGTGAAAGAAACTGACACTGTCCCTACCTAGAGTTTTCTGTCCCTAGAATAAATGTTTTTTTTAATCACAATATAGCAAAAGGACAATTCACTCACTGTCCTTCCAGGTCCCTGCAAACAAGGACTTGCAGAGTGAAAGAAACTGACACTGTCCCTACCTAGAGTTTTCTGTCCCTAGAATAAATGTTTTTTTTAATCACAATATAGCAAAAGGACAATTCACTCACTGTCCTTCCAGGTCCCTGGAAACAAGGACTTGCAGAGTGAAAGAAACTGACACTGTCCCTACCTAGAGTTTTCTGTCCCTAGAATAAATGTTTTTTTTAATCACAATATAGCAAAAGGACAATTCACTCACTGTCCTTCCAGGTCCCTGGAAACAAGGACTTGCAGAGTGAAAGAAACTGACACTGTCCCTACCTAGAGTTTTCTGTCCCTAGAATAAATGTTTTTTTTAATCACAATATAGCAAAAGGACAATTCACTCACTGTCCTTCCAGGTCCCTGGAAACAAGGACTTGCAGAGTGAAAGAAACTGACACTGTCCCTACCTAGAGTTTTCTGTCCCTAGAATAAATGTTTTTTTTAATCACAATATAGCACAAGGAAAATTAACTCACTGTCCTTACAGGTCCCTGGAAACAAGGACTTGCAGAGTGAAAGAAAAAAAAACACTCTCCCTACCTACAGTTTTCTGTCCCTAGAAAAAAATGTTTTTTTTAATCACAATATAGCAAAAGGACAATTCACTCACTGTCCTTCCAGGTCCCTGGAAACAAGGACTTGCAGAGTGAAAGAAACTGACACTGTCCCTACCTAGAGTTTTCTGTCCCTGGAATAAATGTTTTTTTCAGCACAATATAGCACAAGGACAATTAACTCACTGTCCTTACAGGTCCCTGGAAACAAGGACTTGCAGAGTGAAAGAAAAAAAATACTCTCCCTACCTACAGTTTTCTGTCCCTAGAAAAAAATGTTTTTTTTAATCACAATATAGCAAAAGGACAATTCACTCACTGTCCTTCCAGGTCCCTGGAAACAAGGACTTGCAGAGTGAAAGAAACTGACACTGTCCCTACCTAGAGTTTTCTGTCCCTGGAATAAATGTTTTTTTCAGCACAATATAGCACAAGGACAATTAACTCACTGTCCTTACAGGTCCCTGGAAACAAGGACTTGCAGAGTGAAAGAAAAAAAATACTCTCCCTACCTACAGTTTTCTGTCCCTAGAAAAAAATGTTTTTTTTAATCACAATATAGCAAAAGGACAATTCACTCACTGTCCTTCCAGGTCCCTGGAAACAAGGACTTGCAGAGTGAAAGAAACTGACACTGTCCCTACCTAGAGTTTTCTGTCCCTAGAATAAATGTTTTTTTTAATCACAATATAGCAAAAGGACAATTCACTCACTGTCCTTCCAGGTCCCTGGAAACAAGGACTTGCAGAGTGAAAGAAACTGACACTGTCCCTACCTAGAGTTTTCTGTCCCTAGAATAAATGTTTTTTTTAATCACAATATAGCAAAAGGACAATTCACTCACTGTCCTTCCAGGTCCCTGGAAACAAGGACTTGCAGAGTGAAAGAAACTGACACTGTCCCTACCTAGAGTTTTCTGTCCCTAGAATAAATGTTTTTTTTAATCACAATATAGCAAAAGGACAATTCACTCACTGTCCTTCCAGGTCCCTGGAAACAAGGACTTGCAGAGTGAAAGAAACTGACACTGTCCCTACCTAGAGTTTTCTGTCCCTAGAATAAATGTTTTTTTTAATCACAATATAGCAAAAGGACAATTCACTCACTGTCCTTCCAGGTCCCTGGAAACAAGGACTTGCAGAGTGAAAGAAACTGACACTGTCCCTACCTAGAGTTTTCTGTCCCTAGAATAAATGTTTTTTTTAATCACAATATAGCACAAGGAAAATTAACTCACTGTCCTTACAGGTCCCTGGAAACAAGGACTTGCAGAGTGAAAGAAAAAAAACACTCTCCCTACCTACAGTTTTCTGTCCCTAGAAAAAAATGTTTTTTTTAATCACAATATAGCAAAAGGACAATTCACTCACTGTCCTTCCAGGTCCCTGGAAACAAGGACTTGCAGAGTGAAAGAAACTGACACTGTCCCTACCTAGAGTTTTCTGTCCCTGGAATAAATGTTTTTTTCAGCACAATATAGCACAAGGACAATTAACTCACTGTCCTTACAGGTCCCTGGAAACAAGGACTTGCAGAGTGAAAGAAAAAAAATACTCTCCCTACCTACAGTTTTCTGTCCCTAGAAAAAAATGTTTTTTTTAATCACAATATAGCAAAAGGACAATTCACTCACTGTCCTTCCAGGTCCCTGGAAACAAGGACTTGCAGAGTGAAAGAAACTGACACTGTCCCTACCTAGAGTTTTCTGTCCCTAGAATAAATGTTTTTTTTAATCACAATATAGCAAAAGGACAATTCACTCACTGTCCTTCCAGGTCCCTGCAAACAAGGACTTGCAGAGTGAAAGAAACTGACACTGTCCCTACCTAGAGTTTTCTGTCCCTAGAATAAATGTTTTTTTTAATCACAATATAGCAAAAGGACAATTCACTCACTGTCCTTCCAGGTCCCTGGAAACAAGGACTTGCAGAGTGAAAGAAACTGACACTGTCCCTACCTAGAGTTTTCTGTCCCTAGAATAAATGTTTTTTTTAATCACAATATAGCAAAAGGACAATTCACTCACTGTCCTTCCAGGTCCCTGGAAACAAGGACTTGCAGAGTGAAAGAAACTGACACTGTCCCTACCTAGAGTTTTCTGTCCCTAGAATAAATGTTTTTTTTTAAGCACACTATAGCAGAAGCACAAAACACACTGACACTCTCCCTACCTATCCTTCTCTTTCCCTAAACTAAAGGAATCCAGGTTAAGCAAGAAAGAAATAACAGTCACTGTCCCTGCCTATGCTACTCTATCCCTGCTCCGGAACACACTACACTAGGCCGCCGTGCTGGCGGCCTTTTATAGTGTGGGGCGTGTACTAAACACCCTCAGCAATAATTGGCCACAGGCATCCTGCCTGTGGCCAATCATTGCTCTCCTCGCTGCCGGCGCTGTGATTGGCCAAGCATGCGGGGTCACAGTGCATGCTTGGCCAATCACAGCGCCTGGATGACACTGCGATGGCGTAGTGCATTGTGGGCCGTTCGCGTCACTCGAATTTGGCGCGAACGGCCCAAATCGTTCGATCTTCGTCGAACGATCGAACAGCCAATGTTCGAGTCGAACGTATGTTCGACTCGAACACGAAGCTCATCCCTATTCGGGACTAGTGGTGCAGTTGAAGCCATTCGGGCGCTGCGAAGCCTGCGGAGAGTTTTCATTCGAGGTGGAACCGTCCTTTGAAAGGCCAAGAGCTATCTACCTCGACTGCATAGGCGCCACTACTCAAGGAGGAGGAATCACTGCTTGGACAGCCGTTCCCACGTGCACTGCCGGGACCCTGGAGGAGGTCTCCATCAAAGAAGAGAAATCCGAGGATGCTGCTTCGGTCACCACAGGGCCCTTGCTCCCACAGTCGAAACGGAAGGTCAGCCTGGTGAAAGCTTCCTATGGCCGTGGAGGAGCTTCGCCCCGCTGCTTGCCTGGCCTGGATGGATCCGGAGGGAAGAGCCCTGGACATCGCGATACTACTACAGGCCCGGGTGAGCCAGGGGTTGGGACTGTCGGTGTGGTTGGAGGTGTCGGGAGTCCGCAGTTGGTGGAGCCCGCTAAGGGGGGTGACTCCGAGTCTACAAGGGGTTACCTGCCTGCCGAAATGTATGACACCTCCGACCTGGAGTCGCTCTCCGACATTGGAGACGATGCAGAGATCGACAAGATTTTCTGTCAGAAGGGCTTGGACAAGATACCTCTGTCCTCATCCTGTGCAAAAAGGGACTCACCTATGTCCGCAGGGGATAGTGCACCCCAGGTGGAGGCACCAGCGCCTGAGGAGGGGTCCCGTCCCCAGTCTGCCCTTCAATTCCCGGTGCCACCTGCATCTAACACCGGGGGTCAGAGACTGTCGCTGCGGGCGCCTATGCCCAATTTGGAAGTGATCAAGGCCCCTCGCCATCCGGATTGTATTGTCTTACCGGGTGTGGGGAACTAAGCTACTATGCCTCCCTTGGCCAGGCTTCAATGCTTGTTTGGCCAGAAGGTTGCTCATGAGTATGGGTGGGAATATCCATACTTGCCAAAGGACCTGTTGTATGAGGTCGAAGTCTATCGGGAACGTTGGTACAACGATTTCGTATGGACACATATTAACCACTTAAGCCCCGGACCATTTTGTAGCTAAAGGACCAGAGGTGTTTTCAGAATTTGGCACTGCGCTGCTTTAACTGGAAATTGTGCGGACATGCAATGTTGTACCCAAACAAAATTTGCGTCCTTTTCTTCCCACAAATAGAGCTTTATTTTAATGGTATTTGATTGCCTCTACGATTTTTATTTTTTGCGATATAAACGGAAAAAGACTGAAAATTTTGAAAAAAAATGATATTTTCTAATTTTTAATATAAGAAAAATCGAATAAACTCAATTTTAGTCATACATTTAGGCCAAAATGTATTCAGCCACATGTCTTTAGTAAAAAAAAGTCAATAAGCGTATATTTATTGGTTTGCGCAAAAGTTATAGCGTCTACAAACTAGGGTACATTTTCTGGAATTTACACAGCTTTTAATTTATGACTGCCTATCTCATTTCTTGAGGTGCTAAAATGGCAGGGCAGTACAAACCCCCCCCCCAAATGACCCCATTTTGGAAAGTAGACACCCCAAGGAAATTGCTGAGAGGCATGTTGAGCCCATTGAATATTTTTTTTTGTCTCAAGTGATTGAATAATGACTAAAAAAAAAAATACAAAAAGTTGTCACTAAATGATATATTGCTCACACATGCCATGGTTATATGTGGAATTGCACCCCAAAATACATTTTGCTGCTTCTCCTGAGTACCGGGATACCACATGTGTGGGACTTTTTGGGAGCCTAGCCGCGTACAGGCCCCCGAAACCCAAGCACTGCCTTCAGGATTTCTACGGGCGCAAATTTTTGATTTCACTCCTCACTACCTATCACAGTTTCGAAGGCCATAAAATGCCAAAATAGCACAAAACCCCCCCAAATGACCCCATTTTGGAAAGTAGACACACCAAGCTATTTTTTGAGAGGCATGGTGAGTATTTTACAGCTCTCATTTGTTTTTGAAAATGAAGAAAGAGAATATATATATATATATATATATATATATATATATATATATATATATTTTTTCAATTTTCAAAACTTTGTGACAAAAAGCGAGATATGCAAAATACTCACCATACCTCTCAGCAAATAGCTTGGGGTGTCTACTTTCCAAAATGGGGTCATTTGGGGGGGGTTTGTGCCATCTGGGCATTCCATGGCCTCCAAAACTGTGATAGGCAGTGAGGAGTGAAATCAAAAATTTACACCCTTAGAAAGCCTGAAGGCGGTGCTTGGTTTTTGGGGTCCCGTACGCGGCTAGGCTCCCAAAAAGTCTCACACATGTGGTATCCCCATACTCAGGAGAAGCAACAGAATGTATTTTGGGGTGTAATTCCACATATGCCCATGGCATGTTTGAGCAATATATCATTTAGTGACAACTTTGTGCAAAAAAAAATAAAATAAAAAAAAAATTGTCTTTTTTCCGCAACTTGTGTCAACATATAAAATATTCCATGGACTCGACATTCCTCTCAGTATATAGCTTGGGGTGTCTACTTTCCAAAATGGGGTCATTTGGGGGAGTTTTGAACTGTCCTGGCATTTTATACACAACATTAGGAAGCTTACATCCACTCTTCTAACCACTTGAAGACAAATCCCTTTTTGACACTTTTTGTTTACATGAAAACATATTTTTTTTTGCAAGAAAATTATGTTGAACCTCCAAACATTATATATTTTTTTAAAGCAAAGGCCCTACAGATTAAAATGGTGGGTGTTGCATTTTTTTTTCCACACAGTATTTGCGCAGCGATTTTTCAAACGCATTTTTGGGGGAAAAAATACACTTTTTTTAATTTTAATGCACTAAAACACACTATATTGCCCAAATGTTTGATGAAATAAAAAATATGATCTTAGGTCGAGTACATAGATACCAAACACGACATGCTTTAAAATTTCGCACAAACGCGCATTGGCGACAAACTACATACATTTTTAAAAGCCTTTAAAGGCTACCACGTTAGATTTACAGAGGCGGTCTACTGCTAAAATGACTGCACTCGATCTGACCTTCGCGGTGATACCTCACATGCATGGTGCAATTGCTGTTTACATATGACGCCAGACCGACGCTTGCGTTCGCCATTGCGCAAGAGCAGGGCAGGACAGAGGTGCTTTTTTTTTTTTTTTTTTTTTATTATTAATTTTGCTTTATTATTTTACTTTTAAACTGTTCCTTCCATATTTTTTTTTTTTTTATCATTTTTATTGTTATCTCAGGGAATGTAAATATCCCCTATGATAGCAATAGGTAGTGACAGGTACTCTTTTTTTAAAAAACTGGGGTCTATTAGACCCTAGATCTTTCCTCTGCCCTCAAAGCATCTGACCACACCAAGATCGGTGTGATAAAATACTTTCCCAATGGCGCTTTTTTATATCCGGGGGGGGGGGACATTCCCTCCCACTGCTTGTAAAAGCAGTCCAGAGGCTAATTAGCCACTAGGATTGCTTTTACATGAAAGCCGGCCGCTGGCTGAAAGGAATGATACCAAGATGATACCTAAACCTGCAGGCATCAATCTGGTATAACCATTCAAAGTCCAGCAACATACCAGTACGTTGCTGGTCCTTGTTGGACATGTATTGTAATCTTTTTTTTCATGCAGCCTGTTGGCTGAACGAGAAAAAGAGATTGATCGGTGGGTATGCCCACCATTAGAATACCTCCCTTCATCCACCCACTTCTAATGATGGGCATACATGCACCATTTATATATGCCGAAGCATGGGGGCATCCTCCCGCAAAAGTTATGCCGCACACACATGGTCGGACTTTTCCACGGACAAGCCTCCGTCGGAATTTCGACCGTATGTACGCGGCATTAGGAGCAAAATCGCTCCTCCGCTCCTTCGCCCCTGCTGCCCCAATGCTTCGGCATATATGCTTTTTTTTTTAAATGTGGTGGTGATGAAATCACCTCCTACAGAACTGGAGTCGCAGGGATTAGGCCTGTCTGCGAACGCTGCAGTTATGTGTGTTGTGTTTTGTAAGTGACAGTGATCGATCGATACTGCACTTGGGTGGCCTGGGCTGGACGGAGGGGCAAAACGCAGGTGCTAGCAGGTATCTGGGCTGATCCCGCTAACACTGCATTTTGGGAACCCTAAACTGCTGGGGACGCTAGTATAGATCTGATCAGATATTGATCTGTTCAGATACTATACCACTAAGGGAGGTGTATGCTTCACGCGTGGGTGTTAGCGTTACTGGCACTAACCTGACACTGCCTGGGGCGACGCAGACCCTCTCTGACGCTTAAACCTAATTGATATCACCCGCCGGACGATCAGGGGGTTAAACCTGACACTATAAAAAGCAAACTAACTAACCAGCATCACCGTAACAATTATATGGTGATCACTGGTGAAAGGGTTAACTATGGGCAATCAGGGGGTTAAACCTTTATTAGGTAATATATGGGGGTACCCGACGCTATAAAAACCTGCGGCGAACCTAAAAAAAATAACTGGCTACCTATCGGCATCACCGACACTAAGACAGCGATCAGAAAAACGATCGCTTAGTGACATCGGTGCTAGGGGGTGAAAGGGTTACCTGGGGGGGCGATCAAGGGGTTAAACCTTTATTGGGTAATATATGGGGGTACCCGACGCTATAAAAACCTGCGGCGAACCTAAAAAAAAAAGAACTGGCTACCTATCGGCATCACCGACAATAAAACAGCGATCAGAAAAACGATCGCTTAGTGACGGCGGTGCTAGGGGATGAAAGGGTTACCTGGGGGGCGATCAAGGGGTTAAACCTTTATTAGGGGGGTTAGGCGGCTACACTGGACCTAAACTAACTGCCCTGACACTTTTACAGTCACAAATGTCACTGATTGCAGTGATCAGTAAATAAATGGTCACTGCAATCAGTGACACTGTGACTGGGGGCTGGGGGGTGATCTGGGGGGGGGATCTGGGGGTGTCTGGGGGGGCGATTTATGTACCTATGTGTGTGGTGTTAGTGTAGTGTTTGTGCACTAACCTGTATGTCTTCTCTCATGCGGCGCTCGGTATATGTGAGCGCCGCATGAGGGATGACATCACTTCCTCCTGCCTGTGTAAACATTACACAGGCAGAGGAAGCAATTGCGAGGGGGTGGCCAGAATCGAATGGCGGCGCCCTCATCACGGATCGCTCCCAAAGCGATCCCGGCCGCTCACTGTACCGGAGGGGGGTCCGATTGGACCCCCGACCCATACGAAGGCAGGCACGTACAGGTACGCGATTGTGCCTGTCCGTGCCATTCGGCCGACGTATAATTACAGTGGGCGGTCGTTAAGTGGTTAACATGCCACACGCACGCAGGTACCTCACTTGCTCTCCCCGGGCATCACAAAGGTTTAAGGACTGCAAGGCAGAATGGATGCTGGGTCGGCACATCCACGCGGATAAGGTGCTGATACGCCGGAAAGATAAGGAAGATGCCGAGTATCAGATTGAGACCATGGATCAACATTTGAAGCCCCTTGTCCTGCCGCATCTCAGATTCTATCTGTAGGAGAAAAAGACTCCTTTCCTTTGTCCTTTTTTCCAAGTTGATGGAACTTTCTGGAGTTTGTGTTTGCTTTTCTCTGGGAAAATCAGTGACTGTGCCCTAGTTACAAGGGGTGTTTGTGCTCTTCGGAGGAATGGAGACTGTTCCCGTTGTTTGTTCTCCTTTCTTCCTTCCAACAAAGTAATCATGGACTTTGGGGTAGTTGGAGCCGGGGCACAGAGAGGTTTCATCTCAGGATTCGACAAGTGCTATGACCGCAGCGCTGTCACCAGGTGGCAGTGTTGCGCAACGACATTCACTTTTCACACACACACTTCTGGAAGGAAAGAATTTATCTTAAGCCCTGTACACGCGATCGGATATCCTATGGATTCTAATCCGTTGTTTTTTTCCATCGGAAATCCGATGAAACTGTCTTCCATCAGTCTTGCCCACACACCATCAGTCAAAAAACCGACCGTTTCAAACGCGGTGACGTAAAACACTCCGATGAGCTGAGCTGAGAAAAATGAAGTTCAATGCTTCTGAGCATGCGTCGACTTGATTTTGAGCATGCGTGGGTTTTTTATCCGATGGAGTTCCCCACAGACGATAGTAATTTGCTATCGGTTTTTTAACCATCGGATAAATTTAAAACATGTTCTATTTCCATCGGACTGTTTTCATCTGTAAAACCTATCGTGTGTACACGGCTTTAGGAGGAGTTTTTTCGTTCCCACACGAACATATGTGTCAGGGATTTGTGTGCTTAACATTTCTTTTCCCCTCTGCAGGAGAACATCCCATCAAAACCGCTGAGAATGGGGCGGGTTTTAGTCAGTGATGTGGGCGGGGAAAAAATGTCAATGATGTGACTTTAAAATGTTTACTGTTGTGTGTTTGTTTGTTTCCCTTCCCTTTCATGTCAGGCCCAGGCACAACTCTAGTTTTTTTTTTCAAAACTTTTTATTTTTGGAATTTTCAGCTAGTCTCTGGATCGGGCTATGTTACCTCCCGTTGGAGAAATGGCTTGTTCCAGACACTGGGGACCAGTGTCAAATCACTGGGGGGAGAGTGTAGCGGGTATGTACTATTTAGGGGCAGCATCTGGGTGGTAGTATGACCCAGATGCACTATTGGTAGAGCAGGGCTATGTTTTATTCATGTGAGGACATCAGTGGTGTTGAGTTCCCTGCGGCTCAGTAGGTGGCGTTGTCATTCTGAGATGGGGTTGAACCGCTACTGCAGTGCCGTACCCTTTGTGACCTCTCACAGCAGCTGTACTGCGGGGTGGAGAACCCGCTGTGCTTGCTGGGAGAGGGTATAAAGGGGGCGGACATCTTCACCACGAGGTCGGAGTCCCAGGCACCTTCAGCCTGAGGGCTGCTGTCCGTGATCGGTGTCTAGGCGCCCTTGGCCTGTACACTTTGAGTTCATGTTCCATCCCAGACACCTTCAGTCTGGGGTGAGGTACTCAACCGGAGGCCTGGGGCCCAGTACCTTCCACTGGGTTCCGCAAGGGAGGGATTGTCCTAGGGTTCCCCAGGTGTTGGGCACCTGAATCCAGAGGCGTAAGGGACCAGAGGAGGGATTCAACCGAAGATCTGGTGCAGCATATTGCCAGTGCCGGGTGAACCTCTAGAGACCGTCCGGATGGATATCTTTCCCGAACAAGGGCCAATTCATCAGGGAAGGTGATTCATGTTCTATGACCGGTGGCAGCGGTTCATCTAGTCAACTCAGGTCGTGGCAGAGACCTGCTATTAGGCCTGTGGCAGGGGCCTCAACAGTTCACCCGGTCAGTGGCAGCGACCAATCTCACGGTCGGTGGCAGAGACCGTGCGCCAAGTCTATTGGCAAGAAAAAGGAATAGGAGTGTTCACTGTGCCTGGGCCTACTTGTATCCACACCCTGTCTGTTCGTTTTAAAAGTTCAACTGATGCTGTTCATGTGAAAGAATAAAGGAGTGTTGGACTTTTTATGGTGTGGGGCTCCATTACTGACAGTCAAACTTCCCCTCTGCAGGAGGGCCAGAGGCTCAGTCTAGAACACAGACCCGAAGGTAACATAAGTGTTGGCTTTCACCTCTACAAACTAGAGGACATGAGCCGTAGTGAACCTCATCCTCCTCCCGCATACCCCTAGACAAGCCAGACATTTTATTTACAAGGGGGACAGGCGGTGAGGCCGCTACAGACAGATTCGACCTTAATTAATTCAGATTTTCAGACGAATGCATTTTTTAACGAAACAAAATAAATAAAAAATGAATTTCGGAAGTAACTAAATAATTAAATTTTTCGGACGAAAACTAAATTCCGAAACAAAATATTTCAGTGTGCACATTTCTAGTAATTTTGGTGACAATCATTGCCAAACTATAAACTAGCCCTGTATCAATTTATAATTTAGCAATGCATATAGACCCCTGCTTGGTTTAAGGAGCTGTGTGTATAGTTACTGCTATGCTCATACAGTACAAGTCTTTTATCACCTTTTTGTGCACCAAATTCAAAACATTTAAACACCACAGATGTTGGGTTCTAGCTTTTCAGAACAAACCTGTGATGTTCAGGATGAATTCAGCATTTTCCCAGGCAAGAACAGAAACTATTGACCACCACTGCCTAAAAAAAACTTTATAATCTGCATACCTGTACTTTGCATTCTGAAAGACACAGATATATATTGTATTTCTTCACATTTTGAAGATAAAGTGTGCATGTCTTCTGCTTTTCCACCTATAATAGACCACAAAGCAAATGATTATTATTATATATACTATTGAATCGTGCCCAAACTCAGTATGGCTAATTCAGAATGTTGTGTTTTATTTAATTGTGCTATTAGTTGTGTGGCTTATGTCGCATTTTATAATACTTCATTGTAAACAATGGTTTTAGCAAGACTTAGACAAATAGAGGGTGACAGTGTAACAATATGGCTGCTTGAAAATCATACAGCTGTGTGCTAAATGGTGCCAAATGAACATCACAGGCATGAAAGATGTTTGCTTATGCACAGATAATCAGTTAGGCTAACCATCTGGATTTCAACATATAGTATACGCTCCAGTATTATGGCCATATTAGTACATGGCTCATCAAGGATGTCTGTGTCTGGAAGCCACAGGGTTACATTTTTTATCTCCATACTTTTGGGGACCCACATGCACGCAGCACAACCCCATATATCTGGGTATAACATGATGCTGTCTTCCTGTAGCTCTTCATAAGTGTGATGTGTACTAACAGTGTATTTATTAGTTAGGAGGACTAAATGTCACCCTGTTATGGCCCACTGCATGTGAGAGATTAATGCTGCAACTATTCATAGTGTTGTCCTGACTTTTTTTATGTAACTGATCACCTGCTACTTACTGTGCACCAACCAAGACATCATAACTGGCTATATCCCATATTGTCACCTTGCTGAAATACAACAAAGTAATCCTATACATGTGGCAAATTTTGCATTACACGTAACACATATCAAAGCAATGTGTAAAACAAGAATAAATATTCCACCATATAACCACGCTTTTCTAACAACACTTACCAAAACATTAACAACTGGTATTGTAAGGTATTTGTGTGCTCCAAATGTGAATTCCCTGTGTGCTCCTACTGTGTTGTATGTCTGTGTGTTGCATATGCGCTGACTCTGGGTGTGCTTGTGCTGACACTGCGCGCGTGTGTGTAGCTGACAGTGTTTGTGTGTCTGCCCTCATACTGTGTATATATATATATATATATATATATATATATATATATATATATATGTCTCTTTCTCTCTCTCTCTGTTCCCTTAATACTGTGAATATGTCTACCCTGACATTGTGTGTGGATGTGTGTCTGTCTTAACAGTGTTCGTGTGTGTGTTCACCCTGACACTATGTGTGTATAAACTCTGACATTTTACCTGTACGAGTGCATGTTTCTGCCCTGACATTGTGTGTTTGCGTGTGTCAGGAGTGTGTGCACTCTGAGTCCTACTCCATCATAGCTGCTGGTTCCAGCATCCTGGTTTTGGCTGTGGCATTCTCCTTGTCTGTCTGTCCACCTGCAAGGTGATTGATTGTGGCCAGACTCTGGGTGGAGACCAAACGTGTTATAAGCTAGCTAAGCTTGCAGTCTTATGCTTGTGAACGAATGTTTTAGAGTGTGTACTACCTGATCATGCTGTTAAATAGGAATAGGGAAAAAAAGGGGAAAGGGAACTGGGCTAGAGGGGGAAGGGGAATGTTGGGAAAATTCCCAACTAAGGTTAAATGGAGATTCAGCTACCATTCTAATGGGTAATAATGAAAAAGGACTTTATTGGTTGGATGCTACAAAAATAGAGAGTACACATTTCATCCTGTCTAAATGACCTAGGTCATAGAGGAGAAAGGAGTTTCTCCCGTGGCTACACAATAATATATTAAAACTTTACATGATACATATACACAGTGCACTGTAAGAAAACAATTATCTAAAAAAGATGGCAGAGAGGACTATTACCCCCCACTTAACCTATCTAAGCTCTCTAAGAGCTGTTAACATCATATGCCCGGGCATAAATTTATGACAGAACCTGGAAAACCTGCTAGATTATGAAAGAGAACCAAGAAAGATGTATGCGGAACTAATATTAGAAAAATCCTTGATGAGGTGTCAGCATGACAGTTCCTGAATCATCATGGAAATCAAACTCAATGATAGTCCGCATAAATGGTTGCTGGAAATACTGTGAATAATCCTGCGCGTTCTAGGTCTCAAGAAAGCCAATATATATATAGCATGTCAGAAAAGCACTGCGTATGGATGTAAGTATCCTCGATATATGGGCTTATTGTGTCTAAATAGACTGACATAGGAGACGAACATTCAGAGGATTGCATAAAGAGATATCTGTAGGGTATGTCCTTTTGTAAAATATCTCTACATGGGGACTAAAAATTAGTCCTGGGTTTCCTGGGTGAGGAGAGTTTATGCCTAAGGACTGAGGTTATGTTCATTACAAGTGAGTGATACGGTGTAATTTGGTACAGTGGGTAACCATATAGTAGCTCACTGGCTTACCCGTCCTGTGGTTCAGTAAAGAGTTCCGACCGTCACTCACTGTCTGCTTCAGCTGTATCTGTGCCCCGATTGTGAAGGAGGGATCCTCGGATCATGTGCCGCGTGGAGAGCGTCTCTCATTCAGTCACGTGTTGCCGACGCTGACTGGCTACGCGGCGCTTGAAGTCTCATCAACTGAAGACAGCGTCTAGATCCACACATGGAGAGGGGCTTTGAAGTTGGTGCAGTCCTTAGTTCTGCCGCTGGGGGCAATAGACATTTCCTCAAGATTCCTTGGAGATCTCTATGCAGGTTTTCCGGCCGTTGTAATGTGTGGATCTAGACGCTGTCTTCAGTTGATGAGACTTCAAGCGCCGCGTAGCCAGTCAGCGTCGGCAACACGTGACTGAATGAGAGACGCTCTCCACGCGGCACATGATCCGAGGATCCCTCCTTCACAAGCGGGGCACAGATACAGCTGAAGCAGACAGTGAGTGACGGTCGGAACTCTTTACTGAACCACAGGACGGGTAAGCCAGTGAGCTACTATATGGTTACCCACTGTACCAAATTACACCGTATCACTCACTTGTAATGAACATAACCTCAGTCCTTAGGCATAAACTCTCCTCACCCAGGAAACCCAGGACTAATTTTTAGTCCCCATGTAGAGATATTTTACAAAAGGACATACCCTACAGATATCTCTTTATGCAATCCTCTGAATGTTCGTCTCCTATGTCAGTCTATTTAGACACAATAAGCCCATATATCGAGGATACTTACATCCATACGCAGTGCTTTTCTGACATGCTATATATATATATTGGCTTTCTTGAGACCTTCTAGAACGCGCAGGATTATTCACAGTATTTCCAGCAACCATTTATGCGGACTATCATTGAGTTTGATTTCCATGATGATTCAGGAACTGTCATGCTGACACCTCATCAAGGATTTTTCTAATATTAGTTCCGCATACATCTTTCTTGGTTCTCTTTCATAATCTAGCAGGTTTTCCAGGTTCTGTCATAAATTTATGCCCGGGCATATGATGTTAACAGCTCTTAGAGAGCTTAGATAGGTTAAGTGGGGGGGTAATAGTCCTCTCTGCCATCTTTTTTAGATAATTGTTTTCTTACAGTGCACGGTGTATATGTATCATGTAAAGTTTTAATATATTATTGTGTAGCCACGGGAGAAACTCCTTTCTCCTCTATGACCTAGGTCATTTAGATAGGATGAAATGTGTACTCTCTATTTTTGTAGCATCCAACCAATAAAGTCCTTTTTCATTATTACCCATTAGAATGGTAGCTGAATCTCCATTTAACCTTAGTTGGGAATTTTCCCAACATTCCCCTTCCCCCTCTAGCCCAGTTCCCTTTTCCCTTTTTTTCCCTATTCCTATTTAACAGAATTTATGGTTAGGAGGATCCCGTTTTCATAAACGAATCATCTTTTGGTTGTATCTAATATTGTTACCCTACAGTGAATTGGGCATTTTACACCCCCCCTTTTTTACCTGATCATGCTGCCTGTTTGTCTGCCCTGCTCTGTTAGATTGGATTTCTCTGTGTATGACTTTGGATCGTATATTAACTATTCTATTCTCTGAATGCTGCCTGCCTTTTACCTGGAGTGCTATTGAACCACTCTGCCTGTCTGCCAACAGCAAGTACCTGTTTGCTTTGCTCAGTCTGCGCCCATTTGTTCCTGCACAACTTATTTCTGCCAAGTTTTCTCATCACCTCTGTTTTCATTTATTCTGGTGCCGCTAGCAATTTCATTGATAGGGACCTAGCATACTGTCTACAGATTCCCTTGACTAATGTGCGTAGACCCTTTTCAGTCTTAGCTGTTGATAACTCTCCCTTGTCCATGGGCCTGGTCACCTTATGCACTGTACCTATTACTCTAACC
Organism: Rana muscosa; assembly: GCA_029206835.1. Classification (NCBI taxonomy): domain Eukaryota; kingdom Metazoa; phylum Chordata; class Amphibia; order Anura; family Ranidae; genus Rana; species Rana muscosa. The sequence goes on from CM055118.1 coordinate 44,963,248, forward strand.
ATTGGGGAATTTCATATGGAGACAATCAGCTTCTACTTTATAACATCTCCTGCCTATTCCCTTATTTTAGGTTATCCTTGGCTTAAACTGGACAATCTGCATATAGATTGGGCTACAGGGGAGATTAGGTCCTGGTTCCAGACCGGCATCCAGAACTGCCTTAAAACTACTGACCAGTTGCCCATTTGTAACTCTTTTGTGGCCAGTATTAGTCATGTGCCTTTTCTTACAGTCCTATCTTGATCATGATAATTTTTCCAAGTGTGACTCCAGTTTGCATAACCTTTTGCCTTTTATATGACCCTGTTGTAGCAAAAGACACTGACAAGTTTATTGAATCCTGTACAGGCCACCTCTCCAGCCAATTGCCACAGTCTGAATCTTTTCCTCCAAGAGGCCGAATTTACTTACCCGCTGTCTCACAGCCTTGAGCCCTGTTTGGAAACTTCCTCTAAGTTTCACAATACCTTACCTACAGCACAAGTAATTTAAAAAAATGAGAAAAAAAATGGAAAAACCTCCACCTCAATGAGAGGCATCCCCGCAACTGCCGTGTTTTTGCTGTGACAGCTGTTATGTAGGCAAGGGCGGGGCCACCCGGTGAGGCAACCGGAGGACCCATCCTTTTCTGATGTCATGTGATGTCACGTGACATCAGAGGGGACGGAGTCACCCGTTTACGTCACCGGGTGGCCCCGCCCTCAGCTATATAACAGCTGTCATCGTGAAGAGGCTGCAGTCGTGGGACGCCTCCCATGGAGGCAGATTTTTTCTGTTTTTTTTTTACCTTGGGACCATCAGCGCTGTGATTGAAGATGGCAAACTGTTCTTTGTTTTTTTTAATAAAGGAATAGTCCTGTTATTTTTACTTTGACACTTTTTTTGGTGAATGAGTAGGGGAACAATGTACCCCATACTCGTTTTTAAAACTTTTTTTTGCAGCACTGATACATGTCCCCTGGGGCAGGAACCGGGTCCCCATACACTTTTTATGACAATAACTATGGCATATAAGCCTTTAAAATTAGCACTTTTGATTTTTCACATTCATGTGCCATAGACTTTAACGGCGTTCGTGTGTTCACACATTGTTTGCCTGTTCACATGTTCTGCTGCGAACCGAACCGGGGGGGTGTTCGGCTCATCCCTACTGCATGAACATGCATGTAACATTGTTAGGGCTCTACTGTTATTTCCTTAGTGAAAAAGGCTGTCAGCCAATCAGGAGAGAGAGGGGGCGGGGCCGGGCTGGGGCTCAGTGTCTGAATGGACACACGGAGCAGTAACTTAGTTTGGGTGCCCCCATAGGAAGCTGCTGACTGTGGGGGCACTTGAAAGGAGAGAGGGGCCAGGAGCAGCAAATAGGGACCCGAGAAGATGAGGATACAGGCTGCTCTGTGCAAAACCAACTGCACAGAGGAGATAAGTATAACATGTTTGTTTCTTTTTCCCGTTCAGGGAAAATCCCTTCTTCGGTGTATAAAATGACAGAAGGGTCAAGTTGAGTTGGTAGCTGGTGGCAAGAAGGAGCTAAGGAGGTTTTTATTTCTTTTGTAGAGTATCACAATCGGAGTAGGAACTGTGAGGGTGCACCCTGAGGGACTACTTCCTTGTGGAGCTTGGATTGAATTACAGCTATACTTAGATTTGTGGAGTAGAGGACAGTATACTTCATTTACACCAGTTATCGTGGGCACTAATGGGGTATTTACTAAAACTAGTGCACACAGAATCTGATGCAGCTGTGCATAGTAACCAATCTAACTTCTGCTTGTTCAATTAAGCTTTGACAATAAAACATAGAAGCTGATTTGTTACTATGCACAGTTGCAACATATCCTGTGTGCACCAGTTATATTACACCCCTCCCCCAAATTTTCCTAATTAAGCTTATCTTGTCTGTAAGGGAAATGCATTGAATGGTTTACAGTTTCCATGTTGGATGCATCCTGTTCAGTAAAGGAAAAAAATGTTTTTTTAAAGTCAGCAGCTACAAATACTGCAGTTGCTGACTTTTAAAATAAATTCACTTACCTGTCCAGGGCACCCGCGATGTCCTGACACGAAGCAGACCCGTCCCTCGGCTCCGAGTTGAGGCACCGGCATCTTAAGTAAGGGAATTAGGAAGTGAAGCCTTGCGGCTTCACAGCCCGTTTCCCTACTGCGCATGCGTGAGTCTCGCTGTGCATTCTGACTGGTCCCTGCTATTTTCTGGGACCTGTGTGTCTCCAACCAGACAGCAGGGACAGGGGGACGGAGAAGGGGCTGGACATGGCGTATATCTTTTGCCGGAAGTGGGAGCAAATACCTGGATTAGACAGGTATCTGCTCCCCCCCTCCCCCCTGAAAGGTGCCAAATGTGACACCGGATGGGGGGGGGGGAACCGGATAAACGGAAGTTCCATTTCTGGGTGGAACTCTGCTTTAAGCATTGCCTTCTAGCCTGGACATTATTTTATTTGGGGAGATATCCCCAAATAAAAGATCCTGCATATGAGAAATAATTGATTGATTGAATTAATCAGGTTTTGACATGCTGGTTGGCCACCCTGTGGTTTCCTGGGGGCCCCAGTCTCAATTAAGTTAGTATCACATTGTGAGTCCTGGGGCATTGAGCTTCTCCCACTGGCTAAAGCCTAGTATACACGATCAGAAAATTGGACAGAAAATACCACTTTCAAAGCGATAGTACAATCTTCTGATCGTTGGTACACAGCTTTCCAGAACCGATCACAACAGTTCGTCCAAAATTATACGAAGGAACAAACACGAAAAAATTTCTAGAAAGAAAATATGTACTCCTGCGCTTAGGACCTCAAATTGTAATGATGAGCTGCAGCCCCCCTAATGAGAATCTCATACGATTCGTACGATACCAGATCGTCTGATTTTTATTTAATCTGTACAGTTTGTCCGAAAATACAATATAAATACTATGCAATACATTACATAATTTACAAATTTTTATTCTGTTGTACGAGAATTTTCGTAAATTTAGCAACCTCTTCATTTTCGATATGGATACTAGCATGCAAAAACAAAGAAAAACAGACAATCATTCGTCCGATAATGTCAATATGTACCAGGCTTAAGTGTATGGGGAATCCAATATTTAAGACATCTGGTCTTCAATAGCCCTAGGTTTTTTCTGATGTACAAGAATTTTAAGAGGTTAACACTCAGCAGTGCAAGCATATACGCATAGACAAAACAAGTACTGTACTAGTACAAACAGAAACATATCTGCAGAGACACTATAAGCACTGTACTGAAACAGCCAGAAATCATTTAAAAAAGAGACCCTGTATAGCAGGATACATTACCTAAACCTGATACAGATCTGTGAATTTCAAACGAAATATCCTATTATATTAAAACTAAAACCTAGGAAATGAAAACAATAGTTTACTCTGCCCCCACACCCAACTCTCGCCCATGTCAGGAAGTGAAAATGGGGACGGTGTTTATTCGTGACTACATAGTTCCATCACTGGTCAGGACATTGCTCAGTAGAACCAGCAGTATGAGACCAGCAGTCAGTTAGGTAACCACTAACACCACTGTTCTCTATAGCTTCCTGGAATGTACCGGTAATTTTATTTATGCAACCTGGAACCACAAAACCTTTAGTTTTACTGTTCCTAACCAGGCTTCAATTTCTAGCATTGGCAAAATACAGAAGGTAGTGATCTACTGTATTCAGCATAAAAACAGCATTGGTCTTCAGTATGGGACACGCAGCAAGTGATGAAAAAGTAAGCAATGGGCCCCTGTACAGAAATAATATTGGTGCCCTCTTTCCACTAAATAAAAACAATTGTTATTTTCTGAAACAAAATCCAATGAGAACTGAAGGCTAATGTTCATATGCATAAAAGTAAATATCTTATTTGAAAGTAATATATGCATTATAGCTCATTGCTTATTGCATTCATTCAGCAAATTTAGACTTCTCCCCAATAAGCTCCTGGAACACTCTGGTGTTCAGCATCAAATCCCCTATAATGGAGACAGACTACCAATATAAAAACGTACCTCAATCATTGGTGTTCTGTGAGACAAGGGCCCTTTATATTGGCTATATTGTTCATTGGTAGTTACTTTTTCTGAAATAGGAGCTGGACCTCCTGAGTGCTGCACCCTTAGCACCCAAAGTATGAGCTATGGTCAGTTACTGCTCACAGACCTAAAAACTTTCTCGGTCATTCACCTAAAGCATCCTGGCCATCATCTTGCGACTGAGATTCTGGAACAGACCCTACCTTAAACAGTATGCAGGACCTCAGAGGCCCATGATCACCTTGCATGGGCTGCACAGCAGATATGTCCACAGTCCACCACAGGTTCAGATTTTGTAGTGTGCAGTTAGGTGTACAAATCACTGTGGTTGAAGTATGCAACAGAGTTCAACAGTCAGGAGTATGTCATATATAACACAACATGCAGAGTGCAGAAGTTTGCAGTATTTAACATAGAGCAGACAGCAGGGTACAGTGGTCTGGAAGATGTAATATATAATAATAAAGTGACTTAAGCGCTAAGAAATTCTTAAGACAATCCAAATAAAATAGTGATAAATAGTAGATAGTCAAATGATGAAAGCTGCAACTAAAAATGTGTTCTGACACTGTGACAATTGATTGATAAATGTGAAGTTGCGCTAAAATCAACCTACTATATAAAATTCACATTTAATATAAACATAATGTGATAAAATCCAAATAATCATATGCAGTAATTAGTGCGCTAATGAGTGAGCCAATACTCATAAAAACAAAGAGATTATAAGAATAGAAAAATGTCCATCAAGCTGGTGAGAATGAGCTTGTCTGGTGTGAAGTGATCACTGCAAGTGGTTCCTGCTGTTTAGCAAACACTGCTGTTCACAAGCCACGAGCCATGTTGTTTGAAGCTATCCTGGAACTTTAAAAAAAGCACCTAACATCTCTATCAATCAGCTTGTGAACAGCAGTGTTTGCTAAACAGCAGTGTTTGCTAAACAGCAGGAACCACTTGCAGTAATCACTTCACACCAGACAAGCTCTTTCTCACCAGCTTGATGCCCCATACACACGGTCGGACTTCCATCTGACTTTTCCGTGTTTTTTTGTCCGAACGGAGTTGGACGGGAACACCCATAGCATACACACGCTCTGACTTTTCTGCAAACTTTCCCAAAACTTTTTGCAACATCACGTGGTTTTTCTGCTCTTTACCGCCACCCTTTGGTCAACTTCTGCTATTGTTGGTTGATTTTAACATTAGTTGTTTTGTTCATCGGACAAAAGTCCGCTGGTTTTCTGTACACACGGTCGGACTTTGCTCCATCGGACTTTTGTTGGGCAAAAGTTTGTCCGTTTGCAGACCCAACTTTTGTCCGATGAAAACAAGAAAAAGCAAAAAAATTTTGTCCGATGGAGCGTACACACGGTCGGATTGTTGGTCCAACTTACTCAACATGAAGTTTGTTGGCCAAAAGTCCGACCGTGTGTACGGGGCTTTATAATCTCTTTGATTTTATGAGTATTGGATCACTCATTAGTGCACTAATTACTGCATATGATTATTTTGATTTTATCACATATGTTTATATTAATTGTGAATTATATATAGTAGGTTGATTTTAGCGCAAGATGTAATATATATAGCACCGCATACTAGAGATAAGATTCCAGTCTGCCACTACCATGAGTTCAAGACAAATTCTGTGGGTATAAGATTAGAGATTGGATTTTTATACAGAATAACCCCAGAGAATTTTTGTAAACCATAGTGCATGGTCTTTGAACTATGGCCAGCAGGCTTAAAAGGGCCAATAGTGGGATATTGAATAAGCCACTCCCTCACTATAAAAAGTGGGGCACAGAGTAGCCATAATGTCAGTGAGTTGGAAGCTGTTGTAGGGAACAAACTGTAGCTAATAAACTGCTTAGGGAAAGATTGTGGTTAGTTGGGAATCTGTACTTTAAATCTGATCACTTGCTCTTTGGGCAAGCAACCCCTTTGCTGCCATTTTAGTACTTATTATTGGGTGTTTTTTTGTGATTGATTTGATATCAATGGTCACTTTTAGTTTCTGTCCCAACTTCTGTAAAAATATCTGCTTTTATAGGGGCTTCTGATATATATTTATAGAAAACAATAAAAGAAAAAATGCAGCTAACTATATAACAAATACATTTTAGTACCTAGAAAGAAATATAAAGACACACACACACAAGTTAAAAACAAAGGTATACCTACTACCTTTACTAGGTACACCTTTATTTTTACCTTGACTCTGTGTGTCTTTATACTTTCTATGTAAAAATAAATATTTGTTATACAGCTAGCTGCATAAGAGTCACATTTTTTTCTTCTTTATTGTTTTCTTTAAACATATATCAGAATTTCTCTGAAAGCTCTATTTTTATAGGGATATTTTTAGATATATTTACAGAACTTGGAACAGAAACTGAAAGAACAGGCCCAGGGCAAAGGGAACCTAAGTGCAGGCCGGCATGACTGGGGGGACGCTGGGGGAGGTTGCACAGAGTCAAGTTAATTTGCAGGCCAAGAGGTGGGCATGTAGTGCACCGGGCAATGCAAGTAGGTGCAGCTTGGTTCGTAGCAATTCCTGGGGGGCAGGGGTTAGTTTATTTGGGGGACAGCAGTGGAAGAGGCAACACGCAAGTTTCTGTAATTTCCCTCCCTCCCTGTAGTTAAGCTGTGTGGTGTGTGTAATGTTCTGTTTTATTGTTTTAGGTGCTGGAAGCAGGGGTCTCTGGTTCGTGAAGGTTGGAATGGTGGAAGGTATATAATATATGGTGTGGAACGGGTTGGGCCTATCTCGGTATGGGTACCTTCCTTATCTGGAAATATTGGCTATCGGTCATCGGGTTGCATTGGGCAAGAAGGTGGTGTGTGTGTGTATGTATATAATATATATATATATATATATATATATATATATTGTGGCAGTGGGATCCTGTGCATTCTTAAAGTGTGTTGGTTTACACCAGATTTGGTAGAGAAAGACATGCTGATTGAACAGCTGTGTCTGGAGCTATTTAGTTCTGACATGACTATGGATCAGGGCCCCACCCAACAGACAGGAAGTCTGTCCCTGGGAGTCAGGTGGACTCCCATCCCTCTGAGAGGAAGTCAGAGGCTATCTATGCTGCATGGGTGCAGCCAAAGTGTGCGTGTCTACAAGAGGCAGACGTCATTGCTGAAGTAAGCAAGAAAGTGCTGTCCGGGAGTAAGCGAGGAGTGAGCTTATCTCTTGGAAACTGTTTGTTCTGAGGAGCAGACCTAAGGCCTAGGCTAAAGGCCTGAATAGCCAGATCACAAGAGGGGAAGCCAGGAGGTAAACTGTTGAGTATGCAAGGCACAGTAATGGTGGAACCCCCCTGCGAGGGCAACTGGTGTATTTGTGAACTTTTTGTGCTTTTAAATAAAAGTGGGCTACCATGCCCTTAAACAGAGTTTCTGACTGGCCTGAATCACTGGAAAAACGCATCTACTACGAGAGCCGATAACCCCTAATCTTACATATGGTGGAAGTATTGGGCAGTTTTGGAAGAGTTCCAGATCCGCGCATACCAAAAACAGTGAGTAGAAAGAAACCGTGTGTTTTGCAGCAATACTGTGATGAACAGCCAATCTGAATGAAAAGTCAGTTTTCTGCGGTGAACTGCTGTTAGCTGTGTGGGACAGCCAGGCGAACTGCACTGCACAGGAGTTCAATTAATGGACTGTGTTGTATACAGGATATGTGCCTGTGGAAGTGAGCTCAACGTGGCTTGAGAGGATGTGTCCACTTAGGAATGTCCAGTGGATGAATGATTCAAGCAGAGGGTGAAGTCTGCATGTGAAAGTGTGCTGTTTGCAGGTCTTGGAGACAGTACCTCAAATTTTCCTGTGTTAAAAGGAACTGTTAAAAACCATTGTTTGTCTGTCTGCAGAGATGGGGCGGTCAAAACGCAAAAAGGAAGCAATTTTTGCTGAGATGAGAGACAGAACCTTGTGGCTGGAGGGGTTGTTACCCACAGAACAAGCCCCAGACGGGTGCAAAATGCACTTGGCCGCACTGGAGCAAAGGAAAAAGGAAAGCAAGCCATCACTTAGTGCAAAGAGTGAGCAGATGGGTGTGGTTACCCATGGCAACAAAGCAGAAATCCATACAGCTGACTTCATACGGCCTATGTTGCCTTCTGAATGTGTTGAGGACTTTTTGGATGAGTTTGCGATGATTGCTTCCTACAGAAGATGGCCCAAAAGTCGCTGTGTTTAGTTGGTGCAACCTTTTCTGATGGAGGAGTACCAGGAGGTGTACCGTGGGATGTATAGTAACCGAGATGACTACGACAATTTTCTAGGAGCAATCCAGTCTAGAGAGCGATGGAAAAGATCAGCGGGGAGAATGTGGTCTCCCATAGCAACCGGAGAAAGTATGTTTTCAGAAAGGAGGACCTACAGAGAGGAGGTATACCACCCTCCTCATAGAGATACCAGTGAAAGTCTGCATGTTGGGAGAGTGCCGTCTCCCTTGGCAACAGGAAAAGGTCACCAGGTGCCATGCCTGGAATGTGGTCAGCTGGGCCACGGGATCTTTTCTTGTCCAAGCTTGTGGAATACAGCTGCTGATCATGTTGTTGGGCTTAATGCTCTGCCTGCATGCCCAGAGAAGAGGGTATCGTATCCAGCATCCTGCAAGGGGTATAGCCAGGTCTGTAGTTCTGCTGTTGCCCCTGACAACAGAAAATTTGTTTTGCCTGCAGGCGATGTTTGAAAATCCGGAAAGGCTGCAGTGTTGCTCCATGGCCACATGGGGGAGTCAGCCTGTGGAGACACCACACCTGTGAGACAACGCACTCAAGTGAAGGCTATTACACCAGCTGCAGGATATGGTAAGACTGTGGCAATTTGTGAGACTGATCCGAGTGAAGTGGCATTATGTTTCGTGAGGAGATCCGCAGAAGGTGTAAAAACGGACTTGCTGCAGTGTGCTACCCAGAGCAATGGGGAGACACAGGTTAAAACCCTGCTTGCAGCAAAGTCAAGAACTGAAAAGGACATGTGGACTCTGTGTGCACCTAAGGTAGTCCAGAAGAGTGCTGGTAGAGATGTACTAGGGGTGACCAAATCAGTGGGTGTACCAGGTTCCCTAGTGACAGTGACAGGTGCTGCAGAGTTGCCAAGGGAAACCACCAAGGCGCCTGCTGTGGTGAGGCAAGTGGTTTCCCAGGACAACTGTGAAGACGCCCTAGTGGGCAAAATTATTCCTTTGGAGAGAAAGGGTGGTGTGCTGAGTGGCACGCAGGGTGCCATGCGTTTTGACAAAGGACAATTTGATAGAGTTTATAAAACTGCTATGTTTATGAATGCTGATGACACATGTGCTTATGGTAATGTGATGCTTAATGAGGTAGGGGTGATCGCTGAGCAGGATTTGCAATTTCCCTTAGCAACAGTATATAAGGCTGCAGAGGTGTCCTTAGAAACCTCCAGGGAGCTCTGTGTGTTGGAGCCAGAGGTTGCCTGGGACAACTGTGGTGCCGCTCTGATGGATAAGAGGGTACTTGACCTTGGTGATTAGAAAAATGGTAAAACTCTAATGTTTGAAATTGCTTGTAGTGATGAGTTGCTACGGTCTGTCACTGCTGACAGTCCTCATGGGTTTAGTGAAGCGCCACCCGAGCAAAGTGGTCAAGTTGTGTTATTGCAGCCTGTTGTGCTTAATGTTTTGCCACAAGGGCATTTAAACAAGGAAGGCTCAGTGGGTAACAGTGGAGTGGACACAATTTCTGCTATGCTAAATGGAGAGGCTGCAGGGCCGGTAGACATGGGTGCCTTGGCTTTTGCAGAAATTAACCCTCTTCAGTTGGAAGGATCTGAAAAGGGCGCATACATAGCAGAGGTTTTGTCCACAGCAAAAGAGATGAGTAATGTTGAACGTCAGGTTGATGAGATAATGGATAGCGACTTGGAAGGGCTCAGTGTTGCTGAAAGTGAGAGGATGAGTGTGACACATGCGATTGGCAGTGCTCAGCGGGAGCCGCAAATTTTGTTAGTTGCCTCTGTGGTAGCGGTCTCTTTGTGTCTCGGCCTCTCACGCCTTAGCAAATGAGTCCCTCCACATCGTTGGTAAAGGAAAAGTTCCTAGAGTTCTGTGTTTAGACGCGGCATGTCTAGAAATAACTGAGATATATTGTGAGAATTGGTGAAAATCTTTCCGATGTACACCTGCACATATCCACCACAGAAGGGCAACATGGTACTGCGTAGTACCAATCGGTGGACGCAGGTGATATATGCATTGTTAAGCAATGTTGATGAAAATTGGTTGCTGCACTGTTGGATGCTTTTGTGGAAAGTTGTCTCACAGTTCTCCTCGAGAGTGCTTCCAGCGGCGGTTATGTGCGCTCAGGGGAATTGTTGGAGAAATTAGACATAGTGGAAGTCTCTCCGTATGCTGGTGTGATGGGGCGTATTCCTGCTGGTGCGGTCCGAGGTGCGGCTGAGCAGTAGTTGGTACAGGGCGTGCGTACTGTCTCACTCGCTACACCTCATGTAAAGGAAGGGCCCGGAACGGACGTGGCAGTAGTGGGAATTCAGTCCATCACGCACAGAGAGGTGCAGTTTGAGGTACCCGGAGACACATTGACAGGAAATAACAGTGATGGTAACTGTAACGAAAAAGTGTATGAGAGGCACTGTAGAGCACTGTCAGACAACTCTGAGCTATTGGTTGAGGTCCCAATGATAATATTGAGGTTAAACAGAAATAAATGTTGTTGATTAATGTTGTGTCAGGTAGTGAGAATGGCCAGTCCCTGACAGATTTCATGGAAGTGGGTCCCCAACAGTCCCGGGAGAGTAGGTCTGTGGGAGAAAAAAGGATCCTGAGGCCAGAAGGTAGAAGGGATAGAGAGATTAGTGGGAGCCCACGGTTCAGGAAGAAGTGCTGGTGGAAGCACACCCGGAAGATGTGGGTGGAGTGCCCCTTTAGAGAAAAGGTTGGGCAGATTAGGACTCCTGCTACTAATAGTTGGTACAGAGGCGCCAAGGTGAAGTGCTGGTGGAAACATACCCGGAAAAAGAAATGGGCCTACGCAGCCAATGGCTGGCACAGAGGTGTCTCATTTATGATGACGGGTTTATGTGTTCCTCCCTCCGGTTCGAAACAGGGGAGGAGGATATGTGGCAGTGGGATCCTGTGCGTTCTTAAAGTGTGTTGGTTTACACCAGATTTGGTAGAGAAAGACATGCTGATTGAACAGCTGTGTCTGGGGCTATTTAGTTCTGAAATGACTATAGATCAGGGCCCCACCCAACAGACAGGAAGTCTGTCCCTGGGAGTCAGGTGGACTCCCATCCCTCTGAGAGGAAGTCAGAGGCTATCTATGCTGCATGGGTGCAGCCAAAGTGTGCGTGTCTACAAGAGGCAGACGTCATTGCTGAAGTAAGCAAGAAAGTGTTGACCGGGAGTAAGCGAGGAGTGAGCTTATCTCTTGGAAACTGTTTGTTCTGCGGAGCAGACCAAAGGCCTAGGCTAAAGGCCTGAATAGCCAGATCGCAAGAGGGGAAGCCAGGAGGTAAACTGTTGAGTATGCAAGACACAGTAATGGTGGAACCCCCCCCCTGCGAGGGCAACTGGTGTATTTGTGAACTTTTTGTGCTTTTAAATAAAAGTGGGCTACCATGCCCTTAAACAGAGTTCCTGACTGGCCTGAATCACTGGAAAAAAGCATCTACTACGAGAGCTGATAACCCCTAATCGTGTGTGTGTGTGTTATTTTTTTATAGTAATTTTGTTCTGGATTAAATGGCCATATGGCCCCTTTATTAACACCATAAGGAGTGGCATGTTTTTTAGATAATCTAAAGGGAAAAGGGTGGTGGGTTAGGGTTGGCGGTAGGATCAGTCGGCACATCAGCCTTACACCAGTCAAGTGACCGTTTATAGAAAATGTTTTTTTTTTGTTTTTTTTTGTTTTTAGCTGCAAGACATCTTGCAGCAGTTTACAGTATTTAACATACAGCAGGGTATAGCAGTCTGGAGGATTGGAGTATGTTGTGTATAGCACAATAATTCCAGTTTGGGACTAACCTGTGTTCAAGGCAAATCCTGTAGGTTTGAGATTAGAGGTCACAGTGGATTTAAGAATCACCCCAGGGAAACTTGTGGTTGATTTGAGATCACATTTCGTTTCTGTCCCATCCATAGCAAACTTTTTTGGTAGTATTTTGTGGTTCTTATTTATTTTGAGGGTATATTTTGTGTGCATAGGGCCTTCATTTTAGTATAAACTGCTTTTTCCATTTTTTATGTTGCTGCACTCACTTGTTACTGACCATTTTGTTTTTGGAGCTGCACGTCGCTGTATTTTTTGCCAGGATAAAAAACAGTGTGCATCTAAACCATCTCACCTTAGATCACTGACATTCACCACACCACTTTCCAATCTCCATAGATAAAATAAAAGTTAGTCATACATAAGTTAGGCTTACTATCTCCAATTAAAACTGTCCTGCTGTTTTTACACTTTTGTATCCTCTGCATTACATACCTTTCATCTTTGGGGCACCTTGCATGGGAAGAACAGAAAAGCCCCCATCTTGTAAAGCACCCTTGTCCTAATGTTGAGGGGCCAGGGCCTCTTCCCCACCCCTGATGCTCCGAAAAGGAGGTTGAGGTAAAATGAGTAAAATCTGAAAAACCCTAATTCAATAAGTGGGTGCCAGGATATCAACCCCCTCCTAGACGAATAAGCACAAGGGAAGCCTTGGGACAACATTTTAAAAGTGACCACTGACCACATACTGTATCAACTACAAAAAAGCAGGAAATTGTTGATTGCTTACAGAGCTAGCAATCAGAAATAAAGTACAGATTATTATATCATCCTATCCTGTCCATGCAACAGCTTCCAATACACTGCCACTATGGGGTTGATTTACTAAAACTGTAGAATGCAAAATTTTTGTCAAAGCTTAATTGAACGAGGTAAAGTTAGAAGCTGACTGGCTACCATGCACAGCTGCAACAAATTTGTCACGCTCCAGTTTTAGTAAATCAACCCCTATGGTTGCTCTGCATTCTCTAACCCAGTGTTTCTCAACTCCAGTCCTCAAGGCGCCCCAACGGGTCATGTTTTCAGTCTTTCCCTAATTTGGCACTGATGATTTGATCAGTTTCACTGCCTTAGCAATTACCACAGCTGTTCACTCTGTGGAAAATCCTGAAAACATGACCTGTTGGGGCGCCTTGAGGACTGGAGTTGAGAAACACTGCTCTAACCCACCGTCTTGGGAATATAAAATGGTCCCCATTATTGGCACTTCTAGGCCAGCTAACCAAACTTCAAAGGCCCTTGTAGTGAATTATCATTGCAACAAATCTGGACAGGCGAGTTGTTCAAACGATCCCTGAACCTCAAACCGCATGCATTCTACTTGAACCCAGCATTGTCCTGAACCCGAATCTCATCCCTACTACAAAGTATCATCGCCCAGGAACCTCTTTTAGTTGAATGTACGTGTTATACTCAGATGTAACTTCCATTTTGTAATGTTTCCATTAGTATTCCTAATATAACTAAATGTTAACCAATATCAAAATGTTTTACTGTCCATTTAGAAACAGCATACCTGATCTTCTCATCATCCAAAGTAAACCTGCAATTATTATAACCACAGCCATAACACTTATATTGATGTAAATTGTGATGATTGTATGATGTTTCCCATCCGACTCTGATGCATTAACATCTGCAAGAGCATAGGAAATACAAAAGTGAAGAAAAACCATGTCATAGCTGGTATGTATTGTACAGTTGTTCCATTACATCCATCAAACTTAGGGCAATAAAAAATTAAACATCAAAATAGTTTGCTTACTAAGTGCATTATAGTTAAAAAATCATTAAAGCTAAACTTTAAACAAAGATGTGGTTATATATTGATCAAAAAAAAATAAACTTAAATGCATAATTGTCCATGTAACCACCTGAATCTAGCTTTAAATATTTCTCCTATAATCCCTCATTCAGCTGCACTAGAAGAGAAATTGGCTGATGTGTCTGCCCTTCAGGACTCTAATCTTTTGAACAGCACTGTAAGGCAACAGCATAAACATACTTTCAGAAGGGGAGAGCACAGAGATGACCTTATCAAGGTATTGCTGCTCCTTCATTGTCCAATTGGCAGGCTGTAATCAGTAGGAAGCACGTTGAAGTGTAGCTAAAGCTTGTGTTTTTATTTTTTTTTCATTTTGAATAGTGTGGGAAGGTTTAGAATCCCTGTTATGCCGCATACACACGGTCAGAATTCCTGAGGAAAAAAGTCAGACGGAATTTTTTCAGCGGATATTCCGACCGTGTGTATGCCCCATCTGACTTTATTTCCATCGGAAATTCTGACGGAGTTAGAACGGAAATTCCGTTCGTCTGAATGGGACTTCGATGGAGAAAAAAACATGCATGCTCAGAATCAAGTCGACGCATGCTCGGAAGCATTAAATTTCATTTTTCTCGACTCGTCGTAGTGTTGTACGTCACCACGTTCTTCACGGTCGTAATTTGGTGTGACAGTGTGTATGCAAGACAGCCCATCTGAGTTTATTCCGACGGAAAATCCGACCGTGTGTATTAGGTTTGCAATGCTATTCTTTGCCCTGTTAGTAAGTCTTCTCCTCTCTTATTGCCACATGATTTCACTAAACAGGAAATAAGGATAAATCTCTCTAAAAACCTCTGCTGGGCTGTTCCCATTTCTAATGGTTGTTGATGCTCTCTCCATGTTGAGGCAATCAGCTTAGTTACTGCCCTATTGTTATCCAGAGAAGGCACCAATGCCCCTGGTGGGTGAGTTGGCAGAGCACCCAGATTGCCCTACCCACATATACAAGTTGTCAGTCCATGCTAGTTCCAACAACAGGTCTGTAGTTTGGGAAAACATCCAGAGTTGAATGATGATAGCAAAATATTTATGGAGTTATCGCATGTGATAGATTGCTCCTTTCCTTATGAAATTAACTTGCTAATATATTGTATTTTCTGATAAATACCTGTGTTACACTTACACATTACTCAGCATGCATGCACTTAAAGGCAAAACCTTTTTTAGAGTGGGGGAAGATTTCTTCTAACTTCTTGATTTGCCTCTGGGACCGGAAGTGAATGGAAATTTGCCCAATGATACAGTCAAACAAATAAACTGGTAGCAGTTTTAACCCGTAACTACCATATCCAAAATGTTTTGGCTACAAATACTCTAACATAAAATAATCTATTGCCAAGTTTGATTTAAAAAAGCTAAAAGGTATTTATTTTTTTGGCTAAATGGACATTGGCTATGATAACTATGACATAGACATACATGCTTAGTGAAATGCAGCTGATAAACATTTTCAAATACTGTATATGCAAACCCTGACATTTGGTTTTCTAAAGCACTGTACATCAAAAACAACTGTCACTTTTTAAAATAAAATAAAGTTTTCATTTTCTGTTACATGTCGGTGCTGCTGATCTCCTTCAGTCTCTACGCAGCCGCTTTCTGTCTCTATTCATGCACCCCACCAATGGATGTAGTGCATTTCTTAGGGTGGATTTTCTGATGGTAAAAAACAGTGGACCATGCCTACATGGTCACTCATATGCCTGCATAACAGGGTGACAACAAGAGAACAACTGGGAGATGGAGACAGAGCATTGTCAGGCTGTAACAGAAAGTGCCTGAATAAGGATCTTTGTGGTATGATCATCAGAATTTTTTTTTTTTTTTCATAAATAATAGCTACAGTTTTAAAATTGTAGAAACATTTTTTTATTTAATTTACATGTTAACACTTATTAAGTTTTAATAATTGGGTTTACATATACTTATCAGTACTTTCCTAATATGAGTATTCATATGCAACAATGCGGCCCCATTTATCTAAGAAAAATAATGTGTATGTGCATGTAATATTAGAAAACTGAGTCTATATCCAGCTTGCCTCCACACTTCTTATTGTCACATAACCCAATTCTGAGCACACAGATAATTACTTATAATAACTCTTATGCCGCGTACAGACGATCGGACATTCTGACAACAAAACCGTGGATTTTATTCCGACGGATGTTGGCTCAAACTTGTCTTGCATACACACGGTCACACAAATGTTGTAGGAAATTGCGAACGTCAAGAACGCAGTGACGTATAACATGTACGACGAGCCGAGAAAAATGAAGTTCAATAGCCAGTGCAGCTCTTCTGCTTGATTCCGAGCATGCATGGAATTTTGTGCGTCGGAATTTTGTACACACGGTCGGAATTTACGACAACAAGTTTTGTTGTCGGAAAATTTGAGAACCAGCTCTCAAATTTTTGTTGTCGGAAATTCCGAAAGCAAATGTCCGATGGAGACTACACACGGTCGGAATTTCCGACAACAAGCTCCCATCGAACATTTGTTGTCGGAAATTCTGACTGTGTGTACGCGGCATTAGTGGTCTTCATTCAGAACCTTAGCATTTTGATTCCCAGTTACTTGAAACCAACCATCAGAGAACAGAATTTGAACCTTACTGACTCAGACAGAGGCAGACAATACTTTTCAACTGTTCAGCTGTCTTGTTGAACCAAGAAGGCTCTTTATAGGTAGCAGCGTTAGTAAGCTTCAGTACTTGCAATATATTTTAATAGAATGTAATTTCCCTTTATGTTAATGTTAACTTTAAATGATAATTTTTAAAGGGAATTTCTAAAAACCGAAAAACAACATTGAAGCATGTACCTTGGACATTTGTAGTTGGGTCAGTAATGTTTGTCGGCTGAATTTTTGCATCTGTCTTATATTTCAGTGTGAGTGGAGCCAGAGCAACCAACTGATTGCCACTAAATACCAAACAAGTCCAGTTTGTTGAATATTCATCGATATCTGTAACATTTAAAGTAATTTGCCTTGACTGAGAGGTTACATTGTGTTTCTTTACAGTAACAGAGGTATGTCTGTTTGTTTTAGCCCACACCAATAAAACACGACTGTTACTTATGACGTGGGACACTCGGCACGTAATTGATAAATTGCTATTCTGAAATACTGCAGATGATGAGTAGGCATTAACTGTAAGATAAAAAGACAACAAACATTTATTATTGATTGAAAAACGACAGTGAAGGTTTGCAAAGTCAAACTTAGGGAGGGAACGTTCTAAATCAGTTCGGAGCATTTCAGCTGGGACAAATATGTTTGCAAATTATTTTCTGAGTCCCTTCTCTTGCAATCAAAACTAAGGGGCTTTAAGTGGTTGTAAAGCCACTTTATAATGTACATACAATCCCCTCTGTTAGGAAACATTCTATGCTCCAGTATATGTTCTTTGTAAAAAATATGCAGATTTGTACCTTATTTCATAGCGGCGCTCGGTCCTTACGTGGCTGCTCACTGCTTCCTCTCCCAATTTGACAGCTAAAGTGGGAGGGGCTGAGAATCCCCCGCTGGCATCAGCCGGGAGAACAGGAGACGAGGAGGAGAGCAGTGGGCAGTCACGTGAGCGCTGAGCGGCGCTATGAAATAAGGTACAAATTGGCATATATTTTTACATAGAACATACACTGGAGTATAGAACATTTTCTAACAGAGGGGATTTTATGTACATTAGGAGAGAAGGACAGAGTAGAGACAGCGGATTTGGGGGGCACGTAAACTGACCACGGTGTCAGGGCTCAGCAGCCATAATACACCATGGTCAGTTTACAGGGGGGAGGGCAGAACTCCCCCCTGTAAGGAAGGCAGGAAGGGATGAATTACACAGCACAAACATTGTGCTTTATAACATGCTTTAAAGGAACAGGATCTATTTATTTATTTATTTTTAGGGTTACAAACACTTTAAAGTGTATGTATAGTCTATACCTTCCTTTTAGTTATGTGTAACAGTTGAGAAAGGATTAAAACCCTGTGAAATGTTTATTGTTGATTCACCCTATTCATAAATCCAGTAATAAAACAATAGGTAAGGAGACATTTTTTTAATGTGGACACCTGTTGTGTCATTGGTACAGAAAGTGAAAGGAGCCCCCCCCCCCCCCCAACGGTACAAAGACAAGAAATAAATTGAGAAAGGTTTTAAAGTGGATGTAAACCCTCCATACACCCAGTAAAGGGAACAGCCTCAGATGATACACATGGATGAAACAAATCTCTCTACATAAGTTTTACATGTATATCTGCTGTTTTCACGTTTATATACTGTTTAGAAAGTTCAGATCTTGTTGGGAAATTTTCTCTTCCTGTTTAACACAGAGTGTGATATCTGGGCATACAGACAAGATAGCTAAAATTGCTGATTGGAGGAAAGGCACACACCCCCCTCTCATCATAGGCAGAGACTTTCAGAGGTGTTTTGTAACAGGGCCAGCTCCCTGCTAATCTATTTCTAGCAACCTCTCCCGACAGAAAATTCAGGCTGCTTTTATCTGATGTATCCGAGAATTTGTCAGGAGTTATCAGGCTGATAACAGAGGAACGGGTCAGGGGTGAGCTACGGGACTTGGCTCTTTGAAGAGAGATAACAAAACACTGCAGATATACTGTGTGCCCAGCTCAAATTTCATGAATTGGGTTTACATCCACATTAACCTTTCAACACTCTATCTAATATAAAAAATTAAAAAAAAGTTTTGGGTAGAGATAAACTATAACGTTTTTTTTATTGACATCTTACAGAGTGGCACAGCACAAACATACTTTACACAAAGGCGCCAGGCCCTTTCTGTAACCTTTTTGTTTACAGGTTTAAATTAGTTATTTTTGCTAGAAAATTACATAGACCCCCAAAACATTATATATTTTTTTTAAGCAGGGACCCTAGAGAATAAAATGGTGATCATTGCAATATTTTATGTCACACTACATTTGCGCAGCGGTCTTTCAAACGCAATATTTTTGGAAAAAATACACTTTAATAAATTTAAAAAAAAATAAAGTTAGCCCATTTTGTTGTAGAATGTGAAAGATGATGTTTTGTTCCGTAAATACATAACTAACATGTTATGCTTTAAAATTGCGCATGCTCATGGAAGGGGGATAAACGACAGTACTGAAAAATCGCCATAGGCGACATTAGAATTTTTTTTTTTACAGGTTGTCTGTTACAGAGGAGGTCTAGTTGCAGAATTATTGCTCTCACTGTAACGATCACGATGATATCTCTGTGTGCTTTGAACACCATTTACATATGCGGGCACGACTTACGTACAGAAAACAATAATAAATAAATGTGACCTGTCTCAACCTAGAACAACATAAGCATACCTCCATCCCTGTATGTAATGCGAAAACAGAGAGAAGTGGAATTGGGACTTTACATGAGGCATGTTGATGTGTATAACATGAATAAGTTGACTGTCACAATCCCCTAGGGGTAATTCATAATAATAGTAATAAGCATAATAAAACTGATAACGGTGAAACATTTATGATACAGAATGTAATCATAAAGAATCTATTAATATATAAAAATAATACATTTAAGAGCGAATAATTAGTTGATGAACATGATTTGTGACAAACAAAATAAATAGTAAACAATCAAATACATAAACATAATTACTGCATGATTTACATGATCTATGGAATTGATGAAAGTTGTAGTATGATACAGTTATCAGGGCAAACTTATACTTGGCACCCATAGATAAACACTCAATGATTTTCATGGCCTGCTGAATTTATAAATTATTAGATTATCTATAGAGATCCACTGTTCCCAATAGATGGGAAGAAAGCAGAGAGGAGAAAAAAAAAGCCATAATTTATGGGCTGCTTTGTAAGTAATATTGAAAGTGCGTCTTCTTTTTTCTCCTCTCTGCTTTCCTCTTTCTTTTGGGAATAGTGGATCCCTATAGATAATTCAATAATTTATCCATTCACTTTTTAGCTCATTCATGCAACCAACTCCGGATGATTGGCAGCAGACCATGAAACGCATTGAGTGTTCATCTATGGGTGCCAAGTATAAGTTTTCCCTGATAACTGTATTATATTACAACTTTCATCAATTCCATATATCATGTATTTTTGTATGTATTTGATTTTTTACTATTTATTTTGTTTGTCACAAATCATGTTCATCAATTAATTATTCGCTATTAAATTTATTTATTTATTATTATTATTATTATTATTATTCATATAGATTCTTTTTTATTACATTCTGTATCATAAATGTTTCACTGTTATCGGTTTATTATGCTTATTACTATTACTATGAATCACTCCTAGGGGATTGTGACATTCCACTTATTCATGTTTATTCCATACTTTATTATACACATCAACATGCCTCATGTAAAGTCCCAATCCCACTGCTCTCTGTTTTTGCATTAGGTATGAGTTCGCTTCTGCGCGTGACGACACGGAGGGACAGGGCGCTTTATTAAAAAAAAATCGTATTTATTTTACTTTATTTTTTCACTGTCCCTTTTTTATTACTTTTTTATTTTTTTGATCACTTTTATTCTTATTACAAAGAATGTGAACATCTCCTGTAATAGAAATAAGCATGACAAGTCCTCTTTATTGAGAGATCTGGGGTCAAAAAGACCCCAGATCTCTCATTTACCCTTAAAAGCAAAAAAAAAAGGCACTTTAACAAAAAAAAGCCTTTCAGGCTTTCTAAGGGCATAAATTGCTTATTTTACTTCCTCACTACCTATCAGTTTCAGAGGCCCTGAAATGCCAAAATCGCACAACCCCCCCCCCCCCCACCCCCAAATAACCCCTTTTTGGAAAGTAGACACCCTATGCTAGTATTATTTTTTTGCTCAAATTACTTTGAACCCCCCAAACATTATATATATTTTTTTTAAATCAGAGGCCCTACAGAATAAAATGGTGGGTGTTGCAGTTTTTTTGTTACAAAGTATTTGCACAGAGATTTTACAAATTTGAATTTTAATGCACAAAAGCACAATATATTGCCCAATTGTTTGGTAAAGTATAAAAGATGAGTACATAGATACCAAACATGACATGCTTTAAAATTGCACACGCCCATGCAGTGGTGACAAACTATATGCATTTTTAAAAGCTTTTACAGGTTACCACTTTAGATTTACAGAGGAGGTCTAGTGCTAAAAAAACGATGCTTGCTTTCGCCTTTGCGCACAAGCACGGGGACAGTGGTGCTTTAATTATTATTTTTGTATTTATTTTGCTTTATTTTATTTTTATACTGTCCCTTTAATTTTTTTTATCAATTTTATTGTTATAACAAGGAATGTAAATATACCCTATTCTAGCAATAGGTACTCTTATTTTTGAAAAAAATTGGGGTGTATTAGATCTCTCCTCTGCCCTTAAAGCATCTGACCACACCAAGATCGGTGTCATAAGATGCTTTTACAATTTAAAAATGGTGCTGTTTATATCCGGCAAAACCAAAGTGATGAAATGCTCATAGTTTCCGGTTTCTTAGGCCATAGAGAAGATTGTAGCCATTACGGTCTCCAATCAGCTCTATGGTCTGCTGGAGGAACCAACGGCTGTATTCTCAGGTTCCCTGGTGGGACAGGAGAGCCAGAGAAAACCATGGGAGGCAGAAAAAAGGGAAGGGGAGACCCCTCCCACTGCTTGTAAAAGCAGTCTAGCAGCTAATTAGCCACTAGGATTTCTTTTACATGAAAGCTGACCGCCGGCTGAAAAAAACGATACCATGATGATGCCTATATCTGCAGGCATCATCCCTGTATAACCGCTCAAAGTCCAACAACATACCAATACGTTGCTGGGCCTTGTTGGACATATATTGTAATGTTCTTTTTTTTG
The DNA here is from genome assembly GCA_029206835.1 of Rana muscosa. NCBI lineage: Eukaryota > Metazoa > Chordata > Amphibia > Anura > Ranidae > Rana > Rana muscosa. The sequence continues at coordinate 44,985,053 of CM055118.1, forward strand.
TTTTTCATGCAGCCTGTGGACTAAACGAAAAAAGAGAACCTAACAGATTCCTCCATTCAAATCCATGGATATGGATGAAGAAATCTCTGCCAGAAAAAGTGTGTGGTATGCCCACCATTAGAATATACCGCCCTGCATCCACCCACTTCTAATGAGCATACATGCAATGTTTTTCGTTCAGGCCATTAGATCAATTGATGTGGACGAGGAAGTCTCTGCCAAGAAAAGTGAAAACAAATACCGTATATCAGGGATATGCAATTAGCGGACCTCCAGCTGTTGCCAAACTACAAGTCCCATCATGCCTCTGTCTCTGGGTGTCATGCTTGATGCTGTCAGGGTGTCGCTATGCCTCATGGGACTTGTAGTTTGGCAACAGCTGGAGGTCCGCTAATTGCATATCCCTGCCGTATATACTCGAGTATAAGCCAAGTTTTTCAGCCCTTTTTTTAGGGCTGAAAGTATACCCCTCGGCTCATACTCGAGTCAGTACCTCAAAATCGTGAAATTCCGCGGCCGGCGTCCATTGTTCAAATCTCGCGCCGTTCTCCCTGTCCCTTCCGCGATAGGCGTTTCCAGAAAACACTGAGTGTTTGCGCCTATCACGGAGGTCCTCTTGTCCGACGTCCGTGATTGGCCGAGCACTGAACACAGTGCCTGCTGGGAAACGGAGTCAGCGAATGAGAGGACCTCCGTGATAGGCGCAAACACTCAACACAGTGTTTGCTGGAAACGCCTATCACGGAAGGGACAGGGAGAACGGCGCGAGATTTGAACAATGGACGCCGGCCGCGGAATTACAAGATTTTGAGGTACACTGACTCGGGCACAGGGAGGCTGCAATAGACACAGTAAGGGTGCACAGTGAGGTGACAATGGGCACAGTGAGGTGGCAGAGTGAGATGGCAATGGGCACAGTAAGGTTGGGCAATGGGCACACCCCCCCCCCCCCCCCCTCGGCTTATACTCGAGTCAATACATTTTCCCAGTTTTTTGTGGTAAAAGTAGGTACCTCGGCTTATACTCGGGTCGGCTTATACTCGAGTGTATACGGTATATGTCGAAGCATAGGAGCGATTCGCTGTCCACCCCAGCTTCCATGCTATTTTTTTTAACTGCGGTGGTGAAATCACCTCCTACATAGGGATGAGCAGAACACCCCCCGATTCGGTTCACACCAGAACATGTGAACAGGCAAAAAAATGTGTGCGAACATGCAAACACTGTTAAAGTGCTCATTTTTTAAGGCCTTTAGGCTTGTATGCATGTTATTGCCATAAAAGGTGTATGGGGACCTGGTACTGCCTCAGGGGACATGTTTTAATGCAAAAAAAAGTTTTAAAACCAGTTTTTTTCAGGAGCAGTGATTTTAGGAATGTTTAAAGTAAAACAATTAAAATCAAATATTCCTTTAAATATCATATCTGGGGTCCCCTTGGTCTGCCTGTAAACTTGCTCGTGGCTGTAATGTATTGCCGGCTCCTAGTAATAAAAAAAAAAATCAAGGAAATAAACAGCATGGCCCTTTGGGTCTGGTATGGATTTTAAGGGGAAATTCTCAGCGATACCCAGCCATACTCGGGAGGAATAGCAGAATGTGTTTTGGGGTGTCATGTGTGTTAAGCATATGCTGTGTGTGAGAAATATCCTTCTAATATGACAATTTTGTGAAAAAAAATCTTGATTTTGCAAAGAATTGTGGAAAAAAAATACAACTTCAAAAAACTCATCATGCCTCCTTATTAAATACCTTGGAATGGCTACTTTCCAAAAAGGGGTAATTTGGGGGGTATTTGTACTTTCCTGGCATGTTAGGGTCTCAAGAAATAGGCTGTCAGTACTTCAGGTGTGATCAATTTTCAGAGATTGGCACCATAGCTTGTGGACTCTATATAACTTTCACAAATGTGTGGTAGTGACCGAAACAGTCCTGGATGCAGTGGCCAGGTTGGCCAGGACAGGAGGGACAAAAATAGCGAGTGTCAGGCCTATATCCCTGTTTACTACAGACTCAACATCTTAGAGTAGAGAACGCCTGACCTTAGCAGCGACCTCTACTCTGTCATCAGAGCTATCTGTCAGTGTGTCGCTGCTCTCTACAGGTTCGTATACAGAGCCTATTTCTGACAGTGAGGCTTCCCCATCGCTCTCTTCTGTCATGCTTAGTATACTGTAGGCCTCTTCACTAGTGTACCTTTTGCTTGACATTTTGGCCACTAAATTTATAGGTGCTGTCAGCGAAGTTTGGCTGTGTCTCATCATCAAGGCCTCCCAGCAAAGACTGGAAAGGAAAGGTTTCTTCACAGTAAGAGCTGTGAAAATGTTGAACAGACTCCAGAGGTGGTTCTGGCCAGCTCAGTAGATTTCTTTAAGAAAGGCCTGGATACTTTCCTAAATGTACATAATATAACTGAGTACTAACATTTATAGGTAAAGTTGATCCAGGGTAAATCCGATTGCCTCTCGGGGGATCAGGAAGGAGTTTTTTCCCTTGCTGTAGCAAATTGGATCATGCTCTGCTGGGTGTTTTTTGCCTTCCTCTGGATCAACTGTGGGTATAGAATTGGGTATATGGGATTGTACGATTTTTTTTTTTTTTTTTTTATTATTTTTTTGTATGGTTGAACTGGATGGACTTGTGTCTTTTTTTCAACCTGACTAACTATGTAACTATGGTCGCCCCTAACAGCGTCCTTTTATTATCACAAAAGATCACAAACAGGAAGTGATGGCTGCAGCAGCCAATCGCCTCCTCTGTGGGAGGGGACATCACAGGATGTTCCCTTCACACAGGAAATGTCCATATAAGGAGTTGACAACACAAGAAATATAGCTTAAAGGATACAATTCAATACAATAATACAATAACCAATGAACACAGTTCCTGACGAGGGGAGCTTATCTGCAAGTGTACGCTCACGTCACCACCTCAATGTTGATCAGACACCGAGGCGACAAGAGCATATATCCGCTAAACCAATAATGCGTTTGCAGAGAGGCCTCACTCCGCAAACACCCTTCTCCAAATCAGGAAGTTTATCTCAACCAGCCTCAGACTGCCCCAGTCAGCTCTTTAGAGCGGGTTGCGGAAGTACTAACACTGGGTGACACTATGACAATACATATTAAATACATCTTCATCAAATTTTCCACAACAGTGCCTAGTGAGACTCACAGGGTAAAAAGCACCTGGTTGTCTGGGACTGTTTAAACCCCTACAAATAAAATGTACCTGCTAATGCTAGCAGAGATCAGGCCTGATTCTGCTAATGCTGCGGTTTTGTGTACTGTGTATCTGAAGTGAAAGTGATATACTGTCACTGATCTTTTTGGTGAGGGGGGGGGTGGAGGGGCTAAACGCAGGTGCTGGCAGGTCTTGGGGCTGATCCTGATAAGGCTGCGCTTTAGGGAACACTATACTATTGAGGGCGCTAGTATAGTTCTGATCTGATCAAAGATATTGCCCCGTTCAGACTATACTAGTAATGGAGGTGTACAGTGTGTCTGTGTTCGAGTTACCTGCAATCAAAGGGATAAATGTGATAATGAATATGTGATGGGCAATTTGACGCTGTCTGGGATTAAAGCTAACTGACGCTAATGCTATCTGGTGTCACCTGTGACACTAATAAAGTGATAAGAAAAAAGATCTGTACACTGTACTAATGATACTGTGACAGAGCAGTGAAAGTGTTAACTGGGAGGCAATCTGGGGTTTGAAACTTTATAAGAGAATATGTGGCAGGTACCACGATGCTATCTGGGATTGACGCTAATGCTATTTAGCGTCACCTGTGACACTAATACAGTGATCCGCAAAAAAATCTGTACACTGTACCTAATGACACTGTGAGAGTGAGTGAAAGGTTTAACTGGGGGTGAACAAGGGTTTAAATGTGCCTATCTATGTGATCTGGTGTCAGTGTAGTGCTTGTACTTATAATAGATGCTCTCTCTTCTCACGCTGGAACCGAAAAGGGCTCCAGGGGAGAAGATTGCATCACTTTCTCTGTGTGTGTGTGTGTGTGTGTGTGTGTGTGTATTGTAAACACAGACGCAGGTGGTTCTGTGATTTGTCAGAACCAATCAGCAGGTCCAGGCCATAAATCATTTGCCTAGACCTGAAGATTGATCAGTTCTGAACCAAATCACAGCACCGCTGGGCCGGCGGGTGTGTGCGCTCGCGCCCTCTGCCCGTGAGTGCGGATTACGTACAGGTATGTGATTTTGCACAGAACAGCTGCCCTGCCACAGTAAATGTACGTGGGGTGGCCTGCAACAGGTTAAATACACAGTGATGTTACAGCAATAAAACAATATTTCAAAAAATGTTCTATCCTTTGTTTTTAAAAGCAATCCCTGAGCTCCAGACAAGTGACTTTGCCTATGCTTTTATGTCATCAATCTGCTGCAAGTAGGAGGAGGCATTTCCTCAGTTTCCTTAATGATCAGACTACATCATTGTAACTTTGTGGCCCGCAGTAGGGGGCTGATCTGTCAGACATTAGCAAGTACATCCCCTAATTGAAAAGGCACAGGAATTTACATTAATACCAAATACCAGAGAGAGCTTCTAGCCTTCAATGTAAATAAATACTGTTACGAGAGTGAGTTTAATAACTTCTGCTTTGTGCTTACATTATAATACTGGAAAGCAGCACCACTGGGACAGGGAAGCAGGGTGAGCTCTGCTGCCTGAGAGAATAACTTGAACAGCATGAACGCTTTGGCTTTTGAGGATACCTGCAGTTGCAGAAAACAGTGGGGTTGGTTTTAAAGTTTAGATACTGCCTATTAAGAAGTACAAAAGAAAAAGGACCATCAACTCACTATAATGTAAACATTGCACCACCAGGTAGACGGGCGTGGCAGATACAGCGTCCCTAATTGGCTGACTCACCAAGTATGGTGCAGTCTCCAAGACTCGAAAGCTATCACAAAAATGGGGATAAGGGAGACAGAAATCCCGCTTAAAGAAAATCAAGGACAGACCAAGCAGCTTAATTAGGGACAATTTATTGCAATAAATGTTCCCTAATTAAGCTGCTTGGTCTGCCCTTGACTTTCTTTAAGGGAGTTTTCTTTCTCCTTTATCCCCATTTTTGTGATTGCCTATTAAGAATACTGTTTGTCAAGAATATGCAAATATCTGAATTTCCACACATTGGCCAATGGTTCACTTTAAAACTGTGTTTACTTTGCTTTTAAATGTTCTTTGCATATGTTTGGGTTTTCAGCCTTTTTGGTTGTGCATTATTGAAACCTTTTAGTAAACACAGCTTCACTTTTTTCACTAAAGTAAGTGAAAATGTACCTCGTATAGTGAACACTTTCTACTCCTTTAGTAAATCAGCCACATATAATAAAAGCACATGTGACAACAATACATGTGTAAAGTAGTAAAACAACATACCTTCAACTGTTACAAGATTTATTGTAATCCCAATGCTGTTATCTGGAAGAATGCATTTGTATTGACCAGAAGCATTAAAACTCACAGGTAATTTGACTCCATTAGCACAATTCATGTGGTTGTGAAATTTTCCACTGCTTGTACTTTGATTGTTAAAATTCACATGTATAGTATCTCTGGTTACTGCATCATGTGATGTCCAGTGCCAGCTAATATGTCTGTCTGCTCTTGGCACTTTGCAGAGCAACACAACATTATCGCCATTGGCTCGGTACATTGTAAATTCATCTTTTGTATTCCCTGGAAGACAAAGTATTATATAGTAGTTCACCTATCTTCCTCATTGACATAGTATGCAACATTTGTTCATAGACCAAACAATGTATGCAGACTTCCCCACACAGAATGTATTCCCAGTCTTGACCAATAACCTACACCCCACTGGAAGAGACCCCCCCCCCCCCCAAATAAATAAAGGTTTAACTATGAGGAAGAAAAAATAATCCAGTCAACATATTGCAAGACCAAAGAGTAGTTTGAATGAAAGGGTGGAGTTCAACTTGACTTTTTTGGGGTTGATGCGTAGATACATGTGTAACTATGTAACAGTGTTCTTTCGTTAGATCTTCTTCAGGTGGGCTTTGTTTAAACGAGGAACCAAAGAAGACGACCAAAGCAAATTGTTGTTCATTGCAGTACTTGCTTCTATGATTCAGTTTGATTATTCAAATGCTGTTTAGGAAAAAAAATTAAAGCTACAAGCTAAATCATTACATGATGGTTGCAAGAAAATGATCAATAGGAATCACTGGTGGCCCATCCATTAGGGGCGCACTGGTGCTGCCCCCATACATGCATCTGGCCCCCTAATCTACACGCAGGGTTCTGGCGCATGGATTCCAATGGGGTTTAAACACGTGATAATAGGCTTCAAAAAAGGGTGGGCACTGTGCTCCGAGCCTACCCATTTGTGTGACAATAGCAAATGAATATTCACTTTTGTCACACTGATCCTCCTCCGGCCAATTAGGAAGCGGGTCCTGAGACCTGTCACCTGATTGGCTGAAAGGATAGGCAATCCTATTGGACACCTAAAAGGAGGAGATGCACGGCAGAAGCCGCCATGATACAGAGGAGGAGGAGACGCCCGCCGCACGTCGCCCATAGGGGTGCTGCCCGCCCAGAACCTAGATGAGGGAAGTGCAGGGCTGGATGACCAACCGCAAGACCCCCGGGGGGATGCATGTGACCCGACCGAGCGGGAGCGGGGGGGTGGTTGTTTGCCGCCCCCCCCACCAAAAAATACACCAGTCACCACTTGCAATAGCAATGTGTAATGATTAGTTGCATGGAGTAAACACCTTGCTTTTGAATACTCGGGAAACAGTATTTAGAAAAGAACATTTATAGATACTTTAGAAAATTTTGCACCAATTACTAATAAATTGTGTTTTAAATTACTTAAAGTGGTATTAAACTCTTGTTTAAAAACAAATGATGTGCTGGTATGCACTACATACTAGCAATGTAACAAAGCCCTCCAACGTCACCCTATCACTGCTGCAAAGGCTTCCATCTTCACCTGGTTTCCTTTCGGGTTATGGCCCCTTGAATGGCTGAGCCATGAAGACGCCACAGATATGCCATTCCATCAGAGTGAATGGAATAAGGTGTGTCATTCGCGCTACCTTGTAACGTGAAACGTGTGAATCAATGTGATAAATCTAATATACTAAAATGAAATAAAATAAATAAAATAAAATGAATTGCTGCTAGATCTAAATGTGTACATGTGCACAAAACAAGGGAATAAAGTAAATAATCAGCGCAACTAATAAATAGTGAATAATGTATGTGAATATCAAGTGAGCAATAAATCCAAATAAGATGGGAGTGCTGGAGCTAATAATTCTCTGTCCCAATGTTCAAACAATCTTCTAGAAAGTGTCACCAATCGCTTAAATCCTGTCTCAAACAAATCTTCTATGGTGCGTCTTCTTATTCCTAAATGCTCACAGAGCACTTACCTCACACCAGAGTGTATGTAGCCTTCAAGATATCCTGGATATCCAAGCCTGCAGTAGCTGACCATCTCCACACCTTGTCCATGCTCCTGATGTTGTGGAAAGGGGTTGCTGGTGGTGGTGTAGATGTCTGGACTCGCCGATGCCAGTGGGTCTCACAATGTGTGAATCAAAAGATAAGCAGAAAATCTCCCATAGTGTAAAACCATTGATGTAAAGGAATTTATTAGATAGCCACATGGGCTCTTACATTAAAACAGTGATAACTAGCATAAAGTGCAAACCGTGCGTGTAGTGGACGATACCAGCGTCACTTCCGGTTAGCGATCATACATCCGGGACTTGCGCGTTGCGTCACGCCACGTGACTTCATCAGAGGAACCTGATTGGATGTGAAGTGTTTCCTTTTATCTACTAGAACAGGAAGTGGTTTGGCGGCCATTTTTGTGGAGAAAATGTCTCCGCTATGGTGGCGGTTGGCGTTGGTTGGCGTCGTATACCCAGAAATGAAGTTGGGTAACTTCCATAGCATATATCAACACATGTGACTATATACATTACATCATCATGAATAGCATATTAAAATTACTGAATGGCTAAAAATATTAAATACTAATATTGATGCATAGAAAATACATTGAAAATTACTTAAAAATTACTTAAAACGACTGATGGCAGTGACGTCAGCGGAGAGCGGACTTCAGACCGCTCTCCGCTGAAAATGGGTCACAGGAGTGCAAAACAAATTGCACTCCTGTGACCCTGAGGAGAAGCCCAGTCTAAAAAGCTCAGTGTCATGTACCATGTGTGACCAGAACTGTGTGGCTAGCAGCAGAGGAACACCAAACACATATAAGTGAAAATATAAAGATTTATTTAGGTGAGTGAATAATATAAGTATAACCACCTCCAATATGATACAGTGCAACAAACCAACCAACAGACAGAGACCCACAAATAACAGACAAATATGTGCAATAAATGGGAAATGCCAGAATCATAAACAATAGCCAGGCCAAGGTCATACACAGCAGGTAGGCAGATGAACGAAGGGATATTCCAGAAGCATAAATGTTAGCCAGGCCAATGTCATACACAGGGAGATCAGCAGATGGGGTAAGGAACACAGGACAGGGAGAGGATGGATGGGTCAGGACAGGGAGACAGGATCAGGAACTCAGGTAGCAGATTCAGAAACAGGTTCAGGTAAACAGGCAGAAAGTACAGATCAGGGCACGAGGACAATACCAGGGAAGTGTGTGTGTGCACTTGCCGGGTATTTATATTATACCTGCTAACAGGCTCAGGTGACCCCTGATTGCAGGAAGTAACATCTGCACCACACTGCCAGGATCCATCTGCTGGTGGACGCCAGTACTGCGGCCCAAGGATGACATAACACCAGCAGAGAGAAGTTCCCCTGACAGTTCAAAACTGCCAGGAGACACCTGCTGGTGGACCTCAGTACTGCACGCCAGATGATAAATATTACCAGCGGATGGAACCTTTCCTTACACTCAGGCTGGACTTCTCCTTTAAAAAGCAGTTCAAATCAAATTCCACATAAAGTCCGTCTGGCACAAGAGTATGTAAGGTGTGTATCCATCTGGATTCCTTTTGACTGATGGATCTCACCGAATGTGCACCCCTCCATGGTCTAGTGTATTTTTCCACCTCCCAAAAAGTTAATTGTGTGGGGTCATTGTTGTGGAATTGTGCAAAATGTCTACTGACATTGTGTTTAGGAAAACCTTTTTTAATGTTTTGAATATGTTCCCTAATGCGCACCATGAGGGGTCTTTTCGTTCTGCTCACATGTTGCATGTTGCAACTGCGTTGCAGGACATACACCACCCCTTCAGTATGACAACTGATAAAATCCTTAATCTGATACTGTTGTCCTGTCTTAGAGACAAATTCTTCTCTCTTGATTTGTGGCTTTTTTGAGTGTTTACAAGCAAAACAATATTTGCAAGGATAGAAACCCTTTCCAGAAAAAGAATAGCCACTTCTTGGGTGAGGTTCAACCACACTTTTCACGATAATGTCTCCTATGGTTGGTGCTCTTTTATATACTATATTCGGTTTTTTGGGTAAAATACTCTTTAAATGTCTGTCACTTTTCAAAATATGCCAGTGTTTACGAATTAATTTTTCTGTCTCTCTATGTTGGACATTGTAATCAAAAAATTATTACGAGTGCTTCCAAGTTTCGTCGATCTTTCTTTTGACCTTGCAACATAGTCTTTCTATCCAATTTAGAGACATCCTCAATTTGTTTCTCTATGAATTTTTCTGTGTATCCTTTGTCCTTGAAAGTGTTCCCAATGAACTCAGCTTGGGATATAAAATAATTTTCATGTGTGCAGTTTATCTTAATCCTTACAAGTTGTCCCTTGAGGATATTATACAACCATGGCTTATGGTGACAGCTTTTCATAGATAAGTAGCGGTTAGTGTCTGTTTTTAATATGTGTCTTCGTTATTAATTAGTTTCCTGTCAATGTAATGTCTAGGTCCCAAAAATTCACTTGTTCACTGATGTTCCATTCTAGTTTGATGTTTTTATCGTTGTTATTAAGTTGAGTTAGGGATCCTTCTAGTGAATCTTAGCTTCCATTCCAGACAATTATTACATTGTCGATGTACCTTTTATAGAATGTTAGCTCTACAATGGTGTTATAGTAGACGGCACTCTCTTTCCATTGAGCCATGAAGGCATTCGCTACACTAGGGGCAAATTTAGCCCCCATTGCTATACCTGTTATCTGTTTGTAGTATGCTTGGTTGTGCCAAAAATAATTATACTTCAAACAGAATTCAATGCATTTGATTAAAAATTTCCTTTGTATTCAGTCTGCAAACAAATGAATTTTTTAATCAAATGCATTGAATTCAGAGAAGAATTTGTCTCTACTAAGACAGGACAACAGTATCAGATTACGTATTTTATTAGTTGTCATACTGAAGGGGTGGTGTATGTCCTGCAATGCAGTTGCAACATGCAATATGTGGGCAGAACGAAAAAGACCCCTCATGGTGTGCATTAGGGAACATATTCAGAACATTAAAAAAGGTTTTCCTAAACACAATGTCAGTAGACATTTCGCACAATTCCACAACAATGACCCCACACAATTAACTTTTTTTTGGGGGGGGGATACACTAGACCAGGGATATGCAATTAGCGGACCTCCAGCTGTTGCCAAACTACAAGTCCCATCATGCCTCTGCCTCTGGGTGTCATGCTTGATGCTGTCAGTCTTGCTATGCCTCATGGGACTTGTATTTTGGCAACAGCTGGAGGTCCGCTAATTGCATATCCCTGCACTAGACCATGGAGGGGTCACATTTGGTGAGATCCATCAGTCAAAAGGAACCCAAATGGATACACACCTTACATACTCTTGTGCCAGGCGGACTTAAGGTGGAATTTGATTTGAAGTGCTTTTCAAATGAAGTCCAGCCTGAGCTTTTTAGGCTGGGCTTCTCCTCAGGGTCACAGGAGTGCAATTAATTTTGCACTCCTGTGACCCGTTTTCAGCAGAGTGGTCTGAAGTCCGCTCTCCGCTGACGTCACTGCCATCAGTCGGGGCAGCGCGTCATCACGACTTCCCAAGTCAGGATCCGCCAGCTGCCCTGATTGATGGCAGTCTCAGTGTATCAGCGAGCCACTGAGACAGCCTCTCCCCACCCCTCCACGGCTCAGCGCTCCAATGAGCGTGGAGGAGCAGAGAGGAAAGAGGCTGACTGACAGTCAGCCTCTTTCCTCTCAGGGATCTGTCAGAACCGAGTCAGCGGCGATGTTCGGTGGCTCGGTTCTCAGTGCACAGACGGCGGGGGACAGATGGAGCATCGGTCTGATGCTCCATCCACGAGGTAAATATAAATATGGGAAAAACTCAAATCCCATACTTCTCCTTTAAGTAATTTTTAATGTATTTTCTATGCATCAACATTTTTTATTATTTTTAAATATTTTTAGCCATTCAGTAATTTTAATATTCTATTCATGATGATGTCACATGTGTTGATATGTGTTATGGAAGTTACCCAACTTCATTTCCGGGTATACAACGCCAACCGGTTGTCGCTATAGTTATGTATTCCCCATACATCATCGTTGCATTATAGATCTTGCACCCATCAAAAAAGGCCACCAATTAAATGGAGACGTATATATTTTGTTCATTTTAAACTCCAAGAAAATGGCCACCGTAGTTTGCTTTTAACCAACCAACAAAATGACCGCCACCATAGCGGAGACATTTTCTCTACAAAAATGGCCGCCGAACCACTTCCTGTTCTAGTAGATAAAAGGAAACACTTCACATCCAATCAGGTTCCTCTGATAAAGTCACGTGGCATGACGCAATGCTTAAGGACCGGATGTATGATCGCTAACCGGTAGTGACGCTGGTATCATCCACTACACATGCGGTTTGCACTTTATGCTAGTTATCACTATTTTAATGTAAGAGCCCATTTGGCTATCTAATAAATTCCTTTACATCAACAACGGTTTTACACTATGGGAGATTTTCTGCTTATCTTTTGATTCACACATTGGGAGACCCACTGGCATTGGCGAGTCCAGACATCTACACCACCACCAGCAACCCCTTTCCATAACATCAGAAGCACGGACAACGTGTGGAGACGGTCAGCTACTGCAGGCTTGGATATCCAGGATATCTTGAAGGCTACATACACTCTGGTGTGAGGTAAGCTCTCTGTGAGCATTTAGGAATAAGAAGACGCACCATAGAAGATTTGTTTGACACAGGATTTAAGCGATTGGTGACACTTTCTAGAAGATTGTTTGAACATTGGCACAGAGAATTATCAGCTCCAGCACTCCCATCTTATTTGGATTTATTATCTATGTGGACTAATTTTGCACTTTTTCTCACTTGATATTCACATACTGTACATTATTCACTATTTATTAGTTGCGCTGATCATTAGTTACTTTATTCCATCAGAGTGCATGCGCCGGTGATGTCACCGGCTGCTGCTCACTAGAATGTCTTCTAAACAGTGCATGTTTAGGAGATATTACATTTCCCTACAGGTAAGCTTTATTATAAGCTTACTAGGTAAAAAAAAAAAAGAGAGAGAGTTAACTACCACTTTAAGGTCACAGCATACAGTTTCATTTTATAACATCAGTATTGTAATAATAATACAAAAAATAGTTATTTTTGATAATCCAATATAAGTCTACTTGAAAAATCTCCTTTCATGTTGTAAACTCTACCTGTCTTCTGGTGATCTCTTTCCACAATTTCCTGTATTCCCTGCATGCTTTGCAGCTTCTCCTCTGTTGCTTACTTTCAATTTCTAAGGACTATATGTTCCATGGTACCTTGCTGCCTGCAAGCATTGGTCCCTGTACTGACTCCCCCTCTTGAAACTTCTCCTCAGCACCTTTGTAGTTCAGAAAGCAGGCTCTGTGAAATGTGTGACACAGCAGTGTCTACTCATAGGGCACAGTGAATACACGTCACAAAATTCAAGGAAATAAATGTGTGGGTATTTTCACAAAGTAAGTTTACAAAATCCAAGATTTTTCAGAATAATATGAGTAGGCTAGAAAAAATTTAAACAATGTAGTAATGATATGGTTTTACATATTGACCATAGATACACTTTAAAATATTCCACCCCTCCTGAACAGTTTTTTTTTTGCATTAGTTAAAGTGGTTGTAAAGTCTCAAGGTGTTTTACCTTCATGCGTTCTATGCATTGGCTCCTGATGCTGTACATCACAGCCAGTGAGCCAATGAGGAGAGAGAGGGGTGGGTCCAAGCCGCGGCTCTGTGTGAATAGACACACAGAGCCGTGGCTTGTGAATGAGCCTGCGTGGGTGCCCTATTGCAAGCTGCTTTCTCTGGGGGCACTCGGGAGGAGGGAGGGGCCAAGAGTCGACGAGGGACCCGAGATGAGGAGGATCTGGGCTGCCCTGTAAAACCAACTGCACAGAGCAGGTAAGTATAACATGTTTGTTATTAAAAAAAAAAAAACAAGAAAGAGGTTTTATAGATTATATTGCAAGTCCCAGCCTATTTCCTCTTTCTAAGGAAGAAGGGAAGTTACTTTTGTAACAATATGTTTCAAGTGGGTAGAGAGTGACTTTGACATCAACATCATTTTGTACTGTTCAACCTAGATAGACCTCAAACTATGCTTAGTATAAGCCTAAACTGAGCATTACTTTTAGTGCAGCCCAACTATTATTGAGGACACAACAGTGGAATCTAATTTCATCTCACTGACTTTGAAAAAAATGTTTTAGTTTTACATCCAACAAGGTCAGTTTAGTCTCAGGCTGACATATCTATACATTGGGATGACCTGTGGATATGCCATAGCTGCTACTACTGACTAGGGAAGTTTTAAAAACAGCCGTTTTTTCGGGAGCAGTGATTTTAATAATGCATAAAGTGAAACAATAAAACGTGAAATATTCCTTTTAAATTTCGTACCTGGGGGGTGTATAGTATGCCTGTAAAGCAGCGCTTGTTTCCCTTGCTTAGAACTGTCCCTGCACAAAATGTCATTTCTGAAGGAAAAAAAGCCATTTAAAACCACTCGCGGCTATAATGAATTGTCGGCTCCCGGCAATACAGAGAAAAGTCCATTGATAAAAATAAAAAAATAAATGGGTGGGGGTCCCCCCAAATTCAATTACCAGGCCCTTCAGGTCTGGTATGGATATTAAGGGGAACCCTGCATCAAATTAAAAAAAAAATACGTGGGGTTCCCCCCCAAATATCCATACTAGACCCTTCAGGTCTGGTAAGGATTTTAAGGGGAACTCCACCCCATTTTTTTAAAAAAATGGCGTGGAGTTCCCCCAAAAATCCATACAAGACCCTTTATCCGAGCACACAACCTGGCAGGCCGCAGGAAAAGAGGGGGGGATGAGAGCACCCTCCCTCCTGAACCGTACCAGGCCACATGCCCTCAACATAGGGAGGATGTCCCCATGTTGATGGGGACAAGGGCCTCATCCCCACAACCCTTGCCCAGTGGTTGTGGGGGTCTGCGGGCAGGAGGCTTATCGGAATCTGGAAGACCCCTTTAACAAAGGGGACCCCCAGATCCCACCCCCCCATGTGAATTGGTAAGGGGTACATTGTACCCCTACCATTTCATGAAGAAAGTGTAAAAAAAAAAAATGTACCTTGGAAAAGTCCTTAACCACTTAACGACCGCCCACTGTAAATATACGTCGGCAGAATGGCACCGACAGGCAGAATCACGTACATATACGTGATTGCCTTTGTATAGTTGGGGGGTCCGATCGGACCCCCCTTCTTTACAGTGGGTGGTCGTTTTACCTTCGGGAGCGATCCGGCATGAGGGGACGGCCGTTCGATTCCGGCCCCCCCTCTCGATCGCTCCCGGCGAATGAGAGCTTCCCCTGCCTGTGTACTGTTTACACAGGCAGAAGGAAGTGATGTCATCTCTCCTGCGGCGCTCACATATACCGAGCGCCGTACAGGAGAAGATGCAGGTTAGTGCACAAAACAGCACACTGACACCAGGACACATAGGCACATAAATCGCCCCCCCAGATACCCCCAGATCACCCCCCAGCCCCCAGTCAGTGTCACTGATTGCAGTGACCATTTATTTAGTGATCACTGCAATCAGTGACATTTGTGACTGTAAAAGTGTCCCTACATTTAGTTTTAGGTCCAGTGTAGCCCCCTAACCCCCCCTAATAAAGGTTTAACCCCCTGATCACCCCCCAGATAACCCTTTCACCCCCTAGCACCGTCGTCGCTAAGCGATCATTTTTCTGATCGATGTCTTAGCGTCGGTGATGCTGATCGGTAGCCAGTAAATTTTTTTTAGCTTCGCCGCAGGTTTTTATAGTGTCGGGTACCCCCATATATTACCTAATAAAGGTTTAACCCCCTTGATCGCCCCCCAGGTAACCCTTTCACCCCCTATCACCACTGTCGCTAAGCGCTCATTTTTCTGATCGCTGTCTTAGCGTCGGTGATGCAGATCGGTAGCCAGTAATTTTTTTTTAGGTTCGCCGTCAGGTTTTTATATAGCGTCAGGTACCCCTATATATTACCTAATAAAGGTTTTAACCCCCTAATTGCCCCTAGTTAACCCTTTCACCAGTGATCATCATATAAGTGTTACGGGTGACGCTGGTTAGTTAGTTTGCTTTTTATAGTGTCAGGGCACCCGCCGTATATAACCCAATAAAGGTTTAACCCCCTGATCACCCGGCGGGTGATATCAATTAGGTTTTAGCGTCAGAGAGGGTCTGCGTCACACCCCAGGCAGCGTCAGGTTAGTGCCAGTAGCGCTAACACCCACGCGTTACTATACCACTAAGGGGGGTGTATGCTTATCTGAACAGATCAATATCTGATCTGATCAGATCTATACTAGCGTCCCCAGCAGTTTAGGGTTCCCAAAAACGCAGTGTTAGCGGGATCAGCCCAGATACCTGCCAGCACCTGCATTTTGCCCCTCCGTCCAGCCCAGGCCACCCAAGTGCAGTATCGATCGATCACTGTCACTTGCAAAACACAACACGCATAACTGCAGCGTTCGCAGAGACAGGCCTGATCCCTGCGACTCCAGTGCTGTAGGAGGTGATTTCACCACCACAGTTAAAAAAAAAAAAAAAAGCATATATGCCGAAGCATTGGGTCAGCAGGGGCGGAGGAGCGATTTTGCTCCTAATGCCGCGTACATACGGTCGAAATTCCGACGGAGGCTTGCCCGTGGAAAAGTCTGACCATGTATACGCGGCATAACTTTTGCGGGAAGATGCCCCCATGCTTCGGCATATATAAATGGTGCATGTATGCCCATCATTAGAAGTGGGTGGATGAAGGGCGGTATTCTAATGGTGGGCATGAAAAAAAAGATTACAATACATGTCCAACAAGGACCAGCAACGTACTGGTATGTTGCTGGACTTTGAATGTTTATACCAGACTGATGCCTGTGGGTTTAGGTATCATCTTGGTATCATTCTTTTCAGCCAGCTGCCGGCTTTCATGTAAAAGCAATCCTAGTGGCTAATTAGCCTCTGGACTGCTTTTACAAGCAGTGGGAGGGAATGTCCCCCCCCCCCCGGATATAAAAAGCGCCATTGGGAAAGCATTTTATCACACCGATCTTGGTGTGGTCAGATGCTTTTGAGGGCAGAGGAAAGATCTAGGGTCCAATAGACCCCAGTTTTTTCAAAAAAGAGTACCTGTCACTACCTATTGCTATCATAGGGGATATTTACATTCCCTGAGATAACAATAAAAATGATTAAAAAAATAAATATGGAAGCAACAGTTTAAAAATAAAATAAAAAAGCAAAATTAATAATAAAAAAAAGCACCCCTTTCCTGCCCTGCTCTTGCCCAATGGCGAACGCAAGCGTCGGTCTGGCGTCATATGTAAACAGCAATTGCATCATGCATGTGAGGTATCACCGCGAAGGTCAGATCGAGGGCAGTCATTTTAGCAGTAGACCTCCTCTGTAAATCTAACGGGGTAACCTGTAAAGGCTTTTAAAAATGTATGTAGTTTGTCGCCAATGCGCGTTTGTGCGAAATTTTAAAGCATGTCGTGTTTGGTATCTATGTACTCGGCCTAAGATCATCTTTTTTATTTCATCAAACATTTGGGCAATATAGTGTGTTTTAGTGCATTAAAATTAAAAAAAGTGTATTTTTTTCCCAAAAAATGCGTTTGAAAAATCGCTGCGCAAATACTGTGTAGAAAAAAAAATGCAACACCCACCATTTTATTCTGTAGGGCCTTTGCTTTAAATATATATATATATATATATATATATATATATATATATATATATATATATATATAATGTTTGGGGGTTCAACATAATTTTCTTGCAAAAAAAAATATGTTTTCATGTAAACAAAAAGTGTCAAAAAGGGCTTTGTCTTCAAGTGGTTAGAAGAGTGGATGTAAGCTTCCTAATGTTGTGTATAAAATGCCAGAACAGTTTAAAACCCCCCCAAATGACCCCATTTTGGAAAGTAGACACCCCAAGCTATATACTGAGGCATGTCGAGTCCATGGAATATTTTATATGTTGACACAAGTTGAGGAAAAAATACAATTTTTTTTTTTTTTTTGCACAAAGTTGTCACTAAATGATATATTGCTCAAACATGCCATGGGCATATGTGGAATTACACCCCAAAATACATTCTGTTGCTTCTCCTGAGTACGGGGATACCACATGTCTGAGACTTTTTGGGAGCCTAGCCGCGTACGGGACCCCAAAAACCAATCACCGCCTTCAGGCTTTCTAAGGGTGTAAATTTTTGATTTCACTTCTCACTGCCTATCACAGTTTCGGAGGCCATGGAATTCCCAGATGGCACAAACCCCCCCAAATGACCCCATTTTGGAAAGTAGACACCCCAAGCTATTTGCTGAGAGGTATTGAGTATTTTGCAGATCTCGCTTTTTGTCACAAAGTTTTGAAAATTGAAAAAAAAAAAGAAAAAAAAAAAAATGTTCTTTCTTAATTTCCAAAAACAAATGAGAGCTGTAAAATACTCGCCATGCCTCTCAGCAAATAGCTTTGGGTGTCTATATTCCAAAATGGGGTCATTTGGGGGGGTTTTGTGCTATTTTGGCATTTTATGGCCTTCGAAACTGTGATAGGTAGTGAGGAGTCAAATCAAAAATTTGTGCCTAGAAATCCTGAAGGCGGTGATTGGTTTTCGGGGTCCCGTACGCGGCTAGGCTCCTAAAAAGTCCCACACACGTGGTATCCCCGTACTCAGGAGAAGCAGCAAAATTTATTTTGGGGTGCAATTCCACATATAACCATGGCATGTGTGAGCAATATATCATTTAGTGACAACTTTTTGTAATTTTTTTTTTTTGTCATTATTCAATCACTTGGGACAAAAAAAAAATATTCAATGGGCTCAACATGCATCTCAGCAATTTCCTTGGGGTGTCTACTTTCTAAAATGGGGTCATTTGGGGGGGTTTTGTACTGCCCTGCCATTTTAGCACCTCAAGAAATGAGATAGGCAGTAATAAATTTAAAGCTGTGTAAATTCCAGAAAATGTACCCTAGTTTGTAAACGCTATAACTTTTGCGCAAACCAATAAATATACGCTTATTGACATTTTTTTTACTAAAGACATGTGGCTGAATACATTTTGGCCTAAATGTATGACTAAAATTGAGTTTATTCGATTTTTCTTATAACAAAAAGTAGAAAATATCATTTTTTTTTCAAAATTTTCGGTCTTTTTCCATTTATATCGCAAAAAATAAAAATCGCAGAGGCAATCAAATACCATTAAAAGAAAGCTCTATTTGTGGGCAGAAAAGGACGCAAATTTCGTTTGGGTACAACATTGCATGTCCGCACAATTTACAGTTAAAGCAGCGCAGTGCAAAATTCTGAATTCACCTCTGGTCCTTTAGCTACCAAATGGTCCGGGGCTTAAGTGGTTAAAAATAAAAAATAAAAAACACATTCCAGCGATGTAATCCAATGTCCCGCGGCGATCCGATGTCCAGCGCTACAGTCTCCATGAAACGTCATTGGCTGAGCGGACCTACACTTCGGAGGAAGTTCCCCATCGGGTCCGCTCAGCCAATGACGTAGGCGGGGTCTGAGGTACGAGGGAGCGGGGCGCTCTCGTATTTCAGACCCCGCCTACGTCTTGGCTGAGCGGACCTGATGAGGAACTTCCTTGTAACGGCACCCCCAAATACGAAAGGGGGTAACGCCGTTTAGATCTCTTCCCTCTCCTGGACACAAATTCACTGCCGATCCTCCACGGTCAGACGACCACTTCCCATAGGAATTAATCCTTCCAAAAGAACGAGACGCACTCTGTATCTTTCCAGGATAGACTGACATTTATTGAGAAACACTGTAACTTTTTATACACTCAACCAATACTGCATTAATCTAAATGAACAATGGTCCAGCTCCACCCACAACATAAGGCCCAATACACATTATTTTGACACCTCTTAGACGACAACAGGTTAGCTTTTGTTTCCCAATCCACATTATCAAACGACTTCACATAATGAAAGGATCTGTAGCATACACAAGCAGGCAGGTGCCTCATCAGCATCTCTTCAATTAACCTGTCTGTCTGCTAGTTCCACAACCTATAATTATAGGTTTAATTCCCATTATCAAAAGACTTTACACAATAGAAACATAACAAGCTCCCCTATAATTACAGACTTAATTACCACAAGCCACACTAGACAGTAGAATGTAAATCACCCCCCCCCCCTCAAGTATTACATAAACAACCCACACACAGTATATATCCAATCTATATACAATATATATATATATATATATATATATATATATATATATATATATATATATACTGCATTGAATCTGATTATCACAGATCATAGTGGGGTTCTAATTCACCCTGTGCCCCAAGTGAGACACAGGGTGGTTTACACATAAGAGGCATTGGGGAAGCTGAAGCAAGAGTATCTCATACTTTCTAAGAGCTTCTGGGTTCGCCGGGCCTTCCCGTTACATTCCTCTTCAGTGTAAAAAAATGAATAGATCCGCCCCTTCTCACGTTCCCTATCAGGTCCGCTTAGCCAATGACGTAGGCGGGGTCTGAGATACTAGGGCACCCCCGCCCCCTCGTACCTCAGACCCCGCCTACGTCATTGGCTGAGCGGACCTGATGGGGAACTTCCTCCACAGTGTAGGTCTGCTCAGCCAATGACGTTTCGAGTGGAGACCAGGCATGTGCATTTTGTTTCCTTCTGAATCGAAATTCGGACGAATTTTCATTATTCGGACGTTCGGATGCAATCAAATTAACTAATTACAATGCTAACGAATTCAACCGAATCCGAAATAACATTTCGAATCGAAAAACCACGGACAAAATTTGAATCGAGTTTGAAAACGATTAGAATAGAATCGAAAATATTGGAAAGAATCGAATAGAAAAACAATAGAACAGAATAGAATAAAATACAATATATTATATTTTATTCTATTCTGTTCTATTTTTTTTCTAGTCTATCTTCTATTTCTATTCTAATCTTTTCTAATTAGAATTCGAAAAATCGGTCGCATTCGAAAATACTTCAACCAAATTGAAAAATATTTCTACTGGATTCGTTAATATTTCAACCAAATTCGATAATATTTCAACCGGATTCTAAATTATTCCAACCGAATAGAAAAGACCATGTTCCGACATTCGAATTTCGTATAGAATGAATTCAAATTCCAATTAGAAAAGATTAGAATAGAAAATAGACTAGGAATAGACTAGACTAGGGAAATGGCTGCTAATAAATGAAATAGGTGTTAATATACTGCAGGAGATCTGATGGAAATGAATAGTAACCTGCAAAAAAAAAAAAATGAAATAGATGCTATTTATTTCCATCAGATCTCCTGCAGTATATTAACACCTATTTCATTTATTAGCAGCTATTTCTAGTCTATTCTTTTTTTGCAGATCTCCTGCAGACTATTAGCATCTATTTCATTTTTTTTTTTTTTTGCAGATTACTATTTATTTCCGTCTGATCTCCTGCAGACTATTAGCATATATATATATATATATATATATATATATATATATATATATATATATATATATATATATATATATATATATATATAATGTGTGTGTGTGTGTGTCTATTTCTAGTCTATTTTATATTTCTATTCTTATCTTTTCTAATTGGAATTTGAATTAATTCTATACGAAATTCGAATGTCGGACCATGGTTTATTATAATCTTTTCTATTCAGTTGGAATAATTTCGAATGCGGATGAAATATTATCGAATCCGGTAGAAATATTTTCGAATGCGACCGATTTTTCGAATTCCAATTAGAAAATATTAGAATAGAAATAGAAAATAGACTAGAAAAACAATAGAACAATAGAATATAGATACTATCTATTTCACATATTTTTTTTTTTTTTGCAGATTACTATTTGTTTCGGATGAGACCTACAAAAAAAATAAAAAAATAAAATAAATGTTAATATACTGCAGGAGATCTGATGGAAATAAATAGTAATCTGCAAAAAATCCGGTTGAAATATTTTCGAATCCAGTTTAAATAATTTCGAATCCGGTTGAAATAATTTTGAATCCGGTTGAAATAATTTTGAATCCGGTTGAAATAATTTTGAATCCGGTTGAAATATTTTCGAATTCGGTTGAAATATTTTCGAATGCGACCGATTTTTCGAATTCGGTCAAACGAAACAAAAATCCAAAAACGAATTTAACTAATCTAAACGAAATTAATTAACGAATTAAAACGAAACTAAACAAATTTTTTCCTTTTGCACATGTCTAACTGGAGACTGCAGCGCTGGACATCGAATCGCCGTGGGACATTGGATTACATCGCTGGAATGTGTTTATTAAAAAAGAAAAAAAAAAGGACTTTTCCAATGCGTCTGTTTTTTTACATTTTTTTTTTTTTTTTTTTTTTTTTTTACACTTTCTTTGTGAAATGGTAGGGGTACAATGTACCCCTTACCAATTCACATAGGGGGGGCAGGATCTGGGGGTCCCCTTTGTTAAAGGGGTCTTCCAGATTCCGATAAGCCCCCTGCACGCAGACCCCCACAACCACCGGGCAAGGGTTGTTGGGGATGAGGCCCTTGTCCCCATCAACATGGGGACATCCTCCCCATGTTGAGGGCATGTGGCCTGGTATGGTTCAGGAGGGAGGGGAGTGCTCTCTCGTCCCCCCCTCTTTTCCTGCGGCCTGCCAGGTTGCTTGCTCGGATAAGGGTCTGGTGTGGATTTCTAGGGGGACCCCCACGCTAATTTTTTTTTTAAGTTTGGTGCGGGGGTCCCCTTAAAATCCAGACCTGAAGGGCCTGGTACGGATTTTGTGGGGAACCCCCACGCTGTTATTTTTTTTTTAAATTTGGCGCGGAGTTCCCCTTAATATCCATACCAGACCTGAAGGGCCTGGTAATGGAATTTGGGGGACCCCCACGCATTTTTTTTCTTTTTCAAAGACTTTCAATGACTTTTATCTGTATTGACGGGAACCAGCAATTCATTACAGCCGCGAGTACTTTTAAATGACTATTATTTTACTTTAGAAATGTCATTTTGCTCTCGAACTGTTATAAACATGGAAAACATGCGCTACTTTACAGGCATACTATAGACACCCCCCAGGTATGATATTTGGGGCCAGTTCACACCGGATGCAGTGCATTGCGTTTTTTTGATGCATGAAAAACACAAAGAAAGTTGATCACATTAATGCCAATGGCATAGTTCACACCACTGCAGTCCGTTCCAGTGCGTTTCAGAAAGGAAAAAAAAAAATTGGTCATGCTGCATTTTTTTACTGCATTAAAACACATCAAAAACGCAAC
Organism: Rana muscosa; assembly: GCA_029206835.1. Taxonomy (NCBI): domain Eukaryota; kingdom Metazoa; phylum Chordata; class Amphibia; order Anura; family Ranidae; genus Rana; species Rana muscosa. Next base: position 45,007,895 of record CM055118.1, read on the forward strand.
GGAACGTACCAAAAACGCACTGGAATGCACCAAAGACGCACTGCAACACACTTGTCCTAAGTGAAAAGAGAGGGAAAAAAACACTGGACTGGATCAAAAACACATCAAAAATGCACTGGAACATGTCAAACGCGCATGCAGAAAAGCACCTGGAACGCATCCAGACTGAGTTTCTATGGTGTGAACTAGGGCCAGTTCACACCATAGAAACGCAATCTGGATGCGTTCCAGGTTCTTTTTTGCGTGCACGTTTTTGATGCGTTCCAGTGCATTTTTGGTACGTTTTTGATGCAGTCCAGTGCTTTTTTTTCACCCCTCTTTTTTATTAACCATAGATGAGGACAAATGTGTTCCAGTGTGTTTTTGGTGCATTTAGGTGTGTTCCAGTGCGTTTATGATGTGTTTTGCTGCGTTCCAGTACAGTCCAGTGCAAGTAAAATGCAGCATGTTCTACTTTTTTTGTGGAACTGGAAATCACTGGAACAAACACTGCCATTTAGAACCATATAACCAACTTTCCATGCATTTTGGATGCATAAAAAACGCAATGGACTGCATGTGATGTGAAATGTCCCTTAGGGTGGGACCTGGGCCCACATTTTAAGGCCAATAACTAGAAGATAAGCCAGCCAAGTGGGGACTAGCAAAATTAATAAGTCAGTTCCCATAGACTGCAATGGTATTTGTTGGTAGGGGGGGTGTGTTTGTCCCATCTCTAATTTTGTAGCATGCTGGATGATGTGCTTAATATTGGACAGGGGGGGGGTTATTTTCTGCTAGCTGCATTTGTTGGTCTGAGCATGCCCAGGCAGTTAGGTTTTTTTTCGGTGCTTTTTGTGTGTGAACAGCACCTGTATATTTCTGGGCATGCTCAGAGAGTTTTTTTTTGGGTTAGTAATTGAAGGACATCCTTAACAGGTGTACCCACTTTGAAGTTCAGTCTCTATATTGGGTGAACTTGCATTTTTGGTGTTTCATGGACTGTGCATGTGTTTTCAATTGCCTCATTAGCACACAAACCTATGTTATATAAAGCTCGCAGATAGCATCCTATCCCTTGCCCTGAAAAGAGGCAAGTGTGTGTGTGTGTGTGCGCGCGGTGAAAAGTACATTTTGGTGTCCTTATCGAGTTTGTAACACATGTATTTTATTTTTTATGTCTTTGCAAAACAGGTGTTTGTTTTACTTTTGTTGATTGCATTTTTTTGTGTGGGGGAAATGTTCCCCTGAAATAATTTTGATGTTGTTAATGTGTGTTGTTTGTTCACTTTGATTTAATTGTCTGTGCTGCATTATTTTGCTAAATCTTTCTCAAGATGTTGTGAGTCTGTAACTGTTTCAAATTGACCATGTTTTTTTATTTTGGCTTCCCTTTGTTTTGTTGACCAATAGAATTTGATGCAAAGTTTTGATGTTTGTTTTGTGTTTTCTTTGCAACAAATGTGACAGCTGATTGGCATGTCAAAACAAAACAGGTGTGATTTGTCTAACCTGGTGCCTTCATGCTAGCATATGCATGTATTGTGTGCTGCCATGGATAGTCACCAGGAAATGAAAAATACAGAGCGGTAAGTATTCATTTTTCCTTTTTACTGCAGTGGTTCTCAGCCTCAGTCCTCTAGTACCCCCAACAGGACATGTTTTGTGAATTTATCTTATCGAGAATTGCTGTCCAAAATACAAAACCATTGACTGTGATTTAAAGCACATGTGCAAGATGAAGGAAAACCTGCAAACATGGCCTGTTGGGGGTACTTGAGAAGCACTGATTTAGAGCACTGCACTTAAAAATAGCTCAAAGCAATACGATTCTAATTGTGGGCATTTTGAGGGAAACAAAGTAAGTGTTAGAACCCCTGCTTGTTTTTTTTGTTTGTTTTTTTTTAGGTTGGGCTTTGTGTCCCCTTTTAGTAAAATTGGCTTCACTTCCTGTCACACAGCTAAACAGCAAGTGAAGGTAAAACCCTACCAATGTCTTTTCTTGGGGACACACAGAGCAATCTAACTAGTGTCCCCATTAAGAAAATTGCACTCTAGCACTCTGTTGTGTACACCCCAAATCATTGGGTAGTTTGGGGTTTAGTAAAGACAAATCCACTCTGCAGTAAAAGTGTAGCTGCTGAAAATCTGAGGGGAAGCACTGGTGATTGTAACATCCAATCCTGTAAAAGCAAAGATGGTGTTTTTTTTGTTTGCTTGCATGTCCCCCATGGATATCCAGCAAGTGCACTTGTAGTGCAAAGTAGATTTGCCTTTAGTAAATAAACCCCAAAGTCCAAAATACCTAATAATTTGGGGTGTACCCCGCAAAATGCTGGAGTGCAATGTACATAATGGGGAAAGTATTTAGATTGACCTGTGTGTCCCCAAGTAAAGATATTGGTAGGGATTTCCCCTCACTTCCTGTGTGGCTATGTCACAGGAAGTGAATTATTTGGAAGGATAAAGTGGCCAAATTTGGGAGTTGTCTGCACCCCTGATCAGGGGTGCAGACATGCCCAAAAACTGTCTAGACTTCTAATCCCTCTGCACTCTATCCCCAAGCAAAAATAAGAAAGGATTTAATTTAGTTTAACTTTGCAAAAACACATTCCTAAGTTGAATTGTGATGCATGTCAATGGCCCATTTAGACCCTCTTTAATCACTTAAGATCAGCGCTATAACTGATCGACGGCAACAGCATGGTCCTCAATTGCCGGGAGTCCGTCAATAGACGTCCTCCCCTTCGCGCGCGTGCTGTGGTCACCGAGTCACTGAGACTCGGGTGATGACAGATCCGAGTAAGGGGCCGATCCCTGCCCCTTACCATGTGATCAGCTGTCAGCCAATGACAGCTGATCACGTGATGTAAACAAAAGCTGGGTAATGTGTTTGTTTTTTTTTCTCCTTGTGCTGACAGCGTGAGCATAAAAAAAGGCAATCACCGGCTTATGTGCAAGGGACATCGGGCCCGAAGAGGAAGAGGCAATTCTGCGTCATCTGTGACAATCAGTAGCCCCTGCCAGTGCCACCTATCAATGCCCACCACTGGTGCCAATCAGTGCCACCTAGCAGTGCTGCCTATCAGTGCCCATCACTGCCAACTATCATTGCCACCTAGCAGTGCCACTTCTCAATGCCCACCAGTGCCAACTAGCAATGCCTAGTCTCAGTGCCCACCCTTGCCACCTTATCGGTGCCCATCAGTGCAGTCTCAGTGTACATCAATGAAGGAGAAAAATTTCCTTTTTTCTAAATTTTCGAAATATTAACCACTTTCCTACCGCCCACCGTCAAATGATGTCCTTGGCTTTGTGCGGTGACATCTGAATGATGCCCGCAGTTGCAGGCATCATTCAGATATCATTCTTTTCAGCCGGCAATTCTGTGCATGATAATCGTTCTTATAGGCGGCGAGAGGGGATGCCCCCCCCTCCTGCCGCCATCCGTTGCTTCTCCGGGCTCTCCCGTGCCATCTGGGGCTTGGAGAACGAATTGGCCGGCGCCGGATGGGAAGCATAGAGATGACTGGTTACCAGATTGTCACCAGTCATCTCTATGACCGTCGGAGGCCCGGGCACAACGTTATGACATCACGCCGGGTTCCCGTATGTAAACAAAGCCGTGATCTCGACTGTCAGCATGAGATTGGTCCAAAAAATTCACCAATCTCATGCTTTCCAGCATGGAGGAGAGATGTGGGGTCTTATTGACCCTGCATCTCTCCATAAAGAGGACCTGTCACAATAAATTCCTTGTAATAGGAATAAAAGTGATCAAAAAAACAAAAAAGTTAAAAGAGTAAGAAATACAAAAAAAAAACGCCCATGTCCCCGTTAGCTCGCGCTCAGGAGCGAACACACACGTAAGTCCCGCCCCCATATGTAAACGCCGTTCAAACCACGCATGTGAGGTATTGCTGTGTGCAACAATTCTCGCACTATACCTCCTCTGTAATGCATAAATGGTAACGTGTAAAAAAATTTAAAGCATCGCCTAGGGAGATTTTTAAGTACTGAAGTTTGGTGTCATTCCATGAGTGTGCGCAATTTTAAAGCGTGACATGTTAGGTATCTATTTACTCATCATAAAAACATCTTTCACATTATACAAAAAAATTGGGCTAACTTTACTGTTTTGTAATTTTTTTTAATTCATGAAACCATTTTTTTTTCCAAAAAAAAGGCATTTGAAAATTTATTGCGCAAATACCGAGCGAGATAAAAATTAGCAATGACCGCCATTTTATTCCCTAGGGTGTCTGCTAAAAAAAACATATATAATGTTTGGGGTTTTGAAGTGATTTTATAGCCATAAATTTATGATTTTTACATGGAGAGAAGTGCCAGAATAGGCCCAGTGCTGAAGTGGTTAAAATATCCTATTTTTTTTTTTTTTTTTTTTTTAGTCAGTCTTTTGTATTTATAGGGAAAAAAAAAAACGCAGAGGTGATCAAATAGCACCAAAAGAGAGCTCTATTTTTGTGCAAAAAAATAATACATTTTCATTGGGTTACAGTGTTGTATGAGCGCGCAATTGTCATTCAAAGTGCATCAGTGCTGAAATTTGAAAATTGGTCTGGGCAGGAAGGGGGTTTAAGTGGCCAGTAAGCAAGTGGTTAATATAAGGCTACATGCACACAGACGTTTTTCCAGCCGCTTGTTTGAGCATTTTTTGCAGCATAAAAACGGCTCTCCATGTTAGCCTATGGCGTTTTTGAGCTGTAAATGGCATAGGCGTTTTTAGGCCCCATGTACACGGGATGCTGGTGCAAAGTCTTCAGAACTAAGGTTGAAAGGGGCGTTTAGATAGGCGCGCTTTGTGGCGTTTGCATGCCGCGTTTTACCACATTTGCGTCTATATGCTTTTAGTTAGGAAACATCATAAGGAGCCGCCCTAAGCTCCAAAAAACATTATTGTTAACCATTTCAGCTATTTTGTGAGACCAGAGTGAGTATCAGCAGCTGAGAGAGCAGCAGTGTACTTGTATTTAGCGTGTCACTTGCCACGTCACCTGCCCCAAGTTGTGGATTGTCCACTTGCCACGTCACCTGCCCCAAGTTTTGGATTGTCCACTTGCCACGTCACCTGCCCCAAGTTGTGGATTGTCCACAATGCAATGGAAGCAATTTCATTTTTTTGGGGATATATAAATATATATATATATATATATATATATATATATATATATATATATATATATATATATATTATTTTTTTTGAATGTTTTTTCCTCATTTGCCATAATTTTTGAGTTTATCAATGTAAAAAAATAGGTCACCTTTAAAAACGCTTCTAAACTAAAATGTGGCTAAACGCCGGTACCGCGTCTGAAACATGGAAATCTTTGGCGTCTGAAGGCATTATGGGGCTTTGTGAAAAACTAGGTTAAATGCAACTGCAGATTTTTTTTTTTTTCAGGCCAAAAACAGTGTTTTGGATGTAATAGAATTCAATGGACCCGCATCCAAAACGCAAGTACCGCGATTTTGCGGCGATTTGCGTTTTTTTTTAACCTGTTTATAGCTGGTTGTTAAAGGAAATGTAAAAAAATAAACAAACATTGCTGGCTCTAAAAAAAAAATCTAGAAAAAAAAACAGCGTGGGGTCCCCCCCCCCAGGTCCATACCAGGCCCTTGGGTCTAGTATGGATTCAAAGGGGACCCCCCCCACCAAAATGAAAAAAAAATGGCGTGGGGGTCCCCCCAAAATCCATACCAGGCCCTTCAGGTCTGGTATGGATTTTAAGGGGAACCCCGCGCCACACTTAAAAAAAAAAAAATAGCGTGAGGGTACCCCTAAAAATCCACACCAGACCCTTTATCCGAGCACGCAACCTGGCAGGCTGCAGGAAAAGAGGGGGGATGAGAGAGCGCCCCCCCTCCCTCCTGAACCGTACCAGGCCACATGCCCTCAACATGGGGAGGATGTCCCCATGTTGATGGGGACAAGGGCCTCTTCCCGACAACCCTGTCCATTGGTTGTCGGGGCGCTGCGAGCGGGGGGCTTATCAGAATCCGGGAGCCCCTTTAATAAGGGGGACCCCAGATACCGGCCCCCCACCCTATGTGAATGAGTATGGGGTACATCGTACCCCTACCCATTCACCTGGTGGCAAAAAAAGCCAATAAAAAACACAACACAGGCTTTTAAAGTAACTTATTAGGCAGCTCCGGGGGTCTTCTTCCGACTTCGGGGGTCTTACTGCCGGGCGCCCCGCTATCATCTTCCAGCTCTTTTGCTAGCGGGGTCCCCGTCTTCCTCGTCATCTTCTTTCGACTTCGGGGATCTCTTGTTCTGTTCTCCGCTGTCGTCTCTGCGCTTTCCAGTTCTTCTCCCGCTCTCCGGTGCCTTCTCCACGATCTCCGGTTCTTTCTGCCTTCTGCTGGGTGCCCCACTATCTTCTTCCAGCTCTTTTGCTAGCGGGGTCCCGGTCTTCATCGTCGTCTTCTTCCCTCTTCTCTCTGCCCGATGTTGCCTCATCGCTGTCTACCGCTACAATGCTGTCTGGGCGGAGCGCGACCACTTATATTGGCATGGGGCGTGATCACCGGGTGATGCCACCCCCTGACCCAGCCCCGTATCACGTCACAGTCCCATTATTCCCCGGGACTGTGACGTCATACGGGGGCGGGGTCAGCGGGTGGCATCACCCGGTGACCACGCCCCATGCCAATATAAGTGGGTGCGCTCCGCGGACAGAGCATTGTAGCGGCAGACAGCGACGAGGCAACATCGGTCGGAGAGAAGAGGGAAGAAGACGACGATGAAGACGGGGACCACGCTAGCAAAAGAGCTGGAAGAAAATAGCGGGGCGCCCGGCAGAAGGCAAAAAGAACCGGAGATTGTGGAGAAGGCACCGGAGAGTGCGGAGACGACACCGGAGAACAGAATAAGAGACCCCCCGAAGTCGGAAGAAGACGACGAGGTAGACCGGGATCCCGCTAGCAAAAGAGCTGGAAGAAGATAGCGGGGCGCCCGGCAGTAAGACCCCCGAAGTCGGAAGAAGACCCTCGGAGCTGCCTAATAAATTACTTTAAAAACCTGTGTTGTGTTTTTTATTTACTTTTTTTTCCACCAGGTGAATGGGTAGGGGTACGATGTACCCCATACTCATTCACATAGGGTGGGGGGGCCAGGATCTGGGGGCCCCCTTATTAAAGGGGGCTCCCGGATTCCGAAAAGCCCCCTGCCCGCAGACCCCGACAACCAACGGCCAGGGTTGTCGGGAAGAGGCCCTTGTCCCCATCAACATGGGGGCAGGTGCTTTGGGGTGGGGGAGCGCAGGGCGCCCCCTGCCCCAAAGCACCCACCTCCCATGTTGAGGGCATGCGACCTGGTACAGTTCAGGAGGGGGGGGCGCGCTCGCTCGCACCCCCTTTGCTGACCTGTTGGGCTGTGTGCTCGGATAAGGGTCTGGTTTGGATTTTGGGGGGACCCCCACGCCGTTTTTCGGTGTTGGGGGTTTCCCTTAAAATTCATACCAGACCTAAGGGCCTGGTATGCTCCTGGAGGGGAACCCATGCCATTTTTTTTATTTAAAATTTGGCGTGGAGTTCCCCTTCATGATTCATACCAAACAGGGGACAGCGAGCGTGAGGCTTGCAGTACCCTGTGCTGAGAACCAGCGCGATGGCATCGCGCTGGAGACATTCTCGGGCAGGTAGTCGCCTCTAGGACACGACTTGAGCGGCTGCTTCACGCTCAAGTCGTGTCCAAGTTGCCTCGCAAAGTCGCGCTGTCCCTCTGTCAACCGGCACACGAGTCTCCCCGCGAGTCGGATCGTCTTCATCCGACCTCTTTTCAAATCAATGGGCTCCCATAGGGAACCATTCATTTTGAATAGAGCGCCGCTCAAATTTTTATTTACTATAGCAGTGCGCCGCCGGTTCCTGCGCTCAATTAGGGATTTATCCGGCGCACCAATTAAGGTATGAACCGGCGCAGCGCACTGTTTATAGTAAATCACCCACATTGAGTCATAGCTCGGCCCTGCCCCCCTCCCACACCTCATTGGCTCCTTGCCTGTGATTGACAGCAGTGAGAGTCAATGGCTCCCGCTGCTGTCTCAGCCAATGAGGAGAGGTAGTCCCAGGACAGCTAAGGCTCTTGTGCACATTGCTGGATCAAGAGGGGGCTCAGGTAAGTATTAGGGGGGCTGTGGGGGGGAGCAGCACACAGAAGGTTTTTTACCTTCATGCATGAGGGTAAAAAAAACTTCAGCCTTTACAACCACTTTAAGCATTTACACTAATGTACACTATTTTTTATGAATTGTGTGACTTCATTGATGCACTATCCCAAAACAATTGAGGATGGAATTATTTTTTCTGATGGTCTAGAACAGGGGTATTGAATTAAAATCCATGAATGTCCAGTCAGTAAAATGTTATTCCTGCAGAGGTCCGAATAGCATGTTTGATTAATAATAGCACCTCCGTGCATCGGCAAATGCAGCGTGTTTTCACAAGTGCCAAACTGCATGTTGCTGCAGCACCATGCGGCTCATTGTAGCACAATTTAAAAAAGGGTCAGGGACTTATTTTTTCTGTGTTTCTGCATGTAAGACAGGCCATTGAAATGAATAGGCTGCCTAAATGCACAACGCAGGTTACAATAATGTAAATGTAACCCCAGATCCTTCATCCTCCACATCACAATCCCATTAATACATTAGTATTCTCAGGCCCCTGCATATCTTCCCCCCCCCTTCATATGACCCTCCCCTTTATATCATCCCCCTCCTCCTTCACATCCCTGCCCTGGCTCCTCTTCATATCATCCCCCCTCCTCCTTCACATTCCTGCCCTGGCTCCTCTTCATATCTTCCCCCTCCTCCTTCACATCCCTGCCCTCTGTTGCAGAGTATGATTGCTGGGTGCAGCGGAGTCAATTCAGATCAGACGTTGTGGAGTAACAGGAACTGGCTTCTTTATTGGAACATAACCACACTAGCAAGGATGTCACCTCACATGGTAAGAAGAACACATAAAAAAAGTTATGCTGTTGCTAATGGTAACCTTGTTTGTTTTTGGGATTTAGGATTCTGTAACCCTTGACATTGTCACGGTATCCAACGAAGATACCTTCAAACGCTTTGTTTTGGAGTTTGGTGCGTTTTTATTCAGGTATGTAGATGAATGCTTTGCATCCAAAAACTCTTAGGTGTTTTACACTTGGCTTCTCATTGTGCCATAGTTCATATGGGGTTTTCTCCACTGTTCTGGAAAGAAGTCTGTTCTGCAAATATGTAGCTGTCATAGCTGCCTCTTCCCAGTATTTTTGTGGTAGTCCAGAGTCTGTCAGCATACATCTGATCATTTCAGTCAGAGTTCTATTCTTTCTTTCAGCTACTCCATTTTGTTCTGGTGTATACGGGACTGTCTTTTGATGTTCTATTCCATTCTGTTTTAAGTACTCTTGTATCTTACCTCCTGTGAATTCACCTCCATTATCGCTCCGAAGTATGAGAGGCTTCCTCTGAAACTTGTTACTAGTCTTTATTATATAGTCTTGTAATTTGTCAAACTTCACTCTTGTGTTGCATTAGATAGGTGACTGTATCTTGAATAGTCGTCTATGAAAGTCACTATGTACCTGTTGCCTCCAGGTGTTGGTGGGTTTAGGGGACCACACACGTCACTGTGAACTAAGTCAAGTGGTCTTGAAGCTCTCTTCTGACTGACTTTGGGAAGTGTTGCTCTTGTAGCTTTGGATTTAATGCAACATTCACACTTAACAGTAACTGGACAAGGGGATACTGTTAGATCCCTTGTCAATTCCTCCTCTGTAGTTCCTGTATGCATTCTGGGTGTCTGTGACCTAGACGTCTGTGCCATATATGTATACAGTCATTGTGCTTGTGTGTACATAGTCTCACCTTTTCCTTCACTGTGTCGAGGTGATATAGATGATCGTCCAGCTTGGCACTTGCTATTGTCTGTTTGCCGTTTAGAATAGAATACTTGTCACCTTGGAATTTTACAGTGAGTCCTCTGGCTGTTAGACGCTTCACAGATAAGAGTCCTCCTTCTAGATTAGGAACATAAAGCACATCTTTCACTGGTATGGCTTAATTGTGTCCCGCATCACCCGGGCATACAAGGGTTCCATGCCCATATCCTTCTGAATGTATTTTGCTTCCATCTGCAAGATAAATAGTTTCTTTGTTGTTCAGATCAAGTTCTGTGAAGAAACTTCTATCACTCGTCATGTGACTGGTTGCCCCCAAATCGATGCACCAGCCTTGGCATTTATTGTTGCCCATCATTTTAAATGTGGCATTCCAGTTTCCTTCCCATGGATCATTGATTGTGGTTTTGACCTTTTTGTTTAGCATAAGAGGGACGCTGTCTCATTTGCTCTGTTTTCCATATAGTACAGTCTTTCTTTGTGTTCCTGTTTGTGGCATCTGAAACACACTCTGGTCTCTTTCCTTTGTAATCTTGCGTCTCTAGCTTTAAGAGTGGTTCTTGTGTCGGTTTCTGTGGAGTCATGCACTAATTCCTTTCTTCTCTGATACTCATCTATGAGCCTGGTTTTTACAAAAGCTACCGTCAGATCTGTCTCAGGTCGTGTCTCCAGTGCATTGATGAGTGTAGTATATGTATCGGGCAAACTGTATAACAACATGGCTGCATGTGTGACTGTCTGTTATATTCTCCCCGATTGATCTGAGTTGCGCAATCACTTCCAGCATTGCGTTTATATGCTCCTGCATGTCCTGTTCTCTGCCAAGTCTCATTTTTGTAAAGTTTCCGCAGCAGAAACAGCTTGCTGTTTAAACTGGATCTTTCATCCAGTCTTTTCAGTACATGCCACATGCCTTTCGCTGTGTCCTGAGTGAGCTGATCATCCTCCACTAGTAAGCTTATGGTGGCCCGTGCCTGTCTGTTTTTCTTGTCCCAGTCCGAATTATTATCCTGTGGCCTCTCTGTGGTGGTAACCTCCCACGAGTCATCTCTGGATAATAGCATTTCCACTTTGAACTTCCATAGCTGATAATTGTCATTGTTCAGCTTGGTCGCAGAGTTTAAGCTCTGAGTTTCCGGACATTTTTTCCCTCCTTTATATATGAACAGTCTTACTTGTCTATAGGAGATGTCACTGGAAAACTTCCCTATGTCGATCTCCGCATCAGCCACACTGTCTCCCATTTGCTTTGTTCTGCCTGGGCCACACCTGGTCATAAGACTTTATCCGGACACTGGGCCCATAACCTATTGCAGAGTACGATTGCTGGGTGCAGCGGAGTCAATTCAGATCAGACATTGTGGAGTAACATGAATTGGCTTCTTTATTGGAACATAACCACACTAGCAAAGATGTCACCTCACATGGTAAGAAGAACACAGGAAAAAGAAACCAACAAGTACATCACTATGTACAGGAAATACAACACATCATAGAAAATGTATAGCATAGCATATCACTGAGCATTAGTGACATCTAGTGTCCTGTTTGTGAACTGCAGTCAATAGGCTAAGCTGAAAGTTGTTGTATCTCCAACACCCCCAGTCCCCCTTTATATCATCCCCCTCCTCCTTCACATTCCTGCCCTTGGTCCCCCTTTTATATCATCCCCCACCTATTTCACATTCCTGCCCTGGCTCCTCTTCATATCACCCCTGTATTCCATTTACATTCCAGTCCTCTTTCATACAGTATCATCCCCCCACAATTCTGTCCTCAGCCCCCCCTTCATATTACCCCCCACTCCTTTATATTCCTGTCCTCTGACCCCCCTTTTATATCACCCCAACTTCATCCCCATTCAGCACAGCAATGGTATAGTCCTCTCCCCTGTCTTACTTTACACAGGGCTGAGCATGGCAGACACAGCAGGTCTAGCACTGACATCAGGAGGCAGGACAGGAGCTGCACATCTTTTCATGTTAAGCAGCTTGTGATTGGTTGCTAGGAATGTCTAGTAACCAATCACCTGCTGCTTAACATGAAAAGTTAACCTTGCAGATCTGCCTTGTCCAGAACTGTCTTGCCTCCCGATGCCGAGAGCCTAAATGGCAGGATTGTGGCGTGTTGGGCGGAAGAGTGCCTCGGTCTGAAAGTGGCCACGGTCCACCATTTAGTGATGACCGGCCTAGAAGATCAAATAGGGACTCATTTAAAAAAAGAGAAATAATGCACACTACTCTTAATAGAAAAAAATATATGACCAAAAGTATTGGGACACCTGCCTTTACACTCATATGAACTTTAATGGCATCCCAGTCTTAGTCCATAGGGTTCAATATTGAGTTGGCCCACCCTTTGCAGCTATGACAACTTCAACTCTTCTGGGAAGGCTGTCCACAAGGTTTAGAAGTGTGTCTATGGGAATGTTTGACCATTCTTCCAAACTCGCTCATCCATGTCTTTATGGACCTTGCTTTGTGCACTGGTGCACAGTCATGTTGGAACAAGAAGGGGCAATACCCAAACTGTTCCCACAAAGTTGGGAGCATGAAATTGTCCAAAATGTCTTGGTATGCTGAAGCCTTAAGAGTTTTCTTCACTGGCCAAGCCCAACCCCCTGATAAGCAACCCCACACCATAATACCCCCTCCATCAAATTATTAGGACCAGTGCACAAAGCAAGGTTCATAAAGACATGTATAAGCGAGTTTGGGGTTGAGGAACTTGACTGGCCTGCACAGAGTCCTGACCTCAACCCGATAGAACACCTTTGGGATGAATTAGAGCAGACACTTCTCATCCACATCAGTGCCTGACCTCACAAATACGCTTCTGGAAGAATGGTCAAACATTCTCATAGACACACTCCTAAACCTTGTGGACAGCCTTCCCAGATGCTTGAAGCTGTTGTAGCTGCAAAGGGCGGGCCAACTCAATATTGAACCCTACGGACTAAGACTGGGATGCCATTAAAGTTCATGTGCGTGTAAAGGCAGGAGCCCCAATACTTTTGGCAATATAGTGTGTGTGTGTGTGTGTGTGTGTGTGTGTGTGTGTATATATTTATTTATATCATGACTTTGTTCAGCGGGAATGGAGTGCCGGTGTCCTGCCGAGAATTGTCCCCCGGCGGATAATGCCCGCTCTGTACTGCGCAGCGCTTGAGGAATGGAGGAGGCACAGGAAGCAAAAAGAATAAAGTAATACAATTAAAATTAAATGTGCCAGATACTAGATAGGTTATTGAATAAAAACCAATAGGTCGTTAAAAATGGGTGGTTATATAAAAAATAAAATCAAATAAAAAACTACAATTGTCAAACCAAAATGAGAGTAGTCTGTCATCATGTGGCCAAAGAAGCACAGATACTCCCCCTTATTTTACCAGCTGTAGTGTAACAACATAAAATATGTACTTACTCAATATAGGCATATGACAGTGATCATAAAATAGTTTGAACCTATCCTGACGGAGAGATAGGTCCGTGATTAGGAGTGAGTGTAGGAAACTGGAGAGTCAGTTGCATGCATAAGTGCAGTGTGAAGGGATGGATGGAGAAAATAATTAGTAATCGCTTAGAAAGCAATTGAGGTCAAACTCAATATGTAAGCCTTTAGGTGCAAAAGTATCCAAATAAAAAAGTCTGCACTTTGTGGCCACCTCTCCATGGTCTGGTATAGGGTACTGTACCCCAAAATGTAAGGTGGGAGGGGTCTCTATTGTGTACTTCGGCAAAGTGCCTCGAGAAACTGTGTTTGACAAAACCACGTTGGATGTTTTGCACATGTTCTTTCACACGAATCCTAAGTAATCTTTTCGTGCGGCCTACATATTGCAGGCCACAGCTGCATTCCGAAACGTAAACAGCCCCCTCCGTATTGCAACCAATAAACTCTTTGATTACATGTTCTTTCCCATTACTATTTGATTGAAACGTAGTTCTTTTTACGTTTGGATGTTTGGATGTTTGTTGCGTTTACACGCATAGCATCTTTTACATGGGTAGAACCCTTTCCCATTGAAGAAGGTAAATTGCTTCTTCGGTGGGTTCAATACATTTTTAACTAGTTGGTCACGCAGTGTGGGTGTGCGTCTATAGATAAATTTAGGTCTAACAGGTAATATGTTCTTTAGGCTCTTATCTGCCTTAAGGATGTGCCAATGGCGTTGGAAGATACGCTCTATCGTTTTATATTGTGCATTGTACTCCAAAATGACCGGAACCTGATCTCGTTTGGTAATATTGTTCTTTGTTTGCAGCAAATTACTCCTTGGGATGTTTGTTGCTTTTTCTATGTTGCTTTTAATGAATGCCTCATCATAACCTTTCTCGATGAATATTTCACCTATCATGTTGGCTTGTGTGTGTGGAAATCTTCAATTTTCATGCACTTTCGTCGCAGGCGTAACATCTGCCCTTTTGGTGGTGGCAGCTGTTAGTAGGAAGGTAACTGTTCCGATCCACACTCTTAAAGAAGGTCTTGGTGGTAAAACTGTCGTTGGCTCTCGATATTACCAAGTCTAAGAATGTTATATGGATTCCTCAATCTGCCAAGTCAAAACTATGTTTCTTTGGTTGTTCAATTTCTCAAAGAAAGTCACCAGTTGGTCACGTTCGCCTCTCCAAATCAGGAAGATGTCATCAATGTAGCGTCTGTATATAACCAGGTCATCAGGTGGTTCACAAAAGATGGTTTCGTCTCCCCATTTTGCCATGAAGAGTCCTGCGACGCTCGGCAAATTTGGCCCCCATGGCAACTCCTGTCTTCTGTTGGTAGTATTCATTTCCATACCAAAAATGGCTGTGTTTGAGGCAAAAATCTAAGCACTTCACAATATACTTTCTTTGCATACATGGCAACTTTGAAAATTTCCTCAAACCCCATTTAGTTGCTTCGCAAGCTAGATAATGGGGTATGATTGTGTAGAGGGATGACACATCTGCAGTTGCCATCAGTAGAGGCCCTTTTTCCTTTCTTTCGTCTAGTAGCTGCAACATCTCTTTAGTATCCCTCAGATATGCCCTGTTTTTTTGCACTGCCAGTTGGAGAAATCGATCTATGTATTGCCCGAGTCTTGCTGTAATTGAATCGATCCCGTTTACTATAGGTCTTAGTGGGGGGTCGGCTTTATCCTTATGGATTTTGGGCAGTGCATAAATGATCGGCGTTCTACATGCTTCGGGTATCAGATATCTCGCCTCTTTCTTGTCGAGCACTCCTTTCTTTAGTCCAAGATGAACTACCTGTTCTAGCTCCTTTCTCCACCGAAATATCGGGTTGCTCGATAGTTTAGGATATGTATTTCTATCTTCTAATAGTTAGCATATCCCTTTATGATATTGTTTGGTGGTTTGGAGAACTATCCCACCTCCTTTATCGGAGGGCCTAATCACCAGTTCTTTTCTCTCCATCAACTTCCGAATGCCTGTTTTGATGGCTCTTGGTTCTTGCATGCTTTTAACTGTCAAACTTTTTAGTTCTTCCGTCACCATATGTTTAAAGACTTCAATATGTTTGTTGTCCTTTAGTTTCGGGTTGAAAGTAGATTTGTTTTTTAGGTTGCTGTGGACCACCAAGTTATCTTCACGTATTCTGGCACTAATAGGATTCTCTGTTATATATTTTTTGATGTTCAATTTTCTTACATATTTCTGGATATTGATGTACGTCTGGAATTTGTCCAAGTTTCTGACGGGGGCATATTTGAGCAATTTGTCAAGCGTCATCAATTCTTCATGTGAAAGCGGAACATCTGCAAGGTTAAAAATGCCTTCTCCAGTTGGTGCTTTCTTAGTGTGTTTACTTTTCCCCCCTCGGCACCCTCTTTTCTTGGTGAATCATACTCTCCGGAGGGATGGTGGTATTCTGTCCCCCTCTCTAAAACAGACATTGTGGCCTTGTTCATGATGGTATTCTTGTTGTGGTCTGACATCCAGGTCTCGTAAGTCCCTCAAGGGTGCATAATAGTTAGGTGTGAACTGGACTTCTATCTCTAGGTCTATAAGTGGACGATTGTTGGCCTCGTCTATCTCTATGTCCTCGTTCATCTCTCGGCCCATAATGATAATGGAAACCTGGACTTCTGTCATGATGTCTGTACTCTTCATATTAGTTTCTATTTTCTCTCCATTCATGATGGGTCCGCTGGTGTACTGGACTTCTCTCTGGTTCATACGGAGGCTCTCTTATGTCCCTTGGTCCCTGATTGGGTTTAGCCCAATTTTTATTGTATGTTTTTTTGTTGTTTTTCCAATGGTTGGGTTTTTTCCACCCATGCTGTGTGGCCCTTTCTGGAGGTGGTGGAGGGCCTTTTTTCCCAGTATTATGTGGGGTGTTGTTGCTATAATGTCGCTGTCTGTTTCCATGTCTTTCCTCTTTCCTAGGGGACATGTTTCTATCCATATGTTCTCCTGGTTTCTTCTGGGGAATATTCCTGATAGGTGATCTAGGTAAGGGGCGGATGTATTACTTTTATATCGTGTAAGGGGCGAATAGCTGCAGCAAGGGGCAGATGTGTATTACTATTATATCGTGTAAGGGGCAGATGACTACAGTAAGGGGCGGATGTATTATTAGGGTGGTTTTATCAAGAAACTACCCATCTTTGCGGGGCATGTTTAAACAAATGAAGGGTGGGTTTTGCAGTGTCTATGTCCATCAATTTAAAATATGGCCTCTTCGCTCTTCATTTATTTAAACATGCCCCGCAAAGACGTGTCGTTTCTTGATAAAACCACCCTAATAATACATCCGCCCCTTGCTGTAGCCATCCGCCTCTTACACGATATAATAGTAATACATCCGCCCCTTGCTGTAGCCATCCGCCCCTTACACGATACAATAATACACCCGCCCCTTGCAGAGTGGAGCGAGCAACGGGAGCGTGTGGCAATTGTCTGTCACAATATCCTGTTCATTGCACAGGCGCAAGCTACAGCTGATTCCCAGCTTGTTCGGCAATTTTCGGCATCTCCGTTTGCTAGGGCACTGCGCCTGCGCAGTCCAGGGCGGGCATTATCCGCCAGGGGGACACATCTCGGCAGAACACCGACACCTTCAACACTGAATATATGTAGTAGCAAGCGTGGGTTGAGGTGAGTTGGAAGTTCTATTGTTGCGGGAGGGGGAATCTGTTGTTGAAAAAGGGAGGTCTATTGTTGCTCAGAGAGATCTGTTGTTGGAGGGGTCTATTGTTGCTTTCTGCTGGAGGGTCTATTGATGCTGGCTGGGGGATCTATTGTTGCTGGGGTCGATCTATTGCTTCCTAAGGGGTATTTTGATGCGGGGGGATATTTTTTCTGGGGGGATTTAATTACTTCTGGAAGATCTATTGTTGAGGGAATCCATTGTTGCTGGGAGGTCAATTGTAGCTGGGAGAGATCTACTGTTAAGGGAGGGGTCAATTGTTGCCGGCTGCTGGAGTGTTGATTGATGCTGGCTGCTGGGATGGATCTGTTGTTGCTGGAGAAGTATTTTGCTGCTGGGGTCTACTGTTGTTGGGGAGATCTTTTGTTGCTGGGGGGTCTAATTTATTGCTTTTTTTTGTTATTAACAAATTCCATGGAAATTACTTAGCCTCACAAAATGATACTTGGTTCTGTATTCTCTAAAAGATGTGGTAGCCAGGGGATGGTGCTCAGAGGTATGTAGGGGTGGAGACAAGGAGTGACTTGGAAAGGGGGGAGTTCCTGCCCCTATTTTCTGAGGAAAAAAGCCCTGTAGATATATTTACCGTATATACATCTGACAGGCATGTCGGTAGAGACAGATTCTAAAACAGAAAGCTTATTAGGGTATTCTTACTAGTGTGGAGAACCCGTAAAAATCTGAAACGGGTTCGTTTATTGAGCTTTGCTGTGCTGGCCCAAATGCAAGATGCAGTGTTCATTCTCACTGATCCACCAGGAAAGAGTTGCACCCATAGGCTTCTTTTGCAAACACATAAGCCTAAGGTAAGGTGACCAGATTTTTAAAATGAAATCCGGGGACATATTTTTTTTTACTAGTAATGGCGGTAATCAGTGACTCTCTGCCTGTTGCCGCCGCCGCCCGCCTCGCAGCCTGTCAAGTCTTACTCTCCGGGCCCTGGCTACTACTGGGTGGGGAGCAGAGGAAGATCACTCCACCAGGGAAGGCAAGGAGATAAGCAGGCAGGCGGCTGGCCGGGACTTGAGCCAAGGCAGAAGAACATGCGAGCGGAGCTGAATGGGCATGCGCCTGAAACTGAAGAAATATTCCCTCCGCGCCGACCTCCACATGATCATCAGAAAGGGGCACAGATAATGAAAAAAATACACCCCCCTAAGCTAGTAGGAGCGGCAGACCGGGGGTGTGTAAGTTAGATTTTTTTTTTATTCTGCACTGACTGTCTTTGAAATTGCCCCAGCCACTGTTCAGATCCAAACCGGGGACAGATTTGGTCCGGGGACAGTGTCCTTAATCCGGGGACTGTCCCCTGAAACTGGGGATGTCTGGTCACCCTAGCCTAAGGACCAAGAAGTCCTAGAAAGTTTTAACAACCTGACACAAGCTTTATATGAAGCTGTTTTGGTGGATTTATCTCTACACATGACTCCCTAGATTTACCTATCGTCTAAGTTTAATTCTACCTTCTTTATTGCATATTATACGATTTGCAAGAGGGGGGATTGAGATTTAAACTCTATCTGGAGGAGTACATGTATAAGGCTTGAGGGTCACTAGAATCAGATATTGTGGCATTCAGGTCACAGCAATACAACAAGCAGGGTTTGATTCACTTTATGAAAATTGTGACAGCAGGAAGGTAAAGTCACCTGGTTGCATCCAGGGGGGTAGATATATTTCGCCCAGATTCAGGCTTTACGCTGACTTATACAACTAGGTGGAGAGTTGTATAAGGCTAGTGGGCTCATGGATGACTCATACCTCTAGGGAGAGGGCTGGGCGTCGTACAGACAGGGAGTTGATGAGGCCAGCTGAAGCTTGTCAGCTCATTTAGGCCTCTATAAGAACTCCCAGCTTCATTAGATGTTAGCTCATGCCTGGAACCAGACCTGTGTGGACTGTCTAGGGAGAGTGAACCCCTGTGCGGTGAGGCAAAGCCTGTGTGGCTATTTGTTTGGACTTTTACTAAACCAGGGACTTAGGGACTAGGACAGCACTAGGCTGATCCCAGTTGTTAGTTAGGAAACCTGTATGTTTAGTCAGAGGTCAACTTGACCAGGATTTATTTTGGTTATGTTTCTTTTGCTTTGCTGTGTTTTGTCACTGTAAATAGAAAATAAACCGCACCTTTTTTGATTTTGAAAACCACAACCTCCGTTTGCTGGGCCTGTTTTGTGTGGGGAGCCCATCCCGGGGGTCACACACACCCGCTGCCGAGCTAACCCCCTCACAAAATCTATATTTAAAGTGTATCAAAAAACAAAATAATAATAATAATAATATTAGTTTACCTACCCTTAAATGAAAAGAAACATACGCATCTCATTTAAGGACTGGTAAGCTGCAATATATTAATCGTTTGCTGTTAGGTCAGATTCAACAAAAATTTTACTTTCTGGTGGACTTACCCTTTTAACCACTTAAGCCCCGGACCATTTGGTAGCTAAAGGACCAGAGGTGAATTCAGAATTTTGCACTGCGCTGCTTTAACTGTAAATTGTGCGGACATGCAATGTTGTACCCAAACTAAATTTGCGTCCTTTTCTTCCCACAAATAGAGCTTTCTTTTAATGGTATTTGATTGCCTCTGCGATTTTTATTTTTTGCGATATAAACGGAAAAAGACCGAAAATTTTGAAAAAAAAATGATATTTTCTACTTTTTGTTATAAGAAAAATCGAATAAACTCAATTTTAGTCCTACATTTAGGCCAAAATGTATTCAGCCACATGTCTTTAGAAAAAAAAATGTCAATAAGTGTATATTTATTGGTTTGCGCAAAAGTTATAGCGTTTACAAACTAGGGTACATTTTCTGGAATTTACACAGCTTTAAATTTATGACTGACTATCTCATTTCTTGAGGTGCTAAAATGGCAGGGCAGTACAAAACCCCCCCAAATGACCCCATTTTTAGAAAGTAGACACCCCAAGGAAATTGCTGAGAGGCCTGTTGAGCCCATTGAATATTTTATATAAATGATATATTGCTCACACATGCCATGGTTATATGTGGAATTGCACCCCAAAATACATTCTGCTGCTTCTCCTGAGTACGGGGATACCACATGTGTGGGACTTTTTAGGAGCCTAGCCACGTACGGGACCCCGGAAACCAAGCACCGCCTTCAGGATTTCTAAGGGTGCAAATTTTTGATTTCACTCCTCACTACCTATCACAGTTTTGAAGGCCATAAAATGCCAAAATAGCACAAAACCCCCCCAAATGACCCCATTTTAGAAAGTAGACACCCCAAGGAAATTGCTGAGAGGCCTGTTGAGCCCATTGAATATTTTTTTTGTCCCAAGTGATTGAATAATGACAAAAAAAAAATAAAATTACAAAAAGTTGTCACTAAATGATATATTGCTCACACATGCCATGGTTATATGTGAAATTGCACCCCAAAATAAATTTTGCTGCTTCTCCTGAGTACGGGGATACCACGTGTGTGGGACTTTTTAGGAGCCTAGCCGCGTACGGGACCCCGAAAACCAATCACCGCCTTCAGGATTTCTAGGCACAAATTTTTGATTTGACTCCTCACTACCTATCACAGTTTCGAAGGCCATAAAATGCCAAAATAGCACAAAACCCCCCCAAATGACCCCATTTTGGAAAGTAGACACCCCAAGCTGTTTGCTGAGAGGCATGGTGAGTATTTTACAGCTCTCATTTGTTTTTGAAAATGAAAAAGAAAAAATTTTTTTTTTTTTTTTTTTTTTTCAATTTTCAAAACTTTGACAAAAAGCGAGATCTGCAAAATACTCACAATACCTCTCAGCAAATAGCTTGGGGTGTCTACTTTCCAAAATGGGGTCAATTGGGGGGGTTTGTTTCATCTGGGCATTCCATGGCCTCCGAAACTGTGATAGGCAGTGAGAAGTGAAATCAAAAATTTACACCCTTAGAAAGCCTGAAGGCGGTGATTGGTTTTTGGGGTCCCGTACGCGGCTAGGCTCCCAAAAAGTCTCACACATGTGGTATCCCCGTACTCAGGAGAAGCAACAGAATGTATTTTGGGGTGTAATTCCACATATGCCCATGGCATGTTTGAGCAATATATCATTTAGTGACAACTTTGTGCAAAAAAATAAAATAAAAATTGTCTTTTCCGCAACTTGTGTCAACATATAAAATATTCCATGGACTCGACATGCCTCTCAGTATATAGCTTGGGGTGTCTACTTTCCAAAATGGGGTCATTTGGGGGGGTTTTGAACTGTTCTGGCATTTTATACACAACATTAGGAAGCTTACATCCACTCCTCTAACCACTTGAAGACAAAGCCCTTTTTGACACTTTTTGTTTACATGAAAACATATTTTTTTTGCAAGAAAATTATGTTGAACCCCCAAACATTATATATATTTTTAAAGCAAAGGCCCTACAGAATAAAATGGTGGGTGTTGCATTTTTTTTTCTACACAGTATTTGCGCAGCGATTTTTCAAACGCATTTTTGGGGGAAAAAATACACTTTTTTTTTATTTTAATGCACTAAAACACACTATATTGCCCAAATGTTTGATGAAATAAAAATATTATCTTAGGCCGAGTACGTAGATACCAAACACGACATGCTTTAAAATTTCGCACAAACGCGCATTGGCGACAAACTACATACATTTTTAAAAGCCTTTACAGGTTACCCCATTAGATTTACAGAGGAGGTCTACTGCTAAAATTACTGCCCTCGATCTGACCTTTGCGGTGATACCTCACATGCATGGTGCAATTGCTGTTTACATATGACGCCAGACCGACGCTTGCGTTCGCCATTGGGCAAGAGCAGAGCAGGGCAGGACAGGGGTGCTTTTTTTTTTTTATTATTAATTTTGCTATTTTATTTTATAAATTGTTCCTTCCATATATTTTTTTTTATCATTTTTATTGTTATCTCAGGGAATGTAAATATCCCCTATGATAGCAATAGGTAGTGACAGGTACTCTTTTTTTGAAAAAACTGGGGTCTAGACCCTAGATCTTTCCTCTGCCCTCAAAGCATCTGACCACACCAAGATCGGTGTGATAAAATGCTTTCCCAATTTCCCAATGGCGCTTTTTATATCCGGGGGGGGGGGACATTCCCTCCCACTGCTTGTAAAAGCAGTCCAGAGGCTAATTAGCCACTAGGATTGCTTTTACATGAAAGCCGGCCGCTGGCAGAAAAGAATGATACCAAGATGATACCTAAACCCGCAGGCATCAATCTGGTATAACCATTCAAAGTCCAGCAACATACCAGTACGTTGCTGGTCCTTGTTGGACATGTATTGTAATCTTTTTTTTTCATGCAGCCAGGTGGCTGAACGAAAAAAGAGATTGATCGGTGGGTATGCCCACCATTAGAATACCGCCCTTCATCCACCCACTTCTAATGATGGGCATACATGCACCATTTATATATGCCGAAGCATGGGGGCATCCTCCCGCAAAAAAGTTATGCCGCACACACATGGTCAGACTTTTCCACGGGCAAGCCTCCGTCGGAATTTCGACCGTATGTACGCGGCATTAGGAGCAAAATCACTCCTCCGCCCCTGCTGCCCCAATGCTTCGGCATATTTGCTTTTTTTTTTTTAACTGTGGTGGTGAAATCACCTCCTACAGCACTGGAGTCGCAGGGATCAGGCCTGTCTCTGCGAACGCTGCAGTTATGTGTGTTGTGTTTTGTAAGTGACAGTGATCGATCGATACTGCACTTGGGTGGCCTGGGCTGGACGGAGGGGCAAAACGCAGGTGCTAGCAGGTATCTGGGCTGATCCCGCTAACACTGCGTTTTTGGGAACCCTAAACTGCTGGGGACGCTAGTATAGATCTGATCAGATCAGATATTGATCTGTTCAGATACTATACCACTAAGGGAGGTGTATGCTTCACGCGTGGGTGTTAGCGTTACTGGCACTAACCTGACGCTGCCTGGGGTGTGACGCAGACCCTCTCTGACGCTAAAACCTAATTGATATCACCCGCCGGGCGATCAGGGGGTTAAACCTTTATTGGGTTATATACGGCGGGAGCCCTGACACTATAAAAAGCAAACTAACTAACCAGTGTCACCCGTAACACTTATATGATGATCACTGGTGAAAGGGTTAACTAGGGGCAATTAGGGGGTTAAAACCTTTATTAGATAATATATGGGGGTACCTGACGCTATAAAAACCTGCGGCGAACCTAAAAAAAATTACTGGCTACCGATCTGCATCACTGACGCTAAGACAGCGATCAGAAAAATGATCGCTTAGCGACAGTGGTGATAGGGGGTGAAAGGGTTACCTGGGGGGCGATCAAGGGGGTTAAACCTTTATTCGATCATTTATGGGGGTACCTGACGCTATAAAAACCTGCGGCGAACCTAAAAAAAATTACTGGCTACCGATCTGCATCACCGACGCTAAGACAGCGATCAGAAAAATGATCGCTTAGCGACTGCGGTGCTAGGGGGTGAAAGGGTTATCTGGGGGGTGATCAAGGGGTTAAACCTTTATTACGGGGGGTTAAGGGGCTACACTGGACCTAAAACTAAATGTAGTGACACTTTTACAGTCACAAATGTCACTGATTGCAGTGATCAGTAAATAAATGGTCACTGCAATCAGTGACACTGTGACTGGGGGCTGGGGGGGTGATCTGGGGGGGCGATTTATGTGCCTATGTGTGCTGGTGTTAGTGTAGTGTTTGTGCACTAACCTTGATGTCTTCTCTTGTACGGCGCTCGGTATATGTGAGCGCCACACAAGAGATGACATCACTTCCTCCTGCTTCCTCTGCCTGTGTGTACATTCCTCAGACAGAGGGGGCATTTCCATTCGCCGGGAGCGATCGCGGGGGGATGGCCGGAATCGAACGGCCGTCCCCTCATGTCGGATCGCTCCCCAACGAATTCCGACCGCTCACTGTACAGAAGGGGGGTCCGATTGGACCCCCCAACTGTACAAAGGCAATCACGTATGCTCTACGTGATTGTGCCTGTCGGTGCCATTGTGCCGACGTATATATACAGTGAGCGGTCATTAAGTGGTTTAATGCATTCTATGCATTAATATAAAAAAGTGTTCTGTGTGTAGCAGCCTCCCCAGCACCACCTAATTACTTACCTGAGCCCCTTCTCTCTTCAGCGATGTCCACGAATGTCTAAGCCGTCCGGGACACTCCTTCTGATTGGCTGAAACATAGTAGTGGTGCCATTGGCTCCCATGGCTGTCAGTCAAAGTCAGACAGCTAATCAAGGGAGAGAGGGGGTGGGGCTGGGTCGGGGCTCTGTGTCCGAATGGATACACGGAGCTGTGACTCAGCTCCAGTGCCCCAATGGAAAGCTGCTGACTGGGGGGGCACTCAATAGGAGAGAGTGGCCAGGAGCAGAAAAGAGAACCGAGAAGAGGAGGATCCGGGCTGCTCTGTGCAAAACCAGCTGCACAGTGGAGGTAAGTGTAACATGTTATTTTTATTTTACTTTTTAAATGAGACTTTAGAATGATCTTAATCTTAAAATAGGTTTTATCTATCATACAATTTACATTAAGGACTATTCTAAGTTGCTCTACAGCCCCTTATTTTCCATCTGTAATTTTACAGGGACAGCGGGGCAACATAGAATAGTTCTCATTCATCTCTTATGTGAAAAGATGCATAAAGTTGGTATTAAAATATCAGATTTAATATGGAATTTTATACTTACGATCTTTTGACTCAAATGTTGTAGGGTAATATAGGCCATTTTTAATGCAAATATGTTTGCCTTGATTTTTTTCACAGAAGTTTGAAATTAATACAAATAGTGAATCTTCATACCGGAATTCTTTAGCATTGCTGTTTTTCATGTCGTATGAAACAGAACACTGTGATTCAGTTTCGTTTAGGCATAAGCATTTCAGAGTGACATCAGAACCAAGAAGGAAATCTAGAAGATCAATTAGACACTTATTTAAAAAAGACAGTAATACACCATGCCATTGATAGAAGGAAACAGTTCTGTGATCATATAAGGCTGGATTCACACCTATGCAAATTGGATGTGGGTTTCTCTGCATCCAATTTGCATAGCAGAAGATTGTGACCGGCTCTCTATGGAGCCTGTCCACACATCATTGCATCAGCTCCATTGTGAATTGCACAGGAGCCCTGTGCGTCTTTTTGTCTGTTTCAGGGCTGAATTCAGCACAAACTTTGTGCTGAAATCAGACCTGAAACGGTGAATGGAGACGTAGCGGACTTCTCCTGTGAGTCAGAGCATGCTGTGGTGTGAACCCAGTCTTAGTGCAAGAATAATGCAAGTATGAGTTTTTAGGCAGATCATGGAATTGTATGGTCCTAGGTATGGTGGAGCTGCATAGATCTGTGTCTTTTTTTTTTAGCCCTATATTCTATATAACTACAGTCATGGGCAAAAATATTGGCAGCCCTGCATTTCTGTCAGATAATGCACCACTTTGCCCTGAAAATTGTTGCAATACAAATGTTTAGGCCAGGGGTCTCAAACTGGCGGCCCTCCAGCTGTTGTGAAACTACAAGTCCCATGAGGCATTGCAAGGCTTACAGTTCCAAGCATGACAAGGCTTACAGTTCCAAGTTTGAGACCCCTGGTTTAGGCACTTTCATGTTTATTTCTTTTGTTTCTATTGTTATGACACAAAAAAGTGTAGAAAAAAAAAGCCAAATCCGACACATTCCATGCAAAAGTAAAAAAATGGATTAGACAAAATTTGTCACCATCTCAAATTTGTAAGAAATAATTGCATTCCAAGTTTGTGATGCTCCTGTAATTTGTAATTAATCTCACCTATATCAATTAACAGGCGCTGACAATACAGAAATCACAACGGCAACAAGTTAAAATGGTGAAAAATTCACTCAAACTTTCTGTTCTGTTTCTCTGTGTACCACACGGAGCATGAAGAAGAGAAAGAGCAGCAAAGAATTGTCTGAGGATATGAACAAAAATTGTGGAAAACCATGGACAATCTCAAGGTTGCAAGTCCATCTCCAGAGATCTTAATGTCCCTGTGTGCACTGTGCGCAACATTGTCAAGAAGTTTACAGCCCATGGCACTGTAGCTAACCTCCCTGGATGTGGACGAAAGAGAAAAATTGATAAAAGATTGCAACGAAGGAGTGTTTGGTAGATAAAGAACCTTGATCAACTTCCAGACAAATTCAAGCTGACCTTCAGGCACAGAGTACAACTGTGTCAGCTTGCACTATACATCGCCATCTGCATCCAACTCCATTTTAAACAGTCTTACTAGCAGGCAGCATTTAACTTCCAAAGCAAATACACCTTAGCACACTGGTACTGACTAGTGTACCAGTGTTTCTCTTCTCCCTCAGGTTTCCTCCCTTACTAATGTGGTCCCAGTGATGACAGAGAGGGGCAGGGGAGAGGCAAACACGGATGCTCTGCAGACACACCTCTGACACCCTGGGTTCAGTCATTGTTTACTGTTTGACACCAGTAATAAGTGACTTACACAGTATGGATAAAGCAGTTTAAATTTGTTTTCTGGGGAAAGAGTAGCATATGGAAATACATAACATAAATCTGTATGTCATAGGGATATCTTATCTGAAGACAACAAAGCACTAGCATTAAATGCAGTTATGCAATTTAAGGATTTATGTTAGTAAAATAGAATGCAAAGAACACAGTGTGATTAAATACAATCAAACCTTATTTCAGTCACGGAGACATATGTGAACAAGCAGCAGAAAGGTAGGGGACTGGCACTTTGTGTACTATGTCAAACCACTCCTTTCTGTTTCCTCAGCCCACAGGCCATTAACATCAAAACAACTGACTACACATTCAGCAAACTGTTGTGTTTAAATTGTCTGGCTCCTTTAAGCAGAGTTCCAGATACATGAGAGCAGATCCCTTATGGTAACAACACTAGTCACTTGTGAAGATAAGGAGAGAATAAAAGGGGTTAATTGTAACTCTGTGGAATCTTCAGCTAGCACTTAAAGATATAATCCTGGATGGTGGAGCAGAGCAAATTTAGCTGGTATTTGGTTAACCAATAGAGGATGCAGACTTTCCTGTATAGTACAAATGGTCACCATATATGTTGGTTCAATGGTATTGTAACCAGTAGCACTACAGATGCCAGGGATGTGAGCGAAAGCACAGGTGTCTGCATACAGTGTCTATGGGATCAAATTAACTTGCATCCAGTAGCACTACAAGTATCAGAAATGTGAACAAAGACAGTGGTGTCTGTATGCAGTGTCTATAGCAGTGGTTCTCAACCTGAGGTCGGGACCCCCTCGGGGGTCGAATGACGATTTGGCAGGGGTCACCGAATCCTGGGCTGTTCATGAAGCCCACGCCGCTCTCCCAGCATTTTCGCTGCCACCCAGCTGGGCTGTTCCTGGAGCCTGTGGCCACCCAGCTGGGCTGTTCCTGGAGCCTGTGGCCGCCCACTCAACCTCTTCGCAGCCGCCCATTCAGTTCACAGCATGGGTGGGGGGCAGAGACTAGAGGTCAGCTGACTGGTGAGGAATGTGAAGTGGGAGGGGCTGGAGGAGACCCGATCTCCTGATTTTGGCATAGGTGTCACTGCTGCGAGACACCACAGAGCTGGAGACAGTGAAGCCAGAGACACAGGGAGTATCTCTGTGATTAGAGTAATGCTGCGTACACACGATCATTTTTAATGACGAGAAAAATTACATTTTTTAAAATGGTCATTAAAAATGATCGTGTGTGGGCTTTCCAGCATTTTTCCCGATGAGAAAAATGCAGAGAATCACGTCGAGAAAAATTGGAACATGCTCTAATTTTTCACGTTGTTTTTTTCATCGTCGTTTTTCTCGTCATGAAAAACGGCCGTGTGTGGGCTTTAACGACGTGAAAAAAAATGCGCATGCTCAGAATCAAGTATGAGACAGGAGCGCTCGTTCTGGTAAAACTAGCGTTCGTAATGGAGATGGCACATTCGTCACGCGGTAACGGACTGAAGAGCACAAGGCTGAAAAGCGCAAATCGTCTCTCAACAAACTTTACTAACATGAAGGGTGGCGCCATCCAAATGGAACTTCCCTTTTATAGTGCCGTCGTACGTGTTGTACGTCACCGCGCTTTACTCGAACATTTTTTTCCACGATAGTGTGTAGGCAAGGCAGGCTTGAGAGGAAACACGAAAAATCACGTCAAGAAAAATGCAGTTTTTTTCAATGGTAGATAAGAAAAGATAGGGGGCGCTAGTGATTAACAATATAGTGAATACCTTTAAATAATCAAATAGTATTAAACCAATAATATAAACACTAGTGACAGTGCAGCAAGTGAAAAAATATTTAAATATAATTTATAAAGTCCCAATAGTGGAAAAAGATTTGAATGGATATCTCAGTCCAATCCAAAAAAGAATTCACTAAACAAAAACAAACGAATCTTGCTGTGATGATAAATATATATCTTCAGACAAAGTGCATCCCAAATCCTCCACCACAAAGAAATAAGGAAACCTTCCGAAACCCAAAGTGCTCAGGTAAAGTAGTAGGCTTACCAGAGTGTGTAGACTTCTTTAGTTAAAAAGAAAGTCACACTGGCTTTGACAGGTTGGTGCCTGTACACATATATTTGGCTGGATGGAAATGTGTTCCCTCTCTCCTCCGACAATCAAGGACAGGACATGAAATATAAGCAAAGACTTCTCATAGTGCAACCCATTTATTTAAAATTAGGAATTAAAACAACACAGCCAAATGGCTTCTTACATTATCCTGTGCCTCTCCCGGCACTGGGGCTGCACGCATGTAATGGATACTCCAGGCTCGAACCACCTCCGCAGCGGCATGCGTTCCAATCGTTTTTTTCAATGACATTAAAAACGATCGTGTACGCGGCATTAGATTAGAGCCATTAAAAGTCCCCACTACAGTTCTTAGATCAGTAGATGATCTTGATCACCTAAGTTGGCTGATCAGAACTCCCCCCAGCACTGCCACTCATCCCAACTCCCTGCCAGCACTGACACTCATCCCATTCCCCCCACCAAGGAGTAAGAAGGAATAAAAATAAAGAATATATGGAAGGGAGAGGAAAAGAGGGGGGTGAACAAAGAAAAAGCGAGACCTGAACCGTACCAGGCCACATGCCCTCAACATGGGGAGGATGTCCCCATGTTGATGGGGACAAGGGCCTCATCCCCACAACCCTTGCCCGGTGGTTGTGGGGTTCTGCGGGCAGGGGGCTTGTCGGAATCTGGAAGACCCCTTTAACAAAATCTAAGCGGACCAGATGCGGAACGTGAGAAGGGGCGGGTCTATTAATTTATTACCGGGCAAGGGTTGTGGGGATGAGGCCCTTGTCCCCATCAACATGGGGACATCCTCCCCATGTTGAGGGCATGTGGCCTGGTACGGTTCAGGAGGGGGTGTGCTCTCTCGCCCCCCCTCTTTTCCTGCGGCCTGCCAGGTTGCGTGCTTGGATAAAGGGTATGGGCGTGGAGTTCCCCCAAAAAAATCCATACATTTTTTTTTAAATTTGGGGTGGAGTTCCCCTTAAAATCCATACCAGACCTGAAGGGCCTGGTATGGATATTTGGGGGAATCCCACACATTTTTTTTTTCATTTGCGGCAGGGTTCCCCTTTAATATCCATACCAGACCTGAAGGGCCTGGTAATTGAATTTTGGGGGGACCCCCACGCATTTTTTTTTATTTTTTATTAATGACTTTTTTATGTATTGCCGACAATTCATTATAGCCGCGAGTGAGTTTTAACCACTTAACGACCGCCCACTGTAAATATACGTCGGCAGAATGGCACGGACAGGCACAATTACGTACCTGTACATGCCTGCCTTCGTATGGGTGGGGGGTCCAATCGGACCCCCCTCCGGTACAGTGAGCGGCCGGGATCGCTTCGGGAGCGATCCGTGGTGAGGGGGCCGCCATTCGATTCGGGCCACCCTCTCGCGATCACTCCCGGCAAATGAAAAGCTTCCTCTGCCTGTGTAATGTTTACACAGGCAGGAGGAAGTGATGTCATCCCTCATGCGGCGCTCACATATACCGAGCGCCGCATGAGAGAAGACACAGAGGTTAGTGCACAAACACTACACTAACACCAGCACACATAGGCACATGATCACCCCCCCAGATCACCCCCTAGTCAGTGTCACTGATTGCAGTGACCATTTATTTACTGATCACTGCAATCAGTGACATTTGTGACAGTAAAAGTGTCAGGGCAGTTCGTTTTAGGTCCAGTGTAGCCCCCTAACCCCCCCTAATAAAGGTTTAACCCCTTGATCGCCCCGCAGGTAACCCTTTCACCCCCTAGCACTGCAGTCACTAAGCGATCGTTTTTCAGATCGCTGTTTTAGTGTCGGTGATGCCGATAGGTAGCCAGTTATTTTTTTTAGGTTCGCCGCAGGTTTTTATAGTGTCGGGTACCCCCATATATTACCCAATAAAGGTTTAACCCCTTGATCGCTCCCCCAGGTAAACCCTTTCACCCCCTTTTGCCAGTGTCACTAAGCGATCGTTTTTCTGATCGCTGTCTTAGTGTCGGTGATGCCGATAGGTAGCCAGTTATTTTTTTTACGTTCGCCGCAGGTTTTTATAGCGTCGGGTACCCCCATATATTACCTAATAAAGGTTTAACCCCCTGATTGCCCCTAGTTAACCCTTTCACCAGTGATCACCATATAAGTGTTAAGGGTGACGCTGGTTAGTTTGCTTTTTATAGTGTCAGGGCACCCGCTGTATATAACCCAGTGGGTGATATCAATTAGGTTTTAGCATCAGAGAGGGGTCTGCGTCGCCCCAGGCAGCGTCAGGTTAGTGCCAGTAATGCTAACACCCACGCGTGAAGCATACACCTCCCTTAGTGGTATAGTATCTGAACAGATCAATATCTGATCTGATCAGATCTATACTAGTGTCCCCAGCAGTTTAGGGTTCCCAAAAACGCAGTGTTAGCGGGATCAGCCCAGATACCTGCTAGCACCTGCCTTTTGCCCTTCCGTCCAGCCCAGGCCACCCAAGTGCAGTATCGATCGATCACTGTCACTTACAAAACACAACACACATAACTGCGGCGTTCGCAGAGACAGGCCTGATCCCTGCGACTCCAGTGCTTTACGAGGTGATTTCACCACCACAGTTAAAAAAAAGAGCATATATGCCGAAGCATGGGGGCAGCAGGGGCGGAGGAGCGATTTTGCTCCTAATGCCGCGTACATACGGTCAAAATTCCGACTGAGGCATGCCCGTGGAAAAGTCCGACCATGTGTGTGCGGCATAACTTTTGCAGGAGGATACCCCCATGCTTCGGCATATATAAATGGTGCATGTATGCCCATCGTTAGAAGTGGGTGAATGAAGGGAGGTATTCTAATGGTGGGCATACCCACCGATCAATCTCTTTTTTTAGTTCAGCCAACAGGCTGCATGAAAAAAAAAGATTACAATACATGTCCAACAAGGACCAGCAACGTACTGGTATGTTGCTGGACTTTGGTTATACCAGATTGATGCCTGCGGGTTTAGGTATTATCTTGGTATCATTCTTTTCAGCCAGCGGCCGACTTTCATGTAAAAGCAATCCTAGCGGATAATTAGCCTCTGGACTGCTTTTACAAGCAGTGGGAGGAAATGTCCCCCCCGGATATAAAAAGCGTCATTGGGAAATTGGGAAAGCATTTTATCACATCGATCTTGGTGTGGTCAGATGCTTTGAGGGCAGAGGAAAAATCTAGGGTCTAGAAGACCCCAGTTTTTTCAAAAAAAGAGTACCTGTCACTACCTATTGCTATCATAGGGGATATTTACATTCCCTGAGATAACAATAAAAATGATAAAAAAAAAATATGGAAAGAACAGTTTAAAAATAAAATAAAAAAGCAAAATGAATAATTAAAAAAAAAAAAAAGCACCCCTGTCCCGCCCTGCTCTTGCGCAATAGCGAACGCAAGCGTCGGTCTGGCGTCATATGTAAACAGCAATTGCATCATGCATGTGAGGTATTACCGTGAAGGTCAGATCGAGGGCAGTCATTTTAGCAGTAGACCTCCTCTGTAAATCTAACGTGGTACCCTGTAAAGGCTTTTAAAAATGTATGTAGTTTGTCGCCACTGCGCGTTTGTGCGAAATTTTAAAGCATGTCGTGTTTGGTATCTATGTACTCGGCCTAAGATCATCTTTTTTATTTCATCAAACATTTAGGCAATATAGTGTGTTTTAGTGCATTAAAATTAAAAAAAGTGTGTTTTTTCCCCAAAAAATGCGTTTGAAAAATCGCTGCGCAAATACTGTGTGGAAAAAAATAGCAACACCCACCATTTTAATCTGTAGGGCCTTTGCTTTAAAAATATATATAATGTTTGGGGGTTCAACATAATTTTCTTGCAAAAAAAAAAAAGTTTTCATGTAAACAAAAAGTGTCGGAAAAGGCTTTGTCTTCAAGTGGTTAGAAGTGGATGTAAGCTTCCTAATGTTGTGTATAAAATGCCAGGACAGTTCAACCCCCCCCCCAAATGACCACATTTTGGAAAGCAGACACCCCAAGCTATATACTGAGAGGCATGTCGAGTCCATGGAATATTTCATATGTTGACACAAGTTGCGGAAAAAAGACAATTTATTTTTTATTTATTTTTTGCACAAAGTTATCACTAAATGATATATTGCTCAAACATGCCATGGGCATATGTGGAATTACACCCCAAAATACATTCTGTTGCTTCTCCTGAGTACGGGGATACCACGTGTGAGACTTTTTGGGAGCCTAGCCGCGTACGGGACCCCAAAAACCAAGCACCGCCTTCA
Source organism: Rana muscosa (assembly GCA_029206835.1). Classification (NCBI taxonomy): domain Eukaryota; kingdom Metazoa; phylum Chordata; class Amphibia; order Anura; family Ranidae; genus Rana; species Rana muscosa. Next base: position 45,040,722 of record CM055118.1, read on the forward strand.
GGCTTTCTAAGGGTATACATTTTTGATTTCACTCCTCACTGCCTATCACAGTTTTGGAGGCCATGGAATGCCCAGATGGTACAAACCCCCCAAATGACCCCATTTTGGAAAGTATACACCCCAAGCTATTTGCTGAGAGGTATGGTGAGTATTTTGCAGATCTCGCTTTTTGTCACAAAGTTTTGAAAATTAAAAAAAAAAAAAAAATGTCTTCATTTTCAAAAACAAATGAGAGCTGTAAAATACTCACCATGCCTCTCAGCAAATAGCTTTGGGTGTCTACTTTCCAAAATGGGGTCATTTGGGGGGGTTTTGTGCTATTTTGGCATTTTATGGCCTTCGAAACTGTGATAGGTAGTGAGGAGTGAAATCAAAAATTTGCGCCCTTAGAAATTCTGAAGGCGGTGCTTGGTTTTCGGGGGCCCGTACGCGGCTAGGCTCCCAAAAAGTCCCACACATGTGGTATCCCCGTACTCAGGAGAAGCAGCAAAATGTATTTTGGGGTGCAATTCCACATATAACCATGGCATGTGTGAGCAATATATCATTTAGTGACAACTTTTAGTATTTTTATTTTTATTTTATTTTTTTTCATTCAATCACTTGGGACAAAAAAAAATATTCAATGGGCTCAACATGCATCTCAGCAATTTCCTTGGGGTGTCTTCTTTAAAAAATGGGGTCATTTGGGGGGGTTTTGTACTGCCCTGCCATTTTAGCACCTCAAGAAATGAGATAGGCAGTCATATTAAAAGCTGTGTAAATTTCAGAAAATGTACCCTAGTTTGTAAACGCTCTAACTTTTTTGCGCAAACCAATGAATATACGCTTATTGACATTTTTTTTTTTTTACTAAAGACATGTGGCTGAATACATTTTGGCCTAAATGTATGATTAAATTGAGTTTATTCGATTTTTCTTATAACAAAAAGTAGAAAATCTGATTTTTTTTTTTTTTCAAAATTTTCAGTCATTTTCCGTTTATATCGCAAAAAAATAAAAATGCAGAGGCAATCAAATACCATTAAAAGAAAGCTCTATTTGTGGGAAGAAAGGGACACAAATTTCGTTAGGGTACAACATTGCATGTCCGCACAATTTCCAGTTAAAGCAGCGCAGTGCCAAATTCTGAAAACACCTCTGGTCCTTAACCTGCATAATGGTCCGGGGCTTAAGTGGTTAAATTACTTTTTTCCTTCAGAAATTACACTTTGTGCAGGGACAGTTCTAAGCACGGGAAACAAGCGTGACTTTACAGGCATGCTATACACACACCCTAGGTACGAAATTTAAAGGAATATTTCACTTTTAACCATTTGTCCCCCGCCCACTGTCAATAGACGGCGGGCGGAGGATACTCTCGTTCTGGGAGGATGTCATATAACGTCCTCCCTTTAAAACGAGCTAGGAGGCGCGCGCGCCCGCCGCGTTCACAAGGCCCCGGTGCCCGCGATTGCCGCCAGGCACCCGCGATTGCCCGGGAAACGAGCAGGAAAGTGGATCTCTGTGTGTAAACACAGAGATCCACGTCCTGTGAGGGAGAGGGGACCGATGCTGTGTCCCTTGTACATAGGGACAACCATCGGTCACCTCCCCCAGTCAGTCCCCTCCCCCCACAGTAAGAACACTTTGAGGGAACATATTTAACCCCTTCCCGCCCCTAGTGGTTAACCCCTTCCCTGCCAATCACATTTATACAGTAATCAATGCATTTTTATAGCAGGGATCGCTGTATAAATGTGAATGGTCCCAAAAATGTGTCAAAAGTGTCCGATGTGTCCGCCGCAATATCGCAGTCACAATAAAAAATCGCAGATCGCCGCCATTACTAATAAAAAAAAATGCTATAAATCTATCCCCTATTTTGTAGACGCTATAACTTTTGCGCAAACCAATCAATACGCGCTTATTGCGATTTTTTTTTTTTTTTTTTAACCAAAAATATGTAGAAGAATACGTATCAGCCTAAACCGAGGAAAATTTTATTTAAAAAAAAAATGGGTATTTATTATAGCAAAAAGTAAAAAATTGTGTTTTTTTTTCCAAACTGGACGCTCTTCTTTTGTTTATAGCGCAAAAAATAAAAACCGCAGAGGTGATCAAATACCACCAAAAGAAAGCTCTATTTGTGGGAAAAAAAGGACGCAAATTTCGTTTGGGAGCCACGTCGCACGACCGCGCAATTGTCATTCAAAGTGTGACAGCGCTGAAAGCTGAAAAATGGCTTGGGCAGGAAGGGGGTTTTCGTGCACAGTAGAGAAGTGGTTAATGTTTCACTTTAAGCATTATTAAAATCACTGCTCCCGAAAAAACGGCCATTTTTAAAACTTTTTTTGCATTGATACATGTCCCCTGGGGCAGGACCCAGGTCCCCAAACACTTTTTTTATGACAATAACTTGCATATCAGCCTTTAAAATTAGCACTTTAGATTCCTCCCATAGACTTTTCTAATTTGCCGCGAACACCATAAATTGTTCGCTGTTCGGCTAACGGGCGAACAGGCAATGTTCGAGTCGAACATGAGTTCGACTCGAACTCGAAGCTCATCCCTAATAGAGAGAGATAAAAGGGAAAGAAAGGAGAACGAGAGAGTAGTACATCCTAAAATGTACCATAAGGGGTTTTAATACTGTACGAGTGGAAGGGACTCAGGGAGCGCTAAATGTCTGCGGGTTAGGGGCACAAATTACTTGTCTTGCCTTGGGTGCTTACAACCCACGCTACAAAAATTATTTTACGGTTAGGTGTCCCCACAACTTGGGAAATTTTATCAACGGGTCACAGCACCAGAAAGGTTGAGAACCACTGGTCTATAGGATCAAATGGACAGGTGCCCGCTCACCGACAGTGCAACTGAAGTTGCTGGTAATGATGCAGATGGTGATGGTTCTTTCAGGATCTCCCTCTGGGTCCTGGCTCAGGGAATGACGTCCAACCTCCATCACACCGTGCCGCGGCCCACCTGAATCTGAAGTGCAGGTAGCGTAGAAGGATCAAGAATAGCCTCCAGATCGCTGCAGATAGGAAGTGATGCTGTTCGCAGATGCCGCTGGATAACCCTCTCCTATGCAGGCCGCGACTCTGCCACAACTCGCACTGGCAGAGTTCCTGCTGGCAGATGCAGACTGGGCTTCCGAGAGAGAGATCTAGGCCTCAACCATCCCCTTTATATCCTCTCCCAACAGTCTGTTCTTCTCTCACAGCAATCTGGTGATTGTAGTTCAGGCCAGTCCTGCTAGAATTAAAACCCCAGCATTCTAAACTACACATCCCATGATGATTTGCTCTGCTCAAGACTCTGTCTTTAGGAAAAAAAAACATGCAGTCCAAGCCAATACTAGAGGGAGACATCTCCACATCAACAGCACTGCATACTGTCTCTGAATTGCAGGCAACAATAGGCGGCTCCTGGCTACTGTGAGGGGGTTAGCTCGGTAGCGGGTGTGTGTGACCCCCTGGATGGGCTCCCCACACAAAACAGGCCCAGCAGACGGAGGTTGTGGTTTTCAAGATCAAAAGGTGCGGTTTATTTCTCTATTTACAGTGACAAAAACACAGCAAAGCAAAAAGAAACATAAACAAAATAAATCCTGGTCAGCTTGACCTCTGACTAAACATGCAGGTTTCCCTAACTAACAACTGGGATCAGCCTGGTGCTGTCCTAGTCCCTAAGTCCCTGGTTTAGTAAATGTCCAAACAAATAGCCACACAGGCTTTGTCTCACCGCACAGGGGTTCACTCTCCCTAGACAGTCCACACAGGTCTGGGTCCAGGCATGAGCAAACACCTAATGAAGCTGGGAGTTTTTATAGAGGCCTTAAACGAGCTGACAAGCTTCAGCTGGTCTCATCAACTCCCTGCCTGCACGACGCCCAGCACTCTCCCTAGAGGTATGAATCATCCATGAGCCCACTAGCCTCAGCTGGGCTTCATCAACTCTCTCCCTAGTTGTATAAGTCGGCATAAAGCCTGAATCTGGGAGAAATATACCTACCCCCCTGGATGCAACCAGGTGACTTTACCTTCCTGCTGTCACACTACATACGAATTTCCTGACAGACTCTATGGCAGCATAGGTTTGAGCAGCCCCACCCTCGCTCCTACCCCATAGGACCCCACTCCCATACATTTTCAGGCTGAGCCAAAGGCCGTGTACCTTTTTTGTCCTCCTTACTCATAGGTTCACAACATGTATAGATTACATGCACAGTTCATGTGTAAACTCAATGCGTTTCAGGAATCCTTCCAGAGCACATGTGAAGGAATATAAAGAGTGGAGATATATTAAGCATACAAATTTAACAGTTGCAAATACTTAATCCACAGGGGATACATTATAACCCCAGGTGTCAGAAAAATTAGATGACTATAATAAGCCTGGATAGGAAACAGGACATCAAAATGGCACTGGATAACTAAAAAGATACTGACCTAGTGTGCAAATGACATCAATGACATCAGTGTGCACGCTTCTTAGCTCTTGCACGTGCGCGTCCAATGGACAAACCCAACGTTTTCGTGCATGCGTCCAACAGACAGTCAGACCAGGATGTAAGCAGCAAAGGGGCCAAACTTAGCCACAAGTCAAATAAAAGAATAATAGGCATGTACAGCTTGAAGAAGAGAAAGGGCCGTCCATCATTTAAAATAAGACAGAATAGGAGACCTACCCAAGAGGAAATGGGAGACAGAAGCACCAATCACGAGGGAAACCTAGTGGTAACACCAAGTGGAAAACAGACAATGATTAGAAAGAGAACATTAAAGTTAAAATCATTCAATTAATACCATCTTTCTGCTCATGTTTTGGTTGATTCATGCCCTTTACCATATGATGATTTGTGTACATACTAAATTGTTAATCATAACAGGCTCAGGTGGGCCGGTGTTACGGCCAGCGAAGGGATTGGGGACAACCGGTTTTAACAGTGTCACGTGAAAAACTGTATGGACCTTCAGGGTGTTTGGTAAGTCGAGCTCATATGCCACATTGTTGATCTTCCTCTTCACCGAGAATGGTCCCATGAATTTAGGACCCAGCTTCCTTGATGGACAGGCTATTTTTAAGTTGGTTGTGGATAACCACACCTGGTTGCCAGGCTCCAGAGAGAGTTCCCCTCGCCTTTTCCTATCAAATCTTTTTGTTGTAATCCTGGGTTTTGGACATGGTTTCCTGTAGGAGTTTGTTATTTGAGACACCGCAGGGATAGTACATTCTGGTACGGTACTAGGTAAAAAGGATGGATGGAAGCCGTAGTTGGCAAAAAACTGAGTCTGTTTAATGGCAGAGTGCAGAGAATTGTTGTATGCAAATTCAGCAATGGGTAATAGAGGGACCCAATCGTCTTGAGAAAAGGAAGAGAAGCACCGGAGGTATTGTTCTAAAGTCTGGTTGGTTCTTTCCATTTGACAATTCGTCTGAGGGTGGTAAGCAGATGAAAATGCCAACTCGATCTCAAGGGAACCACAAAGAGCCTTCCAAAATCTGGAGGTGAACTGGACACCTCGGTCCAAAACAATACTCGCTGGAACTCCATGGAGCCTCACTACCTTCTTGATAAAGACTTTCGCCGTCTCCATGGCCGAAGGTGTGCCTTTCATAGGCAGGAGAAGTGAGCCATTTTTGGATAGCCTGTCGACAACAACAAAAACCGTGGAGAATCCTTCGGACAGGGGGAGTTTCACGATGAAGTACATCGACACCATCTTCCAGGGTCTTTCAGGTAAGGGTTTTATTAGGCCTCTGGACTTCATCCGGCTATTCTTGTTTCGGGAGCAAGTGTTGCATGAGTCCACATAGCTCTTGCAGTTGCTACCCAGCTAAGGCCACCAGAACGTGCGCTTAATCAGTTTGGCCGTCTTCAGGGTACCGAAATGTCCGGCCAACTTATGGTCGTGGCAAAGTTCCAGGACTGTTACCCATAATTTTGCCCTCGTGCCTGATCAGACCATCTTGTGCCCTGACACAGTTCTCCGGAAGTGAGGTCAAGTCAGCAGACGCCTGCTTAATTCGGGACATGAGATCCTCTTGGAGCAATAGGAAGTTCCCAGCAGGGAGGATAGTGTCAATGGGTATGTTTCTTTCAGAGTCGCTGAACATACGGGAAAGTGCGTCCGGTTTAATATTTTTCGATCCAGGTCTGTAAGGGATTTGGAACAGAAATCTTGAGAGAGTGCCCACCTTGCCTGCCTTGGTTTCAACCTCTTAGCCGTTCTCAGGTACTCCAAATTCTTGTGGTCCGTATAGACCAGAATAGGATGTGCAGCACCCTCAAGCAGATAACACCACTCCTCTAACGCGGCCTTGATAGCCAGGAGTTCCTGATCTCCCACGTCGTAGTTTCTTTCCGCAGTGGAAAGCTTGCGAGAAGAAGGCCACTGGAAAGAGTAGGGCTTTGGCCCCTTGTCGCTGGGATAGCACAGCCCCTACTGCGATTTCAGACGCGTCCACTTCAAGGACAAAGGGTAATGCAGGGTCAGGGTGTTTCAGAATGGAGGCAGAGATAAATAATTCCTTCAGCTTTTCAAAGGCAGATTGAGCTCTAGGAGACCAAGAGAATCGAGTTCCTTGTTTGGTCAATTCGGTAAGGGGAGCGATTATTGCAGAAAAACTCCTGATGAACTTCCGATAAAAGTTAGAAAATCCGATGAAGTGTTGGACCCCTTTTTTTCTGTGGGGGCAGGCCAGTCCAGGATAGCAGACACCTTCTAAGGGGCCATTTTGATGCCCTCAACAGAAATGATTAACCCGAGAAACAATGCATTGAAGTTCGAACTCGCACTTCTCCGGCTTGGCGTAAAGTCCATGTTGTCTGAGCCGAGCAAGAACATTTCGGACATGCCTGCGGTGGTCGTCTACTGAAGAGGAGAAGATTAAGATGTCATCCAAGTATACTATGACATATAAGTCCAGGTAATCACAGAAAATGTCATTGACAAAATGTTGGAAGGTGGCCGGGGCATTACACAGTCCAAACGGCATAACTAGGTACTCGTAATGTCCGAATCGAGTAGGGAAGGCCGTTTTCCATTCGTCTCCTTCTCGAATGTGGATCAGATTGTAAGCCCCTCGGAGGTCAAGTTTGGTGAAGATGACCGCAGTTCCCAGCCTCTGGAAGAGTTCAGGCATGAGAGGTAACGGGTAACGTTTTTTTATGGTAATCTTATTCAACTCCCATTAGTCATTACAGGGGCATAGGGAGTGATCTTTTTTTTCAACAAAAAAGATACCCGCACCGGCTGGAGAGGTGCAAGGGCGGATAAACCCCTTCTTAAGGTTGTCATCAATGTAGACCAGGGGTCTCAAACTGGTGGCCCTCCAGCTGTTGCAGAACTACAAGTCCCATCATGCCTCTGCCTATGAGAGTCATGCTGTCAGCCTTGCAATGCCTCATGGGAATTGTAGTTCTGCAACAGCTGGCGGGCCACCAGTTTGAGACCCCTGATGTAGACCTTCAGAGAGCCCAATTCCTGCTCGGTCAATGGGAAGATTCTCCAAAAGGTACTTCCGTTCCAGGTAGAAGTTCTATAGGGCAGTCATATGGTCTTTGGGGAGGAAGGGTATCTGCCCCCTTCTTACTGAACACATCCAGGAAGCCATAGTAGGGTTCAGGGATGGATTGTCTATATTCAGGCAGAGCAGATGAGGAGAGTTAGTTGAAGCTGGATGCAAACAGTGTTGCTAGCAGTAGTTTGAGAGGAATTTGACCCTCCCCGTAGTCCAGTCAATACTAGGGTTATGGACTTGTAGCCAAGGCATCCCCAAAATGATAGGGAACAACGGTGAGGAGATGGCACCCAGACTTAGGAGCTCCTGGTGGTGGGTTGCCATGGAAGCAAGCAAGGGAACAGTTTCCGGGGTAACAGGACCGGATTTAATGATGGAACCATCAGCGAGGTGCACTGCAAGTCCCCGGGATTTTGGCTGAAGAGGAATATGGTGATTGGCAGCAAATGTCAAGTCAATAAAGCAGCTGCATGCTCCAGAGTCAATTATGGCGGACACTGGGATTGCAGTAGTCCTTCCGGGAAGCTGTAATGAGATGGAGAAAGCTAGGTGAGCGGTTGGGTTAGGTAACAGAGAAGCACAACTTGAAGAAACAGGCAGACACTTGCGCATCTTGGCTAGGCAAGTCCTTACGTGGTGTCCTGGTTCACCACAGTACATGCAAAGGTTGTTGCTTCGCCTGTGCTGGCGTTCTTTCAGAGAGAGAGAAGGGTGAAGTAGGCCCAGCTGCATGGGTTCAGGAGCGTCTAGAGCCGGGGACGGAGGAGCCGGCGGTGCCAGACTGACCGGGCTGGGAACCTTAGGGAGCAAACAGGTGGGTCGGTATTGGCTGGAGGATCTTTCGGAGCGGCGCTCTCTGTCGCCGGTCGATCTGGATTGACAGATCAATTAGTTTGTCCAAAGTTTGGGGAACCCCAACACGTGCTAGCTCATCCTTGAGCTGGTCCGACAAGCCCATCCGGAATTGATAGCGCAAGGCAGCATCGTTCCATTCGGTGTCGGAGCTCCACCGCTTAAACTCAGCGGCATAATCCTCAGCCGCTCTGCGACCTTGCTGGAGGGAATGAAGAACGGATTCTTCTGTGGCAGCCTGTTGCGGATCCTCGTATAGTTGGGACATGGCAGCGAAGAAGGTCGCAAGGGTCTCCAAAGATGCATCCTTTTGCTCCAGGAGGCGGTGGGCCCAGGCCTGTGGTTCGCCGGTCAGTAGAGAGATGACGAAGCCCACCTTGGTTACCTCCAAAGAAAAGGTGCAAGGTTGCAGGACAAAAAAGTTTGCAGGCGTTGCGGAAGGAACAATATTTGCTGCCTTCGCCCGCAAACTTCTCAGGTGTGGGGACCCTGTGTTCTGGAGGAAGCATCACTACAGAAGGTGCAGCTGAGTATCCAGCGGACGTGGCGCCTTGTGAGCTGGCAGGTGTGGACAGAACTTGAACTCTCTCTTCCAATCTTCTATAACAGGCTTGGAGGTCCTTCACAGTTTGCGTCAAACCGTTCAGGTGTCTGCACAGTTCCTCCATGGGATCCCTTCCATGCTCGGGCTTGGGCATGGCTGTCTGATACTGTCAGACTTGCACGTACCTGATCGATGAGCCCAATGGAGCAGAGGAAGGTCCCCCGTACAGGAGTGCGGAAGGGTAAGAGAGCCTGGTGAGTAGTTGCTGGAAGACGGCTCAGGATCTGGATGCAGAAGAGGAGATGAGCCACACAAGCTGCAGGCAGGCAGGCAGGTATACTGGAGAGTGCAGCTGGGCAGGTGCAGCGAAGAATGGTCAAATAACAGGCAAGGTTGGCAATGGTCAGACAACATGGTACAGAGGAGCAGGCAGGTTCAGGGTCAAAGACAAGCCGTGGTCAGATGCTGGCGGAAGGCAGGAGAAGTCCAAGCAACAAGCCGGGTGGTCAGAAGGTCAAGTTTCAGGCAAATAGCAGGGGCAGGATACACCGGGAACTGTAGATCAGACAGCACCGGTCTGAAGTATTCCAGGGGTTTAAATGGACTGTTTGGCGCGCATCGGCGCTAGCGCCATGCGCGCACATACACCCGCGCACACAGGCACACCATCGTGCACAGGCACGCGCTCCCGTCGTCCGGGACGTGAACCAGCGTGCACAGGAGCATGCACAACATCAGCGCGCATCGGCGGGCGACGACCAACACGTCCGGCAAGGTGAGTTCTCTGACAGACAGTATCCCTGCCTGTACTGACTATGGACAATATTCCTGCCTGGACAATTCCATTCACTGACGCTGACCATGTCCCTGCCTGCTGCCTGGATCAGGGCTCTCCTCCTGTGGACAATTGCCCTACTAAAACCACAGGTTTTCTTTTGTTTACCATTTACTCAGCAGAATGTATTTTAGGGTGTAATTCTTGATATGTACGTGCTATATGCTAGAAATATGAAGGGCCTTCAAAAATGTGATAGATTTTAAGGTAATTAGATGCGTTATTTATGTCCCTAGAACACCTGATGGTGCTTCTTGGATATTGGGCCTCTATGTAGCCAGGCTGTGTAAAAGTCTCACATGTGGTATCGCCATACTCAGGAGAAGTAGGAGAATATATTTTGGGGTGTCATTTTTGCTATGTACATGCTATGTGTTGGAAATATCTTATAAATGGACAACTTTGTGTAAAAAAATAAATAATGCATTTTCATTTTTTTTCCACATATTCCAAAAACTTCTGGAAAAAAATGAACCTTTCAAAAGAGTCATTATGCCTCATAGATTATACATTGGAGTGTTTTCTTTCCAAAATAGGGGCACTTTGTTGGCGTTTCCATTGTTCTGGTGCTCCAGGGCCTTCAAAAGTGTAATAGGTGGTTGAGAGATTAGATGTGTAATTTTATGCTCCTAGAACGCCTGAAGGGGCTACTTCAATGTTGGGCCTCTGTATGTGGCCAGGCTGTGTAAAAGTCTCACACATGTGGAATCGCCATACTCAGGAGGAGTAGCAGAATATATTTTGGGGTGTCATTTGTGGAATGTACATGCCATGTGAGAGAAATAACCTGTTATAATGACAATTTGGTGTGAAAAAAAAAAAAAATAATTAATTTTGCAAAGAATTGTGGGAGAAAATGACAACTTCAAAAAACGAACTATGCTTCTTACTAACTACCTTGGAATGTCTACTTTCCAAAAAGGGTCATTTGGGGGGTATTTGTACTTTACTGGCTTGTTAGGATCTCAAGAAATGAGATACATCAGGTGTAATCAAATTGATCAATTTTCAGTGATTGGCACCATAGCTTGTAGACCCTATAACTTTCACACAGACTAAATAATATCCACTAATTTGGGTTATTTTTACCAAAGATATGTAGCAGTATACATTTTGCCCAAATTTATGAAGAAAAATTACTTATTTGCAAAATTGTATAATAGAAATGAAGAAGAATTCTTTTTTTTTTTTTTTTTTTTTTTTTTACAAAATGTTTGGTCTTTTTTCATTTATAGCACAAAAAATAAAAAACCCAGGAGGTGATCAAATACCACCAAAAGAAAGCTATTTGTGTGAAAAAAAGGACGAAAATTTCATATGGGTACAGTGTTGCATGCTGCTTCCCCTCTATCCTCTATAGCAGGGATATGCAATTAGCAGACCTCCAGCTGTTGCCAAACTACAAGTCCCATCATGCCTCTGCCTCTGGGTGTCATGCTTGATGCTGTCAGAGTCTCGCTATGCCTCATGGGACTTGTAGTTTGGCAACAGCTGGAGGTCCGCTAATTGCATATCCCTGCTCTATAGCCTACTGTGAGCGTGAGCTGGGGGACTCTGGGGGCCGCAACCTGGATCCAGTTGCAGCCCAGTCCATCTTCACCACAAGAGGCTCTGGTGAACACCTGCTGGATCTTTGACTCTGCGCCCTGGGGAATCTTAGGCTCTAGCTTCCTGTGGGATCCCTGTTACTGCTCCAGTGGACCTGTCTTCCTTAATCACCCAGTGTTCCATCCGCAGCAGTCAGCCATAGGGTTCACTACCTCGTCTGTTGAGGAGGTCATCTGAGATTTCCCTTTTAAGCCTGGGCCCAGGCGGGGGAGGGGGAGGGCCCATAAGAGGGGGGTACTGTCATGGTAATGCAGTAAAGTTTGCCTCTCAGCTTACCCCTTCTCCATGTGTTCACCTTAGAGGCCAGCCACTCTCACCTGGCTGCTTAAATAATCTCTCCTCCAAGCATGGCTCCACCCCAGGCCTTATCAGGGAACACTATATTAACCTGTGCAAGGCAAGCCAGCCGTGCTGATCAACGTTGTTTGTTAAGCTATTGTGTGTTTGGGTTCCTGCTTGCTGTGTGCTTCGTCTGTCTCTGTTTTACAGATCTTGGCTTGTTCTCGACTATCCCTGTCTGCTTGTGACCTTGACCTTTTGGCGTGTCCTTGTTTATCCTTGTCTGCTAGTCCCCCCAACGTTTGGCTTCTTCCCTCACTATCGCTTGTATCCTGAGCTGCTGCTTCCCCTCTATCCTCTATAGCCTACTGTGAGCGTGAGCTGGGGGACTCTGGGTGCTGCGACCTGGATCCAGTTGCAGCCCAGTCCATCCTCACCACTAGAGGCGCTGGTTAACACCTGCTGGATCTTAAACTCTGCGCCCTGGGGAATCTTAGGCTCTAGCTCCCTGTGGGATCCCTGTTAGTGCTCCAGTGGACCTGCCTTCCTTAATCACCCAGTGTCCCATCCGCAGCAGTCAACCATAGGGTTCACTACCTTAGCGGTGCACTCCTGACCCCAACGGTGTGCATCTGTCACCTGCTTTCAGGTGACCTAACACCCATATACCCAATTCTATACCCACAGTTGATCCAGAGCAACCACCTCTGGAGGGAGTCTATTCCACATTTTCAAAGCTCTTACTGTGAAGAAACATTTCCGTATTTGGAGATAATCTCTTTTCCTCTAAACGTAAAGTGTGCCCCTGTGTCCTCTGTGTGGACCGTAAAGTGAATAACTCAACACCAAGTTCACTATATGGACCCCTTATATATTAACATGTTGATCATATCCCCCTTTTATCTCCTTCTCAAGAGTGAATACATTTAGTTCCTCTAATCTTTCCACATAGCTGAGTTCCCCCATGCCTCTTATCAGTTTGGTTGCCCTACTCTGCACTTTCTCCAGTTCCCCGATATCCGTTTTGAGAACTGGTGCCCAAAACTGAACTGCATATTCCAATTGAGGTCTTACTAATGATTTGAACAGGGGCAAAATTATATCTCTCTCTCTCTGGAGTCCATACCTCTCTTAATACAAGAAAGGACTTTGCTCGCTTTGGAAACTGCAGCTTGGCATTGCATGCTATTATTGAGCATATGATCTACCAAAACCCCCAGATCCTTCTCCACTATGGATTCCCCCAGTTGTACTCCCCCTAGCATGTATGATGCATGCATATTCTTATCCCCCCAAGTGCATAACTTTACATTTATCAACAATAAACCTCATCTGCCACATAGTCACCCAATTAGACAGAGCATTGAGGTCGGCTTGTAAATTAGAGACATCCTGTAAGGACGTTAAACCATTGGTTATTACCATTGGAGTGAGTGCAAGTGTGTGTTCATTGGGTTAGGTCAAAAGATGAGGTTAAGTTGAGAAGTTGATCTGTAGCTGGGCTGTTAACATTGACAGGGATGTTGAAGTCACCAAGCATGATAGTGAGTATTTCAGAGGAGGGAAAGTAGGGTAGTCAGGCAGCGAAGTCATCAAAAAAGCATGATACTGGTCCAAGAGGCCGATAAATTGCTGCAATCCTCAGAGAAATTGGAGAAAACAGATGAATACAGTGCATCTTGAAAGAAGAGAAGGATAGAGAGGGAGGGATAGGAAGGACTTGGAAGGTGCTTTGTTGGGATAGAAGGAATCCAACTCCACCACCTTTCTATTTGTTGGGTCTGGGTGAGTGAGTTCAGTGGTGGCCACCATGGGAGAGGACAGCAGGAGAAGCCTAATCAAAATCTTGAAGACAGGTAGCAGTTATGGTGAGTACATTAAAGCCATAAGAGATGAAAAGGTCATGCACAGATGTGAGCTTGTTGCATTCCAAAGGGCGCATGAGATTGGGAGGCTGGTTTTAGGAAGCAGGGGGATATAAATTAAACTGAGTGGGTTGTGGCTGTTGCCAGATGAGGAGGGGTACCGGATTTATGGTTTGCAGTTAGAAAATAGAGGATTTGTAAAAATGTCCCCTGAGACTAGGAGAAGAAGGAAAGATGGGAGTAGGATGTGTATGAGCGCACATGTCTAACTGCCCTGGTGTTTAGGTCAGCATGTGGGTTCAGCAATTGCAAGAGGTAATGGGTGCAGTAGTAATGAGAGGGTAAGAGTGAGGGTGATGTGTGTATTCTGTGGGGTATAGAGGAGGGGTAGAGTAAGGATAATTTGAGGATAGAAAACACTGATGTGAGAAGGAAGAGTAGAAGGAGCATGTTAGTGGATAGAGAGTGGGAATCTGACTTCAAATACGTTAAATGTCACATGTTGGTTTGCTTGCCAGCTTTCCAGAGTGGAGTAGATTTCTTATTGTAACTTCATACAGCTTTAGTTATCCTGCTTTATTTAAACTGCGGCGGTGAAACTGCACAACACTCGTGACAGACACGCAGGAAAGAGACATGGTGTCTGCGCCTCCCCATAGGCCGCTTTAAATTTATAGGGATATTGAGTAGGCAAGCATTTGTCAATTGATCAATATAGGGTCTGATTTGAGACACATGAATATGTGAGGGGAGATGGACAATACCAGACCAGCCACAGACACAGGTAATTGAGTCTCTTGATCACTCATGCCAAATGGAGTTGAGAATCAATCATCAGTTATGTTGCTAATGCAGTTTTTTTTTTTTTATATAGAGCTAGCATTAAATATACAAGTTTATTGTATATACAGTATGGCAGCAGAGGATATTACCAAAAATAAAGCACAGTGTCAGATAGTCAGGCAGAGCAGAGTGTACATATGGATAATAGAAGACTATTGGAATATACAAGCTCTTAACTACTGGCTACGCTGGCCACCTTTTCATATTGTGACATTATAGCTACACTGTTGGGGGCTTGATCCTCTTATGAAAAGGTAGGCTCTTGGAATATTCAGATTTAGACCGGTAATATGTATGATGATCTTGCTTGACCGGAATAAAATTTACATTGATCTGTATGTCCCTAAATAGATTATACTTGCGAAACTGCTTGGTTTGTGACTAATTTTGGATGTCTCATCTGAGAGGCAGTAGCTCTATCTTTGCTTTTTTAGATGCACCTCCTTGGGAAATATATTTATGGTGCAAATTCCAGCCAACCATATATTTTGATATCTTCATAAGTAGGGATGAGCTTCGTGTTCGAGTCGAACATACGTTCGACTCGAACATCGGCTGTTCGATCGTTCGACGAAGATCGAACGATTTGGGCCGTTCGCGCCAAATTCGAGTGACGCGAACGGCCCACAATGCACTACGCCATCGCAGTGTCATCCAGGCGCTGTGATTGGCCAAGCATGCACTGTGACCCCGCATGCTTGGCCAATCACAGCGCCGGCAGCGAGGAGAGCAATGATTGGCCACAGGCAGGATGCCTGTGGCCAATTATTGCTGAGGGTGTTTAGTACACGCCCCACACTATAAAAGGCCGCCAGCACGGCGGCCTAGTGTAGTGTGTTCCGGAGCAGGGATAGAGCAGCATAGGCAGGGACAGTGACTGTTATTTCTTTCTTGCTTAACCTGGATTCCTTTAGTTTAGGGAAAGAGAAGGATAGGTAGGGAGAGTGTCAGTGTGTTTTGTGCTTGTGCTATAGTGTGCTTAAAAAAAACATTTATTCTAGGGACAGAAAACTGTAGGTAGGGACAGTGTCAGTTTCTTTCACTCTGCAAGTCCTTGTTTCCAGGGACCTGGAAGGACAGTGAGTCAATTGTCCTTGTGCTATATTGTGATTAAAAAAAACATTTATTCTAGGGACAGAAAACTGTAGGTAGGGAGAGTGTCAGTTTATTTCACTCTGCAAGTCCTTGTTTCCAGGGACCTGGAAGGACAGTGACTGAATTGTCCTTGTGCTATAGTGTGCTTAAAAAAAACATTTATTCTAGGGACAGAAAACTGTAGGTAGGGACAGTGTCAGTTTCTTTCACTCTGCAAGTCCTTGTTTCCAGGGACCTGGAAGGACAGTGAGTGAATTGTCCTTGTGCTATATTGTGCTTAAAAAAACATTTATTCTAGGGACAGAAAACTGTAGGTAGGGAGAGTGTCAGTTTCTTTCACTCTGCAAGTCCTTGTTTCCAGGGACCTGGAAGGACAGTGACTGAATTGTCCTTGTGCTATATTGTGATTAAAAAAAACATTTATTCTAGGGACAGAAAACTGTAGGTAGGGAGAGTGTCAGTTTATTTCACTCTGCAAGTCCTTGTTTCCAGGGACCTGGAAGGACAGTGAGTGAATTGTCCTTGTGCTATATTGTGCTTAAAAAAACATTTATTCTAGGGACAGAAAACTGTAGGTAGGGAGAGTGTCAGTTTCTTTCACTCTGCAAGTCCTTGTTTCCAGGGACCTGGAAGGACAGTGACTGAATTGTCCTTGTGCTATATTGTGATTAAAAAAAACATTTATTCTAGGGACAGAAAACTGTAGGTAGGGAGAGTGTCAGTTTATTTCACTCTGCAAGTCCTTGTTTCCAGGGACCTGGAAGGACAGTGACTGAATTGTCCTTGTGCTATATTGTGATTAAAAAAAACATTTATTCTAGGGACAGAAAACTGTAGGTAGGGAGAGTGTCAGTTTATTTCACTCTGCAAGTCCTTGTTTCCAGGGACCTGGAAGGACAGTGACTGAATTGTCCTTGTGCTATATTGTGATTAAAAAAAACATTTATTCTAGGGACAGAAAACTGTAGGTAGGGAGAGTGTCAGTTTATTTCACTCTGCAAGTCCTTGTTTCCAGGGACCTGGAAGGACAGTGACTGAATTGTCCTTGTGCTATAGTGTGCTTAAAAAAAACATTTATTCTAGGGACAGAAAACTGTAGGTAGGGACAGTGTCAGTTTCTTTCACTCTGCAAGTCCTTGTTTCCAGGGACCTGGAAGGACAGTGAGTGAATTGTCCTTGTGCTATATTGTGCTTAAAAAAACATTTATTCTAGGGACAGAAAACTGTAGGTAGGGAGAGTGTCAGTTTCTTTCACTCTGCAAGTCCTTGTTTCCAGGGACCTGGAAGGACAGTGACTGAATTGTCCTTGTGCTATATTGTGATTAAAAAAAACATTTATTCTAGGGACAGAAAACTGTAGGTAGGGAGAGTGTCAGTTTATTTCACTCTGCAAGTCCTTGTTTCCAGGGACCTGGAAGGACAGTGACTGAATTGTCCTTGTGCTATATTGTGATTAAAAAAAACATTTATTCTAGGGACAGAAAACTGTAGGTAGGGAGAGTGTCAGTTTATTTCACTCTGCAAGTCCTTGTTTCAAGGGACAGAGAAGGACACCTGAAGGTAGCCCTTATTGCTTTTTTCCCATCTCCCTGCAGGCCATCTATTAGAATGTCTGGAAGGCAAACAAGGAGAGGCAGACAGTCAGGAGGCAATAAAAGAGGGCAAGCAGGCTCTGTGTCTGGGGGCAACAGTGCTGGTCGTGGACGCGGTGCATTGTCATCAGCACATGGCCATGGGACACGCTTGTCCTTCTTTTCGGCAGCTGGACATGTTGAGCCACATCATGCCGAAGACTTGGTAGAGTGGATGACCAAGCCCTCCTCCTCCTCCTCATCCTCTCTCACCCAGGCTCAGGGTACTGGAAAAGCAGCTGCCAAAGCGTCGTCTTCCCTGGTATCAATGTCAGACAAATCATCAGTCACTCCTTCCCTAGACCCACCATGTCCTCCTCCTGAGGAGTCCCCCGAACTGTTTCAGCACAGTGTTGGGTACATGCTCCAGGAGGATGCCCAGCGTTTCGAAGGGTCTGATGATGAAACCCAGCTAGAGGAAGGCAGTAGCGTGAGAGCAGACAGAGGGGATGCTCAAGAAGGACACCAATCTGGCAGTCATGTTCCAGCAGCTGCAGCATACTGCCAGATTGGCTCCAGTGATGAGGAGGGAGGGGATGATGAGGTCACTGACTCCACGTGGGTGCCTAATAGGAGAGAGGAGGAGGAGGAGGATGAGGAGGAGGCACATCTCCAACGAGGCAGGATGCCCTTTGGTGGCCAGCGTAAGGGCAGTACACCGACGGAATCACACCGCAGAGCTCCGCCTGTGCAGGGCGCAGCCTCTGCCCGTCATTCAAAAAGTTCCTTGGTGTGGGCCTTTTTTGAGGCTAGTGCATCAGATCGCACAGCTGCTGTTTGCAACATATGTCTCAAGCGTATATCGCGTGGCCAAAACATCAGCCGCTTGGGTACCACATGCCTGACCAGACATATGTTGACCTGCCATGCAGCTCGTTGGCAAGCCTACCTCAAAGACCCACACCAAAGAACAAAGCGGACCTCTCCTTGCACCGCATCAGCTGGGATCTCCAACCCCACTATAACTTCAGTCCTCTCTGAAACATGCACTGAGAGGAATGAAGGTGTAGAATTAGGTGTGTCACAGCCAAGTACTTGCGCCCACTCTGCTAGCAGTACACCGACGTCCGATTCTAGCAGGCAAATTTCCCTGCCCCAGCTGCTGGACCGTCGAAAGAAGTTCACTCCCAGCCATCCACATGCCCAGCGGTTGAATGCTAGCTTGGCTAAATTGCTAGCGCTTCAACTGCTGCCTTTTCAGTTGGTAGACTCGGCCCCCTTCCGTGAGTTTGTGCAATGTGCAGTTCCTCAGTGGCAGGTTCCCAAACGCCACTTTTTCTCACGGAAGGCTATTCCGGCTCTCTACCGGCATGTGGAAGGCAATGTCTTGGCCTCGCTGGACAGGGCGGTCAGCGGTAAGGTGCATATTACCGCTGACTCATGGTCCAGCAGGCATGGACAGGGACGTTACCTTTCTTTCACGGCCCATTGGGTCACTCTTTTGGCAGCTGGGAAGGATTCAGGACAAGGTGCAGTAGTGTTGGAGGTTGTCCCACCGCCACGCCTCCAAAATGCTACTACTGGTTGTGACACACCTCTCTCCTCCACCCCCTCCTCTTCTTCTTCCTCCATGGCCTCTTCCTGTGGTTTGTCCTATGAACCAGCGGTGCTCCGTAGCCATTCACGGGGCTACGCAAGTACGCAGGCAAAAAGATGCCATGCCGTGCTTGCGCTGGTGTGTTTGGGGGACAGAAGCCACACTGGGGCAGAGGTCCTGTCTGCTCTGCAGGGCCAGGCCGAGAGGTGGTTGACGCCACGCCAGCTTAAGCCAGGAATGGTGGTTTGCGACAATGGCACCAACCTCCTCTCCGCCCTCCGACAGGGACAACTGACCCATGTGCCCTGTGTGGCTCACGTCCTTAACCTGGTGGTGCAGCGCTTCTTGGGCAGGTACCCGGGCTTACAGGATGTCCTGAGGCAGGCCAGGAAAGTCTGTGTGCATTTCCGCAGATCTTATAATGCCAGTGCTCGCCTGGCTGAGCTGCAAAAGGAGTTGAACCTGCCCAAGAACCGCCTTATATGTGACATGCCCACCAGGTGGAACTCAACGTTGGCCATGCTGCAGCGGCTGCACACGCAGCAGAGGGCCATCAATGAGTACCTGTGCGACTACGGCACCAGGACAGGGTCAGGGGAGCTTGGTTTTTTTTCTCCACGCCAGTGGGGCATGATCAGGGATGCATGCACTGTCCTGGCACCATTTGAGGAGGCCACGAGGATGGTGAGCAGTGACAGTGCATGCATCAGTGACACTGTACCTCTTGTCCACCTGTTGGAGCACACGCTGCGTGGAATAATGGACAGGGCACTTGAGGCAGAACAGAGGCAGGAAGAGGAGGACTTCCTTGCCTCTCAAGGCCCCCTTTACCCAGACAGTGTTCCTTCTGTCCCACCCATCGCACAGGAGGAGGAGGAGGAGGAGGAGGAGGAGGAGGAGGATTGTGTCAGCATGGAGGTGGAGGCTGGCACTCAGCATCATCAGCAGCAGTCTTTTAGGGATGATTTACAGTCCCAAGAAACCAGTGGACTTGTACGTGGCTGGGAGGAGGTGGCTGCGGATCATGTCGTCCTTAGTGACCCAGAGGACTCCGGAGCGAATGCCTCAGCAAACCTACGCTGCATGGCCTCCCTGATCCTGCAAAGTCTGCGGAAGGATCCTCGTATTCTTCGGATCAAGGAGAGGGACCATTACTGGCTGGCCACTCTCCTTGATCCACGGTACAAGGGTAAGGTTGCGGACCTTATGTTACCGTCGCAGAGGGAGCAGAGGATGAGACAACTCCGGGAGGCCTTGCAGAAAGGTCTGTGCAACGCGTTCCCAGAGACTGGGAGGTTGCAAACTCCTGGTCCTGGACAACGAGTTGCTGAGGCTTCGGCCAGTCAAAGAAGGAGCGGTGGGGAAGGTGGCCGTCTGACCGATGCGTTCAGACAATTCTTTAGTCCGCAGCCCCAAAGTATGATCGGTTCCAGCAACCATCGCCAGCGTCTGATAAACATGGTGCAGGAATATCTAGGGGCAAGGTCAGACTTGGACACCTTCCCCACCGAAAATCCTCTGGCTTACTGGGTCTTGAGGATGGATCACTGGCCAGAGCTTGCACAGTATGCAATTGAGCTACTGGCCTGTCCTGCATCCAGCGTTCTTTCGGAACGCACATTCAGTGCTGCTGGAGGATTTGTCACGGATCACAGGGTGCGCCTGTCCACCGACTCGGTTGATCGACTGACTTTCATCAAGATGAACCAGTCTTGGATCACCACCAGCTACCACACACCTGATGCTGATATAACAGACTAATTGATTTTAACATGTCACATCCCTTCAAGACTGATGCTGATGCTGAGTGCCTGTGCTGTTATGTTGACTGGCTATCCTCCTCCTCCGAGTCCTCAATGATACGATTGATGATGATAGCTTGTAAGATCATTTTTGTTTATGGGTGCCGCCACCAGTGCCTAACGCCCAATTTTTCAGCCCCTGTTTAACAGGGGCGTGTAATTACAATTTTTGAAGCAATACTTTGCAACAGGGCTCATTGCTGTGCTCCAAGTACAGTATCTGTGAGGAGTTGCAGTGTTGTGCCACCAGTGCCTAACGCCCAATTTTTCAGCCCCTGTTTAACAGGGGCGTGTAATTACAATTTTTGAAGCAATACTTTGCAACAGGGCTCATTGCTGTGCTCCAAGTACAGTATCTGTGAGGAGTTGCAGTGTTGTGCCACCAGTGCCTAAGGCCCAATTTTTCAGCCCCTGTTTAACAGGGGCGTGTCATTACAATTTTTGAAGCAATACTTTGCAACAGGGCTCATTGGTGTGCTCCAAGTACAGTATCTGTGAGGAGTTGCAGTGTTGTGCCACCAGTGCCTAAGGCCCAATTTTTCAGCCCCTGTTTAACAGGGGCGTGTCATTACAATTTTTGAAGCAATACTTTGCAACAGGGCTCATTGCTGTGCTCCAAGTACAGTATCTGTGAGGGGTTGCAGTGTTGTGCCACCAGTGCCTAAGGCCCAATTTTTCAGCCCCTGTTCAACAGGGGCATGTAATTACAATTCTTGATCTAATAATTCACAGCAGGGCCCATTGCTGCACCCACCAAGAGTAACTGTCAGGGCTTACAGTGTTGTGGCACCAGCACCACCATCAAAGGCCCAATTTTTACTACCACTGTTCAACAATTATATGTAATTAAAATTCCTGATATAATAGTTGACAGCAGGGCGTTCCAGCACCAACCAAGAGTAACTGTGAGTGCTTACAGTGTTGTGCCAACACCAACAACTAAGGGGCCTATTTCTGCAGAGTATATACGGCAGGTCCCTACTTTCAAACATCCAACTTACAAACGACTCCTACTTGCAAACGCAAGAAGACAACAGGAAGTGAGAGGAAATCTACCACTAGGAAGGAAAATTCTCTCCTGTAAGAATAAATATGGGAGAAAGGTGTCTCCTCTGTACTGATGCTTTATCAGCAATCCTTGTTTCAAGAAAAACACCACATTTCAAAAACAGTTGTCATTGGGACGGAAAGTGAGGTGAAATGTTCTGAACAGGGGCACAGACAGCAAAACAAATGTTACAGGGGTGATAACCCTTACCTATGTTTTCCAAAAAGTTTAAAAATAGATTTTTGGTCTGGAGCTACACTTCAACAATGTACCTGTTCAAAATTACAAACAGACTCTACATAAGAACAAACCTACAGTCCCTGTCTTGTATGCACCGCCTGTATAGGGCTGTTCAGAGTATATAGGGCCTTTTTTATTTTATGTGCGGGGTTCCCCTTAATATCCATACAAGACCCAAAGGGGCTGGTAATGGGCTGGGGTAGGGGGGGGGTCATGGGGTAGCTATGCCATTTTTCTTAAAGAATTTCATCCATATTACCGGGACCAGACATTACATTAAAGCCGCAAGCAGTTTTAAATGGCTTTTTTTTCCTTTAGAAGTGTCATTTTGTGCAGGGACAGTTCTAAACACGGGAAACACGTGGCACTTCACAGGCATACTTTAGACACCCCCCAGGTACGATATTTAAAGGAATATTTGACTTTTTTTTTTCACTTTATGCATCATTAAAATGACTGCTCCCGAAAAACGACCGTTTTTAAAACTTCTTTTTGCATTGATACATGTCCCCTGGTGCAGAACCCGGGTTCCCAAACCCTTTTTAGGACAATAACATGCATAATAGTTGTTATAATTAGCACTTTAGAATTCGAACGTTCGCATCCATTGTATTTAATAGGGTTCTAATGTTCGTTCGAACTTTCGGTCCGTTCGCGGGTTCTGGTGCGAACCGAACCCGGGGGTGTTCGGCTCATCACTATTCATAAGGATCAGGATTGGTCTTGAATGTATAGGTATGCTTAATCCACAGGGGATACACTATAAAGATAAAGTATTTGCAACTGTTAAATTTGTATGCTTAATGAATATATCTGCACTCTTTAGATTGCTTCACAAGTGCTCCTGCAGAAGGATTCCCGAATTGTGTCAAGCTTACATATGAACTGTGCATGAAATCTATACATGTTGTGAACCTCTAAGTGGAGAGTATTTTTATTTATTTTTTGGAGAGTATTTTTTTTTTTTTCCATTAAATGTTTTTATTGAAGGAAACAATTTACAGATATCACAGAAATATCCACAGTAACATCAAGAGATACAAATCAAAGGAGCTCTGGCTCCACAAATGACAAACAAACGTAGCAAGGTCTGGGCAGCATACTAGCATACACCATACATAGCCTCCCCTCGCCTACTAAGAGAGAAATGCTTCATAATCGGTGAGGGGACCTGCCCTATTGAATACAACCGATGGTTTGAAATATACCATCGGAAAAATAGCACCTCAGGACCCTTGCCACTGTAGTTCAGAGCCTAGTTTTATAGGCTAAATGCAATCTAGGGATCTGCAAATTCAGAAGAGTAAGGGCGTAGGGGTCACTAACCGTGACCCCAGCCCCCATGCTCTCCGCCTGTCAGGGTCATACATAAGGTAAGGAAAAGAAAAGAGGAAAGATCAGAAAGGGCTCAAGAGTAAGGAGGAGGGGGATGGGCAAGAGAAAGGGAGACAAAACAACACAAAAAAAGGGGGGGGGGAGAAGGGGAGGGCATAAGGAACGCTCCACTGAAATGCGGAAGCTTGAAGAGGGGGTGGGGTAACCACCAGCTACCCTCTCCGTTCATTCCATCTCAAGGTGAGAACTCACACCTGAAATCGTGGACCAGCCTCTGTTAAATCAAAGCTACTTCGCAGAGCCCTAATCAATCCACATTCAGCATGAGAGTCTGGTATTCTGCAGAGTTCCGGAATTTTAACCAGTCAACCCACATAGTAGTGAAAGTAGAAATGCTATCTTGAGCACCGTGAATTAGTTCCTCTATCGCTGCAATACGGTTAAGGCGTGTCAACCATTCTTTTATCGACGGAGGCAACGTATCCCTCCAGTGGACGGGAACACAGTCTGGCTGCATTGACCATATGGATCGCAACCGAGGTGCGGTATGTCTTTTTGGAAATTTTAGAAAGGTGGAGAAGGTACTGCGCTGGTGAAAACTCCAGGGGTAGCGAGGAGACTATAGTCGTCACGTCAGTAGGGCTGAATTAATGGACACTCCCACCACACATGGAGGAAAGTACCCAAGTCCCTTCCACATCTCCAGCACCGATCTGACACAGTCGGGCAAAATTTGTGGACGAGATCCGGTGTCCTGTACCACCGCGTTCTGATCTTGTACCCATTTTCCTGAGCGTTCACATTGAGCGAACCTTTATGGATATACCAATGGACCCTTTCCCAGCTCTTCGTCTCAATAGATCTGTCCAGCCGGGCATCCCAAAAGATTTGTTCCGCATCCATGGAAGTAAAAGGTTGTCTGAACATAGATGCGTATAGCATCGAAATTACATGCCTCTGGGGGGGATGGGCCTGAATACAAGGACTCAAATGTCGTAGCCGGTTTCATAAAGCAGCTTCTGGTTTCCGGGCTGTCCAGAAAGTGCTTTATCTGAAGATAGGTGAAGAAGGGGAAAGTTTTGGTCGGGGATAGTGACTCTAGCTCTCTGAGTGAGGAACCTATCCCTATTCCCAGAGAAAGTGTTTGGCTAACATATCTGCGCGTGACCATTCTAGAGCTAGAAAGGCTCCCTCCAACCCTGGTGTGAAGTCAGGGTTCCCCTTAATGGGAGCGAGCTTGTATTCCTTGCGGTGTATGGCAACCCCCTTTATATCAGGATTTTCCCGAATGCAGCGAAGGAGCGGTTCCAGTGTGAGGATGTACAGGGTGGGGGACACGGGGCAGCCTTGCCTAGCGCCGTTGTGGATGGAGAAGGTCTCCGACAAGTGGCCATTAACCCAGACCCGGGCCCGTGGATTCGTGTACAGTGCTCCAATATAAGTCTGCATTCTGGACCCCAGGCCCAGAGCCTCTAAAACAGAATCCATGTAGTCCCAGGTCACTCGAACAAAGGCCTTCTCTGCATCCATCGACAGAAGCCCTCATGCTTGGAAGAAGTAAGCCAATGATGTATGTTGAGGGCCTTGATGGTATTATCCCTGGCTTCCCTGCCAGGGATGAATCCGACCTGGTCAAGCCCTACCCATGATGGGACATGATGCACAAGTCAGTTCGCAAGTATCTTGGAAAATATTTTTACGTCAACATTGAGAAGCGAGATCGGCCTATAGTTCGCTACATCCGAGGGGTCTTTAGTTGCCTTAGGTATCACCGAAATGTAAGCTTCTAGCAGGGTACTAGATTTGCCAGTGGAACCTGCTAGAGAGTTGAAGGCTCTGATAAAACCTGGCGCCAGGAGTTCTGTGAAGCATTTGTAGTACTGTGCAGTGAAGCCATCAGGCCCTGGGCTTTTGCCAGGTTTCATGGCTTTCAAAGCTGCAGTCCATTCTTCCGACGACAACGGCGCATCTAAGGATTGCTGGTCTTCCATTGACAATGCCTGAGGTGAATATTTGTTTAGGAAGTCCTTGATCAGGGTTGCCCGTGCATCTGATGAGACGGCAACCTCTTCGCTTGTCCTAATGTTATACAGTTTGCTGTAAAAATCTTTTGAACTGTCGTGCAATATCCTCATTCTTGGTATGAATCCCACCATGCCTATCCCTCACCTGATGGATGGTTGAAGCAAGAACATGTTTCTGCATGAATCTTGCAAGCAATCTGCCAGGTTTGTTTCCCTGCTCATAGAACAATTTTTGGGATAACATAAAACGCTTCCGAGCTCCTTTTATATAGTTCCTCACGCAGGAGAATCCTAGTATCCGCTAATTCGGTTGCTACCCCAATTGTCAACGAGCATTTGTGTTGTGCTTCCAGTTTGGAGATCTTCCTTACCAGGGACTGGATGAGAGCTCTGCGTTCCCTCTTTCTCTTAGCTGCCAAGGACAGAAGGTGTCCTCTGACAACACATTTATGGGCTTCCCATAAGGTCATGAGGGAGACATCTGGGGTGTCGTTATGACAGAAGTATTCACTAATGGCTTGTTTGAGGGTTACAACTTCCGCAAGATCCGTAAGAAGGGAGGCATCAAGCCTCCAAATCTTAGTGGACGTCTCCCCCTGTGGGAATCGCAAGGTCAAGGTGACCGGGTGGTGATCGGATAGGACCATATTTTCAATTGTCGCCCAACATACAGACAGCAAATCCTTCTGGGAGATAAAGATGTAATCCAGCCGAGAGTATCGCTGGTGGGGGGATGAAAAGAATGTGTAATCTCTACCCCGGGGGTTTAGAGTGCGCCACGTATCGTGAAGAGCCAGAGAAGCTAGCCCCAATTTAGCCTGTCGCAGAGCTGAGAAAGGAAGGGACGAAGTTCCCGTGGAAGTGTCAAGGGTCGGGTCAAGAGCCAGGTTGAAGTCTCCCAAAAGTAGGAGACCGGACTTGAAAGATGTTAGCTTCAGCAGTATCTCTTTCAAGAAGGAGACTTGTTTAGAATTCGGGCAATATATGTTGACGAGCGTAATCTGTTTGTCCTTCCACAGCCCTTTAAGGAAGATGAATCTACCTTCCGGATCAACTACTTGGTCCGTGAGTTGGAATGCTACCCCCTTTGTCTTGGAGCCAGCACATGTTGCATGAAACGCATCTGGATATGTCTTATTGGTAAGGCGTTGAATGGCGTTGGATTTAAAATGAGTTTCTTGAAAAAAGACAATTTGGGCTCTTTGTCTATGGGCCTATGCCATGAAGCTGGTGTGCTTCTCAGGAACATTGAAGCCTTTGGCATTGACAGAGAAAACCTTGAGCGATAGAGAAGTAGTGGAGTGCATCATGGACGCAATGTAGGCGTATCAGAGACGGTGTCAACTACGTCCAACTACCACAAATGGAGAGGGTAAGTAGGAGGAAGAGGAGACAGCAACAAAAACGACAACACGAAGAGAAAAAAAAGAAGGGGGGAGGGAGGGGGGAGTAAAAGGGAATTGGGGGGGGAGCAGCAAGAGTAGAGGAAGAAAACAGAAACAGAAAACAGGGAAGAGACAATAAAGAGAGCAGAGATACGTCTATCCCTACCCCGTCTAAGAGAAGATGGTGATTAAACCGAAATACCTTCCCTATCTGGAAAGAGGCCCCAACTATGGGGTCTGTAAGGGTAATACCGGAGGTAGTCCCAGTCCTGCTAGACTACCTAGAAAATCGGAGGGTATCCTGAAGGCTGGATATACCCTACTCAGTCGGGGGATTCAAGAGGGGGACCTGCCTCTCCTGAGGTGGGAACAAGGACTAGCAACCAAACTTTCTATAAGCCCCCGTCCAGAATCTCCAGACACAAAGCAGAGCTATTTCAGGAGAATACCCTCGGATAAAAGTCCGGGCAAGGGGGCCCACCTCCAGAACCCGCCCACTCAAGAGCGGCAGACCTCCGGCGATGTCCCCCCCACCCACAAAAAAATAACGCCAATCCCCAGAAACAGATCCTGGGCATAACACCACTTCTACAAGTTCCCACCCTCCACAATCCTAATGCCTAGGTTGAGGAAGACTGCAATAGTCCCAGCACTTCCGGGCACCCACCTAAGGAGTGTGGCACGGGTGCGGGACCCTTGTGGTCTATAGCCCTCCGAAACCGGCCCCTGAAAGTACAACAAAGTACAACAAATAAAAAAAATAAAAAAAACAGGAACAAAAACAAGGGGGCAATCCGGCTATTCCGGGTCCAGGGACTCCCAAAGACCCTTGATCAAGTTATGCAACATTAAACCAGAGCAGCAAACCAAAATGTGTATACAAAGGAAACAGAGAGATAACCTACATAAATGAGAATGAGAACACTCTGAGCATGTGTTTTAGCATTAACCTGAAAGGGGATCACCCTCGAAACAAAAAGGGGGGCCCCCTCAGCCAATCCACCACCATGTGAAAGCAAGGAAATTCTTTCCCCCAGGTCCTACGTACTTCGGGTAAGACCCGAATGCCAGGAAGTTGGGCGCCTGCAGAGTTCTACAGAGGGCTAATCCCCCGTGTCCCCCAGGCCCCGCCCAAATCCGGGTCAGTACCCTGAAGGGCACGGAGGGCACACCCCCATGTCACAGGAGAACCAGCGTGTAATAGCGCTAAGTCCCATATCTCCACCACTCTCCCCATATAGAATAACATCAGCAAACTCAGTGGCACAATTACTATATAGTCACGGTAGGGGGGAGGGAGAGGGGGAGGGTACACTGTGGGTGGGAGATGCAAGGATAGGGGAAGGGAGGGGGGGTGAGGGAGAAGAGCAAAAATGGGGGAGGGGGAAGTGTAAGGGTGGGGGAGCAAGAGGCAGACACATTATCCAATATAGCTGTAATTCTATCAATGAAGCAAGTGACAGTGCATCATATCTGGTACGGGTGCCTGTGTGGTAAGATCATAATGACCAACTAGCAGTGTGATATCTGTTCAGCAACATAGAACTGGAAATCAAGTGGGTGAAGCATTAGGCAATGACAATGATCCCCATATAGCACATCACCAGCATACAAGTAAAGTCAGGCACTAAAGCAGAAGGGGGGGAGCAAATCTGTGAGGGAAAAGCCCCCTCCGGATCCTCGTGCTGCAATGCTTAGGGTTGTGGCAGTCTGTTCATTCACAATAGCACATTGCAATCCAGTTCAGCTGTCCCATACCCCAAAGCATGGGGTCAAACCACAAGGCAGCCATCAGGAGCTAGGTCTATCCACACGCAGGCTGTAGTCTATGCATTCAATCAGGTCAAGAAGGGGAAGAAAAACAAAAATAGGGGAAGGAGGGAAGAGGGAGACTCACTGCAAGGGGAGTCTGGAACGACTATACAGTTAGCAATAGCAGTCTAAGTTCACTTGAAGAGGAGGGGGGATGAGCGGAAGGAGACCGGGATCAGCTTACCAGGCCCCATTAGTGATCAGAACGCTCCGTCCGCCGCTGAACAGACGACGACGACTGTCTTCTGTCTCCATGTCTCCCTGCGCACCGGGTGGGGTGACATCGGAGGACCTTCGTCTTCTTCTCTGCCGATTCCTCTTTGAGCGTGGGGCATGGTCAGACTGGGCGTTGATCCAGGGGTCCGGCTGAAAAAAAACACCATACCAGTCAGGGACGCTGACTGCAGGGATGCCCAGGGAGTCACAGAACTGTGGTAAGTCTGCAGGCGTCCTCAGGGATGCTGTACGATTTCCCATAGTAGCCTGGAGACAGAAGGGAAACTTCCACCGATGGACTATCCGCATGTCTCTTAGGACCTGTAGGAGAGGTCGCAAGTCCCTGCAAAGTAATGGCGGACAGATCCTGGAGCAATTGGATGCGAACTCCCTCGTATTCCACATTGGCTTGATTGCGTGCCAAGCGCAGTATGTCCTCTTTCTGGAGAAAGTTTACCAGACAGCAAACAGTGTCCCTAGGTGGGTCATTCTCTCTGCCCCTGGGCCGAAGAGCTCTGTGGCATCTCTCCATTTCTACCGGAGCGTCGGGCCAAGTAGTGTATTGAAGATTGCCCATATTGCTTGCTGCAATTGTTGGGGCCCCTCCACGGACTCTGGGATCCCCCTGATACGTAGGTTATGTCTCCTTCCCCTGTTGTCCAGGTCCTCCATATGCCTGTGCATGTCTATGAGATGCTGGGCATGTGAGGTGGAGGCTCTCTGGACTTGTTGTATAGAGGCCTCATGTGTCATGGCGACTGACTCCACGCGGTCCATCCTAGTGGCCACTGCTCTGATCTCCCCCTTCAGGTCGGAGATCGCTGCAAACATGGCACTCTTGATTTCCAAGGCAACTTGTTGCAAGTCTGCCAAGCACAGGGGAGCAGAGGGGTATCTGGTGTTCTTACCTTGTGGGGGTCCTGTGTATGTAGCGGAGGAAGCTGCAGGTAGGTCCGTACTCGAGTCCTGAGAAGTGGCCTGCGAGTCCGCCGGCTGCGAGCGGAACATCGCAGGGATGGTTGTGTGGCCGGGTCTGTCTGTGACCGGGTGGTTGGCTGACACTTCCCGGTTATCTTGGCACTTGAGAACCAAGGAATTCCACAAATTAAAGCAAGTCTGGAGATCTGGGCGGCGGAGCTCTCCTACTATGCTGCCATCTCGCTCCGTTGCCAGGCCACGCCCTGGAGAGTATTTTTAACCGGTTAAGGACCAGCTCCTGTACATATACGTCAGCAGAATGGCACCGACAGGCAAATCTGCGTATATTTACGTGCGCGCGGGTCGCGCGGACTCGATGTCCGCCGGTGTCCCGCGATCTGGTCACAGAGCTGAAGAACGGGGAGATGCCAGTGTAAACACAGCATCTCCTGTTCTGCCTAGTGACATGTCACTGATCGTCTGCTCCCTCTCATTGGGAGCAGTGATCAGTGACCTGTCACTCGTAGCCACGCCCCCTAATAGTTAAAATCACTCCCTAAGACACACTTAACCCCTTTATTGCCCCCTAGTGGTTAACCCCTTCACTGCCAGTCATATTTACACAGTAACCATTTTTATAGCACTGATCGCTGTATAAATGTGAATGGTCCCAAAATAGCTCCAAAAGTGTCCGATGTGTCCGCCATAATGTCGCAGTCACAATAAAAATCGCTGTTTGCCGCCATTACTAGTAAAAAAAAAAATATTACTAAAAATGCCATAAAACTATCCCTATTTTGTAGACACTATAACTTTTGCGCAAACCAATCAATAAACGCTTATTGCGATTTTTTTTTTTTTTTTTTTTTTAAATATGTAGAAGATTATGTATCGGCCTAAACTGAGGATTTTTTTTTCTTTTTTTTATAGATTTTTTGGGGATATTTATTATAGCAAAAAGTAAAAAATATTGCTTTTTTTTTCAAAATTGTCGCTCTATTTTTGTTTATAGCGCAAAAAATTAAAACCGCAGAGGTGATCAAATACCACCAAAAGAAAGCTCTATTTGTGGGAAAAAAAGGACGTTCATTTTGTTTGGGAACCACGTCGCACGACCGCGCAATTGTCAGTTAAAGCGACGGAGTGCCAAATCGCAAAAAGTGCTCTGGTCTTAGGCCAGCCAAATGGTTCGAGGCTGAAGTGGTTAATATATTTTGTAAAGTTTTAAAGGAATTAAATAAGTGTTTTTTTTATACTCAATGTTTTTATATATGTCCACATAAAGTCCTATGATTTTGAATGTTCCCATAGTATATATGACATACAGTCATGCTCGAAATTGTTGGCACCCCAGAAATTTTTCCAGAAAATCAAGTATTTCTCACAGAAAAGTATTGCAGTAACACATGTTTTGCTATACACATGTTTATTCCCTTTGTGTGTATTGGAACAAATCAAAAAAAGGGAGGAAAAAAAGCAAATTGGACATAATGTCACACAACTTCAAAAATGGACTGCTCAAAATTCTTGGCACCCTTAACTTAATATTTGGTTGCACACCCTTTGGAAAAAATAACTGAAATCAGTCGCTTCCTATAACCATCAATAAGCTTCTTACGCCTCTCACCCAGAATTTTGGACCACTCTTCCTTTGCAAACTGCTCCAGGTCTCTCTTATTGGAAGGGCGCCTTTTCCCAACAGCAATTTTAAGATCTCTCCACAGGTGTTCAATGGGATTTAGATCTGGACTCACTGCTGGCCACTTTAGAGCTCTCCATCGCTTTGTTGTCATCCATTTCTGGGTGCTTTTTGACATATGTTTGGGGTAATTTTCCTGCTGGAAGACCCAAGATCTCGGATGCAAACCCAGCTTTCTGACACTGGGCTCTACAGTGCGATCCAAAATCCTTTATTAATCCTCAGATTTCATGATGCCTTGCACACATTTAAGGCACCCAGTGCCAGAGTCAGCAAAACAACCCCAAAACTTCAATGAACCTCCACCATATTTCACTGTAGGTACTGTGTTCTTTTCTTTGTAGGCCTCATTCTGTTTTTGGTAAACAGTAGAATGATGTGCTTTACCAAAAAGCTCTATCTTGGTCCCATCTGTCCAGAAGACGTTTTCCCAGAAGGATTTTGGCTTACTCAAGTACATTTTGGCAAACTGTAGTCTTGCTTTTTTATGTCTGTGTCAGTAGTGGGTTCCTCCTGGGTATCCTGCCATAGCGTTTCATTTCATTTAAATGTCGACGGATAGTTCGCGCTGACACTGATGTTCCCTGAGCCTGCAGGACAGCTTGAACTTCTTTGGAACTTGTTTGGGGCTGCTTATCCACCATCCGGACTATCCTGCGTTGCAATCTTTCATCAATTTTTCTCTTCCGTCCACGCCCAGAGAGATTAGCTACAGTGCCATGGGTTGCAAACTTCTTGATAATGTTGCGCACTGTGGACAAAGGCAAATCTAGATCTCTGGTGATTGACTTGTAACCTTGAGATTGTTTGTTTATTTTTTCACAATTTTGGTTCTCAAGTCCTCAGACAGTTCTCTTTTTCTCTTTCTGTTGTCCATGCTTAGTGTGGCACACACAGACACACAATGCAAAGACTAAGTGAACTTCTCTCCTTTTTATCTGCTTTCAGGTTTTTTTTTTATATTGCCCACACCTGTTACTTGCCCCAGGTGAGTTTAAAGGAGCATCACATGCTTGAAACAATCTTATTTATCCACAATTTTTAAAGGGTGCCAAGAATTTTGAGCAACCCATTTTTGAAGTTTTATGTGACATTATGTTCAATTTGCTTTTTTTCCTCCCTTTTTTTGATTTGTTCCAATACACACAAAGGGAATAAACATGTGTATAGCAAAACATGTGTTACTGCAATACTTTTCTGTGAGAAATACTTGATTTTCTGGAAAAAATTCTGGGGTGCCAACAATTTCGAGCATGACTGTATATAGCACACACAGTTTGGGTTCGCAGCCACGTAGAAATGCTCTTAAAATTACATTCAACCCATGCGTTGCCACCGATGTATGTCGGCAGCAGCAGGGGGTTTTACACACACCCGGCTGCATGTAAATCTGACAAACTGATTACTTCCACAGACCCTGAGTAGTACAGCCCAAGGCCGTGAGTTATGGGGGGGGGGGGCTGAAGGAGCAGGAACCCTGGGCACAGTGACTTTCTATGTTGGAAGCAGCAGCCTATAGAGCATTCAGCTGAGAAGAGAGCCCACCCTCTACTCTTCCATCCTTCACCACTAGGGATGAGCTTCGAGTTCGAGTCGAACTCATGTTCGACTCGAACATTGCCTGTTCGCCCGTTCGCCGAACAGCGAACAAATTGGGGTGTTCGCGGCAAATTCGAAAAATCTATGGGAGAAATCTAAAGTGCTAATTATAAAGGCTTATATGCAAGTTATTGTCCTAAAAAGTGTTTGGGGACCGGGGTCCTGCCCCAGGGGACATGTATCAATGCAAAAAGAAGTTTTAAAAACAGACGTTTTTTCGGGAGCAGTGATTTTAATAATGCTTAAAATGAAAAAATAAAAGTGAAATATTCCTTTAAATTTCGTACCTGGGGGGTGTGTATGATATGCATGTGAAGTGGTGCATGTTTCCCGTGCTTAGAACTGTCCCTGCAAAAAATGTCATTTTTGAAAGAAAAAAAGTCTTTTAAAACTGACTCGCGGCTATTAATGAATTGTCGGCTCCCGGCAATACATACAAAAGTCATTGATAAAAAAAAAAAAAAAAAGCGTGGGGGTTCCTCAGAATTCAATTACCAGGCCCTTCAGGTCTGGAATGGATATTAAGGGGAACCCCGCCGCAAATTAAAAAAAAATTTGATGTGGGGTTCCCCCAAATATCCATTCCAGGCCCTTCAGATCTGGCATGGATTTTAAGGGGAACTCCACCCCAAATTTTAAAAAGATGGCGTGGAGTCCCCCTAAAAATCCATACCAGACCCCTTATCCGAGCACGCAACCTGGCCGGCCGCAGGGGAAAAGGGGGGGACGAGAGCGGCCCCCCCTCCCTCCTGAACCGTACCAAGCCACATGCCCTCAACATGGGGAGGATGTCCCCATGTTGATGGGGACAAGGGCCTCATCCCCACAACCCTTGCCCGGTGGTTGTGGGGGTCTGCGGGCGGGGGGCTTATCGGAATCTGGAAGACCCCTTTAACAAAGGGGACCCCCAGATCCCGCCCCCCCCTATGTGAATTGGTAAGGGGTACATTGTACCCCTACCATTTCACGAAGAAAGCGTAAAAAAATGTTTTAAAAAAAAACACACAAACACCTTGAAAAAGTCCTTTATTTAAAATAATAAAAAATAAAAAAACATTCCAGCGCTGAAATCCAGTGTCCCGCGGCGATCCCGATGTCCAGCGCTGTCCTTCATTGGTTGTGCCTGAGCGGACCTGATGGGGAACTCCCTCTCAGTATTTTAAATGTATAGACCCGCCCCTTCTAAAGTTCCCCATCAGGTCCGCTCCCTCGGTATGTCGGACCCGCCTACGTCATTGGCTTGAGCGGGGAACTTCCTTCACTGTGTAATTTAAATTTACATAGTGAAGGAAGTTCCCCACTCAAGCCAATGACGTAGGCGGGTCCGACATACCGAGGGGGCGGACCTGATGGGGAACTGCTCTCACTTTGGCAATACATGTATAGACCCGCCCCTTCTCATGTTCCGCATCTGGTCCGCTGAGTGGACCTGATGGGGAACTTTAGAAGGGGCGGGTCTATACATTTAAAATACTGAGAGGGAGTTCCCCATCAGGTCCGCTCAGGCACAACCAATAAAGGACAGCGCTGGACATCGGGATCGCCGCGGGACACTGGATTTCACCGCTGGAATGTTTTTTGTTTTTTTTTAAATAAAGGACTTTTTCAAGGTGTTTGTGTTTTTTTTAAACATTTTTTTACGCTTTCTTCGTGAAATGGTAGGGGTACAATGTACACCTTACCAATTCACATAGGGGGGGGCCGGGATCTGGGGGTCCCCTTTGTTAAAGGGGTCTTCCAGATTCCGATAAGCCCCCCGCCCGCAGACCCCCACAACCACCGGGCAAGGGTTGTGGGGATGAGGCCCTTGTCCCCATCAACATGAGGACATCCTCCCCATGTTGAGGGCATGTGGCCTGGTACGGTTCAGGAGGGAGGGGGGGCCGCTCTCTCGTCCCCCCCTTTTCCCCTGCGGCCGGCCAGGTTGCGTGCTCGGATAAGGGGTCTGGTATGGATTTTTAGGGGGACTCCACGCCATTTTTTTTTTAAATTTGCAGCAGGGTTCCCCTTAATATCCATTCAAGACCTGAAGGGCCTGGTAATTGAATTCTGGGGAACCCCCACGCTTTTTTTTTTTTTTTTTTTATCAATGACTTTTGAATGTATTGCCGGGAGCCGACAATTCATTAATAGCCGCAAGTCAGTTTTAAATGACTTTTTTTCTTTCAAAAATGACATTTTTTGCAGGGACAGTTCTAAGCACGGGAAACATGCACCACTTCACATGCATATCATACACACCCCCCAGGTACGAAATTTAAAGGAATATTTCACTTTTATTTTTTCATTTTAAGC
Source organism: Rana muscosa (assembly GCA_029206835.1). Taxonomy (NCBI): domain Eukaryota; kingdom Metazoa; phylum Chordata; class Amphibia; order Anura; family Ranidae; genus Rana; species Rana muscosa. The sequence continues at coordinate 45,075,693 of CM055118.1, forward strand.
ATTATTAAAATCACTGCTCCTGAAAAAACGGCAGCTTTTAAAACTTTTTTTTGCATTGATACATGTCCCCTGGGGCAGGACCCGGGTCCCCAAACACTTTTTAGGACAATAACTTGCATATCAGCCTTTATAATTAACACTTTAGATTTTGAACGTTCGAGTCCATTGTATTTAATAGGGTTCTAAAGTTTACACGAACATTTTGTCTGTTCGCAGGTTCTGGTGCGAACCGAACAGGGGGGTGTTCGGCTCATCCCTGTTCACCACTGACGTGCCTTTCTGCCTGGAGACTTCCTATCCTGACAGGAGGAGCCCCAGCAGAGGAACAGTGATGTCTCTGGTGGTGAGTTCTATTATCTGCACAAGTTGCATACTTAGGGGGATTCTGGGTGTGGTTTGCACCAGGTACCTGCACTCTGGCTACCTAGCCTTTTTTTCTGTTTTGTTGCACTTCACCACTGTAAGAGAGGCAGATACAGCGTGGTCGTGCTAGTATCATAGAGCCCAACTGCAGAAGATGATAGGGAGAAGGGGTACAGTATGGCATCTTTGCCCTTGTCCCTGCACTGCTGCAGACATCCCCCCATCATAATCCCCCTGCAATACTTCCCAGAGCCAGGACCCTTATAGTGAGTGTTTCTGGGTAGAGGAGTAAAGCCAGGGAATATCCATTAGCTGATCTTCCCTAGCTAGAATTAACATGGAAGTTAAATGCATTATGTTACTTCTGGGTTCGGCTATCACGTTTCCTGACCAGCATGACCTGCACTCCATTAGCTTCAATAGAAGGCAGGTAAGACATCAGGGGTTGAATAGACCCCTGATAGATCATTAAAGAGAACCTGTCTAAACAAAATGCCATTGCATAAGGGACTCAAGTGAAAAAAGAGAAAAATAAATCAAAGTTACATCCAAGCACTTAAAACCTACACATGTTACATACTGATACTCATGTCCGGGTGAGGTCCTGTATAAAAAGCTGTAAGTGGATGACCTGTAGGAGCTTTAAAGGGTTACCTATGAAAAATGTTGGGTACCGAAGTTCATTGCTGTTTCACAAGCACATGCAGTTTGAAGGTTTGACATGTTATCTATTTACTCAGTGCAACTTTATACTGTACCAAAAATGGGTCATATATTGGGGTTGATTTACTAAAGGCAAATAGACTTTGCACTTTGCAAAGTGCAGTTGCATTATGAAAGTGCAATTGCTCCAGAGCTAAGTAAATGAGGTAAGGCTTCACTTTGCAAACAATACCCAATCATCTGCAAGGATTTTTTTTTTTTAAAAACAGCATTTTTTCTTGCACATGATTGGATGATGAAAGTCAGCAGAGCTTTTGCTCTGGAGCAACAGCACCCGTCTCATTACCTTTAGTAAATTAACCGCAAAACATGGCAAAGATAATCATTTTCAATATATGGTATATTAACAAATCTAACGCAGACAAAATAACTTATATTGCGTGACGCTAAATTCTTAATTTTGGTAATAAAAGTGTTTATAACACAAATTCTTAATATTATAGAATATACCAAGTCAAAAGGAAACTTTAAGAAAGTGATATCTTTCTTATTGAAGTGGTGGAAGCACAAACTACAGTATTATAAAGACATTTCTCCTCTAGATTCTCCATGTTATATAAGAAGTTGGTAAGAAATTCAACCAAGCCAACCTAAGAGTTAACAATTAATTTTAGGTGGAGATAATAATATTAATAACAATAAAGAACAAAGGTATACTCACAAGACGAAAAAGTAAACTCCATGCACAAAACCAACATGCAGATAGTCAATTCATTGATCGGCCACATCTGTACTTTCTGCTGCTGCTCTGTGGGCAGCACAAAATTGCAGATGTGGGTTACTGGAATCCTTCCAGCTTACTACTTAAGTGCAGTTAATGTGCTGGATACCTGTGCAAGAGGAAGTCACATTTTTTTTATAAGCAATAAAAAGAGCCATAGCTGCATAGGTTATTTTTTTTGTGTGAATCAGAGTTCCTTCCTCCTGTCAGTAAATTAGAGTTTATGACCGAGAAAGTGGTTTACTTTCCTATTTATGTATATTTTCTGTAAATATATAACATTCCAGTAACACACTTTGAGTTATTTAAAAATCCAAGTTATTTATTTGTATGACTATGGTAACATTGAAGGATTATGATAAACATTTAATAGGTAACTGAATAGATTATTAAAAAAAAAGTTTAGAGTATTTAGTGGTTTGTCCTATATTTAATGTTATTAAATTCCAATTTAATAATTTAATGTTATTAAATTCCAATAATTGAATTCCACCCTCCACTAATTTTCTTTTGAAGTGAGGACCATCCCTTGCCCTCAGTTCCTCGCTGTTATCTTGCTGGAGTAACTAGCCAAATCATTGGGAAAGTTTCCAGACTTTTAAGGACCAAATTTCCCCTGACTGTTCAGTAATTATTGCAAGCTTCTGTAAAGTCTAAAGCCTCGTACACACGGCCGAGAATCTCGTCAAGAAAAAACACGTTGTTTTTCTTGACGAGATTCTTGGCAAGAATCTTGTGCCGGCCGAGTGTACACGCGTACAATTCAAAAGAACCGCCGTTCTTTTTAATGGCACGAACGCAGTGACGTCATCGACTACGACGAGCATGCGCTCGTCGCATTCGATGCCGTCGCCGCCACCTTGCTACACCCTACCTATGCCTAGGAAGCTACCGTGCATGCGTCAGTCATTTCGAGCATGCGCGGGCTTTCCGGCGGAAAGGGAAGTGTACACACACACTTTTCTTGTCGAGAAACCTGCTGACAAGAATCTCGACGAGAAAAAGAGCAGGTTCTCTATTTTTCTCGTCGAGATTCTTGCCTGTTTTCTTGACGAGAAACATGATAGCCGCGTACACACGGCCGATTTACTCGGCAAGAAAGCTCTGCCAGCAAGTTTCTTGCTGGTTCTTGCCGAGAAACTCGGTCGTGTGTACGAGGCTTTAGCTATAACTAATCCCTACCAAAATGTTTGCCTGGTGGAAAAAAATTAAAGTAGAACTCCAGCCAAATATAACAATATAAAAATGACATAAAATAACAAACCAGCTTTTGCTGCAATATTCAACTTAAGTCCAGAGACTTCCCCCACAGTACATTTTCTTCTGGTAGAAGTCCTCATGCCGCATACACACGACCACTTTTCACGACGTTAAAAATGCCATCTTTTAAATTGGGCATTAAAAACAATCGTGTGTAGGCTCCAGAGCATTTTTAACGACGTGAAAAATGGCCTAAAAAAATGAGAACCTGCTCTATTTTTTTCACGTAGTTTTTCACGTCGTTCTTTTTAACGTCGTGAAAAACGGTAGTGTGTGTGCTTTTACGAGGGGAAAAAAATGCGCATGCTCAGAATCCAGTATGAGAACGGGAGCACTCGTTCAGGGAAAACTAGCGTTCGTAATGGAGATAGCACATTTGTCACGCTGTAATGGACTGAAAAGCGCAAATCGCCGCTCAACAAACTTTACTAACATGAAGGGTGGCACCATTCGAACGGAACTTCCCCTTTATAGTGCCGTCGTACGTGTTGTACGTCACTGTGCTTTGCTCGAGCGTTTTTTTTATGAACGTGTGTATGCAAAACAGGCTTGAGAGGAAACAAGAAAAATCACGTCGAGAAAAACGTCGTTTTTTAAAATGACATTAAAAACGTACGTGTGTACGCGGCATCAGTCTTATAGTCAGCATCATTCAACCCACTGCCTCTGAGCTCAGGCCATCCTGTAACCACCACAGTGTGTGAATGCACAGTGAAAAGAGAAGCAGCTCAATGATAAGCTTAGCTCTCTGCTCTTTCCTACCATCAGCATGTTTCTTGACAGCACATGAACTGATCTGCATACTGTGCTGCTTCGTTCTCTCATGCGTCAGCCCTATTTTAAAGGGTCTGTAAGAAACAATAAACTGTTACCAGATCAAATTCAGCTACTTGCATTTAAAAAAAATATATTTATTGATGTATTAATGATATATAGAATTAAAGGCTAAGTTCACCTTTTGTACCATGTTACATGTGACACCTGTATTTAGTGCAAGTACTCACCCCCCCACCACCACCACCACCACAAATTTTCAATTAGAAACAATATTCCTTACTTTCTGCTATAAAACAATCCCAATAAAAAAATATATAAAAATCACATTTCTTCATCAGTTTGTGTTCTTGTACATATTTGTGGTAAAGAAAATCCCAATACGCGTTTATTGATTGGTTTGCGAAAAGTTATTGCGTCTAGAAACTATGGGTGAGATTTATGGTATTTATATTTTATTTTTATTTTTTTTACTAGTAATAGCGGTGATCGCTGATTTTTAGCGCGACTGCGACATTGTGGCAGACAAATTTGACTCTAAGTGACACTTTTTGGGGACCAGTGACACCAATCCAGTGATCAGTGCTAAAAAAAAATGCACTGATCCCTGTATAAATGACACTGGCAGGGAAGGGGTTAACACTAGGGGGTGATCAAGGGGTTAAGTGTGTCCTAGGGAGGTGCTTTCTAACTGTGTGGGGGGGGGGCAGAGATTGTGTTTCAACTTGGCTGAAACAGAAGATCTCTCTTTTCCTCACTGATAGATCAGCGGCGTTCCTTGTTTACATAGGCACACCACTGCTCCGTGTCTCCTGTGAATGATCAGCGGGTTGTGCCAGCAATCGTGGCCGCCAGACCCGCTGATTGGCTCCCGCTGTGTCTAGTCACAGCGAGAGCGGCGCTCTGCCACAGTATATGTACATTGGGCGGTCCGGAAGAAAAATTGTAAGTAAACTGGAATGATTAGCCCCCTTCAAGCCTGGCAGTGATCTAAGGCAGCCAATAGTGTGTTAGACTGTAGGGCATATATGATATACAGTATGTCCAAAAAATATCCCTGTCAGATTGGGGTATAAAGACTCCAGTTATAAAATGGTTATTGTTGTAAATATACAGTGTAATATGGTGCCAGTCTTCAATCAGCATCTTTGGTTCCTTCCAGAGAGTATAGCATTTATTGGATCCAATAAATGGCAAGTCCATCAGAGTATATGGAAAATGCAAAAATTCTGATCCCTTCAGAGTCCCAGTTCCTCTGTCCTGTCATATATTAACATGGATATAGACACTTCATACCTCCAGCATATACAGTATGTCCAATCTATATTAGCACATAGGTGGCTTCCATGCATGCTATAATGTATGCTATATCAGGATCCTAGATCATTCATAGTTGCATAGTTAATCTGGTTGAAAAAAATACACATGTTCATCCAACAGAGAAAAAACACACACACACACAAATAAAAAACCTCCATATACACTCTCCTATACCCACAGTTGATCCAGAGGAATCCCCAAAAAGCATGATTTAATTTACCTAAAAATAATCCCCAAGAGGCAATCGGATATTCCCTGGATCAACATCTATCAATATTAGCATCCAGTTATATTATGTACATTTAAAGTATCACAGGCCTTTTTTTTTAAAGCAATCCACTGAGCTGGCCATTCAGAAGCTATCACTGCAATCAGGTGACCAGGAACAGGGAGTCTCGGATCCCGATCACTAGTACTAGACCCATGGCTTGCAGTGAGAGCCCAGCCTCTATGCTGGGGGCACACTGTATGTCGCACTCCCAACATAAAGACAGGTATACGTGTAGCAGGCATTTTGTGATGCAATTTCTCCTTTTGGCCACAAGATGGAGACAGAGAGATGCTGACTTCCAGAAAACTCAGAAATGCAAAGCACACTAAAAAAAAGGGGAGTTTCAGGAAGTGCTGAGGAAAATGAGGAGAGGGCACTACTGATGTATCAGCATCTGAGGAGAGCTGTCTGATGTACCAGAGTCTCAGGGGAGCTGTCTGAGGTACCAGCATCAGAGAGAGAGAAAGAGAGAGAGAGCGAGACACACACAGATAAAAGAGTAAGGAGGCTGAGGTGTTTTTTAGAGGAAGAGAGAGAGTCTAGGAGCCCAGGAAAAGAAAAGGCTCTGACATGACAGTGAGAGAACAACTGTGCTCAAGATTGTCAGCCAGAGAAAGACAGAGCCTGAGTTGGTAGAAATCCACAGCCATTTGGGTATAAAAAAACGGGGGTATAAAAGCAATGTGGGGTGCAACATAGGCCTATGTTGCACCCCACATTGCTTTTATACCCCCGGTTTTTGTGATCACTTTTAGATTTGTCTGTCTAATGTCTGTAAGACAAATTTTTATTCAATAAATCCCCTGATTTTATTGACCTGCACCATTTGGAGTTTTTCTCTTTCCTCTGCCTTTTCATCTGTTTTGGACTGATTTGGAGCCTGTAAGATTGGAGGCATTCCACCGTGTGAGCTGTGTATCGAATTACCCTGCTTGAGACGGCTTGAGGCATCCACGGCATCCAGTTCCATCGACCCTGGTCACGGTGACCATTAAGCCTTACTGACCCACTGTCGTATGACAGGTGGGTCCATCATCTGTGGTAAGAGTACCCAACTACATCATTTATATCTTGTATTGAGAGTCCCACCATCAACATGGGGGTTCCACTGCTAGTCTATGTTGTGGTAGTGATATCCTTGAGAAGACACCCATCCAATTCGGCACATATTGTTTGGACTTTTTTCATTGCTTTTTCACTTTAGTTTTGTGTAGTCCATAGGGGCCACACTTCTATGACCTCCATGAAGGACAGTTTATTCGTTAGGCTGCCCATTGGAGTGGATTGTCTATGGACTTCATTTCACATTTGTTCAGTCATTAGCACAAATTGAATTTCAGATTATTACACATGTCATTTATGTTGTTCATAGTTGCTGTCAGCAGCAACTTTAATATTTTTAGCGCTGCACTATTTGTTTATATTTGTCTTTTTCACTTTGTTTGAGTGTCAGCAGCTAGGGTAATTTGGGTTTTAGCGCAGTTTTTTCACTTTCACTTAATCAATAGATTAAGCGTATTTATCACTAAACAGGTGTGTCTGTATGTATTTATTGCCATATCCCACAGTCAGGCAAAAGGTATTTCTCACTTGTGCTGTAAATTGTTCTTGCAGTAATTTTGTTTAACCAGGGGGGCTGAGGCTTTTCTTGGAGTCGAGGCGCAGGAAAAGAGAACCCAAAATTTAACCAGCAGCTCCTTCGGCGCTAGACACGTATATGCGGCCTCAGGGATAAAGATCCACTTTCGTGAGACTGCATATATACGTATGGTCGGCGCCAAGGGGTTAATATATAGTTTAAATCTGAGACAGGATGGGGCTGTCATATTATAGGGGGGTGAATAGCATTTAGAGGGGTGTATGTTATCATTGTTGGCAGTGTACTGTATTGCACTAGTCGTGGCTGGTGGTCAGGAGGCTTTCTTTCATCTCACACACCCATTGGTGTGTGTGGGAGCAAATTGCTTCCTGATACCAGTCAGTATGTGACATATAGCTGCTAGCTGTGAATGGCCACAGTGATCATATGGTACAGAGCCATTCCCTTTAGCTCTATATCTCTTGTCTGTGATCTGTTGTCTGATCACAGGGTCATCTCCGGACTTTGCATGCAGAGAAGCACAGTTCTTGGCGAACGTAATGGTACGTTCTACCGCAACAGTAAGGGAGCAGCCAGGTCATACAAGTACAGTGGCCAATCTGGAAGAGGTTAAATATTTGCTTCCCACTGCATTAAAAGAGCTAAAATAAAAGTTCCTTCTCCTAAACAGTTTTGTTTCCATTAGGGCCTGTGTCAACAGACTTTGGGCTTCTGTCAATGACATTAGTTTGATATAAGTTGGAGACATTTCTGACATCATACAGAATTCATTACCAGGTGCATTTGACTTGCAGCTGATCTCTTTCTGACCTGAATTTGAACTGCTTTAAGCGGGTTTGACATACTATAGACTTTTATGGGTATGCAAAACATGCTTTATGTGAACAAAATCCAGTCAACATATGCTGTTAGACCCCTTTCACACTGCAGCACCACTAAAACAGCGCTAAAGCGCCAGTCGTTATTGGGGTGCTTTAGCAGAATTTTAGTGGTGCTTTTCGGATGCTAGCGGGTAATTTTTTTTAAGGTCATGTGACAAAGTGACCATAATAAAATCTTAAAAACACCCATTTTGTGGCACTTTCAAATCGCTTTTAAGGGGCAGGGGCGTTTTTGGAGCGCATTTTACAGCGCTCCAAACCTGTCCCAAAGATCCTGCTTACAGGACTTTTTCTAACGTGGTGCTTTTTAGAGGCTATTTGTAGCGCTAAAAGCCCTGAAAACTGCTTCAGTGGGAAAGGGGTCTAATTTATGTTGGTAGGCCCCTTTTCTTGGCTAGTTTAGAATTTTACATGTCAGTAAACATTCATGTTTTATTACCACCTGCTCTTGGAATCTCATACTTAACTTCCAACTCAAGGCATTTTGCCAAAAGTAAAACATTTAGCAGGTGTAGGGAGGTGTAAGGTAGTTTGTGTTGCTTACAAAAATCATGTTGCCCACAGCAAGTTCTATTCTCCCACTGCAAGTGTGATAATTTATATATATATTCCTGAATGTACATGCATAGACAGGTAGCCGATCCATTTACACATTAAAAGGAAGATCCTCAGAACTTGTACAATAGAATTGGCAGACTTTTCATCTAATTCTATTCAAATAGTTAAAAAAAAGCAGGGGAGTGATGTGATATAATATATCATCCCTAATGGAGTGAAAGACAAAAGTATTCATATATTGAGAGGAACTTTGTATATATCTCAAGTGGTTTTACAAAAGGGAAAAAACATGCTTAAAAATAATCATACATCTTTGTTGATACATATTAAAACTATATATTAAAAAAAACGTTAAAATGGTGTAAATATTGACACACACTACTTAGAAAAGAGAGTATAGGAACTCAAACTGTAGGATCCCCAGAGATCTTTATGTATAGCTTGAGGCATTTCTTGGGAAACCCGCTTCCTCCGGAGCTCGGATCTCTACCAACAGGATATTACACTACAATAACATTGAGAAAATACATATGAAATATTGTTACAAAGATGTGTAAAAACAACAAATATACTATATATATTATTACAATACAGAAAAGTAATCAAAAATAATTTCGTTTCCAATGAAAGAAACTTTCACAGCCTAACCCCTATTTGAAGAAAGGAAAAGCAGAAAAACACAGATGTATTAGGTTAAATTAGTATCAAATGATGATCAAAAGCACTGAGAAAAGTGTGGGGAACAGGTAAAGAAGGGTAGCCAACCCCGCAAACACCCCCACGGCCCGTACTAAGAAGTCAGCGCTGCAGGCGCTCTCATCTTCACCCGTCTTGCTTCTGGGTTCAGGGGCTCCGGCTCTCTGACTGGCCGGAGACGCAATGACATCACTCCCACACATGGGGCTCTGAAGAAACGGCAGGGGTGGCTGTTTCTTCAGAGCGCATGCGCCAGTGATGTCACTGGCTGCATGTAAACTAAATATTTCCTAAACAGCTGCCCCACCCCAAAGCACCTTGTGCCCTTGGTGATGGGCATTTTTTTTTCATTCAGCTGTCAGCAGGGAAGCCTGCTGACAGCTGATGACTCATCCTTGGCTAAGGATGTGGTGGCCGGCTTCCCATACCTGCTCCTTAACAACCTATTGACTGTGCACTCGGCAGGCGAACATCCAGCTGAGTGCACAGAAAACGGGCAAAGTTCGGGCCATCCCTAGAGACACTGCATGCAGACAACTTTACACCTCAGCCACTGAGAAGTCTTTACTGTAAGCAGCACAACTGCTTAGCTGTTTAACCACATCATATACTTAATACTATCCATGGGCCCCACCATTGCTAGTAGAAGACAACTGTTGCCTCCATATTGAAACTTGTTCAAACATCACAGGACTCTTTTGTTGAGGAAACATTTCCCTCCCAAATGTCATCATTACAGCTATAAGGGTATCTTAGATATGCATATACCTGCGTATGCCTTTTGGTACATCGGTGCCCCAGGGAGAGCTGAAAGGCTATTAAGTCTTTCTTCCCTGTTTAACAGGTTTAAACAGTGACATGTAACTAGATGCAACCACCTTAATGCAATGCTGGCTGAAAGAGGGGGAATAAAGACTTAATAGCCTATCAGCTTTTTTTGTTCTGCACATGTCTAACTATAAGTAAACAAAAGGGACAGGGTCTCTCGGTGATGTCGTTGACTAAATATGGCAAAACAACCATATTTAGTCAGTGATGTCACACTAACCCTGTCCCTTTGTTAACATGCCCAAGAAATCTCAGCCAGTAAATGAATGGGACCAAGTGACGTCACTGGTAGCTTCAGGTAGTATTGCTAGTTGCCACTTCAATGTTAAGTTGGCTGAATAAAAAAAAAAAAATGGGTTCCTCCATCCACACAACAAGATTTCTGCTTTACTACTTCACCCAGAAGCTGATACCCTGACAGGAAGTGTCACTGGCTGATCAACAGGTGAAAGGAGGAAAAGCCTAAAAAAGAAAACGAACGCCTCCTCCGGGTCTGTCTACCTGTCATCTAGCCCCAAATTCATGCAAAAGGTGTTGGTCCAGCTCTCAATCCAAAAAGTTTCAAGTAAAAGGTGGATGGCTGCACATTCATGAATTTCAAATCCAGATGTTTTATTGAAATAATCAAATAGTCAAGACATCATAGTATACACAGGACAGACAGGGTAGTTATCACGTTTCACGCTAAAAGAGCTTACTCATAACAAAGCACTCCTGAGAACGCTTCTTGTTTAAATACTGTTAAATTCCATACACAACAGGCTTCAATCAGTGGCTAATATCCCCAACAAGATAAAAACATATAAAAGGTATACACATATTACAATATAAAACACAACCATGCAAAAAATGCCAAAATGTCAAATAGCACCATCAAAGAATGTCACCCGAATGACAATCTTTAAAAGTCAGGAAGATAGTCTTCACAACCATATTTACAATGTAGAAAAGGGTCCCTCCACAAATGTAGTTTGCCACTTAAGACTGTCATTTGGGTGACACATATATGCTGTCTTGATTCAAATTATTGAAAGGGTGAGATTCTCTATGAGAGATGGGGACATGTTCCATCTCCTGTGCAGAAGACAGGTGTATTGGATTTTCCATCTCCAAATTCGTATACCTAATGGAGTTTTAAGTGGGATGTCATTCGTTTTATATGAGTGACACTATTTTGACCTCTTTCATCTGTATGGAGCTGGCACCCATCTCCATTTCTGGGTGTTTGTCTCCACCCCCTTCTTTTCTTATCTTTTTTACATACAAATGGGGAGTGATTATGCAGAATTCTGGGTTATTGATTACTCATATACATATATATGGATGAATTCTTTACATATTTATATCAATATTTGTGTTTATTTCTCAACCTCGTTGCCATTTTTTTGGCAATTTTTGTGTTTTAGGCCCCTTTCACAAGGGCGGACCGTTTTAGTTTTTTTTCGGCAGACCTGATCGGGAGCTCCATGCAAGCCTATGGAGCGACGGATGTCAGCAGTGACCTGTCCACTGACATCCAACCCACTCCGATCCGCTAAAATCAGATGTATGGCGATACGTCACCTGTCCATGGCGGATCGGATCGGGTGAGATCTGATGAAAACAGACATGCTGTTTCCTGCTGTGTGAATGAAGCCTTAGGCCTTAGGCTTCATTCACACCAGGCGGATCCGTCGCAGCGGAGTCCGCCAGCTCCCGCCAGCTCAGCGGGAGATCTCTCCGTTGATCTCCGCTGAGACGGCGGATGACAGTACCCACTCTGCTCACTGAGCGGGGAGGGGCTTTGTCGAGCGCCCCAGTCTCCTTAGGAGAGATCAGGTAAAAATGTTGTCCGTTTTCATCAGATCTCACCTGATCCGATCCGCCATGGACGGATGGCGATGTATCGCCATACGTCTGATTTTAGCAGATCGGAGCGGGTCGGATGTCAGCGGACATGTCACCGCTGACATCCGTCGCTCCATAGGCTTGCATGGAGCGCCCGTTCAGGTCCGCCGAAAAAACTGACATGTGGATCTGGACGGTCCGCCCGTGTGAAAGGGGCCTTATGTTGTAATAGTTGTATACTTATATATTGTTTTTAACTTATTGGGGTTATTAGCCACTGACTGAGCCCTGCTGTGTATGGAATTGAACAGTATTGAAACAAGCAGGGTTCTTAGGTGTGCTTTGTTACAAGTAAGCATATTCAGCATTACCTACCCTGTCTGTCCTGTGTATACTGTTATGTCTTGACTAGGGATGAGCCGAACACCCCTGGGTTCGGTTTGCACCAGAACCCGCGAACGGACCGAAAGTTCGCACGAACGTTAGAACCCTTTTAAAAACAATGGATGCGAACGTTCGAAATCTAAAGTGCTAATTATAACGACTAATATGCATGTTATTGTCCTAAAAAGGGTTTGGGAACCCGGGTTCTGCACCAGGGGACATGTATCAATGCAAAACGAAGTTTTAAAAACGGCCGTTTTTCGGGAGCAGTTATTTTAATGATGCATAAAGTGAAAAAAAAAAAAGTCAAATATTCCTTTAAATATCGTACCTGGGGGGTGTCTAACGTATGCCTGTGAAGTGGCATGTGTTTCCCGTGTTTAGAACTGTCCCTGCACAAAATTACATTTCTAAAGGAAAAAAAGCCATTTAAAACTGCTTGCGGCTTTAATGTAATGTCTGGTTCCCGGTAATATGGATGAAAATCTTTGAGAAAAATGGCATAGCTACCCCAGCCCATTACCAGCCCCTTTGGGTCTTGTATGGATATTAAGGGGAACCCCGCACACAAAATAAAAAAGGCCCTATATACTCTGAACAGCAGTATACAGGCAGTGCATACAAGACAGGGACTGTAGGTTTGTTCTTATGTAGAATCTGTTTTTTAATTTTGAACAGGTACATTGTTTAAGTGTAGCTCCAGCCAAAACATCTATTTTTAAGCTTTTTGGAAAACATAGGGGAGGGTTATCACCCCTGTAACATTTGTTTTGCTGTCTGTGCCCCTGTTCAGAACATTTCACCTCACTTTCCGTCCCAATGACAAATGTTTTTGAAAAGTGGGGTTTTTATTGAAACAAGGATTGGTGATAAAGCATCAGTAGAGAGGAGACACCTTTTTCCCATATTAACTCTTACAGGAGAGAATTTCCCTTCCTAGGGGTAGATTTCCTCTCACTTCCTGTTGTCTCCTTCCGTTTGCAAGTTGGATGTTTGAAAGTAGGGGCCTGCCGTATATACTCTGCAGAAATTGGCCCCTTAGGTGTTGGTGTTGCCACAACACTGTAAGCCCTCACAGTTACTCTTGGTGGGCGCTGGAACGCCCTGCTGTGAACTATTATATCAGGAATTATATTTACATGCCCCTGTTGAACAGTGGTAGGAAAAATTGGGCCTTTGGTGGTGGTGCTGGTGCCACAACTATGTAAGCCCTCACAGTTACTCTTGGTGGGCGCATGAATGGGCCCTGCTGTGAATTATTAGATCAAGAATTGTAATTGCATGCCCCTGTTGAACAGGGGTTGAAAAATTGGGCCTTTGGTGGTGGTGTTGCCACAACACTTTAAGCCCTCACAGTTACTCTTGGTGAGCGCAGGAATGGGCCCTGCTGTGAATTATTAGATCAATAATTGTAATTACATGCCCCTGCAGATTAAATAATAATAATACTGCGCCAACTCTAAATACTAAATGAAGCAGCCAAACACAAAATCAGACAGGATATATAGAACGTATAAAAAATATATAATGTGGTGCTGTGAGAGAAGTAGTAAAAAACCCTACTTCATGTATAGCACAATGGTGCACATAAAAATATGGTGTCAAACAAAACGTTTGCACACAATAGGTGTACACAAATGAATGTGATAAAAATGTAAGTGAATACTAACAGTGAAATAATTGGTATGGGGTATAGGTGCACAACAAAAACCAGCAATTAAACTGGAATATTGATCATACCCATAATAAGCAAAAATAAAAATGAAAATATAATGTAGGTGGAGACAAACTCATATAAGGCGTCACAGATGAGTATGTAGAATAATGTCCAATCTTATCGCATATGAAAAGAAGTTCATAGGTCAAAATCCAACAAGGAGCTGCATCGTTTGAAAATAGGTTTGAAGGGTGCATCTATCACATTTTCTTTATAGGCATATAGGATATATGACATCACCCGGGAGTGCCTTCACCTTGGGCCAATGGGGGAGAAGTAAATGCTCTTACCGGACAGAGTGGACCCAGCTCACCGTACGGTGGTGGATCAACAAAGCTTTGTCCACTCTGTGGACCCAAGGAACAGTCAGGATCTGCAAGACACCTCCTTCCTTATGCCGACAGCACCACTGGTCCGTATTTCCATCCCGAAAAGGAAGAAATCCAAACCAATATGGCGACAACAAGCCATGTAAAAAGGGGAAAATGTGATAGATGCACCCTTCAAACCTATTTTCAAACGATGCAGCTCCTTGTTGGATTTTGACCTATGAACTTCTTTTCATATGTGATAAGATTGGACATTATTCTACATACTCATCTGTGACGCCTTATATGAGTTTGTCTCCACCTACATTATATTTTCATTTTTATTTTTGTTTATTATGGGTATGATCAATATTCCAGTTTAATTGCTGGTTTTTGTTGTGCACCTATACCCCATACCAATTATTTCACTGTTAGTATTCACTTACATTTTTATCACATTCATTTGTGTACACCTATTGTGTACAAACGTTTTGTTTGACACCATATTTTTATGTGCACCATTGTGCTATACATAAAGTAGGGTTTTTTTCTACTTCTCTCACAGCGCCACATTATATATTTTTTATATGCCCTTGCAGATGCCTGTTAGTGTAACACAAAAGAAAAAAAACTACGAGCAATCAGGGCTAGCTTCAGGTGTATATTTTTCAGGAATCACACTACGCCTGCTTTAAGTGCTGCAGATGCCTGTTAGTATAACGCAAAAGTGTGACGGAGGAAAACCCTATTTTTCCTTCCGTCTGCGTATCGGATGACAACGGACGCTACGGTCCGTCATCATCCGATCCCCCCATAGGGGAGAGCGGCGCTCTGACAGGGCGGTCCCTGCACAGTGTGCGGGAACCGCCCAGTCATCCGCCGGCTCAGCGGGGATCAACGGAGCGATCCCCGCTGAGCAAGCAGAGCTTCACGGGGCGGATCATTACTGATCCGTCCTGTGTGAAAGAGCCCTTAGTGAAACACAAAAGAAAAAAAACTACGAGCAATAAGGGCTAGCTTCAGGTGTATATTTTGCAGGAATCGCACTACGCCTGCTTTAAGTGCTGCAGATGCCTGCCTGTGTTACACAACAGGAAATCACAGCAATAAGGGCTAGCTTCGGTTGTATACTGTGCAGGAGGCTTCTCAAAAATATCACTGACATTGTCCCTACCTATCCTTCTCTCTCCCTACACACAATATCACTGACACTGTCCCTACCTATCCTTCTCTCTCCCTACACACAATTTCTCTAACACTGTCCCTGCCTATGTACGTCTTTCCCTGCACGCCAACACACTACACAAGGCCGCCGCGCTGGCGGCCTTTTATAGTGTGGGGTGTGTACTAAACCCCCCTGAGCTATAATTGGCCACAGGAATCATGCCTGTGGCCAATTATGGCTCTCCTCGCTGCCGGCGCTGTGAATTGGCCAAGCATGCGGGGTCACAGTGCATGCTTGGCCAATCACAGCGACGGGATTTTGGGCCGTTCGCGTCACTCAAATTTGGCGCGAACGACCCAAAACGTTCGATCTTCGTCGAACGATCGAACACACGATGTTCGAGTCGAACGTATGTTCGTCTCGAACGCGGAGCTCATCCCTAGTCTTGACCATTGGATTTTTTATTTTTTTTTCATTTCCGAGTTTTTTATGTGTGATCATCCACCTTTCACTTGAAGGCAGTAAATGGTTATTAAAGTATTTTTAGAGAAGGGGGAGCCTGAGATAGCAGGCTAAAGCCTCGTACACACGGCTGGTTTTCTCAGCAAGAAACAACAAGAAAACTGCCGGAATTCTTGTCGGCCTGTTTCCCGACAAGAAACCAGAGCGTGTGTATACTTACCTGCCTCCATGGAAACCCGCGAATGCTGGAAATGACTTGGACGCATGCGCGGTAGCTTCCAAGGCATAGGTAGGGTGAAGCAAGATGGCGGCGACGGCATCGAATGTGACGAGCGCATGCTCGTCGTAGTCGATGACGTCACCGCATTCGTGCCATTCAAAAGAACGGCGGTTCTTTTGAATCGTACGTGTGTACACTCGTCTGGCACATGATTCTTGCCAAGAATCTCGTCAGGAAAAACAATGGGTTTTTTCCTGACGAGATTCTCGGCCGTGTGTACTAGGCTTTAGGCTGGCCATACACTATACAATTTTCTTGTTCAACTTTCCCTTAGATTTACCAAAACCATATAATATGAGGTCAAATCTAAGCCTTTTTAATTTGTATGCAATCAGGCAGGCCCTTGCACTACATGGTTGAAGGTAAATGTAAAGGAAATTGAATAATAAAATTGTATGGTGTATGGCCAGCCTAATTCTTCAGACCCCAGTGACCCTGAGCTTGAACTCTCAACATGCCATAAGCAGTTTCCATGTAGCTTCATTACTCAAGAATAGTCGCATGTTCCTTCAGATTTAAACAGTATTTGAACTGGCAGACAAAGCTATATCCCACATCAAATTGAAAGCAATACTGTAGATTAAGGTGACCAGATTTTTAAAATGAAATCCGGGGACACATATATATATATATTTTTTTATTCTGCACTGACTGTCTTTGAAATTGCCCTAGCCCCTGTTCAAATCCAATCCGGGGACGAAACCGGGGACAAACTTGGTCTGGGGACAGTGTACTCAATCCGGGGACTGTCCCCGGAAACCGGGGATGTCTGGTCACCCTACTGTAGATGGCTAAACTTCAAACATACATGAAGGCAAGGCAAAGCAGGGGACACGCAGAAAAAAATATAAATAGAAGTTCTCAATAGATTTACAACTTGCAAGGTTGAGGTTGAATTGAAGATATGCAGACAAAATAGACCATCATGCATGGCAAGATGCAGAGTGCATCCAATAAGTAGCCGATCCCTCTGTTCAAAGTTTCCATACAAATGTGCAGTTAGTAAATGGTGCTGTCAGGAACTAAGTATGCCAGGTCTTGAAATCAAGTCTTTCACAGACTAGAGCAGGACTTATCTGTTCTGCCACCCAAACCTTTGCTTTAACAATTGGAATTGGTAAAGTTCTGCAGAACTGTGTAGTAGCCAAAAGAAAAAAGTTGCGCTGTGAATTAAAAAAATATATAAAAATGTCAGAGCAAGGTAATAATAAATGGCTATAAATGAAATAACTGAGCAAAGATAATGGGAGCAGGTATTGATGGTGATGAGTGACCAAACAAAATATCTGTGATGACAAAACAACTAAACTAACACAAATAAAGGCAATGGCACGGCGGCTCAAAAAAGTATAACACATAAAATGGGAAAAAAGCTAGTCACATAAACACAATAAAGTAATCAAGCAACACAAAAAAAAGGAAAAATTGAGTCCATAAAAAATATATAGCAATCTTCCACCGTAACTCCAAAGTCCCAAAGTGAAAAAAACACCAAAAATGGATGAAGTGATGATAGGAAGGGGAACCTCCACCTTGAAACACACTGCCGCTTACAGCAACTAGATGATCCCTTATGATAGGGGATCAGGAAGCGCCTATGGCTTATAACCCAGCCTGGGTCTATCCAGAAAACGGCATCCAGCAGGAGAGATGTGCGTCTCAATAGGGGTGTTATCTATGTGACCAAGAAAGAAATGAAGGCTAAATAGTGTAAAACCTTCCACATTTAATATAGTAAAAAAGCAGATGTAAACTTACAACAAGGATGTTTAAAATCAGCATGAATCGAGCCGGCCGGCTCTCAAGAGTACAGCCCGTACTGTTCCGGGATAACATGGGTGCGGTGACGTCAGATGCAGTCTCGCCTGCATCTGATCATGTGGCCAATCGGGATGATTGGCCAGCTTTTTAAAGTGGGATTAAACTCATAAAGCAAATATGTATTATATTTCAGCTTACCAATTCCTAGATGTGATGGCTGCATTATTTTTTTTAAGGCTTTTTTAATTCTATTTTTATTTGGCGATCCAACCAGAATGTCTGTTTTTCAAAAAAACAAGCTCTCTTGCAAATGTATCAATAACAAGGATGAGAAAAACCATTCAACCCTGATCAGTTATCCCAAAAGGAAAAATAAACAGTTTGCTGTAATTGCTTATAGTGTAAGCTGAAGTTTGGCTTCAGTTTGTTAATGTATTTAAATCTACTAGTACATCTAACACTCTCCTTCCCACAGGCTGACAATGCTGCTGTCCAAAGGTTCCCCCTGTGCTTTTTCCTTGAGTGTATGCATTTTAATACAGGAGGTGTGTTACTGGACAGATAACCAGGTGAAAACAGAGGGAAAAAACTAGAAAATAAAAATAATGCAGCCACCACATAATTGGTAAGCTGCGCTGATCATTTTTATTTTGACAATAGAACCCTTTCTGAGGAAAATACGGGCAAATCTGAGCATTAAGGGGATACCAACAAGGGGAAGAACAGAAACTCGTAGCCTATGACGATTTTTTTTTTTTTTTTGTAACCTCCCCAGTTATATCTCTTCCATCCTTGCTGGCGGAGCTTTGTGAATACGGGGAAGTATCCAATTTCAAAGTAAATTATGGGAAATCGGAGGCGATGGGGATAGAAACAAACACGCCCATACTACATCTGATAACTACACAATTTGACTTCAGATGGACTGAATCCCATATAAGGTGTCTAGGGACTAAAATACAGAAGAATCTGTCTAAGCTATTTGAGCTTAATTATACACCAATGGCGAGACAGATTAAATCTGACTTCCAGAGATGGGACAAATACATTTTTACATGGTTCGGGAGGACAAATATCATAAAGATGAATGTGATGCCAAGGCTCCTATATCTAATACAGACCCTGCCAATTAAGATCCCCCAAGGTTCCTGAGATTTATCTGGGCTGGGAAACCAGCAAGAGTACGTAGAACTATCCTGACACTCCCAAAAGGAAAAGGTGGGGTCACAGACCCAATAAGATATCAGGAAGCCTCCCATTTAGGCAGCAGAGTAGTGGAGTGGTGTGGATTTAGTAAGGAGAAACCTTGGATACAAATGGAACAGGCGATGATAGATATCCCTTTGGAGGTTTGGTATGGATACCAGAAGCAGAGATACCAATGGAAGTAAGAAAACATCCGACAATAGGTGCCACTCTACGAACGACTAAAAAATATTCAAAAAAACGAATATCTCAGCCCACCCTAGTCAGATGACCCCGATCCTAGGCACACCCGTGTTTCAGACAGGTCTTACAGACCCTAGATTTGGAGCAATACTTCGAAGAGACATTAGTAGGATTATCCACTTTTCAATAGACAATCATTTAATGACAAAAAGAGAGATTGAACGAGAGCTAGCACCAGAACTAGACTTCTTTAGAAAGATATAACTAGATGCCTTTATTAGATCTAAGCTAACTATATATGCAGAAGTTAGGGCACCGACAGGGTTCGAGCAGATGTGCCTGAAGGGGGAATCAATGAAACACTCGTCATATTTTTATGCTACATTAACCGGACTAGAAACCCCGCAGGAACTTGCCTTCCTTCGGGCATGGGAGACGGACCTGGGAGTAACATTCTCCCAAGAGCAGAGGAACAGGATCCTGCTATTCAATCAAAAAGCATCAGTGGCAAGTAGATACCAGGAAGGGGAATATAAAATCCTTACTAGGTGGTACAGAACACTGACGGTATTACATCGGATATACCCCCAAATATCAGATATTTGCTGGAGATGTCAGGAAGTAGAAGGTTCTATATTACATATTTTTTGGGAATGCGCGAAAATTAAAGAATTTTGGAAAATGGTCGCTGAAACCATTGAAATAATAACAGGAGTGTCGCTAGGGGATAACCCGGCAACATATCTGTTATTTAACATCCCTATATCCGTGGATAAATACAAAAATTCCCTGTTGAGACATCTTCTGGTAGCGGCGAGGGCGTGTATCCCTGTCCTGTGGAAGGATAGCTCTCCATCAGGAGCACAGTGGTTTGCAAGAATAGCAGAAATCCAACAAATGGAGAATCTCCCTTTTGGTGATGAAAGATCAAGATGGGAGGTACCGAAAGACATGGTCCCCGTACATGGCGTATAGGGAGGAGACAAGAGTAGAGGAGTAAAAGGAGCTGGCTGCCCGGACGGGAGGGGAGGAGGAGGGTTTTTTTTTTTAAGCAGTAGCCTAGGAAATAATAGAATGTACATACGTAGAGGAATGTAATGTAAATGTTATATTAACCACTTAAGCCCCGGACCATTTGGTAGCTAAAGGACCAGAGGTTTATTCAGAATTTTGCACTGCGCTGCTTTAACTGTAAATTGTGCGGACATGCAATGTTGTACCCAAACGAAATTTGCGTCCTTTTCTTCCCACAAATAGAGCTTTCTTTTAATGGTATTTGATTGCCTCTGCGATTTTTATTTTTTGCGATATAAACGGAAAAAGACCGAAAATTTTGAAAAAAAATGATATTTTCTACTTTTTGTTATAAGAAAAATCGAATAAACTCAATTGTAGTCATACATTTAGGCCAAAATGTATTCAGCCACATGTTTTTAGTAAAAAAAATGTCAATAAGCGTATATTTATTGGTTTGCGCAAAAGTTATAGAGTTTACAAACTAGGGTACATTTTCTGAAATTTACACAGCTTTAAATTTATGACTGCCTATCTCATTTCTTGAGGTGCTAAAATGACAGGGCAGTACAAAACCCCCCCAAATGACCCCATTTTGGAAAGTAGACACCCCAAGGAAATTGCTGAGAGGCATGTTGAGCCCATTGATTTTTTTTTTTTTTTTTTGTCCCAAGTGATTGAATAATGACTAAAAAAAAAAAAAAAAATTACAAAAAGTTGTCACTAAATGATATATTGCGCACACATGCCATGGTTATATGTGGAATTTCACCCCAAAATACATTTTGCTGCTTCTCCTGAGTACGGGGATACCACATGTGTGGGACTTTTTGGGAGCCTAGCCGCGTACGGGACCCCGGAAACCAAGCACCGCCTTCAGGATTTCTAAGGGCGCAAATTTTTGATTTCACTCCTCACTACCTATCACAGTTTCGAAGGCCATAAAATGCCAAAATAGCACAAAACCCCCCCAAATGACCCCATTTTAGAAAGTAGACACCCCAAGGAAATTGCTGAGAGGCCTGTTGAGCCCATTGAATATATATTTTTTTGTCCCAAGTGATTGAATAATGACAAAAAAAAAAAAAAATTACAAAAAGTTGTCACTAAATGATATATTGCTCACACATGCCATGGTTATATGTGGAATTACACCCCAAAATACATTTTTCTGCTTCTGAGTACGGGGATACCACATGTGTGGGACTTTTTAGGAGCCTAGCCGCGTACGGGACCCCGAAAACCAAGCACCGCCTTCAGGATTTCTAGGCACAAATTTTTGATTTCACTCCTCACTACCTATCACAGTTTCGAAGGCCATAAAATGCCAAAATCGCACAAAACCCCCCCAAATGACCCCATTTTGGAATATAGACACCCCAAGCTATTTGCTGAGAGGCATGGCGAGTATTTTACAGCTCTAATTTGTTTTTGAAAATGAAGAAAGAAAATATATATATATATATATATATATATATATATATATATATATATATATATATATATATATTTTCAATTTTCAAAACTTTGTGACAAAAAGCGAGATCTGCAAAATACTCACAATACCTCTCAGCAAATAGCTTGGGGTGTCT
This sequence comes from Rana muscosa, assembly GCA_029206835.1. NCBI lineage: Eukaryota > Metazoa > Chordata > Amphibia > Anura > Ranidae > Rana > Rana muscosa. The sequence continues at coordinate 45,097,587 of CM055118.1, forward strand.
ACTTTCCAAAATGGGGTCATTTGGGGGGGGGGGGGTTTGTGCCATCTGGGCATTCCATGGCCTCCGAAACTGTGATAGGCAGTGAGAAGTGAAATCAAAAATTTACACCCTTAGAAAGCCTGAAGGCGGTGCTTGGTTTTTGGGGTCCCGTACGTGGCTAGGCTCCCAAAAAGTTTCACACATGTGGTATCCCCGTACTCAGGAGAAGCAACAGAATGTATTTTGGGGTGTAATTCCACATATGCCCATGACATGTTTGAGCAATATATCATTTAGTGACAACTTTGTGCAAAAAAAAAAAAAAAATTGTCGATTTTCCGCAACTTGTGTCAACATATAAAATATTCCATGGACTCGACATGCCTCTCAGTATATAGCTTGGGGTGTCTACTTTCCAAAATGGGGTCATTTGGGGAGGTTTTGAACTGTTCTGGCATTTTATACACAACATTAAGAAGCTTACATCCACTCTTCTAACCACTTGAAGACAAAGCCCTTTTTGACACTTTTTGTTTACATGAAAACATTTTTTTTTTTGCAAGAAAATTATGTTGAACCCCCAAACATTATATATATTTTTAAAGCAAAGGCCCTACAGATTAAAATGGTGGGTGTTGCATTTTTTTTTTCTACACAGTATTTGCGCAGCGATTTTTCAAACGCATTTTTTGGGTTAAAAAATACACTTTTTTTAATTTTAATGCACTAAAACACACTATATTGCCCAAATGTTTGATGAAATAAAAAAGATGATCTTAGGCCGAGTACATAGATACCAAACACGACATGCTTTAAAATTTCACACAAACGCGCATTGGCGACAAACTACATACATTTTTAAAAGCTTTTAAAAGCCTTTACAGGTTACCCCAGTAGATTTACAGAGGAGGTCTACTGCTAAAATGATTGCCCTCGATCTGACCTTCGCGGTGATACCTCACATGCATGGTGCAATTGCTGTTTACATATGACGCCAGACCGACGCTTGCGTTCGCCATTGGGCAAGAGCAGGGCAGGACAGGGGTGCTTTTTTTTTTTCTTTTTTTTTCTTATTAATTTTGCTTTTTTATTTTATTTTTAAATTGTTCCTTCCAAGTATTTTTTTTTTTTATCATTTTTATTGTTATCTCAGGGAATGTAAATATCCCCTATGATAGCAATAGGTAGTGACAGGTACTCTTTTTTTGAAAAAACTGGGGTCTTCTAGACCCTAGATTTTTCCTCTGCCCTCAAAGCATCTGACCACACCAAGATCGGTGTGATAAAATGCTTTCCCAATTTCCCAATAGCGCTTTTTATATCCGGGGGGGTCATTCCCTCCCACTGCTTGTAAAAGCAGTCCAGAGGCTAATTAGCCGCTAGGATTGCTTTTACATGAAAGCCGGCCGCAGGCTGAAAAGAATGATACCAAGATGATACCTAAACCCGCAGGCATCATTCTGGTATAAACATTCAAAGTCCAGCAACATACCAGTACGTTGCTGGTCCTTGTTGGACATGTATTGTAATCTTCTTTTTTTTTTCATGCAGCCAGTTGGCTGAACGAAAAAAGAGATTGATCGGTGGGTATGCCCACCATTATAATACCGCCCTTCATCCACCCACTTCCAATGATGGGCATACACGCACCATTTATATATGCCGAAGCATGGGGGCATCCTCCCGCAAAAAAGTTATGCCGCACACACATGGTCGGACTTTTCCACGGGCAAGCCTCCGTCGGAATTTCGACCGTATGTACGCGGCATTAGGAGCAAAATCGCTCCCCCGCCGCCCCAATGCTTCGGCATATTTGCTTTTTTTTTTTTAACTGTGGTGGTGAAATCACCTCCTACAGCACTGTAGTAGCAGGGATCAGGCCTGTCTCTGCGAACGCTGCAGTTATGTGTGTTTTTGTTTTGTAAGTGACAGTGATCGATCGATACTGCACTTGGGTGGCCTGGGCTGGACGGAGGGGCAAAACGCAGGTGCCAGCAGGTATCTGGGCTGATCCCGCTAACACTGCGTTTTTGGGAACCCTAAACTGCTGGGGACGCTAGTATAGATCTGATCAGATCAGATATTGATCTGTTCAGATACTATACCACTAAGGGGGGTGTATGCTTCACGCGTGGGTGTTAGCGTTACTGGCACTAACCTGACGCTGCCTGGGGTGTGACGCAGACCCTCTCTGACGCTAAAACCTAATTGATATCACCCGCCGGGCGATCAGGGGGTTAAACCTTTATTGGGTTATATACACGGTGGGTGCCCTGACACTATAAAAAGCAAACTAACTAACCAGCGTCACCCGTAACACTTATATGGTGATCACTGGTGAAAGGGTTAACTAGGGGCAATCAGGGGGTTAAAACCTTTATTAGATAATATATTGGGGTACCTGACGCTATAAAAACATGCGGCGAACCTAAAAAAAATTACTGGCTACCGATCTGCATCACCGACACTAAGACAGCGTTTAGAAAAACAATTGCTTAGCGACAGTGGTGATAGGGGGTGAAAGGGTTACCTGGGGGGCGATCAAGGGGGTTAAACCTTTATTAGATAATATATTTGGGTACCTGACGCTATAAAAACCTGCGGCGAACCTAAAAAAAATTACTGGCTGCCGATCGGCATCACTGACGCTAAGACAGCGATCAGAAAAATGATCGCTTAGTGACAGTGGTGATAGGGGGTGAAAGGGTTATCTGGGGGGTGATCAGGGGGTTAAACCTTTATTAGGGGGGGTTAGGGGGCTACACTGGACCTAAGACTAAACTTTGGTGACACTTTTACTGTCACAAATGTCACTGATTGCAGTGATCACTAAATAAATGGTCACTGCAATCAGTGACACTGTGACTGGGGGCTGGGGGGGTGATCTGGGGTGTCTGGGGGGGCCTGGGGGGGCGATTTATGTCCCTATGTGTCCTGGTGTCAGTGTAGTGTTGTGTGCACTGACCTGATGTCTTCTCTTGTACGGCGCTCGGTATATGTGAGCGCCGCACCAGAGATGACATCACTTCCTCCTGCTCCCTCTGTCTGACACAGACAGAGGGGGCATTTCCATTCGCCGGGAGCGATCGCGAGGGGGTGGCCAGAAACGAATGGCTGCCCCCTCATCTCGGAACGCTCCCGGACACTTAGCCACCGCTCACTGTACAGAAGGGGGGTCCGATTGGACCCCCCAACTGTACAAAGGCAATCACGTATGCTCTACGTGATTGTGCCTGTCGGTGCCATTCTGCCGACGTATATATACAGTGAGCGGTCGTTAAGTGGTTAAGAGTATGTAAGACTATTTGGAATTGTAATGTGAACTATATGAAAAAGAGAGAATTTATATAATTGGTAAGCTGCAATATATTAATTTTTTTTCTTTTGGGTTCAAAGAGGTTGTAAACCTCTGAAAACCCCCCCCCCAAAAAAAAAAAACCTGCAAGACAAAGGCATAATGAGCTAGTATGCATTGCATACTTAATTATTATAAAATACTTATGTAGCGATACCTTCAACTAAGAAGGCCGCAAGTTTAGTTTGGGCCCTGAAAACAGCTCTGTCAACCCCCTACTGGCACAGTTAGTATTGGCAGCAATAAATATTTTCTTATACTGTATGAGTAAACCCAGACACCAAGACAATAATGAAAAGGGTATCAAAATTTACTTTGAGTTGTTGGTAAGAAAAGTTAACAGTGGTAACGGTTCACAGATAATTAATTGCAGAGCCCTGCAGCAATAACACACTATGCATTTAAGATGAACAGTAAAGGTGCGCCGCATGGGCGACCGTTAACTAGGCGCCCTGTGACGCAGTAACTAAATGGACTAACTAGCTGGCCAGGCCTGGCTCAGATATCTACAACTCAGTCTATAGGGGATGAGGGTTTCTTCACCGGCAATTCTTTAAAGGTGGTGCACATTAACAGAACAATATTTGTAATCCAATGGAAAGGTTGCGATGAACTAAACACATTACTTCATGAACTCTAAGTTCCGCTCTGATATGGATCTCCAGTGAGAGTATCAGAAATAAACTTGTGAGCCCCGGCAGTCTATAGGCACATTAGCAACAACAGTATATGGTCTGAGCATACGCCCTCTCACCCCTCCGGACGCGATCCCAGTCCGGGAACTTCCACCGACTGTGTCCTCACACACACAGTGTCTCAAGCGATCGGGTCCCCGATCTAACTGAAGTTGTAGACAAGTGGAGTCAGATGCCACCCAGGCTCGCAGTGGGGTGGAAGGCTCTTTGGTGCTGCGCAAGGCCTCAGGCTTCAGGCCTTGCACTCCGGCACATCCGCACAGGAGGATCAGTCACTGAAGTCTCGTGTCCCAAAGAGGCCGAGCCCAGCCTCGCCTCCTCCTTTTATAACCCCTCCCATGAGTCTTTGGGGTGGAAACATGCCGAAAGGGATTCTGGGCAAGGTAGTCCCAAGAGTCTTAAAGGGGACCCCGCTACACTTACCTTATAACAAAGCTTTTGCAGCAGTCCCCACACGACGCTGTCAGGGCCGCCATCTTTCCTGGAGCTTCTTACATGTTCGCAGGCTCCTGTGCTGCGATTGGCCGGAGCTGCGATGAGGTCACTCCCGGGAGCTGCCGTTCACAGCACAGGCGCTGAAGGAATGGAACCTGTGGGCTGTTCCTTCAGAGCGCATGCACCAGTGATTTCCAGGGCCAGACTTGCCTACCGGGATAACGGGAGATTTCCCGGTAAGCTGCCTGTCCTGGGGCCGGTTTCATTTGTGGCTGCAGTGCTCCCTGTCCCCTCTCTCCTGCTCCTGTTAATCACGGAGCTGCCTGGTTGGATCTGTGTTCGGCGGTGACGCTGTAACATGGTCCTGCCCCCCTAGACCGGCTCGTGTGATAGTAGAGTCAGCGTTCAGCCTATCACAGGAGCTGGTCTAGGGGGGCGGGACCGTGTTAGTGTCACCGCCGAACACAGATCCAACCAGGCAGCTCCGTGATAAACAGGAGCAGGAGAGAGGGGACAGGGAGCACTGCAGGAGATGCCCGCTGTACAGCCCGCCCTGTGTGCCTGGATAGGAGGATCGGCAAGGGGGCGTATATAGAGGAAAATAGCTTTCTTTATCGTACACCACGGGACACAGAGCTAGTCATTACATAATGGGTTAAGGGTCACCAGCGGTGATTGGACACTGGCACAACCAATGGAAGACAGTTCCCCTCCATATAACCCCTCCCATCAGGGAAGTACCTCAGTTTTTTCGCCAGTGTCGAAAGGTGTTGGACGCGTTAGGAGGTGCTAAAGGAAAGCTCTACCAAAGAGACCCTCTGGGGGTAAAGGAGCTATGCTTTCGGATCCATCCAAGACGCCTACAAATGAGCTGAATCTGGATGGGATCCGGGCCTCATCCATGAGGCGTCGCCTGTAATGTCTCTCTTCGGAGGACTGGGCTCTAAGATCCAGCACTTTCGCTATTTCGCTATAAAGTCCTGGTAAGAGTCTTGTACAAGGCCCAGGGGAGAGGTATCCTTTAAATAGGAACCCATATCCCTGAAGGTTGGCACACATAGCCCACCGTGAAGGGTGAAGTTTGGTATCTGTCTGAAAACTTTCAGCAGAAAAACCTGCGGCGTGGATAAGGTGAGATTAGAAGGTCCATAACTAGGTTGGGACCTTTTTCAAAAAGTGGATGTCTTCTTTTTTTCCACCACTGGGGGGAGTAAAGAGCTGAATATACTCACCTCACTCTGTTCAGTGTCGGCTTCGGCGAAGTACACTGCTCGTCACCTCCGCTGCTGAGCTTGCTTGAGCACCCCGCTCCTCCTTCCGGTGGCCGATACAGACACCTGCAGATGCAGGTAAGTGGGGACAGGGGCTGATGAGAGTCCTCTCTCACTATGGCCACCACCATAGCGCTAAAGGCCGCGCGCGCGCGGGAGCGCGCTTTATCGGAGGGGGGGGGGGCCGAGGCGTGCGCGGGCACGTGGCGCACGCAGGCACAGAAACGGCGCCAAATTTAAAAGACTGTCAGTGTAAAAAGCACTGCAGCAGCAAGCAAGCTCGTTAGTTCTCTTGTTCCTGGCAGAGAAACACAGCAGCTATACAGGGACGTAAGACTCCATGTGGTTGGATTGGGTACTTCCTAGAAGACATCCATGTTATGCATAGTTATGTGTTAAAAGTTGCATACTTAATGTATTTGCTAAACTGAACACGGTAGTATATGCATTTAGGTACCTTGTATTTTGTCTAAACAGTAAGTCTTCCAGGGGAAGTAATGCAGACAAAAAGAGATAAAAGAGCACCGCCGCCTGAGACAGGGGGCTCTAGCTGTGCTGACTCGGTACCTTCCTCTCCTGTGTTGCCAAAAGCACCTGTACAGGATGAGCCATTACCTCTGTCAGGTATGGCGGCTTCCCCAGTGAAGCCTGGGCCTGCATATGTCACTGAGGACACTTTATCAGCTGCCCTAAATAATCTGGAGGAGAAAATTGCTACTTTAACCACTTAACAACCACCTGCCGCCAAATAACGGCGGCAGGGTGGTTGCTTAACTCTGGGAGGACGTTATATAACGTCCTCCCAGAATCGCGCTCCCGCGCGCGCGCACACGGGAAACTCCGTGACCGCCGGGTACAGAGGACCCGGCGGATCACGAATCGCGGTAAATCGCCGCTGATAGCGGCCGTTTACCACGTGATCGCTCCGTCAAATGACGGAGCAATCACTTGTAAACAGACCGGCGTCATTTGATGACGCCGGTTCCTCCCTCCCCTCTCTGTACCGATCGGTACAGTGTGAGAGGGGAGGGGGAGGGAGCGGATGGCAGCAGCAGCTCTGTGGGCTGGATCTGTGACAATTGCAGTCACAGATCCATCCATCCATCCATCCCTGCTCAGCCATCCCTGTGCTATACCCTGCCAATACTCTGCAATACACCCTGCCAATACTCTGCAAAATACCCTGGTGCAATACTATGCAATACTCTGCAAAACCCTGGTGCAATACTCTGCAATACCCTGGTGCAATACTCTGCAATACCCTGGTGCAATACTCTGCAATACCCTGGTGCAATACTCTGCAATACCCTGGTGCAATACTCTGCAATACCCTGCTGAAATACTCTGCAATACCCTGCTGAAATACTCTGCAATACCCTGCGAAATACTCTGCAATACCCTGCGAAATACTCTGCAATACCCTGCGAAATACTCTGCAATACCCTGCGAAATACTCTGCAATACCCTGGTGCAATACTCTGCAATACTCTGCAATACCCTGCACAATACTCTGCAATACCCTGCAAAATACTCTGCAATACCCTGCGCAATACCCTGCACAATACTCTGCAATACTCTGCACAATACTCTGCAATACCCTGCACAATACTCTGCAATACCCTGCACAATACTCTGCAATACCCTGCACAATACTCTGCAATACCCTGCACAATACTCTGCAATACCCTGCACAATACTCTGCAATACCCTCCACAATACTCTGCAATACCCTCCACAATACCCTGTGCAATACCCTCCACAATACCCTGCCATACACTGCAATACTCCGCAATGCCCGGCAATACTCCGCAATGCCCGGCAATACTCTGCAATAACCACTTCCCGCCCTCCGGCCGTCATATGACGTCCTTGACTTTGTGCGGGGATATCTGAATGATGCCTGCAGCTACAGGCATCATTCAGATATCGGCTTTTTCAGCCGGCGATTCCCTACACCATAAGAACAATCATAGCGGCTGTTCCGCCGCTTGATCATTCTTACGGGAGGCGAGAGGGGATGTCCCCCCCCCCGCCGCCCTCCGGTGCTTCTACCGACTCACCGCTACGATCAAAGCCAGGATTGTTGTTTTTTTTTTTTGTATTTTTTTCAGGCTTCCCAGCCTAGAGGTGAGATGTGGGGTCTTATTGACACCCCCCCCCCCCCATATCTCACTGTAAAGAGGACCTGTCATGCCATATTCCTATTACAAGGGATGTTTACGTTCCTTGTAATAGGTATAAAAGTGATCAAAAAAATGTTTAGGGCGGAAAAACATGTCAAACTAAAATAAATAAAGTAAAATGAAGAATAAAATTTTTTTTTTTTTTTTAAAGCGCCCCTGTCCCCGTGAGCTCGCATACAGAAGTGAACGCATACGTAAGTCCCGCCCACATATGAAAACGGTTTTCGAACCACACATGTGAGGTATCTCTGCGAACGTTAGAGCGAGAGCAATCATTTTGGCCCTAGACCTCCTCTGTAACTCAAAACATGTAACCAGTAAAAATATTTAAAGCGTCGCCTATGGGGATTTTTTAAGTAGCGAAGTTTGGCGCCATTCCACGAGTGTGTGCAATTTTTAAGGGCGACATGTTAGGTATCTATTTACTCGGCGTAACTTCATCTTTCACATTATGCAAAAACATTGGGCTAACTTTACTGTTTTTTTTTTTTTTTAAGCACAAAACATTTTTTTTCCGTAAAAAACGCGTTAAAAAAATTGCTGCGCAAATATCGTGCGAGATAAAAAGTTGCTACAACCACCATTATATTCTCTAAGGTCTTTTCTAAAAAAACATATATAATGTTTTGGGGTTCTATGTAATTTTATAGCAAATAAATGATGATTTTTTACATGTAGGAGAGAAATGTCAGAATTGGCCTTGGTGCTCCAGAACGCCTGAAGGTGCTCCCTGCATGTCGGGCCTCTGTATGTGGCCACGCTGTGTAAAAGTCTCACACATGTGGTATCGCCATACTCGGGAGTAATAGCAGAATGTGTTTTGGGGTGTAATTTGTGGAATGCATATGCTGTGTGTGAGAAATAACCTGCTAATATGACAATTTTGTGAAAAAAAAAAAGAGAAAAAAAAAATCTTGATATTGCAAAGAATTGTGGGAAAAAATGACAACTTCAAAAAACTCACAATGCCTCTTTCTGAATACCTTGGAATGTCTTCTTTCCAAAAAGGGGTCATTTGGGGGGTATTTGTACTTTTCTGGCATGTTAGGGTCTCAAGAATTGAGATAGGCCGTCAGTACTTCAGGTGTGATCAATTTTCAGATATTGGCACCATAGCTTGTGGACTCTATAACTTTCACAAAGACCAAATAATATACACCAATTTGTACTTATTTTTACCAAAGATATGTAGCAGTATAAATTTTGGCCAAAATTTATGAAGAAAAAATAGTAATTTGCAAAATTTTATAACAGAAACGAAAAAAAAATCATTTTTTTACAAAATTTTCAGTCTTTTTTCTCTTATAGCGCAAAAAATAAAAAACCCAACAGTGATTAAATACCACCAAAAGAAAGCTCTATTTGTGTGAAAAAAAGGACAAAAATTTCATATGGGTACAGTGTTGTATGACTGAGTAATTGTCATTCAAAATGTGAGAGCACCGAAAGCTGAAAATTGGTCTGGTTATTAAGGGGGTTTAAGTGCCCAGTGGTCAAGTGGTTAATCGCTAAATCCTCTAAAAAGGACAATAAGCGAAGCAGATCTCCTCCAGTATTGGACCTCCCTTCAGAAGTACCTGAGGAGGAGGAGGATGAGGAGGAGGCTACATCAGCAGAGGATGAGGAGTCAGACGGATCAGGGATATCGGATGAGCCTTTTTCGGTATCCCAGATTTTAAAGTCACAGGTGCAATGCTATGCAGGAGCCGTGCGAGCTGCATTTAGGTTACCCTCTTTGGAGGTAACAGAATCACCTGTCTCCTCCCTAGGATCATTAAGATCCCTGCAAGGTGCATGCTCCTTCCCGGTTCATCCGTTACTAGAGGATCTATTGTACGCAGACTGGCAACATCCAGATAAGCGTTTTTCACCTCCAAAAAAGTTTAACATTCTTTATCCTATGGAGGAAATTTTTTTAAAGAAATGGAGCCTGCCTACGGTAGATGCGGCTATTTCTTGTGTAAATAAAAACCTGACATGTCCAGTGGATAATGTACAAGTGTTTAAAGATCCTTCTGAGAAGAAGTTGGAATCCTTACTGAAATCCTCCTTCCTTTTGGCCGGCTCAATTATCCAACCTGCAGTAGCAGCAGTCGGTATGTGTCAGGTCGTCAGCCAACAGGTAAAGCAGGGGCTGAAGGAGCTGCCTTCAGAGCAGGCTAAAAATTGGGAGAATTTGCCTAAAGCCTTATGCTTCACAGTGGATGCCATGAGAGATTCTATCATACAGGCATCACGCCTTACACTCCAGCTGGTACAGATGCGCAGAGTACTTTGGCTTAAGCATTGGTCAGCGGAAGTCCCATGCAAAAAGTTGTTGGCAAGTTTCCCGTTCCATGGCGAACGCCTTTTTGGGGAAGATTTAGAAAGATATATCCAAAAGATATCAAGTGGTAAAACGACACTTTTACCTGAGAGAAAGAAAAACAAGAGACCTTGTTTTAAACACACTCTCTCCCCAGCTCCCGGGAAATCTGACTCCAGCCAGTGGCGACGGCCTTTTCAGCCGCCCAAAAAAGCCAAAGAACAGGCTCAGAAGAACAAGAAGCCGTGGGGTTCAAGAGCTAATAAGCAAGCCCCCAAAACCTCTCATTGAAGGGGCGCCCCCGCTCGGCCGAGTGGGGGGAAGGCTTCGTCAGTTCTCAGCGACTTGGCGGACAGAAACCCAGGACAAATGGGTGGTATCCACAATATCCTCAGGGTACAGACTGGAATTTCGAGAGATCCCATCTTCTCAATTCCGAAGTTCAAGACTCTCCAAGGATCCACAAAAAAGAGGATCCTTCTTCAAAGGTTTGAATCACTTAATAGCTCAAGGTGTGGTTACAGAGGTACCCCAAAAGGAGCAAGGTTCAGGTTTTTACTCAAACCTCTTTGTGATTCCAAAACCGAACGGAGAAGTCGGACCCATCCTGGATCTAAAAAATCTAAACCAGTTTCTGAACGTTCGCCATTTTCGAATGGAAACGATTCGATCCGTGGTCGCTACTTTAAAAGGCGGAGAATTCATTGCGTCCATAGATATCAAAGACGCATATCTACACATACCAATCCTCCCCGCTCACCAAAGATTCCTAAGGTTTGCGGTAGAAGATCGCCACTTTCAATTTGTGGCCCTGCCATTTGGTGTAGCCACCGCGCCCAGAGTATTCACAAAGGTGCTAGCTCCTCTGTTAGCAAACCTAAGAACACGGGGCATTGCGGTAACAGCTTATCTAGACGATCTACTATTAATAGATCAGTCAAAGGAGGGATTGGATCACGCTGTAGACACTACAGTAGGATACCTGGAGCATTTAGGATGGATTATAAACTTACAAAAATCCTCTCTCCAGGCCCAAAGAAGGATAGTGTACCTGGGCATGATCATAGATACAGCCCAAAACAGGGTATACCTGCCAGAGCCAAAGATACAGTCCCTGAAAGACCTGATCCACAAGGTCAAAGCAAACAAGAGGCCGTCTATTCGCCTTTGCATGAGACTATTGGGAAAGATGGTAGCCTCCTTCGAGGCGGTCCCTTACGCCCAGTTTCATTCGAGACTACTTCAAGGCAATATTTTAGCCTCCTGGAACAGAAAGAGCCAAGCTCTGGATATACCCATGCGCCTGTCCTCACAAGTACGCCACAGCTTCAATTGGTGGCTAGAAGCCAGGAATTTACGGAAGGGAAAGTCCTTCCTCCCAGTGGCCTGGAAGGTGGTATCTACGGATGCCAGCCTATCGGGCTGGGGTGCAGTATTCGAGGAGGCTTCTACCCAGGGAACCTGGGCCAAGACTCAGGGGATCCTGCCCATTAATGTGCTAGAGATCCGGGCGGTATATCTAGCCCTCAAAACCTGGACATACAGGTTACAGGGCTACCCAGTTCGGGTTCAATCCGACAATGCTACTGCAGTAGCTTACATCAATCACCAAGGAGGCACCCGCAGTCGGGCAGCCCAAAGAGAGGTGAACCGGATCTTGGCATGGGCAGAAGAGCATGTACCTTGCATCTCTGCAATCTTCATTCCAGGGATAGAAAACTGGCAAGCAGACTACCTGAGTCGTCAGCAGCTGCTACCAGGAGAGTGGTCTCTTCACCCAGAGATCTTTCAGGCCATATGTCTGAGATGGGGAAACCCAGATGTAGACCTGCTAGCTTCCAGGTTCAACAAGAAATTGGACAACTTTGTGTCCAGAACGAGAGATCCTCTAGCCTACGGGACAGACGCTCTAATAACTCCATGGAATCAGTTCTCACTGATCTATGCATTCCCTCCGATCCCTCTTCTACAAAGACTGCTTCGCAGGATCAAGGAGGAGGGAATACCAGTAATCCTAGTGGCCCCAAACTGGCCCAGGAGGCCTTGGTATGCCGAGATCGTAAAAATGGCGATAGGAAGGCCCTGGAAGCTTCCACTTCGACACGACCTGTTGTCACAGGGTCCAGTATTCCACCCTTCCTTACAAAGGCTAAATTTGACGGCCTGGCTGCTGAGACCCACATTTTGAAAAAGAGAGGGGTCTCTGGCCTGGCTCTTTCTACGCTCATTAATGCTAGAAAGCCAGCCTCCAGACTCCTCTATCATAGAGTCTGGAAAGCATACGTTTCCTGGTGTGAATCCAGAAGTTGGAATCCTCTGAAATATGAAATAAGTAGGATTCTTGCTTTTTGCCAGTTAGGAGTGGATATGAAATTAGCCCTTAGCACCATCAAAGGGCAAATATCGGCTCTATCAGTCTTCTTTCAGAGACCATTGGCATCTCACTCCCTAGTTCGGACATTCATTCAGGGGGTACTGAGGATAAATCCTCCAGTCAGGTCTCCCTTGTGTCCATGGGATTTGAATTTGGTATTGTCAGTGTTGCAAAAGCAACCTTTTGAACCTATTCGACATATTCCTTTAATTATATTAAGTAGGAAATTGGCCTTTCTGATTGCTATAGCTTCTGCTAGGAGAGTATCAGAGCTAGCAGCTCTTTCTTGTAAAGAGCCTTATCTAATTTGTCACAAGGACAAGATCGTACTACGACCCCATCCGGCTTTTCTGCCTAAGGTGGTGTCGGCTTTTCACTTGAATCAAGACATTGTTCTGCCTTCCTTTTTTCCAAACCCGCGGACGGCGGGGGAAAAATTATTACACTCTCTAGATCTAGTGAGAGCGGTAAGGGTGTATCTGCAAGCAACCGCTCAGATACGTAAAACAGATGTTTTGTTTATTTTACCAGATGGTCCCAAGAAGGGCCAAGTGGTATCAAAATCCACCATTTCCAGGTGGATTAGACAAGTAATTGTTCAAGCTTATGGTTTAAAGAACAGGACTCCTCCTTTTCCTGTTAAGGCGCACTCTACCAGGGCGATAAGTGCTTCATGGGCAGTGCACCACCAGGCTTCGATGGCTCAGATCTGTAAGGCTGCAACTTGGTCCTCAGTCCATACATTTTCCAAATTCTATCAAATAGATGTGAAAGGACATGAGGATTCCGCCTTCGGGCGAAGTGTGCTGCAGGCAGCAGTATAGGGCTTCTGGTCCGCAAGCGGTCGGTTTGATCTGTGTCTCCCCCCCTTCATATGAGCATTGCTCTGGGACGTCCCATTATGTAATGACTAGCTCTGTGTCCCGTGGTGTACGATAAAGAAAATAGGATTTTTATAACAGCTTACCTGTAAAATCCTTTTCTTGGAGTACACCACGGGACACAGAGGTCCCACCCTTCTTATGGGAACCTTACTGCTTTGCTACAAAACTGAGGTACTTCCCTGATGGGAGGGGTTATATGGAGGGGAACTGTCTTCCATTGGTTGTGCCAGTGTCCAATCACCGCTGGTGACCCTTAACCCATTATGTAATGACTAGCTCTGTGTCCCGTGGTGTACTCCAAGAAAAGGATTTTACAGGTAAGCTGTTATAAAAATCCTATTTTCTATATTCCTCCATACAGCCGCTGAATGCTTGCAGAAGGGGGGGAGAATCAAGCATTCCGCGGCTGTATGGAGGAATATAGAAAGCTAATTTCCTCTATATGCGCCCCCCTGCTTCTCCTTCTATCCAACTTCTTTTGCTGCCCCCCCCAGTTCTCCTTGTGGCTCCCCCCCAGTGCGCTCCTCCCCACCACACTCTCCAGCCCCCCCACAGTTCTCTCCACCTCTGTTCTTTCTGCCCCCCCTGCTCTTCAGCTCTCCCCATCCTTCTCCAGTGCTCTCCACCCCTGTTCTTTCTCCCCCCCCCAGTGCTCTCCAGCTCTCCCCAGCCCCCACCCCAGTGCTCTCTGCCCCCCACAGTGGTCCCCAACCCCCTACCACCCCTGTTCTTTCTGCCCCCCCACCCATCGCTCTCCAGCCCCCTGTGCTCTCCACCCCTGTTCTTTTTGGCTCCCCCTCCAGTGCTTTCAAGCTCCCCCCAGTGCTCTCCGCTCCCCCTGCATTTTGCCCCCACCCATGTGCTCTCCAACCCCACCAGTGCTCTCCGCCCCCATAGTGCTCTCCAGCACCCCGTGCTCCCCACCCCTGTTCTCCCCCCCCCAGTGCTCTCCAGCTCTCCCCATCACTCTCCAGCCCCCACCCCAGTGCTCTCCAGCCCCCCGTGCTCCCCACCCTTGTTCTTTTTGCCCCACCCATGTGCTTTCCAACCCAGCCAGTGCTCTCTGCCCCCTATAGTGCTCTCCAGCCCCCCATACTTTCCACCCCTGTTTTTTCTGGTGCTCTCAAGCTCCCCCCATTGCTCTCCACCCCCCAGTGCTCTCCACTCCCCCCTGCTTTTTGTTCCGCCCAGTGCTCTCCACCCCTGTTCTTTCTCCCCCCCCCAGTGCTCTCAAGATCCCCCCCAGTGTTCTTTACCTCCCACACTCTTAGCCCTCTCAGCCTCCCCTGCTCTCCACCCCTGTTCTCTTTGGCTCCCCCCCCAGCGCTCTCAAGCCCCCCCCCAGCGCTCTCCGCTCCCCACCCCTGTGATCTCCACTCCCCCCTGCTCTTTGCCCCCACCCATGTGCTCTCCAACCCCGCCAGTGCTCTCCGCTCCCCCTTCTCTCCAGCTCCCCCCCCCAGTGCTCTCACTTCCCCAGGACCAGAGGACAGGCTGACTGGGGCCAGAAAAGGAGGACGGCTGAAGGTGCAGGTGGCCAGGGACCATTTCACAGCAAACAGATCCTCTGGAAGGAGCACTGTCCCCATCCAAAACGAGAACAGACCCTGCCTGCTGATGGCGATCATGGATATCCTGCTGGCATGGAAGGTACCGTACCGAGCATCAACAACGCACCTTCCCACAGACAGGGACTGCAGACTGGGACATGGGGCATAGGAGAGACTGCATTTGATGAGCACAGTGAGGCTGCATTTGATGAGCACAGTGAGGCTGCATTTGATGAGCACCGTGAAGCTGCATTTGATGGGCACAGTAAAGCTGCATTTGATGAGCACAGTAAAGCTGCATTTGATGAGCACAGTAAAGCTGCATTTGATGGGCACAGTGAGGCTGCATTGATGGGCACTGATGAGGATGCATTTGATGGGTAGTGGTGGGGCTGCATTGAACTCTTGTATCATGTCTGCAGCCTCTGAGGGAGTCTGGAGTGGAGTCAAGAGTGGGAGCACCGCTGGGATGGGGGTCACGGGAGAAGTCAGATGTGTGGGGACTGTGGAGAGGAGACTATAGGATAAAACCAGAGCCACCGAGTTGGAGCCGACTGACTGAGCCCTGCATGGTGTACCTGAGAGGAGGTCAGTGACAGCACCGCTAGGCCAGTCTGAGGGGGGGGTCACTGATGTAAGGGGGGGAGTGAATACGATAATGTAAGGGGGCATTGATATAACGGTTTCCCCCTATATCAGTAACCCACCCCCCCTTACCTTAGTGTATTCTTTCTGCGGAAGGTGGTCCCCCCACGTTCTGAGTTCCTGGGGTCCCCCTTGATGATTGACCACTTTTAACTGGAATTTGCGTTATATATATATATATATATAGCCCTATGTGCTTTCATATCTGTCTTATCTATATATAATACACTCTTCAAATGTGCTTTAAAATGTATGGTTTTCCCTTTTATGAACAAGAAAATAATGACGTTATGCTGGTATGATAATGCTGTGGGGCTGGTATAAAAAAATTTCCAGGGCTGGATTTTATTCCCAGTGCAGCCCTGGTGATTTCACTGGAAATATCTCTTAAACTGCATAGGTTTAGGAGATGTTTTCAATACCTATAGGTAAGTCTTATTATTAGCGTACATATAGGTAAAAGTTTGCAGAGGAAGTTTACTTCCTCTTTAATATCGCTTTAAGTTCTTCCTGTTTCCTTGGCAGAAAATGATTGTGTTCTACGCCTAATCCTGCCTGCTGTTCTGTGATACCTTTATTGTTTCTTGTGTAGCACCCTCTAGTTAGGGTGGTGCTAGAGTAAGGGTTTTTCTGGCGGAGTAGGAAAATTTTAGGCAGGACTAGCTGGTGGCTAGGCGTGTTTGTTTTCATTCTGGGCTGGGAGTGGCTCAGGATAGCAGCTAGTGTCTCACAGGCAGCATCACTGAGACCTCCCTCTTCTTTCTAGAGCTTGCTGGAAACAGAGGAGGAGAGAAGAGGTGTAGCTGCCTGGGGTGGTTTGGGTGGAGCCCTGACCAATCCCCAATCTGGATTGGCAGGGGGCAGGCCTCCTTAAATACCTGGGGTCAGCTCAGCTGGGGAGGAGTTGTCTGGGGGGGTGACCCTGGGCTGGGGTTTGGGTGCATCCAGGAGGAGTGACGAGATCCTGGAAGGAGAGGCACATAAGAGAGCAAGCAGAGGACAGCAGGAGAGAACACTTCTAAGAGTCTCCAACAGGGGCGGCCCATCCATAAAGGGTGCACGGGAGCCGCCCCCTGTCCATTGCCACCTCCCCTATTCATGCATCCGGCCCCTTTCTGGACACCGGCGCATGAATTCCAATGGGAGGCTGTATTTTTGAAGCAATGATTAGAACCAGAGGCTCTAATAGGCTTCAATATAGGGTGGGCTCGGGTCGCAGACAGTGCGCTCTCAGCCCACCCAGGTGTGTTACAACAGCGAATGAATATTCGCTGTTGTAACACTGATCCTCCTTCCTGATGCCAATCAGGAATCGGGTTTTGACACCGGTCACCCGATTGGCTGAAAGGACCGGCAATCCTATTGAATGCCTAGGAGGAGGAAGGGAGGAGCTAGCAGCAGCCATTGAGGAGAGGACTTGGAGCTAAGCCGCTACACCATGCTGCCTGCCACCCGCCACGATGGGGTAAGTGTCAAACCCACAGGCAAACAGCGGGGGTGGGTGCGGCTCGGGGGGATGGGTGAGTGCTTGTTTGCTGCTCCCCCCAAAAAAGGCACCAGCCGCCACAGGTCTCCAGGGAGGACAACTGAGTGAGCACAGTCTAGAGGACTGGGGAGGCACGCCTGAAAGAACTGGGAGATTGCAGTTTGAGATGGGTGCAGAACCAGAAGAGAGGACTGTTGGAAGGGCAGTGAAAAGAGGTCTTTGCAGCCATGTTGGCTGACAGGGCCTGAAGAGAGCTATCTGGAAATGGTAGCTGAATAGAGGACAGTTAACACCTGAACTATTTCTACACCACAGGGGTTCGAGGTCCCTGCCCACAAAAGACAGTTCATTAAGGCCTGGCTGAAGCAGTGTCAGGCTTACCCATGCAGTGCTAGCTAGTCTGGAGGAGTAACAGTCTGCAGCAAGGGAAGTGCTGGTGGAGTAGCAGTCTGCAGAAAGTGAAGTGCTGGAGGAGAAACGGTGTGAATCAAGTGTTTGTGCTGGAGATATTGGAGTGTATTTACTGGAGTGTATATAAAAGTCCCAAGCAAGTTTGCACTGAATATTCCTGGGCATCCCATAATTCCCAATTTCCCATCCAAGTTTAATCCTCTCAAATAAAAAAACAAACAAAACAAAGCTATGGACTGTTCTATGTCTCTGAGTGACTGAGAGATGGATGTCTGGCTGGGCAGGGTGACAGGTGAACCACAACATTTAGCAACCCTTATGGGGGCATGGCTAAACTTGTAACTGACCTTGGCTTGTGACCCTGATGTTGATTCTCAGCTGCCTGGACTAACCCTAGTTTGTGACCCTGACTCGGTGCCTTGTGATTTGAACTATTTGATTTCTCTTTCACTACGAACTCTGTCTAGCCTGAAGTTTCTGGCCACTGGTCTCCACTCTCTATATACAGGTACATTCCTAACAGATATAAGTAGAGCTGCTGGGTTACTTGAACAAAGCATATTTAACCACTTAACGACCGCTCACTGTATATATACGTCGGCAGAATGGCACCGACAGGCACAATCACGTAGAGCATACGTGATTGCCTTTGTATAGTTGGGGGGTCCAATCGGACCCCCCTCCTATACAGTGAGCGGTGGCTAAGTGTCCGGGAGTGTTCCGGGATGAGGGGGCAGCCATTCGTTTCCAGCCACCCCCTCGCGATCGCTCCCGGCGAATGGAAATGCCCCCTCTGTCTGTGTCAGGCAGAGGAAGCAGGAGGAAGTGATGTCATCTCTGGTACAAGAGAAGACATCAGGTCAGTGCACACAACACTACACTGACACCAGGACAAATAGGGACATAAATCGCCCCCCCAGGCCCCCCCAGACACCCCCAGATCACCCCCCAGATCACCCCCCCAGCCCCCAGTCACAGTGTCACTGATTGCAGTGACCATTTATTTACTGATCACTGCAATCAGTGACATTTGTGACTGTAAAAGTGTCAGTACATTCAGTTTTAGGTCCAGTGTAGCCCCCTAACCCCCCCTAATAAAGGTTTAACCCCCTGATCACCCCCCAGATAACCCTTTCACCCCCTATCACCACTGTCGCTAAGCGATAATTTTTCTGATCGCTGTCTTAGCGTCAGTGATGCCGATCGGCAGCCAGTAATTTTTTTTAGGTTCGCCGCATGTTTTTATAGCGTCAGGTACCCCAATATATTATCTAATAAAGGTTTAACCCCCTTGATCGCCCCCCAGGTAACCCTTTCACCCCCTATCACCACTGTCGCTAAGCGACCGTTTTTCTAAACGCTGTCTTAGTGTCGGTGATGCAGATCGGTAGCTGGTAATTTTTTTTAGGTTCGCCGCATGTTTTTATAGCGTCAGGTACCCCAATATATTATCTAATAAAGGTTTAACCCCCTTGATCGCCCCCCAGGTAACCCTTTCACCCCCTATCACCACTGTCGCTAAGCGATCGTTTTTCTAAACGCTGTCTTAGTGTCGGTGATGCAGATCGGTAGCCAGTAATTTTTTTTAGGTTCGCCGCAGGTTTTTATAGCGTCAGGTACCCCCATATATTATCTAATAAAGGTTTTAACCCCCTGATTGCCCCTAGTTAACCCTTTCACCAGTGATCACCATATAAGTGTTACGGGTGACGCTGGTTAGTTAGTTTGCTTTTTATAGTGTCAGGGCACCCGCCGTATATAACCCAATAAAGGTTTAACCCCCTGATCGCCCGGCGGGTGATATCAATTAGGTTTTAGCATCAGAGAGGGTCTGCGTCACACCCCAGGCAGCGTCAGGTTAGTGCCAGTAAAGCTAACACCCACGCGTGAAGCATACACCCCCCTTAGTGGTATAGTATCTGAACAGCTCAATATCTGATCTGATCAGATCTATACTAGCGTCCCCAGCAGTTTAGGGTTCCCAAAAACGCAGTGTTAGCGGGATCAGCCCAGATACCTGCTGGCACCTGCGTTTTGCCCCTCCGTCCAGCCCAGGCCACCCAAGTGCAGTATCGATCGATCACTGTCACTTACAAAACACAACACACATAACTACAGCGTTCGCAGAGACAGGCCTGATCCCTGCGACTCCAGTGCTGTAGGAGGTGATTTCACCACCACAGTTAAATAAAAAAAGCATATATGCCGAAGCATTGGGGCAGCAGGGGCGAAGGAGCGGAGGAGCGATTTTGCTCCTAATGCCGCGTACATACGGTCGAAATTCCGACGGATGCTTGCCCGTGGAAAAGTCCGACCATGTGTGTGCGGCATAACTTTTTTGCGGGAGGATGCCCCCATGCTTCGGCATATATAAATGGTGCGTGTATGCCCATCATTGGAAGTGGGTGGATGAAGGGCGGTATTCTAATGGTGGGCATACCCACCGATCAATCTCTTTTTTCGTTCAGCCAACTGGCTGCATGGAAAAAAAAGATTACAATACATGTCCAACAAGGACCAGCAACGTACTGGTATGTTGCTGGACTTTGAATGTTTATACCAGAATGATGCCTGCGGGTTTAGGTATCATCTTGGTATCATTCTTTTCAGCCTGCGGCCGGCTTTCATGTAAAAGCAATCCTAGCGGCTAATTAGCCTCTGGACTGCTTTTACAAGCAGTGGGAGGGAATGCCCCCCCCCCCGGATATAAAAAGCGCCATTGGGAAATTGGTAAAGCATTTTATCACACCGATCTTGGTGTGGTCAGATGCTTTGAGGGCAGAGGAAAAATCTAGGGTCTAGAAGACCCCAGTTTTTTCAAAAAAAGAGTACCTGTCACTACCTATTGCCATCATAGGTGATATTTACATTCCCTGAGAACAATAAAAATGATAAAAAAAAAAAATACTTGGAAGGAACAATTTAAAAATAAAATAAAAAAGCAAAATTAATAATAATAAAAAAAAAAGCACCCCTGTCCTGCCCTGCTCTTGCCCAATGGTGAACGCAAGCGTCGGTCTGGCGTCATATGTAAACAGCAATTGCACCATGCATGTGAGGTATCACCGCGAAGGTCAGATCGAGGGCAGTCATTTTAGCAGTAGACCTCCTCTGTAAATCTACTGGGGTAACCTGTAAAGGCTTTTAAAGGCTTTTAAAAATGTATGTAGTTTGTCGCCAATGCGCGTTTGTGCGAAATTTTAAAACATGTCGTGTTTGGTATCTATGTACTCGGCCTAAGATCATCTTTTTTATTTCATCATTTGGGCAATATAGTGTGTTTTAGTGCATTAAAATTGAAAAAAGTGTATTTTTTAACCCAAAAAATGCGTTTGAAAAATCGCTGCGCAAATACTGTGTAGAAAAAAAAATGCAACACCCACCATTTTAATCTGTAGGGCCTTTGCTTTAAAAATATATATAATGTTTGGGGGTTCAACATAATTTTCTTGCAAAAAAAAAATGTTTTCATGTAAACAAAAAGTGTCAAAAAGGGCTTTGTCTTCAAGTGGTTAGAAGAGTGGATGTAAGCTTCCTAATGTTGTGTATAAAATGCCAGAACAGTTCAAACCCCCCCCCCAAATGACCCCATTTTGGAAAGTAGACACCCCAAGCTATATACTGAGAGGCATGTCGAGTCCATGGAATATTTTATATGTTGACACAAGTTGCGGAAAAACGACAATTTTTTTTTTTTTTTCTTGCACAAAGTTGTCACTAAATGATATATTGCTCAAACATGCCATGGGCATATGTGGAATTACACCCCAAAATACATTCTGTTGCTTCTCCTGAGTACGAGGCTACCACATGTGTGAGACTTTTTGGGAGCCTAGCCGCGTACGGGACCCCAAAAACCAAGCACCGCCTTCAGGCTTTCTAAGGGTATAAATTTTTGATTTCACTTCTCACTGCCATGCCTATCACAGTTTCGGAGGCCATGGAATGCCCAAATGGCACAAAACCCCCCCAAATGACCCCATTTTGGAAAGTAGACACCCCAAGCTATTTGCTGAGAGGTATTGTGAGTATTTTGCAGATCTCGCTTTTTGTCACAAAGTTTTGAAAATTGAAAAAATATATATATATATATATATATATATATATATATATTTCTTCATTTTCAAAAACAAATGAGAGCTGTAAAATACTCGCCATGCCTCTCAGCAAATAGCTTGGGGTGTCTATATTCCAAAATGGGGTCATTTGGGGGGGTTTTGTGCTATTTTGGCATTTTATGGCCTTCGAAACTGTGATAGGTAGTGAGGAGTGAAATCAAAAATTTGCGCCCTTAGAAATCCTGAAGGCGGTGCTTGGTTTCCGGGGTCCCGTACGTGGCTAGGCTCCCAAAAAGTCCCACACATGTGCTATCCCCGTACTCAGGAGAAGCAGCAAAATGTATTTTGGGGTGCAATTCCACATATAACCATGGCATGTGTGAGCAATATATCATTTAGTGACAACTTTTTGTAATTTTTTTTTTTTTTTTAGTCATTATTTAATCACTTAAGACAAAAAAAAAAATTCAATGGGCTCAACATGCCTCTCAGCAATTTCCTTGGGGTGTCTACTTTCCAAAATGGGGTCATTTTGGGGGGGTTTTGTACTGCCCTGTCATTTTAGCACCTCAAGAAATGAGATAGGCAGTCATAAATTTTAAAGCTGTGTAAATTTCAGAAAATGTACCCTAGTTTGTAAACTCTATAACTTTTGCGCAAACCAATAAATATACGCTTATTGACATTTTTTTTACTAAAAACATGTGGCTGAATACATTTTGGCCTAAATGTATGACTAAAATTGAGTTTATTCGATTTTTCCTATAACAAAAAGTAGAAAATATCATTTTTTTTCAAAATTTTCGGTCTTTTTCCGTTTATATCGCAAAAAATAAAAATCGCAGAGGCAATCAAATACCATTAAAAGAAAGCTCTATTTGTGGGAAGAAAAGGACGCAAATTTCGTTTGGGTACAACATTGCATGTCCGCACAATTTACAGTTAAAGCAGCGCAGTGCAAAATTCTGAATTCACCTCTGGTCCTTTAGCTACCAAATGGTCCGGGGCTTAAGTGGTTAAAGCCTCTTATTCACCAATGCTGTTCAAATGGTCACAAGGTTCATAGGTGAATAATATATGCAGTTAGGCTTCGTCATGTCAAGAAACTATTGTACAGGTTTGCCGGGGCTTGGTCCTGGAAGGACGCTGTATTTTCCCTCTGTTTGGACTGTGATCACTTTTTGTGGATGGTGGATTTGTGTGCAGCTGTGAAGAAGGTGCATGGCAGTATACTGCCTGGAAACCTGGTGGCAGCAAAAGTTACCCTCTGCAAAAAGTCGGGGTTGTTTAACTGCGATGGCAGTTCTGAACTCTGCTAGTCGGTGAGACTTTTTCCTTCTGTTTTATCTTTTTGCTGCCGTGAAGCTGTTTAAGTTTTATTAGACATTACTTTAATTGCAAATCCTGTGTCCTGTGATCTAGCTGGTTCCCCGAACTTTACACTGTACTATAACTGTTATGGTTCAAAACCTGTGGGTAACCTCCCTTTTGACCTTTTAGGTAGCTAAGACGAGCAAGCTAAAAATGTTTTATGACTTGGTCATATGTGAACATATGTTTGTTGCTCATCTTGTATCATACTTGCTGTGACATACCATACTTTGCAATCTATCCCAAATCAGCCGTGCTGACAAAACTGCTAATATCTACATTGTCAACCAATCAGATGTGTGCCTAATACAGTATATAAAAGCCCTGTGAAATGACAGTGAGGGGGCCTCCTCCTAGAGCAGTGGTTCTCAACCTGGGGGTCGGGACCCCTTTGGGGGTCGAATGACGATTTGCCAGGGGTCACTGAATCTTTGTGGCCGCCCAACTGGGCTGTTCCTGGAGCCCGCGGCCACCCACTCAGCCTCTTCGCAGCCACCCATTCAATTCAAGGCATGGCTGGGGGGGGGGGGGGCAGAGACTAGAGGTCAGCTGACTGGTGAGGATTGTGAAGTGGGAGGGGCTGGAGGAGATCCTATCTCCTGATTTCGGCATAGGTGTCACTGCTGCGAGACACCACAAAGTCGGAGACACAGTGAGGCCAGAGACAGTGAGTAACATTACCTGTAATTAGAGTTGCCATTAAAAGTCCCCACTACAGTTCTCAGATCAGCAGATGACCTTGATCAAGAGCACCTAAGTTGGCTGAGCAGAACTCCACCCAGCACTGTCACTGATCCCACCCCCCACCAGCACTGTCACTGATCCATCCTCCCTCACCAGCACTGCCACTCATCCCACCCCCCCCCCCCACCAGCACTGACACTGATCCCAACTCCCCGCCAGCACTGCCATCTATCCCATCCCCCTTCCCCCCACCAAGGAGTAAGAGAAGGAATAAAAATAGACAATACATGGAAGGGAGGGGAAAAGAGGGGGGAGGAACAGAGAAAAAGGGAGAGAAAGAATAATAGAAAGAACAAGAAAGGCGGCTAGAGAGAGGGATGGGGGGGGGAAGCAAGAAATTAGGATAGAGAGAGATAAAAGGGAAAGAAAGGAAAACAAAGAGAAAAAGTGGTACATCCTATAAGGGGTTTAAATACTGTATGAGTGGAAGGGACTCAGGGAGCACTAAATGTCCGGGGGTTAGGGGCGCAAATTACTTGTCTTGCCTTGGGTGCTGACAACCCACGCTACGAAAATAATTTTACTGTTAAGGGTCCCTACAACTTGGGAAATTTTATCAAGGGGTCACGGCACTAGAAAGGTTGAGAACCACTGTCCTACATGTGTAGCTGAATAAACCTATTTTTGTTCACCATGAGGATGAGTGGTTTTGACTAAATTCCATAACAGTCAGAAATGGGAAAATAATAACTCTTGTCCCTGTGAGCAAGCCCTTGGGGGTTTTGGGAGTGGTTGGGTGGAGACAGAATGTTTGCATTCATCTCAGTTTTCGTGGAATAAAACAATACAAAGAAATTAGGATGGAGTGTGACTCAACTTTTTTTATACTTTTGTGGAGGTGAAAATAGGCTATAAGAGCCAGCATCCTAACAGCTCTTGAACAAAGAGCGGTTTGGAGTGGTGTTGCAGATTTGGGTATGTGTCTCATGATAATAAGCAAGTGATGCACAGCAAAAGCATACTGACACAGGCAAGGCCTTAGCAAGGTAAAAGGACATGCAGTTATTCATATGAATATAAGGATTGGAATATACAGTGCAGAATTCATCAGTTTTCAAATCTTTAAGCCTCGTACACACGACCGGTTTTCTTCGTGTGTATAGTTTCTCGTCGAGAAAAATAGAGAACCTGCTCTCTATTTTCTCATCAGGATTTTTGTTTTTCTCGTCGGGATTCTCGTCGGCCTGTTTCCCGACGAGAAAACCGGTGGCGTGTATGCTTTTCCGAGTCTTAAAAAAACCGTGCATGCTCAGAATCAAGTATGAGGCAGGAGCGCTCCTTCTGGTAAAACTAGCGTTCGTAATGGAGATAGCACATTCGTCACGCTGTAACGAACTGAAAGCACGAAGACTGAAAAGCGAGAATCGTCTCTCCCCAAACTTTTACTAACACGCAGTAACACGAGATCAGCAAAAGCAGCCCAAGGGGTGGCGCCATTGGAATCAAACTTCCCCTTTATACTGCCGTCATACGTCACTGCGCTTTACAATGATGAGATTTTGGATTGACAGTGTGTATGTAAGGAAAGCTTGACAAGAATCCCGTCAAGCTTGACAAGAATCTCGAAAACCAACGTTTTTTTTACGATGGGATTCTCGGCCATGTGTACGAGGCTTCAAGCCTCGTACACACGGCCGAGAATTCCGTCAGGAAAAAAACGTTGGTTTTCATGACGGGATTCCTGGCAAGCTTTCCTTGCTCGCCGAGTGTACACACAGCCATTCAAAAGAACCGCCGTTCTTTTGAATGGCAAGAAAGCGGTGACTTCATCGACTACGACGAGCATGCGCTCGTCATATTCGATGCTGTCACCGCCATCTTGCTACATCCTACACTACCCTTGTAAGCTACCGCGCATGCGTCAGTCTCATCGAGCATGCGCAGGCTTACCTGGGACAGGTAAGCATACACACTCACGGTTTTCTCGGCAGGAAACACTCTGCCGAGAATCCCGACGAGAAAATAGAGAGCAGGTTCTCTATTTTTCTCGCTGGGATTCCCGGCAGTTTTCTCGCAGAGAAACTATGCACAAGGCCGTTTTTGTCGGCAAAAAGTATCTTCCAACAGCTTTCTTGCTGAGAAAACCGGCCGTGTGTACGAGGCTTTAGTTCAAAATCTGCATGCCATGATATACTGTAGATGCTCATAAATACATCTACCCTAGTTGACATCATGTTTCAGTGGCTATGCCCAGACTAGAAGCACATAGTCTTAATACTGTAATCCTTTCGAGACAAGTTTAAAGTGGGAGTAAACCTTGGATTTAGATTTTTACCTACAGGTAAGCTTATAATAAGGCTTACATGTAAGTTAAATGGTGCACGTTTAGGACATATTCATTTAACCACTTAAGGACCATAATGACCAGAGGTGATTTCACAATTTGTCACTGCGCTGCTTTAACTGGAAATTGTGCGGACATACAATGTTGTACCCAAACGAAATTTGCGTCCTTTTCTTCCCACAAATAGAGCTTTCTTTTAATGGTATTTGATTGCCTCTGCAAATTTTTTATTTTTTTTTGCAATATAAACAGAAAAAGACCGAAAATTTTGAAAAAAAAAAGATATTTTCTACTTTTTGTTATAAGAAAAATCGAATAAACTCAATTTTAGTCATACATTTAGGCCAAAATGTATTCAGCCACATGTCTTTAGTAAAAAAAAATGTCAATAAGCGTATATTTATTGGTTTGCGCAAAAGTTATAGGGTCTACAAACTAGGGTACATTTTCTGGAATTTACACAGCTTTTAATTTATGACTGCCTATCTCATTTCTTGAGGTGCTAAAATGGCATGGCAGTACAAAACACCCCCAAATGACCCCATTTTGGAAAGTAGACACCCCAAGGAAATTGCTGAGAGGCATGTTGAGCCCATTGAATATATATTTTTTGTCCCAAGTGATTGAATAATGACAAAAAAAAAAATTGTCACTAAATGATATATTGCTCACACATGCCATGGTTATATGTGGAATTGCACCCCAAAATACATTTTGCTGCTTCTCCTGAGTACGGGGATACCACATGTGTGGGACTTTTTGGGAGCTTAGCCGCGTACGGGCCCCCGAAAACCAAGCACCGCCTTCATGATTTCTAAGGGCACAAATTTTTGATTTCACTCCTCCACTATCTATCACAGTTTTGAAGGCCATAAAATGCCAAAATAGCACAAAACCCCCCCAAATGACCTCATTTTGGAAAGTAGACACCCCAAGCTATTTGCTGAGAGGCATGGTGAGTATTTTACAGCTCTCATTTGTTTTTGAAAATTAAGAAAGGAAATAATTTTTTTTTTCTTTTTTCAATTTTCAAAACTTTGACAAAAAGTGAGATCTGCAAAATACTCACCATACCTCTCAGCAAATAGCTTGGGGGGGGGGGGTTGTGCCATCTGGGCATTCCATGGCCTCCGAAACTGTGATAGGCAGTCAGGAGTGAAATCCAAAATTTACACCCTTAGAAAGCCTGAAGGCGGTGCTTGGTTTTTGGGGTCCCGCGGCTAGGCTCCCAAAGTCTCACACATGTGGTATCCCCGTACTCAGGAGAAGCAACAGAATGTATTTTGGAGTGTAATTCCACACATGCCCATGGCATGTTTGAGCAATATATCATTTAGTGACAACTTTGTGCAAAAAAATAAAAAATAAAAAATATTCCATGGACTCGACGTGCCTCTCAGCAAATAGCTTGGGGTGTCTACTTTCCAAAATGGGGTCATTTGGGGGGGGGGGGTTTGAACTGTCCTGGCATTTTATACACAACATTAGGAAGCTTACATACACTCTTCTAACCACTTGAAGACAAAGCCCTTTCTGACACTTTTTGTTTACATGAAAACATTTTTTTTTTGCAAGAAAATTACGTTGAACCCCCAAATATTATATATATTTTTTAAAGCAAAGGCCCTACAGATTAAAATGGTGGGTGTTGCATTTTTTTTTTCCACACAGTATTTGCGCAGTGATTTTTCAAACGCATTTTTTGGGGAAAAAATACACTTTTTTTAATTTGAATGCACTAAAACACACTATATTGCCCAAATGTTTGATGAAATAAAAAAGATGATCTTAGGCCGAGTACATGGATACCAAACACGACATGCTTTAAAATTTCGCACAAAGGCGCAGTGGCGACAAACTACATACATTTTTAAAAGCCTTTACAGGTTACCACATTAGATTTACAGAGGAGGTCTACTGCTAAAATTACTGCCCTCGATCTGACCTTTGCGGTGATACCTCACATGATGCAATTGCTGTTTACATATGACGCCAGACCGACGCTTGCGTTCGCCTTTGCGCAAGAGCAGGGCAGGGGCAGGACAGGGGTGATTTTTTTTATTTTGTTTTTTCTATTAATTTTTTTTTTTTTTTTTTTTTTTTTTAAACTGTTCCTTACATATTTTTTTCTTTTATTATTTTTTATTGTTATTTCAGGGAATGTAAATATCCCCTATGATAGCATTAGGTAGTGACAGGTACTCTTTTTTTTTTTGAAAAAAATGGGGTCTATTAGACCCTAGATCTTTCCTCTGCCCTCAAAGCATCTGACCACACCAAGATCGGTGTGATAAAATGCTTTCCCAATTTCCCAATGGCGCTTTTTATATCCGGGGGGGGACATTCCCTCCCACTGCTTGTAAAAGCAGTCCAGAGGCTAATTAGCCACTAGGATTGCTTTTACATGAAAGCCGGCCGCTGGCTGAAAAGAATGATACCAAGATGATACCTAAACCCGCAGGCATCATTCTGGTATAACCATTCAAAGTCCAGCAACATACCAGCACGTTGCTGGTCCTTGTTGGACATGTATTGTAATCTTTTTTTTTTCATGCAGCCTGTTGGCTGAACGAAAAAAAGAGATTGATCGGTGGGTATGCCCACCATTAGAATACCTCCCTTAATTCACCCA
Source organism: Rana muscosa (assembly GCA_029206835.1). Lineage (NCBI taxonomy): Eukaryota > Metazoa > Chordata > Amphibia > Anura > Ranidae > Rana > Rana muscosa. The sequence continues at coordinate 45,126,249 of CM055118.1, forward strand.
CTTCTAATGATGGGCATACATGCACCATTTATATATGCCGAAGCATGGGGGCATCATCCCGCAAAAGTTATGCTGCGTACACACGGTCTGACTTTTCCACGGGCAAGCCTCCATCGGAATTTCGACCGTATGTACACGGCATTAGGAGCAAAATCGCGCCTTCGCCCCTGCTGCCCCCATGCTTCGGCCTATATGCTCTTTTTTTTAACTGTGGAGGTGAAATCACCTCCTACAGCACTGGAGTCGCAGGGATCAGGCCTGTCTCTGCGAACGCTGCAGTTATGTGTGTTGTGTTTTGTAAGTGACAGTGATCGATCGATACTGCACTTGGGTGGCCTGGGCTGGACGGAGGGGCAAAACGCAGGTGCTAGCAGGTATCTGGGCTGATCCCACTAACACTGCGTTTTTGGGGACGCTAGTATAGATCAGATCAGATACTATACCACTAAGGGAGGTGTATGCTTTGCACGTGGGTGTTAGCGTTACTGGCACTAACCTGGAGCGACGCAGACCCTCTCTGACGCTAAAACCTAATTGATATCCCCCGCCGGGCGATCAGGGGGTTAAACCTTTATTGGGTTATATACGGTGGGTGCCCTGACACTATAAAAGGCAAACTAACTAACCAGCGTCACCCGTAACACACTTATACGGTGATCACTGGTGAAAGGGTTAACTAGGGGCAATCAGGTGGTTAAAACCTTTATTAGATAATATATGGGGGTACCTGACGCTATAAAAACCTGGCGGCGAACCTAAAAAAATAACGGACTACCTAGCGACACCAGCATAACTAATACAGCGATCAGAAAAACGATCGCTTAGTGACACTGGCAAAAGGGGGTGAAAGGGTTACCTGGGGGGCGATCAAGGGGTTAAACCTTTATTAGGTAATATATGGGGGTACCTGACGTTATAAAATCCTAGCGGCGAACATAAAAAAATAAAAAGGGAGGAGCAACGTGCTGACGTCACCGACATACCAACGAGTCCCGGAGCGAACGGGCTGTCTTAGCCGGCCAATTTTATACCACACGCCTTAGATTCGTGACTATTTGTAAGTGCATTCATTTTATTATTAAACAACCTTTTACCGGATTTACGCTATGGTGGCTTTCTTTCTCTTTGCACTTTATCAACTGTGATATATGGAGAGAAGTGGCGTGGAATCCTGGAGATGGCTATTCCCATGCCAGGGTCTCTATATCGCTATCTGTTGATATTGATCTGTGAACAGATCATTCGCTCTGGTAAGTGGCAGTGATTACTAGTGGTGGTGGAACCTTTCTCTATCAAATACCTGGCACTTTTCCAAGGGTGTTTTTGTGTTTGAAGTCACCAGTGGTTGAATGAGAAGACCTGTATCTGCACCACATGGTCATCTTGGCTTATATGATCTTCCAGCTATATTTATTTTTCATCATTTTTATACAGGACTGTGCTCTCTTGTTTTTTAGTTTTCATTAATACAGTTTATATTGGACTGTCTGGCAACAGTCGGGACTTTTTTCCAATTTAGTTGCCAATTGCAAACATTAGAGACATCATCCTGTTATACCATTTTGTTTGTTCCTATATTGATGGTACTCAATTTAGTGTTGCACAGCTTTATTATTTTTAGCATTATCCTATTGTGTGTGTCTCACATTTAAGTTGCAGCATTTTATTAGATTTGATTCACGTTTATTTATGTGTGAACAAATCCATATTTAGACAGCGCAATATATTTACATTTTTCACATAAAAAAATAACTGACTACCTAGCGCATCACCGACACTAACACACCGATCAGAAAAACGATTGATTAGTGACAGTGGTGCTAGGGGCTGAAAGGGTTACCTGGGGGGCGATCAAAGGGTTAAACCTTTATTAGTGGGGGTTGGGGGGCTACCCTGGACCTAAGGGACCTAACACTAGCTGCCCTGACACTTTTACAGTTACAAATGTCACTGATTGCAATGATCAGTAAATAAATGATCACTGCAATCGGTGACACTGTGACTGGGGGGGTGATCTGGGGGTGACTGGGGGGGGGCGATCGGGTGCCTATGTGTCCTGGTGTCAGTGTACTGCTTGTGCACTTGATGTCTTCTCTCCACGGCGCTCCGGTATATGTGAGCGCCGCAGGAGAGATGACATCACTTCCTGCTGCTTCCTCTCTGTTTACATTACACAGGCAGAGGAAGCATTTGATTCGCCGGGAGCGATCGCGAGGGGGTGGCCAGAAACCAATGGCCGTCCCCTCATCACGGATCGCTCCCAAAGCGAACCCGACCGTCCACTGTACCGGAGGGGGGTCCGATCAACCCCCCACCCATACGAAGGCAGTGACGTCCAGGTACGTGATTGTGCCTGTCTGTGCCATTTTGCCGACGTGTATATATACAGTGGGCGGTCGTTTAGTGGTTAAGAGATATTTGCGAATTGGAAGGCATCTCATTGTCTTCCACTTTCTCTTGGATTGGCAGCTTCTAATGGGTATCCATTATTTGAAAGTAAAAGGTAATTTTATAATGACCTTCTTTTGAAGATATGACTGAAATTTTGTTTTAAAATGCTATTAACGTTTGTGGCTATTAACGGGGTGGATCCGCTGGACAGACTCCGCTAGCTCAGCGGGGGATCGCTCTGTTGATCCCCTCTGAGCAGGCAGATGACAGGGCCGTCTCTGCTCACTGTGCAGGGAAGGACCTGTCAGAGCCCCGCTGTTCTCTATGGGGAGAGCGGATGAAAACAGACTGCCTGTCCGTTTTCATTCAATCCGCTGGACGGATGGCGAATGTATCGCCATCCGTCTGTTTTGAGCGGATCTTGTCGGATCGGATGGCAGGCGGGTGTCAGCGGACTCATCTCCGCTGACATCCGCCTGCCCATAGAAGTCAATGGGTGGCCCGCTCTGATCAGCCTAAAAAATGGACAGGCGGATCTGAGCGGGCCGATCGCGTGAAAGGGGCCTTACACACGATTGGATTTTCCATCGGAAAAACTTTGGATGGTTTTTACAACAGAATTCCGCTCAAGCTTGGCTTGCATACACACGGTCACACAAAAGTTCTCTGAACTTTTGACCGTCAAAAACATGGTGACGTACAACACTACGACGAGCCGAGAAAATAAAGTTCAATGCTTCCGAGCATGCGTCGGAATTTTGCGCGTCGGAATTGCTACAGACGATCGGAATTTGAGAACCAGCTCTCAATCTTTTGCTGGCGGAAATTCCACCAGCAAAAGTCCGATGGAGCATACACACGGTCGGAATTTCCGACCAAAAGCTCACATCGGACTTTCCGACCGTGTGTACGTGGCATTAGTGTTACCAGTTTAAAAAAGATATACTTTATGCTATTTTTGTACCAGGTAGTAGGTGTATAAGTATTTATAATAATGTTCTATAATATAATCTATTTTAACAAAGAAAAAAAAGGGCATGATGTCCTTTGAAATCATTCTTATATAATCTTCTATATCGCAGCAGAGTGGAAGATGGAGAGTGAGGAGCATCAGCCAATCAGGTTGTACAAAACTGCATTGATAAAAAGAGAAAGCAAAAAGATGAATTCATTACCTTCTGCTCCTATTGCAATGTTCAGCCATAGGCTGATGTGTGTCTAAGATTTGAATATACTGCTCAACAGCGGACAGGTCACAGGGAAAGCAGGACCTAGCTAAGTTGTCTGGCTGAGGTGACTTGAACATGAGATTTAAACAGAATTACACATGTAGTTTACATTATTACGGCTCTCTGATTGGTTGCTAGTGCTTAAGGCACATCATTACTGCAACACTGATTGGTTACTAGAGATTACTGCACATTATTACCGCTCACCCATTGGTTGCTAGAGGTTACTGCACAATATTACTGTTCACTGGTTGCTAGAGGTTACTGCAAATTATTACTGCACACTGATTGGTTGCTAGAGGTTACTGCACATTATTAACATCACTTATTGGTTGCTAGAGGTTACTGCACATGATTACTGCTAACTGATTGGTTGCTAGAGGATTACATTCAAAAACAGTACTGTCAATGATCATAGCAAGCAGAGGGGCAGAGATCAATGATAGTTTAGCAGCTAAAGCAGTGAAAGTTCAACGCAGCAGGGAAAATGAGCTTATTCCAACTGTTAGTCACACAAAATACCAGCTGTCTGTGTTCTGTACAGGCAGTGCTAGTAATGTTGTTAACAAGCATTGAGGAAGAGAAGGGTGATAACGGATTAGCAACTGAAACCGCCAAGCACATGTTTTCATTCAGATTGTAACTTTCACCACCCACCAGCTTTCCTCATCCATGCTGACTTAGGACTGTCATTGCCACCTCTCTACGATCCTCCCTCACGCCTTCGGCCCCATCAGTGTGTCTCTCCACTGGGCCAGCTCTGTTGTCAGGCATGGACACCGCCACTTAGTGCTTCCCTTTCCATGCAGCTGCACTATGTGACAGGGAGTGATTGTTAGGATGTTGGACCCCTCAAAAATGACAGGATCGGGGCATGTGCCCCTTTCTCCCCATCTTAAAAATGGCCCTGATCATGGCTGCAGTATGATCACAGGCAGTATTTTATGGATGGGTAAGGCGTCACAGGGGTGAAGACGAACTACTTACTCTGGAAGTACAGCAGAAGTTTCATGAAGAGAGACAACTAAAAGCTGAATATTAATGCAGTTTGAAGCAAATAAAATAAAAATGATACACTGCAGAAGTAATGAGATAGTAGCAAGCCTGAATATATTAAACCTGTGCTACCCAGATTTCAGCATTAATTATTTGTGTCCTGAGCACTGAATTAATATTAAATATGTTGAACTGATTTGGCAACAGCTTTCCAATTTCCAATGACTATCAATTAACCAAGGCAATGTTTGTTTAATTTATATTCTTATTTTATTATTTGTTTTAACTGTGTTGTTATAGCACAGGTTTTATTTCACTACATTGTAAAAAATGCATTACATTTAAAAAAAAAGTTGTGAGTTACATTGTAAGAAGAATTGCTAATAAAAAAAAAAATATATAAAATGAAGACAGATATACAGTTGTGCTCAAAATTTTGCACACCCTGGCAGAAACTTTTACATTTTGCCATTAATATTGAAAATATAACTGATCATGACAAAAAACTGTCTTTTATTTAAGGATGACAATCACATGAAGCCATTTATTATCACATAGTTTTTTGGATCCTTTTTAACCACTTAACGACCGCTCACTGTATATATACGTCGGCAGAATGGCACCGACAGGCACAATCACGTAGAGCATACGTGATTGCCTTTGTATAGTTGGGGGGTCCAATCGGACCCCCCTTCTGTACAGTGAGCAGTGGCTAAGTGTCCGGGAGCGTTCCGGGATGAGGGGGCAGCCATTCGTTTCTGGCCACCCCCTCGCGTTCGCTCCCGGCGAATGGAAATGCCCCCTCTGTCTGTGTCAGACAGAGGGAGCAGGAGGAAGTGATGTCATCTCTGGTGCGGCGCTCACATATACCGAGCGCCGTACAAGAGAAGACATCAGGTCAGTGCACACAACACTACACTGACACCAGGACACATAGGGACATAAATCGCCCCCCCAGCCCGCCCAGACACCCCAGATCACCCCCCAGATCACCCCCCCAGCCCCCAGTCACAGTGTCACTGATTGCAGTGACCATTTATTTAGTGATCACTGCAATCAGTGACATTTGTGACTGTAAAAGTGTCACCAAAGTTTAGTCTTAGGTCCAGTGTAACCCCCTAACCCCCCCCCTAATAAAGGTTTAACCCCCTGATCACCCCCCAGATAACCCTTTCACCGCCTATCACCACTGTCGCTTAGCGATCATTTTTCTGATCGCTGTCTTAGCGTCAGTGATGCCGATCGGCAGCCAGTAAATTTTTTTAGGTTCGCCGCAGGTTTTTATAGCGTCAGGTACCCCAATATATTATCTAATAAAGGTTTAAACCCCTTGATCGCCCCCCAGGTAACCCTTTCACCCCCTATCACCACTGTCACTAAGCGATCGTTTTTTTCTAAACGCTGTCTTAGTGTCGGTGATGCAGATCGGTAGCCAGTAATTTTTTTTAGGTTCGCCGCATGTTTTTATAGCGTTAGGTACCCCAATATATTATCTAATAAAGGTTTAACCCCCTTGATCACCCCCCAGGTAACCCTTTCACCCCTATCACCACTGTCACTAAGCGATCGTTTTTCTAAACGCTGTCTTGGTGTCTGTGATGCAGATCGGTAGCCGGTAATTTTTTTTAGGTTCGCCGCAGGTTTTTATAGCGTCAGGTACCCCAATATATTATCTAATAAAGGTTTAACCCCCTTGATCGCCCCCCAGGTAACCCTTTCACCCCCTATCACCACTGTCGCTAAGCAATTGTTTTTCTAAACGCTGTCTTAGTGTCGGTGATGCAGATCGTAGCCAGTAATTTTTTTTAGGTTCGCCGCATGTTTTTATAGCGTCAGGTACCCCAATATATTATCTAATAAAGGTTTAACCCCCTTGATCGCCCCCCAGGTAACCCTTTCACCCCCTATCACCACTGTCACTAAGCAATCGTTTTTCGAAACGCTGTCTTAGTGTCTGTGATGCAGATCGGTAGCCGGTAATTTTTTTTAGGTTCGCCGCAGGTTTTTATAGCGTCAGGTACCCCAATATATTATCTAATAAAGGTTTAACCCCCTTGATCGCCCCCCAGGTAACCCTTTCACCCCCTATCACCACTGTCGCTAAGCAATTGTTTTTCTAAACGCTGTCTTAGTGTCGGTGATGCAGATCGTAGCCAGTAATTTTTTTTTAGGTTCGCCGCATGTTTTTATAGCGTCAGGTACCCCAATATATTATCTAATAAAGGTTTAACCCCCTTGATCGCCCCCCAGGTAACCCTTTCACCCCCATCACCACTGTCGCTAAGCGATCGTTTTTCTAAACGCTGTCTTAGTGTTGGTGATGCAGATCGGTAGCTGGTAATTTTTTTTAGGTTCGCCGCAGGTTTTTATAGCGTCAGGTACCCCCATATATTATCTAATAAAGGTTTTAACCCCCTGATTGCCCCTAGTTAACCCTTTCACCAGTGATCACCATATAAGTGTTACGGGTGACGCTGGTTAGTTTGCTTTTTATAGTATTCAGGGCACCCGCCGTGTATATAACCCAATAAAGGTTTAACCCCCTGATCGCCCGGCGGGTGATATCAATTAGGTTTTAGCGTCAGAGAGGGTCTGCGTCACACCCCAGGCAGCGTCAGGTTAGTGCCAGTAACGCTAACACCCACGCGTGAAGCATACACCCCCCTTAGTGGTATAGTATCTGAACAGATCAATATCTGATCTGATCAGATCTATACTAGCGTCCCCAGCAGTTTAGGGTTCCCAAAAACGCAGTGTTAGCGGGATCAGCCCAGATACCTGCTGGCACCTGCGTTTTGCCCCTCCGTCCAGCCCAGGCCACCCAAGTGCAGTATCGATCGATCACTGTCCCTTACAAAACAAAAACACACATAACTGCAGCGTTCGCAGAGACAGGCCTGATCCCTGCGACTCCAGTGCTGTAGGAGGGGATTTCACCACCACAGTTAAAAAAAAAAAAGCAAATATGCCGAAGCATTGGGGCAGCAGGGGTGGAGGAGCGATTTTGCTCCTAATGCCGCGTACATACGGTCGAAATTCCGACGGAGGCTTGCCCGTGGAAAAGTCCGACCATGTGTGTGCGGCATAACTTTTTTGCGGGAGGATGCCCCCATGCTTCGGCATATATAAATGGTGCGTGTATGCCCATCATTGGAAGTGGGTGGATGGAGGGTGGTATTCTAATGGTGGGCATACCCACCGATCAATCTCTTTTTTCGTTCAGCCAACTGGCTGCATGAAATAAAAAGATTACAATACATGTCCAACAAGGACCAGCAACGTACTGGTATGTTGCTGGACTTTGAATGTTTATACCAGAATGATAAAAAGACAAAAATCTCCTGCGCTCTCGGTGTATCGTCAAAACACGGGTGGTGTGGTTCCGTCTAAAGGCAAAGTCTAAAGTCTTGCAGCCCTCCTCAGAACAATGGGTGTTTATGTGGCTAGAAAAAAGAAAGAAAAAAGGAGGGTGCACCGACCTAGTGTATTACCACTTAGACGTTTTATTTAAAATATAAAAAAGCAGTAATCTTACTCACAAACAGAGCTTAAATAAAAGCTTATCGGACAAATCAGCTGGAAATTCTTTGGCACCTGCCGACTGGACTCGATGACAGAGAGGGTCGGACAGTACTTCAGACAACTGGATAGCTGATGCGTTTCTGGGGCGCACCCCTTTCCTCAGAGCCTAGATGGTCCATGATAGCTCTCCCCCACAGAACCCTCCGTTATATGTGTGTGCACATGTGCAGAGGCCTCAGCTCAGGTGACCACCAATTAGCAAACCCCGCCTCCCACTCCTAACTGACCCCACCCATGTGGGTGGGCCTTCCACTAGCCCCCCTCCCACACAAATAGAAGGCACCCTAGTGGCTGTTCAAAAATAACTAGGGCGGGGGGGGGGGTTTTGAGGAGAATGGGAGAAAGGAGTGGGTACCATATCACTACCCTCTAAAAATGCTGGCTATTATTGGACCATTAAGTCCTCTAGTGATGCAGACCACCAGTGCAGCAATGTATGTCCTCCATAGGCATGGCCTATTAAGATGTAGTCACCCCATATACGGGGGGTGTGTGTAAGGAGGGGTATTGGCATAGGCAGATATCAGCATACATAGTAAAGGGCGGTGGGAACCAAAGCAGAAGCGAAGGCAGTTCGTCCTGACGCGGCATGAGCGGTAGCTGTATTTATCACAGCAAACGTCCCTGCAAATCCGTTGGGACGCACACTGTCTAGCAACCAGGTTCCAATGGTCCAATAATAGCCAGCATTTTTAGAGGGTAGTGATATGGTACCCACTCCTTTCTCCCATTCTTCACCTGAGCTGAGGCCTCTGCACATGTGCACACACATATAACGGAGGGTTCTGTGGGGGAGAGCTATCATGGACCATCTAGGCTCTGAGGAAAGGGGTGTGCCCCAGAAACGCGTCAGCTATCCAGTTGTCTGAAGTACTGTCCGACCCTCTCTGTCATCGAGTCCAGTCGGCAGGTGCCAAAGAATTTCCAGCTGATTTGTCCGATAAGCTTTTATTTAAGCTCTGTTTGTGAGTAAGATTACTGCTTTTTTATATTTTAAATAAAACGTCTAAGTGGTAATACACTAGGTCGGTGCGCCCTCCTTTTTTCTTTCTTTTTTCTATACCAGACTGATGCCTGCGGGTTTAGGTTTCATCTTGGTATCATTCTTTTCAGCCAGCGGCCGGCTTTCATGTAAAAGCAATCCTAGTGGCTAATTAGCCTCTGGACTGCTTTTACAAGCAGTGGGAGGGAATGTCCCCCCCCCCGGATATAAAAAGCGCAATTGGGAAATTGGGAAAGCATTTTATCACACCGATCTTGGTGTGGTCAGATGCTTTGAGGGCAGAGGAAAGATCTAGGGTCCAATAGACCCCAGTTTTTTCAAAAAAGAGTACCTGTCATTACCTATTGCTATCATAGGGGATATTTACATTCCCTGAGATAACAATAAAAATGATAAAAAAAAAAAAATACTTGGAAGGAACAATTTAAAAATAAAATAAAAAAGCAAAATTAATAATAAAAAAAAAAGAAAAAAAAAAAAAGCACCCCTGTCCTGCCCTGCTCTTGCCCAATGGCGAACGCAAGCGTCGGTCTGGCGTCATATGTAAACAGCAATTGCACCATGCATGTGAGGTATCACCGCGAAGGTCAGATCGAGGGCAATCATTTTAGCAGTAGACCTCCGCTGTAAATCTACTGGGGTAACCTGTAAAGGCTTTTAAAGGCTTTTAAAAATGTATGTAGTTTGTCGCCAATGCGCGTTTGTGCGAAATTTTAAAGCATGTCGTGTTTGGTATCTATGTACTCGGCCTAAGATCATCTTTTTTATTTCATCAAACATTTGGGCAATATAGTGTGTTTTAGTGCATTAAAATTAAAAAGTAGGATTTTTAAAACAGCTTACCTGTAAAATCCTTTTCTTGGAGTACATCACGGGACACAGAGCAGCATAGTCATTACTATGTGGGTTATATAGAATTACCTTCAGGTGCTGGCACTGGCAACTTCCAAAACAGGAAGTACCCTCCCCTATATAAGCCCCTCCCATCCGGGAGTACCTCAGTTTTGTAGCCAAGCAATACGTGTCCCCAAAAGAGGGGTGGGAGCTCTGTGTCCCGTGATGTACTCCCAAGAAAAGGATTTTACAGGTAAGCTGTTTTAAAAATCCTACTTTCTTGTTCATACATCACGGGACACAGAGCAGCATAGTCATTACTATGTGGGACGTCCCAAAGCAATGCCACATGAGGGGGGGGATACACCATACATAAGCTGGGCGCCATCAGGCATGAGGATCTTTTGCGGCCTGCAACACACTGCGCCCAAAGGCGACATCCTCCTGACTTCTAACGTCCACCTGGTAGAACCTAGTAAACGTGTGTACTGAAGACCATGTTGCGGCCTTACAAATTTGCGCCAGGGAGGCCTGGTGATGCACTGCCCATGAAGTTCCAACTGCTCTCGTGGAGTGCGCCCTAACTTTGAACGGAGGCGGTCTACTTTTCAAGCCATAGGCTTGTATTATGACCTGTCGAATCCACTTGGCTAAAGTAGATTTTGATGCTGCCTGACCCTTTCTGGGGCCTTCCGGCAGAACAAACAGAGAATCCGTTCTACGAATCTGAGCAGTGGCTTTTAGATAAGCTTTAACTGCTCTTACTACATCCAAAGAATGCAATAACTTTTCCTCTACCGAGCTTGGTTTGGGGAAAAAAGAAGGAAGAACCACATCCTGGTTCAAGTGAAACCTCGATACCACCTTAGGAAGAAAGGCTGGGTGAGGACGTAATACTACTCTGTCCTTATGGATAACCAAATATGGCTCTTTACACGACATGGCGGCTAATTCCGACACTCTTCTAGCCGCGCATATGGCTACTAAAAATATCAATTTCCTGGTGAGTAGAACCAAGGAAATGTGCCGCAAAGGTTCAAATGGCTGCTTCTGCAGAACCGACAGAACCAAATTTTAGATCCCATGGGCATATGGGAGCCTTAATCAGTGGAATAATACGAGTCACACCTTGCATAAAGGATTTGACAAGTGAATGCATAGCCAGGGGCCTTTGAAATAGTATTGACAAGGCCGAAACCTGGCCCTTGATAGTACTTAAGGCAAACTTCCTGTCTACAGCCCACTGCAGGAAGTCCAGAATTCTGCCTATAACGTACTTATGTGGATGCCATTTTCTGGCCTCGCACCAAGTGATGTACGCCTACTCTATAGTAGATCTGCCTGGATACAGGCTTCCTGGCATTGATTATAGTTGATACCACAGAGTTAGAGAGACCTCTCTTCTTTAGGATGTGGGACTCAATAGCCAGGCCGTTAAACTTAGAGTTAGTAAGGAAGGGTGGTATATCGGTCCTTGCGAAAGCAGGTCCGGACGACGTGGAAGGGTCCAAGGACTCCCCACAGACATTTTGATGATCTCCGCGTACCAGGCCCTTCGGGGCCACGCTGGAGCCACCAGGATCACCGGCTTCTTCTCCAACCTGACTCTGCGAAGGAGTCGAGGCAACAATTGTAGCGGAGGGAATGCATATATCAGTCTGAACTGATCCCAAGGGAACACCAGAGCATCCGAGCCGCAAGCGAGGGGATCCCTTGTCCGGGAGACAAATCTGTCCACCTTTGCGTTGAATCTGGATGCTAGCAGATCTACATCCGGTGTTCCCCACCGCTGACATATTGCTCGGAAGACCTCGGGATGAAGGGACCATTCCCCTGGGCATAACTGTTGGCGACTCAGAAAGTCCGCCTTCCAATTCTCCACCCCTGGAATGAAGACAGCTGATATACATGGGACATGCTTTTCTGCCCATTCCAGGATGTGACTTACTTCCCTCTGGGCTGCACAACTCCTGGTGCCTCCCTGATGATTGATATATGCCACTGCTGTGGCATTGTCTGATTGAATTCTGACAGGGGACCCTTGGAGTCTGGATGTCCAGGCTACTAGGGCGTACCGGGCTGCTCGTATCTGTAAGAGATTGATGGGCAGGGTTTTTACTACATTTGACCATCTGCCCTGGAGAGACCATTGCTCCAGTACTGCCCCCCAGCCTGTAAGGCTGGCATCTGTAGTGACCACCTTCCAAGATATCGGGCTGAAGGGTTTTCCCTTCTGGAGATTCTGGGGGATCAACCACCAGCAGAGACTCTTCCGAACGGAAGGGGACAAAGCCATCGGGAAGTCTAGAGCCTGAACTTTTCCGTTCCAGGCTGACAAAATGGCCCTTTGTAAATTCCTTGAGTGGAATTGGGCGTATGGCACAGCTTCGAATGATGCTACCATCTTTCCTAGCAGCCTCATGCACAGGCGTATGGACGGCTGTCTTTTTGCACAAAGCAGACGGACCAAGCCCCTCAAAGAGGATACCTTGTCTAGAGGTAATAAAATCTTCCTCTGGTCTGAATCCAGCCGTAGCCCTAGATATACCAGGTTTTTCACTGGCTGTAAGGCTGACTTGTCCAGGTTGATGACCCAACCGTGAGATTTTAGATACTTCTAGCTTGGCAACTGAGTGGTCCATCAAAAACAGGTCGTCTAGGTATGCCATTATCGTTACACCCCGTGTTCTTAGATCGGCCAACAGTGGGGCCAGAATTTTTGTGAACACTCGTGGTGCTGTGGCCAGACCGAATGGTAAGGCTCTGAACTGAAAATGGCGCCCTTCTACTGCAAAGCGTAGGAATTTTTGATGACCTGGAAAGATGGGAACATGCAAGTAAGCATCTTTGATGTCGATCGAGGCTAACCATTCCTTCCCTTGTAGGGCAGCGGTGACCGATCGGATCGACTCCATCCGGAAAGACCGGACGTTTAGAAATTTGTTTAGACTCTTTAGGTCCAATATGGGTCTTATGTCCCCGTTTGGCTTCGGGACTGTGAAAAGGTTTGAGTAGAAACCCAACCCCCACTCTTCCATAGGAACCTCCATAATTACTCCTTGGAGCAATAGTTGTTCTAACGCCAATAGGAGAGACCGTCTTTTCAGAGGGTCTCTTGGCATGCCTGACCACATAAAATGGGACGGAGGAGACTCTTTTAACTCCAACTTGTATCCCAGAGTTACTGCGGAGAGCACCCATCTGTCTTTGATCGTCTCCCGCCAGGTCTCTGCGAACAACTGAAGTCTTCCCCCCACCCGTTTGAGTGGGGGCAGCCCTTCATAGGCTTGACTTGGAGGCTGGTTTAGTACCTCTTCGGATCCAGGGCTTTTTATTACCCTGTGGCTGTCCCTGATTTTTACCTCCTGAGTTTGACCGAGGAGGCCGTCGGAACTGCTTAGTAGCAGACGTCGCAGGGATAGGAGAGGTAGTCCTCTTAAAAGATGGACCCCTAGACCTCTTCTTACTCGGTAAGAGAGTACTTTTACCACTGGAAATCTTCTGGATATACTTATCCAGGTCTTCGCCAAAAAGGCGTTCCCCATGAAATGGGAAGCTAACTAAGAGCTTCTTACAGGGAGCTTCAGCAGACCAGTTTTTGAGCCACAGAAGCCTACGCATATGTATCAAAGACAACGTGAGGCGGGAGGCCTGATGGATAGAATCCTTGATGGCGTCAACCGCAAAGCATAATGCTCTAGGCAGATCAGCCAGAGCCTGGGCCTGTTGGTCTGGCAAATCCCTCAGGACCATTTTCATTTGATCCTTTAAAGCTTGGCAGACCCCAATAGCTGCCACTGCTGGCTGTGTAACAGCCCCTGCTGTGGAAAAAGCAGATTTTAATAAAGATTCCAATTTTTTATCCACTGGATCTTTGAACATTTGAACATTATCTACTGGACATGTCAGTGATTTGTTCACAGAAGAGATGGCTGCATCCACCGTAGGAACATTCCATCTCTGGGTGAACTTTTCCTCCATGGGATAGATCACCGGAAACCTTTTAGGCGGAACAAATAGTTTATCAGGATGTTCCCAGTCCTGGTATACAAGTCCTTCCAATAATGGATGTATTGGAAAGGAGCAATTAACCTGGGGAGCTTTTAGCGACCCCAATGAGGAGACAGCAGTAGTTGATGGTTCAACAAGAGGCATTTTAAATGCAGATCGAACCATGTCAGTTAGGGTCTGGACCCACAATCTTTCAGTCTGTGATGCTGAACATGGTTCATCTACTGTCGATTCCTCAAAAACAGAGCTAACCTCCTCCTGATCCCCTTCAGGTAGGTCGGTCCCTTCCTGGGACTGTTGCTCTGCCAACAGGCACTCTAATGGAGGTGATGGAGATCTGGCGCGCTTTCTTTCCTGTAGAGAAGAAGCGATCAATGCAGCCAATCTCTGCTCCAATCCCTCCAGAGTTGAGGAAAAAACCTCCTCTGTTATATATGCAGGAGCAGGTGGACTGAGGACAGCCGCAGTACCTGGCACTCCCGGGGGTTCCTTATGGGTATTAACCTCTGATTTCTCAGGGGAGGAGGGTGCAGATGACTGCTCCAGATCCTCAGAGCCCGATGGAGACCCCCTACACTTCCTGAGAGGTATATCTCTGAGTTTTTTAGGCGGCATATTCCTTAGTTCAAAGCTGAGGTATTCCAGCCGCAATACACCCCTTACTGAAATAGTCTAATGCAATTTGCTGCTATGTACATCAGTGGGTGTCTACTAATGCGTCTTTCTGGGGATGCCTGTATCAACCGCCCGCTGTAAGCCCCTATACCATGCTACCAGCTCCTTTTCATGCTCTGTGTCCATAGCAAGCAGCGTGGACTGAGTCCTTTTATCTTGCTGGGACGCCCGCACATGCGCAGAAGCGCTGGGCGCACAGAGCGCGTCATCCGCCAGGCTCCGCCCCCTTTTTTGAAGCTAAACCTTATAAAAAGGAAGCATGTGTGCGCGCGCGTGCACGTGTGCGCTCTTGGCGCCATGTAGGGAGAGGAGCCAGGGTCCCTGTTTCACCAGGACTCGGGGATGGAAGGAAACAGCTTGGCAGCATGACAGAGGAATGCAGCTTCCCTGATAGAGAGCTCACTCATCTGCCTGGACTTTCACCATGGAAGGAATAGTCCCAAGAAAAAAGACGTTCCACAGCGGCCTCTAGTGGACAAACACAGGTACCGCACTTTTGTCGTTTTTTTTTTTTTTTTTTTAAAAACCTCCTTTATGAAAAACATTTCCAGGTTTACAGTTTTTTTAAAACTTCCCTTATGAAAAAACATTTCTAGGATTTCTTAGGCATATACAGCTATTAGCGGGAATACCCTTTAGGTAACAGGCAGAAAGACATATTAGGCTTGGGGGTCCCCTCAATAGAACCAAGTTCCTGAGGGGCCCCCACTTACCTTTTCCCCGCCGCAGGACTTTGTTTGGTCCACAGAAGCCCAAACTTCACCTCTCACGGCAGGCATTGTACTAGACCTTCAGGGACCGGGTTCCCAAGGATTCCACTCCCCTGGACCTGTATAGCACCCTGCACAGATAGCCTCTTGGTTTTGGGTATGACCAGAGCTCTGGATCCCAGGGTCCAGCCCTCCTAAGAGAGGCATTACAGGCAAAACCCTGCTCTTCTCTGCAAGGCCCGGGTACCGACCGTTTAGCTATGAAGCTTTTTTGGTCGGATCCGGAATAGCTTGCTAAGGCCCAGAGAACCTGTACACAAGCCCAGATGAATACATGTTAACCTTGGCCAACACCTTAGACACTGGCAAAAAACTGAGGTACTCCCGGATGGGAGGGGCTTATATAGGGGAGGGTACTTCCTGTTTTGGAAGTTGCCAGTGCCAGCACCTGAAGGTAATTCTATATAACCCACATAGTAATGACTATGCTGCTCTGTGTCCCGTGATGTATGAACAAGAAAAAGTGTATTTTTTAACCCAAAAAATGCGTTTGAAAAATCGCTGCGCAAATACTGTGTAGAAAAAAAAAATGCAACACCCACCATTTTAATCTGTAGGGCCTTTGCTTTAAAAATATATATAATGTTTGGGGGTTCAACATAATTTTCTTGCAAAAAAAAAGTTTTCATGTAAACAAAAAGTGTCAAAAAGGGCTTTGTCTTCAAGTGGTTAGAAGAGTGGATGTAAGCTTCCTAATGTTGTGTATAAAATGCCAGAACAGTTCAAAACCCCCCCAAATGACCCCATTTTGGAAAGTAGACACCCCAAGCTATATACTGAGGCATGTCGAGTCCATGGAATATTTTATATGTTGACACAAGTTGCGGAAAAACGACAAATTTTTTTTTTTGCACAAAGTTGTCACTAAATGATATATTGCTCAAACATGCCATGGGCATATGTGGAATTACACCCCAAAATACATTCTGTTGCTTCTCCTGAGTACGGGGATACCACATGTGTGAGACTTTTTGGGAGCCTAGCCACGTACGGGACCCCAAAAACCAAGCACCGCCTTCAGGCTTTCTAAGGGTGTAAATTTTTGATTTCACTTCTCACTGCCTATCACAGTTTCGGAGGCCATGGAATGCCCAGATAGCACAAAACCCCCCCAAATGACCCCATTTTGGAAAGTAGACACCCCAAGCTATTTGCTGAGAGGTATTGTGAGTATTTTGCAGATCTCGCTTTTTGTCACAAAGTTTTGAAAATTGAAAAAAAATAAAAATATATATATATATTTTCTTTCTTCATTTTCAAAAACAAATGAGAGCTGTAAAATACTCGCCATTCCTCTCAGCAAATAGCTTGGGGTGTCTATATTCCAAAATGGGGTCATTTGGGGGGGTTTTGTGCTATTTTGGCATTTTATGGCCTTCGAAACTGTGATAGTAGGATTTTTAAAACAGCTTACCTGTAAAATCCTTTTCTTGGAGTACATCACGGGACACAGAGCGGCATAGTCATTACTATGTGGGTTATATAGAATTACCTTCAGGTGCTGGCACTGGCAACTTCCAAAACAGGAAGTACCCTCCCCTATATAAGCCCCTCCCATCCGGGAGCACCTCAGTTTTGTAGCAAAGCAATACGTGTCCCCAAAAGAGGGGTGGGAGCTCTGTGTCCCGTGATGTACTCCAAGAAAAGGATTTTACAGGTAAGCTGTTTTAAAAATCCTACTTTCTTGTTCATACATCACGGGACACAGAGCGGCATAGTCATTACTATGTGGGACGTCCCAAAGCAATGCCAAATGAGGGGGGGGGATACACCATACATAAGCTGGGCGCCATCAGGCATGAGGATCTTTTGCGGCCTGCAACACACTGCGCCCAAAGGCGACATCCTCCTGACTTCTAACGTCCACCTGGTAGAACCTAGTAAACGTGTGTACTGAAGACCATGTTGCAGCCTTACAAATTTGAGCCAGGGAGGCCTGGTGATGCACTGCCCATGAAGTTCCAACTGCTCTCGTGGAGTGCGCCCTAACTTTGAATGGAGGCGGTCTACTTCTCAAGCCATAGGCTTGTATTATGACCTGTCGAATCCACTTGGCTAAAGTAGATTTTGATGCTGCCTGACCCTTTCTGGGGCCTTCCGGCAGAACAAACAAAGAATCCGTTCTACGAATCTGAGCAGTGGCCTTTAGATAAGCTTTAACTGCTCTTACTACATTCAAAGAATGCAATAACTTTTCCTCTACCGAGCTCGGTTTGGGGAAAAAGAAGGAAGAACCACATCCTGGTTCAAGTGAAACCTCGATACCACCTTAGGAAGAAAGGCTGGGTGAGGACGTAATACTACTCTGTCCTCATGAATAACCAGACATGGCTCTTTACAGGACATGGCGGCTAATTCCGACACTCTTCTAGCCGAGCATATGGCTACTAAAAATATCAATTTTCTGGTGAGTAGAACCAAGGAAATGTGCCGCAAAGGTTCAAATGGCTGCTTCTGCAGAACCGACAGAACCAAATTTAGATCCCATGGACATATGGGAGCTTTAATCGGTGGAATAATACGAGTCACCCCTTGCATAAAGGATTTGACAAGTGAATGCATAGCCAGGGGCCTTTGAAATAGTATTGATAAGGCCGAAACCTGACCCTTGATAGTACTTAAGGCAAACTTCCTGTCTACAGCCCACTGTAGGAAGTCCAGAATTCTGCCTATAACGTACTTACGTGGATGCCACTTTCTGGCCTCGCACCAAGTGATGTACGCCTTCCAAACTCTATAGTAGATCTGCCTGGATACAGGCTTCCTGGCATTGATTATAGTTGATACCACAGAGTTAGAGAGACCTCTCTTCTTTAGGATGTGGGATTCAATAGCCAGGCCGATATACCACCCTTCCTTACTAACTCTAAGTTTATCGGCCCTTGCGAAAGCAGGTCCGGACGACGTGGAAGGGTCCAAGGACTCCCCACAGACATTTTGATGATCTCCGCGTACCAGGCCCTTCGGGGCCACGCTAGAGCCACCAAGATCACCGGCTTCTTTTCCAACCTGACTCTGCGAAGGAGTCGAGGCAACAATTGTAGCGGAGGGAATGCATATATCAGTCTGAACTGATTCCAAGGGAACACCAGAGCATCCGAGCCGCAAGCGAGGGGATCCCTTGTCCGAAGACAAATCTGTCCACCTTTGCGTTGAATCTGGATGCTAGCAGATCTACATCCGGTGTTCCCCACCGCTGACATATTGCTCGGAAGACCTCGGGATGAAGGGACCATTCCCCTGGGCATAACTGTTGGCGACTAAGAAAGTCCGCCTTCCAATTCTCCACCCCTGGAATGAAGACAGCTGACATACATGGGACATGCTTTTCTGCCCATTCCAGGATGTGACTTGCTTCCCTCTGGGCTGCACAACTCCTGGTGCCTCCCTGATGATTGATATATGCCACTGCTGTGGCATCGTCTGATTGAATTCTGACAGGGGACCCTTGGAGTCTGGATGCCCAGGCTACTAGGGCATACCGGGCTGCTCGTATCTGTAAGAGATTGATGGGCAGGGTTTTTACTACATTTGACCATCTGCCCTGGAGAGACCATTGCTCCAGTACTGCCCCCCAGCCTATAAGGCTGGCATCTGTAGTGACCACCTTCCAGGATATCGGACTGAAGGGTTTTCCCTTCTGGAGATTCTGGGGGATCAACCACCAGCAGAGACTCTTCCGAACGGAAGGGGACAAAGCCATCGGGAAGTCTAGAGCCTGAATTTTTCCGTTCCAGGCTGACAATATGGCCCTCTGTAAATTCCTTGAGTGGAATTGGGCGTATGGCACAGCTTCGAATGATGCTACCATCTTTCCTAGCAGCCTCATGCACAGGCGTATGGACGGCTGTCTTTTTGCACAAAGCAGACGGACCAAGCCCCTCAAAGAGGATACCTTGTCTAGAGGTAAGAAAATCTTCCTCTGGTCTGAATCCAGCCGTAGCCCTAGATATACCAGGTTTTTCACTGGCTGTAGGGCTGACTTGTCCAGGTTGATGACCCAACCGTGGGACTCTAGATACTTGATTGTATCGACAATTACCACTTCTAGTTTGGCAACTGAGTGGTCCTTCAACAACAGGTCGTCTAGGTATGCCATTATCGTTACACCTCGTGTTCTTAGATTGGCCAACAGTGGGGCCAGAATTTTTGTGAACACTCGTGGTGCTGTGGCCAGACCGAATGGTAAGGCTCTGAACTGAAAATGGCGCCCTTCTACTGCAAAGCGTAGACATTTTTGATGACCTGGAAAGATGGGAACATGCAAGTAAGCATCTTTGATGTCGATCGAGGCTAACCATTCCTCCCCCTGTAGGGCAGCGGTGACCGATCGGATCGACTCCATCCGGAAGGACCGGACGTTTAGAAATTTGTTTAGACTCTTTAGGTCCAATATGGGTCTTATGTCCCCGTTTGGTTTCGGGACTGTGAAAAGGTTTGAGTAGAAACTCAACCCCCACTCTTCCATAGGAACCTCCATAATTACTCCTTGGAGCAATAGTTGTTCTAACGCCACTAGGAGACACCTTCTTTTCAGAGGGTCTTTTGGCATGCCTGACCACATAAAATGGGAAGGAGGAGACTCTTTTAACTCCAACTTTTATCCCCGAGTTACTGCGGAGAGCACCCATCTGTCTTTGATGGTCTCCCGCCAGGTCTCTGTGAACAACTGAGGTCTTCCCCCCACCCGTTTGAGTGGGGGCAGCCCTTCATAGGCTTGACTTGGAGGCTGGTTTAGTACCTCTTCGGATCCAGGGCTTTTTATTACCCTGTGACTGTCCCTGATTTTTACCTCCTGAGTTTAACCGAGGAGGCCGTCGGAACTGCTTAGTAGCAGACGTCCCAGGGATAGGAGAGGTAGTCCTCTTAAAAGACGGACCCCTAGACCTCTTTTTAATTGGTAAGAGAGTACTTTTACCACTGGAAATCTTCTGGATATATTTATCCAGATCTTCGCCAAAAAGGCGTTCTCCATGAAATGGGAAGCTAACTAAGAGCTTCTTACAGGGAGCCTCAGCAGACCAGTTCTTGAGCCACAGAAGCCTACGCATATGTACCAAAGACAGCGTGAGGCGGGAGGCCTGATGGATAGAATCCTTGATGGCGTCAACCGCAAAGCATAATGCTCTATGCAGATCAGCCAGAGCCTGGGCCTGCTGGTCTGGCAAATCCCTCAGGACCATTTTCATTTGATCCTTTAAAGCTTGGCAGACCCCAATAGCTGCCACTGCTGGCTGTGTAACAGCCCCTGCTGTGGAAAAAGCAGATTTTAATAAAGATTCCAATTTTTTATCTACTGGATCTTTGAACATTATCTACTGGACATGTCAGTGATTTGTTCACAGAAGAAATGGCTGCGTCCACCGTAGGAACATTCCATCTCTGGGTGAATTTTTCCTCCATGGGATAGATCACCTGAAATTTTCTTAGGTGGAACAAATAGTTTATCAGGATGTTCCCAGTCCTGGTATATAAGTCCTTCCAATAATGGATGAATTGGAAAGGAGCAATTAATCTGGGGAGCTTTTAGCGACCCCAACGAGGAGACAGCAGTAGTTGATGGTTCAACAAGAGGCATTTTAAATGCAGATCGAACCATGTCAGTTAGGGTCTGGACCCACAATCTTTCAGTCTGTGATGCTGAAAATGGTTCATCTACTGTCGATTCCTCAAAAACAGAGTTAACCTCCTCCTGATCCCCTTCAGGAAGGTCAGTCCCTTCCTGGGACTGTTGCTCTGCCAACAGGCACTCTAATGGAGGGGATGGAGATCTGGCGCGCTCTCTTTCCTGTAGAGAAGAAGTGATCAATGCTGCCAATCTCTGCTCCAATCCCTCCAGAGTTGAGGCAAAAACCTCCTCTGTTATATATGCAGGAGCAGGTGGACTGAGGACAGCCGCAGTACCTGGCACTCCCGGGGGTTCCTTATGGGTATTAACCTCTGATTTCTCAGGGGAGGAAGGTGCAGATGACTGCTCCAGATCCTCAGAGCCCGATGGAGACCCCCTACACTTCCTGAGAGGTATATCTCTGAGTTTTTTAGGCGGCATATTCCTTAGTTCAAAGCTGAGGTATTCCAGCCGCAATACACCCCTTTACTGAAATAGTCTAATGCAATCTGCTGCTATGTACATCAGTGGGTGTCTACTAATGCGTCTTTCTGGGGATGCCTGTATCAACCGCCCGCTGTAAGCCCCTATACCATGCTACCAGCTCCTTTTCATGCTCTGTGTCCATAGCAAGCAGCGTGGACCGAGTCCTTTTATCTTGCAGGGACGCCCGCACATGCGCAGAAGCGCTGGGCGCACAGAGCGCGTCATCCACCAGGCTCCGCCCCCTTTTTTGAAGCTAAATCTTATAAAAAGAAAGCGTGTGTGCGCGCGCGCGTGCGCTCTTGGCGCCATGTAGGGAGAGGAGCCAGGGTCCCTGTTTCACCAGGACTCGGGGATGGAAGGAAACTACTTGGCAGCATGACAGAGGAATGCAGCTTCCCTGATAGAGAGCTCACTCATCTGCCTGGACTTTCACCATGGAAGGAATAGTCCCAAGAAAAAAAGACGTTCCACAGCGGCCTCTAGTGGACAAACACAGGTACCGCACTTTTGTCTTTTTTTTTTTTTTTTTTTAAAACCTCCTTTATGAAAAACATTTCTAGGTTTACAGTTTTTAAAACTTCCTTTATGAAAAGACATTTCTAGGATTTCTTAGGCATATACAGCTATTAGCGGGAATACCTTTAGGTAACAGGCAGACATATTAGGCTTGGGGGTCCCCTCAATAGAACCAAGTTCCTGAGGGGCCCCCACTTACCTTTTCCCCGCCGCAGGACTTTGTTTGGTCCACAGAAGCCCAAACTTCACCTCTCACGGCAGGCATTGTACTAGACATTCAGGGACCGGGTTCCCAAGGATTCCACTCCCCTGGACCTGTATAGCACCCTGCACAGATAGCCTATTGGTTTTGGGTATGACCAGAGCTCTGGATCCCAGGGTCCAGCCCTCCTAAGAGAGGCATTACAGGCAAAACCCTGCTCTTCTCTGCAAGGCCCGGGTACCGACCGTTTAGCTATGAAGCTTTTTTGGTCGGATCCGGAATAGCTTGCTAAGGCCCAGAGAACCTGTACACAAGCCCAGATGAATACATGTTAACCTTGGCCAACACCTTAGACACTGGCAAAAAACTGAGGCGCTCCCGGATGGGAGGGGCTTATATAGGGGAGGGTACTTCCTGTTTAGGAAGTTGCCAGTGCCAGCACCTGAAGGTAATTCTATATAACCCACATAGTAATGACTATGCCGCTCTGTGTCCCGTGATGTATGAACAAGAAAGGTAGTGAGGAGTGAAATCAAAAATTTGCGCCTAGAAATCCTGAAGGCGGTGCTTGGTTTTCGGGGTCCCGTACGCGGCTAGGCTCCCAAAAAGTCCCACACATGTGGTATCCCCGTACTCAAGATAAGCAGCAAAATGTATTTTTGGGTGAAATTCCACATATAACCATGGCATGTGTGAGCAATATATCATTTAGTGACAACTTTTTGTAATTTTTTTTTTTTTTTTTAGTCATTATTCAATCACTTGGGACAAAAAAATAAAAAATTCAATGGGCTCAACATGCCTCTCAGCAATTTCCTTGGGGTGTCTACTTTCCAAAATGGGGTCATTTGGGGGGGTTTTGTACAGCCCTGTCATTTTAGCACCTCAAGAAATGAGATAGGCAGTCATAAATTTAAAGCTGTGTAAATTTCAGAAAATGTACCCTAGTTTGTAAACTCTATAACTTTTGCGCAAACCAATAAATATACGCTTATTGACATTTTTTTTACTAAAAACATGTGGCTGAATACATTTTGGCCTAAATGTATGACTACAATTGAGTTTATTCGATTTTTCTTATAACAAAAAGTAGAAAATATCATTTTTTTTCAAAATTTTCGCTCTTTTTCCGTTTATATCGCAAAAAATAAAAATCGCAGAGGCAATCAAATACCATTAAAAGAAAGCTCTATTTGTGGGAAGAAAAGGACGCAAATGTCGTTTGGGTACAACATTGCATGTCCGCACAATTTACAGTTAAAGCAGCACAGTGCAAAATTCTGAATTCACCTCTGGTCCTTTAGCTACCAAATGGTCCGGGGCTTAAGTGGTTAAATCATAATGATAACAGAAATCACCCAAATGGCCCTGATAAAAAAAGTTACATATCCTGAAATGTTTGGCCTTAGTACAGACACAGTAGGTGGCACACACAGGTTAAAATGGCAATTGAAGGTTAATTTCCCACATTTGTGGCTTTTTAAATCACAATTAGTGTCTGTGTATAAATAGTCAATGAGTTTGTTAGCTCTCACGTGGATGCACTAAGCAGGCTAGACACTGAGCCATGAGGAGGTAGAAAAGAACAGTCAAAAGACCTGTGTAACAAGGTAATGAAACTTTACAAAGGTGGAAAAGGATATAAAAATATATCCAAAGCCTTGAATGTGCCAGTCAGTACTGTTCAATCACTTAATAGGAAGTGGAAAATGTGGGGATCTCTTGATACCAAGCCAGGTAGACCCAATATGGTGAAGGGCTACATCCACAGCAGGTGGGTAGCTGTCCTATCCAATAAAAAGCGGGCTGGGGACTTACACAGTTTGGTTCCATCACCTGACCATACACAAGCCCTTTTACAGGTCTTTGCCCAAGTTGCTCAAGGTTGTGTGTATTTGTATGACAGGTAAAAACATTCTATAAGTTCCACTGTGATAAGGATATGGGTGAGTGGTTCAATGTTGTCTGTAAATACACTGTGTGATATTAAATGTAGTAAACCCAAAAAATACAAAAAATGTTTGCTTATTTTCACAAAAAGAACACTAGACATTGCAGGTGTGGTAAATAGATTAGTATGGTCCAGCTTCAAGATCCTGGATTCAGTAAGTAGAAACAAATCTCTGTATAACATTATCATTCAGATGAATGATGCATAAACTTCATAAGAGAGTATACAATAAAAATAAGTGCATGCTATGCAGTAAATTACATATTTAACCACTTGCCGACCGCGCCATAGCCGAAAGACGGCTACAGCGCGGTCGAGTTATCCAGGGTTCACGTCCCTGGGACGTCCTCGTGCACTCGCGCTTCCCACGCGCCCCCTAGCGCGCGCTCGCGGAAGTGTCCGTGCTCGCCGAGTGCAGGGGACCCAGCGCAACAAGGGTCGTGGTGAAGAGCCAATGATAGCGGCTCTTTACCACCTGATCGCTCCCTCCAATGAGGGAGCGATCAGAATGTAAACAAACTGGGGTCACACAGAGGTCCATCTCTCTTCTCTCCTCACACCGATACAGCGTGTGAGGAGAGAAGAGAGATCATTGTGATCACAGTGAGTGTTCACTATTCTAGTGAACTACAGTGCCCAGCAGTGCCCTTCAGTACCCATCTCCATCATCAGTGCCACTACAGCGCCACCAGAGTACCCATCAGTGCCACTAGTGTCCAGTGCCCATCAGAGTACCCATCAGTGCCACTAGTGTACATCAGTGCCACCACAAGGCTGATCAGTGTCACTAAAAAGCTCATCAGTGCCACTACAAGGCTCATCAGTGCCACCTCTGCCACCTATCCTCCATCAGTGCCACCTCTGCCACTTCAGTGCCCATCGGTGCCGCCAGTGCTCCACCAGTGCCACACCAGTGCCACTACAGGGCCCAGTGCCACTACAGTGCCCCATCGGTGCCATCAGTACCACATCAGCGCCACTGTAGTGCTCATCTGCACCACTACATCGCTCAACTACAGCGCTCATCAGTGCCACAGTAGTGCCCATAAGTGAGTGCTCATCAGCGCCGCCTTATCAGTGCATATCAGTGTGGTGCATTAGTGTACATCAGTTCACCCTCATCAGTTCCCATCAGTGCACCCTCATCAGTTCCCATCAGTGCACCCTCATCAGTTCCCATCAGTGCACCCTCATCAGTTCCCATCAGTGCACCCTCATCAGTTCCCAGCAGTGCACCCTCATCAGTTCCCAGCAGTGCACCCTCATCAGTTCCCAGCAGTGCACCCTCATCAGTTACCTGCAGTGCACCCTCATCAGTTACCTGCAGTGCACCCTCATCAGAACCCAGCAGTGCACCCTCATCAGAACCCAGCAGCACCCTCCTCAGAACCCAGTAGCACCCTCATCAGAACCCAGCAGTGCAACCTCATTAGACCAGCCTCATCAGCACCCATCAGTGCAGCCATATCTGTTTCAGTTTTCCTACCACAGTTTGTCACCACCGCCCACAGTCACCAGTATGGCAAAAAAAATGTTTTCCGCTGAGGAGGCATACCAACAGATAGGGATGAGCCGAACACCCCCGGGTTCGGTTCGCACCAGAACCTTCGAACGGACCGAAAGTTTGCGCGAATTTTCGAACCCTATTCGTTATAATGGACGCGAACGTTCGAAATCAAAATTGCTAATTACAACGGCCAATATGCATGTTAATGTTATAAAACAGGTTTGGGGACCCGGGTCCTGCCCCAGGGGACATATATCAATGCAAAAAGAAATTTTAAAAACTAAAGTTTTTTCGGGAGCAGTCATTTTAATGATGCATAAAGTGAAAAAAAAAAAGTGAAATTTTCCTTTAAATATGGTACCTGGGGGGTGTCTAAAGTATGCCTGTGAAGTGGCATGTGTTTCCCGTGTTTAGAACTGTCCTTGCACAAAATGACATTTGTAAAGGAAAAAAAGAAGCCATTTAAAACCACTTGCGGCTTTAATGTCATGTCTTGTCCTGGCCGCCATATGGCTGAAAATCCTTGAGAAAAATGGCATGGCTACCCCATCACCCCCCCCCCCCCCACCCCAGCCCCTTTGGGTCTTGTATGGATACTAAGGGGGACCCCGCACCCAAAATAAAACCCTATACCTACAACCCTATATACTCTGAACAGCAGTATATAGGTGGTGCAAACAAGACATGGACTGTAGGTTTGTTCTTAAGTAGAATCTGAACAGGTACATTATGAAGTGTAGCTACATCCCAAAAAAATCAATTTTTAAGCTTTTTGGAGAACATAGGGAGGGGTTATCACCCCTGTAACATTTGCTGTCTTTGCACATCTGTTCAGAACATGTCACCTCACTTTCCGTCCCAATGACAAATGTTTTTGGAAAAGTGGGGTTTTAATTGAAACAAGGATTGGTGATAAAGCATCAGTAGAGAGGAGATACCTTTTTCCCAAATTAAATCTAACAGGATAGAATTTTCCTTCCTAGGGGTAGATTTCCTCTCACTTCCTGTTTTCTCTTGCCGTTTGCAAGTAGGAGTCGTTTGTAAGTTGGATGTTTGAAAGTAGGGGCCTGCCGTATATACTCTGCAGAAATTTGCCCTATTAGATGTTGGTGTAGCCACAAGACTGGTGGGCACAGGAATGGGCCCTGCTGTGAGTTAATAGATCAAGATTTGTACTTGCATGCACCTGTTGAACCGGGCAGAAAAATTGGGCCTTTGGTGGTGGTGGTGGTGGACGGTGTTGCCACAAGACTGTAAGCCCTCACAGTTACTCTTGGTGGGTGCAGGAATGGGCCCTGCTGTGAGTTATTAGATCAAGATTTGTAATTGCATGCACCTGTTGAACAGGGCAGAAAAATTGGGCCTTTGGTGGTGGTGGTGGTGGTGGTGGACGGTGTTGCCACAAGACTGTAGGCCCTCATAGTTACTCTTGGTGGGCGCAGGAATGGGCCCTGCTGTGAACTATTAGATCAAGATTTGTAATTACACGCCCCTGTTAAACAGGGGCTGAAAAATTGTGCCTTAGGCATTGGTGCTGGTGCCACAACACTGCAACCCCTCACAGATACTGTACTCTGAGCACAGCAATGAGACCTGTTGCAAAGCATTGCCTAAAAATTGTAATTACACGCCCCAACAGGGGCTGAAAAATTGTGCCTTAGGCACTGGTGCTGGTGCCACAACACTGCAACCCCTCACAGATACTGTACTCTGAGCACAGCAGTCACACCTGTTGCGAAGCATCTTTTTAAAAAATTGTAATTACACGCCCCTGTTATACAGGGGCTGAAAAATTGTGCCTTAGGCACTGGTGTGGTGGCATGGATCATTGAGGAGGAGGAAGAGGATAGTCAGTGAACATAACAGGACAATCACTCAGCATCAGCATAGGCAGTCTTGAAGGGATGTGACATTATAAATTATTCCGTTATATCCGCTTCAGGTGTCTGGTAGCTGGTGGTGATCCAAGACTGATTCATTTTTATGAAGGTCAGTCGATCAACCGAGTCGGTGGACAGGCGCACCCTATGATCGGTGACAAATCCTCCAGCAGCACTGAATGTCCGTTCGGAAAGAACGCTGGATGCAGGACAGGCCAGTAGCTCAATTGCATACTGTGCAAGCTCTGGCCAGTGATCCATCCTCAGGACCCAGTAAGCCAGAGGATTTTCGGTGGGAAAGGTGTCCAAGTCTGACCTTGCCCCTAGGTATTCCTGCACCATGTATATCAGACGCTGGCGATGGTTGCTGGAACCGATCATACCTTGGGGCTGCGGACTAAAAAATTGTCTGAACGCATCGGTCAGACGTCCACCTTCCCCACCGCTCCTTTTGCTACTGACCTCAGCAACTCGTCGTCCAGGACCAGGAGTTTGTAACCTCCCAGTTTCTGGGAACGCGTTGCACAGACCTTTCTGCAAGGCCTCCCTGAGATGTCTCATCCTCTGCTCCCTCTGCGACGGCAAGATAAGGTCCGCAACCTTACCCTTGTACCGTGGATCAAGGAGAGTGGCCAGCCAGTAATGGTCACTCTCCTTGATCCGAAGGACACGAGGATCCTTCCGCAGGCTTTGCAGGATCAGGGAGGCCATGCAGCGTAGGTTAGCTGAGGCATTCGGTCCGGAGTCTTCTGGGTCACTGAGGATGACATGATCGCCAGCCACCTCCTCCCAGCCACGTACAAGTCCACTGGTTTGTTGGGACTGTACATCATCCCTAAAAGACTGCTGATGCTGAGTGCCAGGCTCCACCTCCATGCTCACACAATCCTCCTCCTCCTCCTCCTCTTCCTGTGTGATGGGTGGGACAGAAGGAACATTGTCTGGATAAAGGGGGCCTTGAGAGACAAGGAAGTCCTCCTCTTCCTGCCTCTGTTCTGCCTCAAGTGCCCTGTCCATTATCCCACGCAGCGTATGCTCCAACAGGTGGACAAGAGGTACAGTGTCACTGATGCATGCACTGTCACTGCTCACCATCCTCGTGGCCTCCTCAAATGGTGAGAGGACAGTGCATGCATCCCTGATCATGCTCCACTGGCGTGGGGAAAAAAAGCCAAGCTCCCCTGACCCTGTCCTGGTGCCGTAGTCGCAAAGGTACTCATTGATGGCCCTCTGCTGCGTGTGCAGCCGCTGCAGCATGGCCAACGTTGAGTTCCACCTGGTGGGCATGTCACATATTAGGCGGTTCTTGGGCAGGTTCAGCTCCTTTTGCAGCTCAGTCAGCCGAGCACTGGCATTATAAGATCGGCGGAAATGCACACAGACTTTCCTGGCCTGCCTCAGGACATCCTGTAAGCCTGGGAACCTGCCCAAGAACCGCTGCACCACCAGGTTGAGGACGTGAGCCATACAGGGCACATGGGTGAGCTGCCCCTGTCGCAGGGCGGAGAGGAGGTTGGTGCCATTATCAGAAACGACCATTCCTGGCTTAAGCTGGCGTGGCGTCAACCACCTCTCGGCCTGCCCCTGCAGAGCTGCCAGAACCTCTGGCCCAGTGTGGCTCCTGTCCCCCAAACACACCAGCGCAAGCACGGCATGGCATCTTTTTGCCTGCGTACTCGCGTAGCCCCTTGTACGCCTACGGAGCACCGCTGGTTCTGAGGACAGAGCACTCGAAGAGGACATGGAGGAAGAAGAAGAGGAGGGGGTGGAGGAGAGAGGTGTGTCACAACCAGTAGTAGCATTTTGGAGGCGTGGTGGCGGAACAACCTCCAACACTACTGCACCTTGTCCTGCATCCCTCCCAGCTGCCAATAGAGTGACCCAATGGGCCGTGAAAGAAAGATAACGTCCCTGTCCATGCCTGCTGGACCATGAGTCAGCGGTAATATGCACCTTACCGCTGACCGCCCTGTCCAGCGAGGCATGGACATTGCCTTCCACATGCCAGTAGAGAGACGGAATCGCCTTCCGTGAGAAAAAGTGGCGTTTGGGAACCTGCCACTGAGGAACCGCACATTGAACAAACTCACGGAAGGGGGCCGAGTCTATCAACTGAAAAGGCAGCAGTTGAAGTGCTAGCAATTTAGCCAAGCTAGCATTCAACCGCTGGGCATGTGGATGGCTGGGAGTATACTTCTTTCGACGGTCCAGCAGCTGGGGCAGGGAAATTTGCCTGCTACAATCGGACGTCGGTGTACTGCAAGTACTTGGTTGTGACACACCTAATTCTACACCTTCAGTCCTCTCCGAGCAGCTTTCAGAGAGGACTGAAGATATAGTGGGGATGGAGATCCCAGCTGATGAGGAGCAAGGAGAGGTCCGCTTTGTTCTTTGGTGTGGGTCTTTTATGTGTGCTTGCCAACGAGCTGCATGGCAGGTCGACATATGTCTGCTCATGCTTGTGGTGCCCAAGCGGCTGATGTTTTGGCCACGCGAGATACGCTTGAGACAAATATTGCAAATAGCAGTGGTGCGATCTGATGCACTCGTCTCAAAAAAGGCCCACACCAAAGAACTTTTGTGATAACGTGCAGAGGCAGCGCCCTGCACAGGCGGAGCTCTGCGGTGTGGTACAGTTGCTGTGCTGGCCTCTAGCTGGCCTCCAGGGGGCATCCTGCCTCGTTGGACATGTGACGCTGCATCCTCCTCCTCCTCCTCCTCTCTCCCTTCAGGCACCCACGTGGAGTCAGTGACCTCATCATCCCCTCCCTCTTCACCACTAGAGCAAACCTGGCAGTAAGCTGCAGCTGGTGGAACACTACTGCCAGATTGCTGTCCTTCAGCATCCCCTCTCTCTGCGCGCACACTACTGACTTCCTCAAGCTGGGTATCATCATCCGAGCCTTCGAATCGTTGGGCATCCTCCTGGAGCATGTACCCAACACTGTGCTCAAACAGTTCGGGGGACTCCTCAGAAGGACATGGTGGGTCTAGGGAAGGGGTGGCTGATGATGCCATTGAGTACGCGTTGGCAGCTGCTCTGCCAGTACCCTGAGCCTGGGTGAGAGAGGATGAGGAGGATGAGGAGGGCTTGGTCATCCATTCTACCAAGCCTTCGGCATGATGCGGCTCCACATGTCCAGCTGCCGAAAACAAAGACAAGCGTGTCCCATGGCCACGTGCTGATGACGATGCACGACCACGTCCACGGCCAGCACTGTTGTCTCTAGAAACAGAGCCTGCCTGCCCTGTGTTCTTGCCTCGGCACGCTCTGCCTCTCCTTGGCGGTCTTCCAGCCATTGTAGTCGGTAGTGTATATAGTATAAAAAATAGAACTCCTATGTGTGCTCACAACACACTGTAGGTCCTATGGGTGCTGACACTAACACACTATAGGTACTATGTGTGCTGCTGACAAGAAAATATAGGAGCTCTGTTTGCTGTCACTAACACACTAGAAGTCCTATGGGTGCTGCTGAGAAGAAAATATAGGAGCTCTGTTTGCTGCCACTAACACACTAGAAGTCCTATGGGTGCTGCTGAGAAGAAAATATAGGAGCTCTGTGTGATGCCACTAACACACTAGAAGTCCTATGGGTGCTGCTGAGATGAAAATATAGGAACTCTGTGTGATGCCACTAACACATTAGAAGTCCTATGGGTGCTGCTGAGAAGAAAATATAGGAGCTCTGTTTGCTGCCACTAACACACTAGAAGTCCTATGGGTGCTGCTGAGAAGAAAATATAGGAGCTCTGTTTGCTGCCACTAACACACTAGAAGTCCTATGGGTGCTGCTGAGAAGAAAATATAGGAGCTCTGTGTGATGCCACTAACACACTAGAAGTCCTATGGGTGCTGCTGAGAAGAAAATATAGGAGCTCTGTTTGCTGCCACTAACACACTAGA
The DNA here is from genome assembly GCA_029206835.1 of Rana muscosa. NCBI lineage: Eukaryota > Metazoa > Chordata > Amphibia > Anura > Ranidae > Rana > Rana muscosa. The sequence continues at coordinate 45,157,797 of CM055118.1, forward strand.
AGTCCTATGGGTGCTGCTGAGAAGAAAATATAGGAGCTCTGTTTGCTGCCACTAACACACTAGAAGTCCTATGGGTGCTGCTGAGAAGAAAATATAGGAGCTCTGTTTGCTGCCACTAACACACTAGAAGTCCTATGGGTGCTGCTGAGAAGAAAATATAGGAGCTCTGTTTGCTGCCACTAACACACTAGAAGTCCTATGGGTGCTGCTGAGAAGAAAATATAGGAGCTCTGTGTGATGCCACTAACACACTAGAAGTCCTATGGGTGCTGCTGAGAAGAAAATATAGGAGCTCTGTTTGCTGCCACTAACACACTAGAAGTCCTATGGGTGCTGCTGAGAAGAAAATATAGGAGCTCTGTTTGCTGCCACTAACACACTAGAAGTCCTATGGGTGCTGCTGAGAAGAAAATATAGGAGCTCTGTTTGCTGCCACTAACACACTAGAAGTCCTATGGGTGCTGCTGAGAAGAAAATATAGGAGCTCTGTGTGATGCCACTAACACACTAGAAGTCCTATGGGTGCTGCTGAGAAGAAAATATAGGAGCTCTGTTTGCTGCCACTAACACACTAGAAGTCCTATGGGTGCTGCTGAGAAGAAAATATAGGAGCTCTGTTTGCTGCCACTAACACACTAGAAGTCCTATGGGTGCTGCTGAGAAGAAAATATAGGAGCTCTGTGTGATGCCACTAACACACTAGAAGTCCTATGGGTGCTGCTGAGAAGAAAATATAGGAGCTCTGTTTGCTGCCACTAACACACTAGAAGTCCTATGGGTGCTGTTGGGGTGCAATGCTGTGCTAACAGCACTGCGGTTGGTACTACTGCAATACTGTACTAACAGTAAGCACGCACCAGACTAATCCCCAGCAGCAGCTAATAACACACTAACTGTGCAATCAGCAGCAATGAACGATCAATGACTTAGGTAGCAATGGTTTAGCAAAGAAACAGCCAATGGTTTAGCAAAGAAGAGCAAATCTTTCAGTATCAAGCAAAGACAGAATCAGCAGACTAATCTCTCCTAAAGCCGGAACTCATGTGACGATGGCGTGGCGGCCTTTTAAATGGTGGGGCGTGTACTAAAGCCCCTGAGCTGTAATTGGCTACAGGCGTCCTGCCTGTAGCCAATTATTGCTCTCCGAGTTTCGGGCGCTGTGATTGGCCAAGCATGCGGGGTCACAGTGCATGCTTGGCCAATCATCAGCCAGCAATGCACTGCGCCGGCCGCGCCGGCCGCAATGCATTGCGGGGCCGCTCGCATCACACGAATGTGATGCGAACGGCCCAAATAGTTCTGGGCTCGACGAGCGAGCGAACGCCCGATGCTCGATTCGAACATTGGTTCGAATCGAGCACCGGGCCCATCCCTACCAACAGATTTGCTTGACTGACGAGAGCAGCGGGGAGCTCTCCGAGTCTGATTCTGGTTCAGAATATGAACCTGTTATAAGCAGTGGGTCTTCTACAGATTCAGAGGAAGTGGAAAGTGTGCCCAGGAAATGAAGGCGTTCTGACATGGAGCAGCAGGCTACCACAAGTAGCGCTGTGGCATCAACCAGCAGCTCAGTGCCATCCACCAGTAGCACAGTGCCATCCACAAAAAATGAAGTACCACTACAGCAAAGGCCAAGAACTAGCGGGGTGTCATCTCAACCCCAAAGGGTTAGGACCCATGCCAGCCTTCCCTATGCCCTTGAAAACCCTCTGTGGCTTCCCCCCAATTCAGGAGCAGCAAACATCCCCCCTTTCACCGCCCAGCCAGGTGTTCAGGTGAACACAGAGAATTTTGCCCCTATTGATTTTTTTAATTTAATTTTTACCCAAGACCTATTATCCTCCATCGTGACCCAGTGCAACCTCTTTGCACAACAATTCATAATAAACAACCCTGGTTCATGTTATGCCCGTCCCTATGAGTGGAAAGCATTGACAGTGGAGGAATTTAAATTATTTTTAGGCCTAACGTTCAACATGGGGCTCTCAAAAAAAAATGAAGTATACTCCTATTGGTCCACCAAACCCATCCACCACATGCCAGTCTTTTCATCCCTTATGTCAAGATCCAGATACCTCATGATAATGCGCTTTCTCCATTACAATGACAATACCCAGTGCCCTCCCCGAAATGACCCATCACATAACAAATTATTTAAAATTCGGCCACTTCTAAATTTTTTCTCTGAGAAATTCCCCCAGTTATATATCCCTGACCAAAATATATCCGTGGATGAGTCATTGGTCCACTTCACAGGCAGGCTTGGCATCAAGCAGTTTATTCCAAGCAAAAGGACCCGATATGGGGTTAAGATCTATAAGCTATGTGACCGAGCCACGGGCTACATTTACGCCTTCCTGGTGTATGAAGGGAAGGACTCCCAACTGCATCCCCCTGAATGTCCAGAGTACATCGGTGCCAGCGGAAAGGTTGTTTGGGAGCTTATATATCCACTCCTTGAAAAGGGTTACCACCTTTATGTGGATAATTACTATACCAGCTTGCCCCTCTTCTGCAACCTTCACCGGAAGGGCACTCCAGCGTGTGGTACAGTGCGAGCCAACAGGAAGGGTTTCCCGCAAAAGCTCGTTACTGAAAGACTACGAAAAGGGGAGACGGCGTCTTTGCGGAATGAAGAGCTATTGGCTATCAGGTGGAGGGACAGAAGAAACGTCCACATGCTCTCAACGATACATAACGACACCTACGTGGAAATCCCCAGAAGAAACGGCCCTATCCAAAAACCAGCATGTGTTCATGATTATAATTTGTTCATGGGGGGAGTCGATTTTAATGATCAAATGATTGAACCCTATCTTCCCACAAGAAAAAGCCGCTATTGGTATAAAAAGGTCTCCATATATCTTTTCAGTATGGCCCTTTACAATACTTATGTAATTTACCGCAAATCTACAAGGACCCCCTTATCTTATCTTCGGTACCAAGAAAAAATTGTCTCCGCCCTTTTGTACCCTGAAGACCCACCAGAAAGCATTCGCTCGGATTCAGTGAGCAGACTCCATGAACGCCACTTTCCTGAGAAACTTCCCCCCCCCCCCATGAAACAGGCCGAAAACGTCAGAAGAGATGCCGGGTGTGCTCCAAAGAAGGAACTAGAAGAGACACTGTGTATTATTGTCCCGATTCTCCTTCCCAACCAGGCCTTTGTTTTGGTCGATGCTTCCGTCGTTACCATACTTTTCTACATTATTAGGAAAGTATGGTAAACGTAATTGTCATTTACCGCCACACCCCTTATGCCACTATACATACCGCTGCCTTCTCCGGAACTGACCCTGACCTGCTAAACGACCACGCCTCTGCCTAACGCTAAACTGTACCTACCTCTGCCTGCCCTGGAACTGACCCTGGCCTGTTATACGACCATGCTTCTGCCTAACCCTAAACTGTACCTACCTCTGCCTGCTCTGGAACTGACCCTGGACTGTTTAACCACGTTTTTTGCCTGCCTCTTGGATTGATCTTTTACCCTGCTATGCTAATGGGAACACAGGGGTCTCACATATGTGAGGGGCTCCAGAATTGTTTTTCTGGATGAAGAAAACTAATTTTTTAGTTTTCTCATTCCCGGATTAGGGTCTGGAGACTCGGAGGCTTCAAAGAGATGTGCCCCTGTCCCCATTATTTCCTGGCCTGCTACTTGGACCATGTTCCTGCTTACTACCAGGACCAATATTTTGGCACTGCTGGCAATGTCTCTACTTGCACTGACCTTGGACTGTATATGGACAGTATCTCTGCCTGTACTGACTATGGACAATATTCCTGCCTGCTGCCTGGACAATTCCATTCACTGACGCTGACCACGTCCCTGCCTGCTGCCTGGATCAGGGCTCTCCTTCTGTGGACAATTGCACTACTAAAACCACAGGTAATCTTTTGTTTACCATTTACTCAGCAGAATGTAGTTCAGGGTGTAATTATTGGTATGTACATGCTATATGCTAGAAATATGAAGGGCCTTCAAAAATGTGATAGATTGTAAGGAAATTAGATGCGTAATTTATGTCCCTAGAACACCTGATGGTGCTTCTTGGATATTGGGCCTCTATGTGGCCAGGCTGTGTAAAAGTCTCACACATGTGGTATCGTCATACTCAGGAGGAGTAGGAGAATATATTTTGGGGTGTAATTTTTGCTATGTACATGCTATGTGTGGGAAATATCTTATAAATGGACAACTTTGTGTAAAAAAAAATGCGTTTTCATTTTTTTTCCACATATTCCAAAAACTTCTGGAAAAAAATGAACAGTTCAAAAGATTCATAATGCTTCATAGATTATACGTTGGGGTGTTTGCTTTCCAAAATGGGGTTACTTTGTTGGCGTTTCCATTGTCCTGGTGCTCCAGGGCCTTCAAAATGTAATTGGTGGTTGAGAGATTAGATGTGTAATTTATGCTCCTAGAACGCCTGAAGGGGCTACTTCAATGTTGGGCCTCTGTATGTGGCCAGGCTGTGTAAAAGTCTCACACATGTGGTATCGTAATACTCAGGAGGAGTAGTAGAATATATTTTGGGGTGTCATTTGTGGAATGTACATGCCATGTGAGATAAATAACCTGTTCTAATGACAATTTGGTGTGAAAAAAAATAAAAATAAAAAAAAAATCTTCATTTTGCAAAGAATTGTGAGAAAAAATGACAACCTCAAAAAACTAACTATGCCTCTTACTAACTACCTTGGAATGTCTACTTTCCAAAAAGGGGTCATTTGGGGGGTATTTGTACTTTACTGGCTTGTTAGGGTCTCAAGAAATGAGATAGGCTGTCAGTATCAGGTGTAATCAAATTGATACATTTTCAGTGATTGGCACCATAGCTTGTAGACCCTATAACTTTCACACAGACTAAATAATATCCACTAATTTGGGTTATTTTTACCAAAGATATGTAGCAGTATACATTTTTGCCCAAATTTATGAAGAAAAATTACTTAATTTGCAAAATTTTATAATAGAAATAAAGAAAAATTCATTTTTTTACAAAATTTTCGGTCTTTTTTAATTTATAGCACAAAAAATAAAAAACCCAGAGGCGATCAAATACCACCAAAAGAAAGCTCTATTTGTGTGAAAAAAAGGACGAAAATTTTATATGGGTACAGTGTTGCATGACTGAGTAATTGTCATTCAAAGTGTGAGAACACCGAAAGCTGAAAATTGGTCTGGTTAGGAAGGGGGTTTAAGTGCCCAGTGGTCAAGTGGTTAAAATAGATCCTTGAATTTTATTCTGGAAATACACCATATTGTCAAAAGTATTGGGACATCTGCCTTTACATTAACTTTAATGGCATCCCAGTCTTTGTCCGTAGGGTTCAATATTGAGTGGGCCCACCCCTTTCAGCTATAACAGCTTCAACTCTTCTGGGAAGGCTGTCCACAAGGTTTAGAAGTGTGTCTATGGGAATGTTTAATGAGTATGGGGAATAGGGCACTCTGGATAACAAGGAACAAACAGTACATGACTGGCTCTTGAGATGTGATTAATGCACCACAGCAGCACTTCAGAAGAGGGAAGCACACTCTATAGGAAAAACAAAGCAGAGAAAAAGGCACTTCTAAGTGCAGTAATAAAACACTTTAATGTCAAGGAAGGGTTAAAAACACTTACAAGATGGAAGTGAAAAACAGGCATATCAATGGATCCATCACGTCCAGTGGGATGCCTCCTGGGAGTAAGAACATCTGCAGGTGGAAGTTCCAGCCGACCAGCGGTGGTAAATACGGTCTCTCTGATCCAAGATGGAGTGCTAAGCTGTCAGGACCAGCATGGAATCCAGGCAACCGGAAGTGGCGTCAGAGTAGGTGGCATATGTTTCAGAGCATGCCCAGTCGCTCCTGCTTCAAACCAATGGAGTAATTTAAGGGGAAGGGGTTTATATGAGAGTCAGGGGTGGGACAAATGGGCAGGGGGTGGGTGTTAATGACTGCCATATCATTAGATGGCAGTATGCAGTGGAATAAAATGCAATAAAATACAGTAAAATAAAGTAAACTTGTTGCAGTAAATGTAAAGATAAACAAGACATAAACACTGACTGGGACAGAACTGCAACAAGTAGAACATAGATAAATTAAATTCCAATATTTAGACAGAGTGTAGACACTGATATGGGATGTAAGGTGTGCAGCATTACTGTGTGCATGCATTACTCCATTGGTTTGAAGGATCGACTGGGCATGCTCCGAAACATGTTCCACCCACTCTGACGTCACTTCCGATTGCCTGGATTCCATGCTGGTCCTGACAGCATGGCCCTCCATCTTGGATCAGAAAGACAGTGTTTACCACAGTTGGCCGGCTGGAACTTCCACCAACAGCTGTCCTTACTCCCAGGAGGCATCTCGCTGGAAGTTATGGATCCATTGATATGCCTGTTTTTCACTTCCATCTTGTAAGTGTTATTAACCATTCCTTGTCATTAAAGTGTTTTACTACTACTTAGAAGCGCCTTTTTCTCTGCTATTGGAATGTTTGACCATTCTTCCAGAAGCCCATTTGTGAGGTCAGGCAATGATGTGAATGAGAAGGCCTGGCTTGCAGTCTCCGCTTTAATTCATCCCAAAGGTGTTCTTTCAGGTTGAAGTTAGGACTCTGGACCAGTCAAGTTCCTCCACCCCAAACTCACTCATCCATGTCTTTATGGACCTTGCTTTGTGCACTGGTGCACAGTCATGTTGGAACAGGAAGGGGCCATCCTCATAGTTACATAGACTATTTTTTTCAGCCTTACCTACTATCTAGTTCAACCTGTGTGGGTGCATGTGTATCAGTGTCTATAATATTTTCCCATATCGATGTGTGTTGTGTCCTTTAAGATGTACATCTAAAAGTCTTTGAAAGATATCCATACTCTTCACCCAGTCACCACCACCTGTGGGAGAGAGTTCCATATATTTATCACCCTAACAGTAAAGAACTCCCTAAGCAGTTTAAGGTTAACTGTTCCCACAAATTTGGGAGCATGAAATTGTCCAAAATGTCTTGGTATGCTAATGCCTTAAGAGTTCCCTTCACTGGAACTATGGGGACAAGTCCAACCCCTAAAAAACAACCATACACCATAATCCTCCTCCACTCAATGATTTGGACCAGTGCACAAAACAAGGTCCATATAGACATGGGTGAGGGAGTTTGGGATGGAGGAACTTGACTGGCCCTCACAGAGTCCGAATCTAAACTCAACAGAACACCTTTGAGATAAATTTGAGTGGAGACTGTGAGCCAGGCCTTCTCGTTCAACATCAGTGCCTGACCCCACAAATGTGCTTCTGGAAGAATGGTCAAACATTCCCATAGACACACTCCTAAACCTTGTGGATAGTCTTCTCAGAAGAGTTAAAGCTGTTATAGCTGCAAAGGATGTGTCAACTCAATATTGAACCCAACAGACTAAGACTGGGGTGCCATTATGCCCTGTACACACGATCGGATTTCCGATGGAATAAAATACGATGGAGTTCCCCACAGACGATCGGAATTTGCTATCGTTTTTTTTTCCATCTGTATAATTTAAAACATGTTCTATTTTTTTATACCGATGGAAAAAAGACCGATGGGGCCCACACACGATCGGTTTGTCCGATGAAAAAAGTCCATTGGTCTTTTTTCAGCAGAAAAACCGATCGTGTGTACGCAGCATTAAAGTTCATGTGCATGTAAAGGCAGGTACCCCAATACTTTTGACAATATAGTGTATATGATCATGCTTTAAAAAAAATATATTTTTAAATTTAAAATATTTTCCAATTATTTTTTTGCTTGCTATTCCTGTAAGTAAAAACAGGATATCCTGGAGACTGTGAATAAAATCTTGTTGAAAATCTGTCCGATTAGGATAACAAACTTCCACTTGCCATCCATAGCTTTTGTTTCAAGAAATATACTAGTAATATAAAGCAATGGCTTCGTTATGCATGACAATGACTTCCAATAGGTATGTTGGTGGGTTCTTGGTACTAGACATGTGCACACTGAAATATTTCGTTTCGGAATTTCGTTTTCGTCCAAAAAATAAATTTATTTAGTTACTCCCGAAATTCGTTTTTATTTATTTAGTTTTTCGTTAAAAATTGCATTCGTCCGAAAATCTGAATTAATTAAGGTCGAATCTGTCATTGAAGGCTTATGGTGTCTGTCGAATGTTCAAAGAAGATTCGACGGAGCAGTGAAACTGTACGACTCTGCAATCATACATTTCCGGTCGAATGTTCCGCCCACAAGCAGTGATCTTTTCTCTCTATGTCGAATCTTTTCTCTCCTATGTCGAATCTTTTCTCTCTATAATGTCAAATCTTTTCTCTCTATAATGTCAAATCTTTTCTCTCTATAATGTCAAATCTTTTCTCTCCTATGTCGAATCTTTCCTCTCCTATGTCGAATCTTTCCTCTCCTATGTCGAATCTTTTCTCTCCTATGTCGAATCTTTCCTCTCCTATGTCGAATCTTTCCTCTCCTATGTCGAATCTTTCCTCTCCTATGTCGAATCTTTCCTCTCCTATGTCGAATCTTTCCTCTCCTATGTCGAATCTTTCTCTCCTATGTCAAATCTTTTCTCTCTATAATGTCGAATCTTTTCTCTCCTATGTAGAATAATCTTGGACTAATAGAGTTAAGGTTAGGCACATTCGACCACAGGTTCGATAGACACAGATTGTTATTGTCAGCGTCACGTCGAATCTCCTATCTATATCGAACTGTTGTAGCAACGAAAACGAAAATAAAGCATTTGTTTATGTCGAATCTTTCGGTTTTCGGATTCTGTGCTTTCGTTTTCGTTTGTTAAAACGATAACGAAAATAGCTGAAATTCGGACGAAAATGCATTCGGACGAAAACTAATGCACATGTCTACTTGGTACACATAGATCATCACTGCATGTGAAACAATATGATATCCTTATTCTACAATCCTCTTCATCCTGTTGTAACAGCTGTATGTGATGTGTTTGGGATGGTTTAAGGAACAGATACTCAAATTAATAACAATGTCATTCAGTGCTCATCTATTCTCTCTCTGTGCTTACTTCATGTTTTTTAGCTATTTAAGATAAACAGAAATAAAGATAAAGATGTATAATAAATGAGAATTCTGCTTAGCATTATTTGCATTTAAACTGACAATATTATAAAATCAAAGTGCTCTTTGCGAAGCTTAACAACCTACTGTGTGATGAAATAAAGAAATGCATAAAAAGAAATTACTATTTATGTAATGTGCAAGTGCTAGGTCATTTGCATAGACTCACAATGCAGCACTTGAATAAAATGTTTCTGTATCTGTCCCTAAGACCAATAAATCAATGCAATGCACTGCTTTTTCCAACATGGTTAGTCTCTGGCCCAGGCTTTTTGTCAAGTGTGTGAAAAATATATTATTACACCACTTAGAAACATCATTAGTAGACTTCATCTGGATTATGCAGTTCAGTTTTGGGCTCCAGTTCACAAAAAAAGGATGTCGTGGACAGTGTCGGCCACTCGTGCAGGGCGCAGGGACGCTGCCCCCCTAATTCATGCGTCCGGCCCCTAATCTACATGCAGGGTCCCGGACGCATGGATTCCAATATTTTTTTTCTTTTCCGAAGCACATGATTAGAGCCTGAGGCTCTAATTGGCTTCAAAAAAGGGTGGACTTGGGGCGCAGAGCACTGCGACTGGAGCCCACCCAGTTGTGTGACATTAGCAAATAAATTTTCGCTAATGTCTTCCTGTTTCTCCTCCCGGCCGGGAGTCCTAAGTCCTGATTGCTGGGAGGAGAATTGACCGCCTTGACTCCAGAGGAGATGTAGGAGGGAAGCCACCGAAGCTGCGACCTAGATAGCGTAAGTGCGGGGCTGGTGCGGGGGTCTGGCGGGCGAGCGGAAAACCTAGAGTCATAAGCTGTCAGCCCTTCCCCTGTAGTTAAAAAAAAAAAGAAAGAAAAAGGGTCAGTTTACGTGTAAAGTGACCGGCAAAGGTTCTGCATATGGAGGTAGTAGTTTTTTGTTTTTTTTATATTTTTTATGTACATTTCATTTTTTGTTTTATTTTTTATTTTTATTTTTTTCTTGTAAGGCCATCCCTGCCCTAGTAAAACAAACATAGGTAAGGATGACAACTCAAACTAGGTACTACTCATACTGTATAAAAACAGAAAGTCCTAGACCTAAACCCTACATTATCCTTGTCCAAAAATAAAATTGGGTTAATTTAAAGATAAGGCAGCCAGCTTAGACACTGTCCTCACAGAAGTGATGGCTACAAGGAGTTCTCTTGGCATTATCTGTACATGGCTTTCTGATGAAAAACAGGATTTCACTTTGGCCTTAACTGCATCCTTGGGGTCTGCTGACAATGATCCATTTTTGGGCTAATAGGCAAGGGGGTGTCAAAAATAAATAAATAAATAAATAGGGTGGACATTGCCCTGGGAAATATGAACCAGGGGTCTGTGTGTGTGTGTGTGTGTGTGTGTGTGTTTTTATTTTATCTTATTTTTTTAAGACGCTGGTAATGAATGTAATTTGCCAGCAATTTAAACTGTTTCATTTTTTTCTTTGTAAAAGTCATTCCTGCTGTAGCACATCCTACAGCAGGAATATAAACAAATGTGTAAAGTCCCTCTAAAGTGCAAAACAGACTCTTTGAGTCTGACATGAATTTTAAGGGGGTAACTCAAAAAAAAAATACAGTTGCAAAAAAAAGTATGTGAACCCTTTTGCCCACTGCAGCCCTTTAATTGAGTCTCAAGGCACGGGGGTGGGATGGGGTGGATGGGACTGTGTTGGGAGCATGCAGTAAGTATGCTGTCAAGCTTTTTTTCGTTTTGTTTGTTTTGCAAAAAGTGTAAGGTGCCCCTTTGGGTTTGGCATGGATTTTAAGAGGGACTCTTTGCAAAACAAACAAAACGAAAAAAAGCTTGTCAGCATACTTACTGTATGCTCCCAACACAGTCCCATCCACCCCATCCCACCCCCGTGCCTTGAGACCCAATTAAAGGGCTGCAGTGGGCAAAAGGGTTCACATACTTTTGTTTGCAACTGTATATAACAAACTGTTAAAATTACATGTAAAAAATCAGGACTGTAAAAATATGGTGTGAGACAAATGGGCTTAGTGAATAATCAATAAGTTCTTGGTAAGAACTGTTCTTAATTGCACCTCTGAGACACAATTTTGCTTCATACTGTTCTAAGTGCCAATTTTAGTACCGTTGAGGCAACTTATACTGATAAAAAATAAAATAAATGAAGTTGTCCTCAATACACAGAAGAAATAGTTACTTCGGAATTTGAAGTTGGATGTCATACTTAAGCCTCGTACACACGGTCAGACTTTTTGCCAACAAACTTCATTTTGAGCAAGTTTGCCAAAAATCTGACCGCGTGTACGCTCCGTCGGACAAACTTTTTTGGTTTTCATCGGACAAAAGTTCGGTCTGCAAACGGACAAACTTTTAGCCAACAAAAGTCCGATGGAGCAAAGTCCGACCGTGTGTACAAAACAAATAATGTTAAAATCAACCAACAATAGCAAAAGTTGACCAAAGGGTAAAAGAGCAGAAAAACCACGTGATGTTGGAAAAAGTTTTGGGAAAGTTTGCAGAAAAGTCCTGTGGTATGTATGCTATGGGTGTTCCCGGCCAACTCCGTTCGGACAAAAATTCATGAAAAAGTCTGATGGAAGTCCGACCGTGTGTACGAGGCTCTACATTCCCTTAAATCAAATATTGCTGTAGAGTGATAAAGGTCATTTTTAATGCAAACATATTTGCCTTTAGTTCCCTCACAAATATTTGAAATTAATATAAAGAGTGAATCTTCATAGCGGAATTCTTTAGCATTGCCTTTTTTTCATGGGGTATAAAGCTAAACACTGTGATTCAACTTCTTTTGGGCATGAGCATTTCAGAGTGACGTCAGAACCAAACAGGACAACTTTCTTCTGAGGATCTAGAAGAACAAAAATCACTGTATGTTAGGAACTTATTTCAAATATCAATTATTAATACACCACACCATTGATAGAAAGAAATAGTTATTTGATCATATAAAGAGAAAATGTTGCAGGTTAAGTCTTCACACTGCTGTTGGAACTATGAGGTGTTATGTTGCAACATTTGTTTGTATATGGATGAATGAATTCAAAATAAAAATAACTGCAACATTTGCAAATAAAGAAAAAAAAAAATTCTAATTTATAAAACTTTGTGTGTGCACAGATAATATGTAAAATAATGTGTGTTCCTCTCTAAACATGGTTTGGGGGCAAACCTTTTCCTATTTAAACTGATCTACGGCACACTCTATCTCAGGGTTCCCAGGTTAACAAATTCCGGTTAACATTGGTAACATTACCTAAAAAACACTGTCTGAAGAGCTAATGCCTAAACTCTTCATTTGCAGTCTTTTTTACTGCAATTTCTTCAATCATCAGTAGATTGGCCCAGGAAGAAAAAGGCAAATGGAATAGTTAGTATTGGTTTCAAACCTATACATTATGTTGCAATGCTTAGCATCAGGTCCAATACTTCCTTGGCTGGAGCAGTGCTTTATACCTTATAATCATCAATGTTAGGCCCAATATCTTATATGTCCTGAGAGCAGGCTGATTTTTACATCACACTTCTCATTTGGATGATTGCGATATACTCTATAATCAACAGGCCAAGTATTTCCTGGAAGCAGGCAACTTTTACACACATATACTTTATGGTGTGTCAGTAAAATCGGGCTGGGTAATACTGGTCATCAAAGCAACCTACTGTATTTTGCTGGTTTCTAACTTTTAAAGCCAGCTCCTGACTCCCAAAGCTCTCCAATCTGCAGGGATCATGAGCTTTAACCACTTAACGACCGCCCACTGTAAATATACGTCGGCAGAATGGCACCGACAGGCAGAATCACGTATATGTACGTGATTGCCTTTGTATAGTTGGGGGGTCCGATCGGACCCCCCTTCTTTACAGTGAGCGGTCGTTTTACCTTCGGGAGCGATCCGGCATGAGGGGACGGCCGTTCGATTCCGGACACCCCCTCTCGATCGCTGCCGGCGAATGAGAGCTTCCCCTGCCTGTGTGCTTGTTTACACAGGCTGGAGGAAGTGATGTCATCTCTCCTGCGGCGCTCACATATACCGAGCGCCGTACAGGAGAAGATGCAGGTTAGTGCACACAACACTACACTGACACCAGGACACATAGGTACATAAATCGCCCCCCCAGACCCCCCCAGATCACCCCCCAGATCACCCCCCAGCCCCCAGTCACAGTGTCACTGATTGCAGTGACCATTTATTTAGTGATCACTGCAATCAGTGACATTTGTGACTGTAAAAGTGTCAGTACATTTAGTTTTAGGTCCAGTGTAGCCCCCTAACCCCCCCTAATAAAGGTTTAACCCCCTGATCACCCCCCAGATAACCCTTTCACCCCCTAGTACCGCCGTCGCTAAGCGATCATTTTTCTGATCGATGTCTTAGCGTCGGTGATGCTGATCGGTAGCCAGTAATTTTTTTTAGGTTCGCCGCAGGTTTTTATAGCGTCGGGTACCCCCATATATTACCTAATAAAGGTTTAACCCCCTTGATCGCCCCCCAGGTAACCCTTTCACCCCCTATCACCTTGGTCACTAAGCGATAATTTTTCTGATCGATGTTTTAGCGTCGGCGATGCTGATCGGTAGCCAGTAATTTTTTTTAGGTTCGCCGCAGGTTTTTATAGCGTCGGGTACCCCCATATATTACCTAATAGAGGTTTAACCCCCTTGATCACCCCCCAGGTAACCCTTTCACCCCCTAGCACCGCCGTCACTAAGCGATCATTTTTCTGATCGATGTCTTAGTGTCGGTGATGCTGATCGGTAGCCAGTAATTTTTTTTAGGTTCGCCGCAGGTTTTTATAGCGTCGGGTACCCCCATATATTACCTAATAAAGGTTTAACCCCCTTGATCGCCCCCCAGGTAACCCTTTCACCCCCTATCACCACTGTCACTAAGCGATCATTTTTCTGATCGCTGTCTTAGCGTCGGTGATGCAGATCGGTAGCCAGTAATTTTTTTTAGGTTCGCCGCAGGTTTTAATAGCGTCAGGTACCCCCATATATTATCTAATAAAGGTTTAACCCCCTGATCGCCCCCAGGTAACCCTTTCACCCCCTATCACCACTGTCGCTAAGCGATCGTTTTTATGATCGTTGTCTTAGTGTCGGTGATGCAGATCGGTAGCCAGTAATTTTTTTTTAGGTTCGCCGTCAGGTTTTTATATAGCGTCAGGTACCCCCATATATTACCTAATAAAGGTTTAACCCCCTGATCGCCCCCCAGGTAACCCTTTCACCCCCTATCACCACTGTCGCTAAGCGATCGTTTTTATGATCGTTGTCTTAGTGTCGGTGATGCAGATCGGTAGCCAGTAATTTTTTTTTAGGTTCGCCGTCAGGTTTTTATATAGCGTCAGGTACCCCCATATATTACCTAATAAAGGTTTTAACCCCCTAATTGCCCCTAGTTAACCCTTTCACCAGTAATCACCATATAAGTGTTACGGGTGACGCTGGTTAGTTAGTTTGCTTTTTATAGTGTCAGGGCACCCGCCGTATATAACCCAATAAAGGTTTAACCCCCTGATCGCCCGGCGGGTGATATCAATTAGGTTTTAGCGTCAGATAGGGTCTGCGTCACACCCCAGGCAGCGTCAGGTTAGTGCCAGTAACGCTAACACCCACGCGTGAAGCATACACCCCCCTTAGTGGTATAGTATCTGAACAGATCAATATCTGATCTGATCAGATCTATACTAGCGTCCCCAGCAGTTTAGGGTTCCCAAAAACGCAGTGTTAGCGGAATCAGCCCAGATATCTGCTAGCACCTGCGTTTTGCCCCTCCGTCCAGCCCAGGCCACCCAAGTGCAGTATCGATCGATCACTGTCACTTGCAAAACACAACACACATAACTGCAGCGTTCGCAGAGACAGGCCTGATCCCTGCGACTCCAGTGCTGTAGGAGGTGATTTCGCCACCACAGTTAAAAAAAAAAAGCATATATGCCGAAGCATTGGGGCAGCAGGGGCGGAGGAGCGATTTTGCTCCTAATGCCGCGTACATACAGTCGAAATTCAGACGGAGGCTTGCCCGTGGAAAAGTCTGACCATGTGTACGCGGCATAACTTTTGCGGGAAGATGCCCCCATGCTTCGGCATATATAAATGGTGCATGTATGCCCATCATTAGAAGTGGGTGGATGAAGGGCGGTATTCTAATGGTGGGCATACCCACCGATCAATCTTTTTTTTTCGTTCAGCCAACAGGCTGCATGAAAAAAAAGATTACAATACATGTCCAACAAGGACCAGCAACGTACTGGTATGTTGCTGGACTTTGAATGGTTATACCAGAATGATGCCTGCGGGTTTAGGTATCATCTTGGTATCATTCTTTTCAGCCAGCGGCCGGCTTTCATGTAAAAGCAATCCTAGTGGCTAATTAGCCTCTGGACTGCTTTTACAAGCAGTGGGAAGGAATGACCCCCGCCGGATATAAAAAGCGCCATTGGGAAAGCATTTTATCACACCAATCTTGGTGTGGTCAGATGCTTTGAGGGCAGAGGAAAGATCTAGGGTCCAATAGACCCCAGTTTTTTCAAAAAAGAGTACCTGTCATTACCTATAGCTATCATAGGGGATATTTACATTCCCTGAGATAACAATAAAAATGATAAAAAAAAATAAAAAAATATGGAAGCAACAGTTTAAAAATAAAAGAAAAAAGAAAAATTAATAATAAAAAAAAAGAAAAAAAAAAAAAAAGCACCCCTGTCCTGCTCTTGCCCAATGGCGAACGCAAGCGTCGGTCTGGCGTCATATGTAAACAGCAATTGCACCATGCATGTGAGGTATCACCGCGAAGGTCAGATCGAGGGCAGTAATTTTAGCAGTAGACCTCCTCTGTAAATCTAACGGGGTAACCTGTAAAGGCTTTTAAAGGCTTTTAAAAATGTATGTAGTTTGTCGCCAATGCGCGTTTGTGCGAAATTTTAAAGCATGTCGTGTTTGGTATCTATGTACTCGGCCTAAGATCATCTTTTTTATTTCATCAAACATTTGGGCAATATAGTGTGTTTTAGTGCATTAAAATTAAAAAAAGTGTATTTTTCCCCAAAAAATGCGTTTGAAAAATCGCTGTGCAAATACTGTGTAGAAAAAAAAATGCAACACCCACCATTTTATTCTGTAGGGCCTTTGCTTTAAAAATATATATAATGTTTGGGGGTTCAACATAATTTTCTTGCAAAAAAAAATATGTTTTCATGTAAACAAAAAGTGTCAAAAAGGGCTTTGTCTTCAAGTGGTTAGAAGAGTGGATGTAAGCTTCCTAATGTTGTGTATAAAATGCCAGAACAGTTCAAAACCCCAAGCTATATACTGAGAGGCATGTCGAGTCCATGGAATATTTTATATGTTGACACAAGTTGCGGAAAAAAGACAATTTTTTTTTTGCACAAAGTTGTCACTAAATGATATATTGCTCAAACATGCCATGGGCATATGTGGAATTACACCCCAAAATACATTCTGTTGCTTCTCCTGAGTACGGGGATACCACATGTGTGAGACTTTTTGGGAGCCTAGCCGCGTACGGGACCCCAAAAACCAATCACCGCCTTCAGGCTTTCTGAAGGGTGTTCTAAAGGGTGTAAATTTTTGATTTCACTTCTCACTGCCTATCACAGTTTCGGAGGCCATGGAATGCCCAGATGGCACAAAACCCCCCCAAATGACCCCATTTTGGAAAGTAGACACCCCAAGCTATTTGCTGAGAGGTATTGTGAGTATTTTGCAGATCTCGCTTTTTGTCACAAAGTTTTGAAAATTGAAAAAAAAAAAGAAAAAAAAAATGTTCTTTCTTCATTTTCAAAAACAAATGAGAGCTGTAAAATACTCACCATGCCTCTCAGCAGATAGCTTGGGGTGTCTACTTTCCAAAATGGGGTCATTTGGGGGGGGTTTTGTGCTATTTTGGCATTTTATGGCCTTCGAAACTGTGATAGGTAGTGAGGAGTCAAATCAAAAATTTGTGCCTAGAAATCCTGAAGGCGGTGATTGGTTTTCGGGGTCCCGTACGCGGCTAGGCTCCTAAAAAGTCCCACACATGTGGTATCCCCGTACTCAGGAGAAGCAGCAGAATGCATTTTGGGGTGCAATTCCACATATAACCATGGCATGTGTGAGCAATATATCATGTAGTGACAACTTTTTGTAATTTTTTATTTTTTTTTGTCATTATTCAATCACTTGGGACAAAAAAAAAATATTCAATGGGCTCAACAGGCCTCTCAGCAATTTCCTTGGGGTGTCTTTCTAAAATGGGGTCATTTGGGGGGGTTTTGTGCTATTTTGGCATTTTATGGCCTTCAAAACTGTGATAGGTAGTGAGGAGTGAAATCAAAAATTTACACCCTTAGAAATCCTGAAGGCGGTGCTTGGTTTCCGGGGTCCCGTACGTGGCTAGGCTCCTAAAAAGTCCCACACATGTGGTATCCCCGTACTCAGGAGAAGCAGCAGAATGGATTTTGGGGTGCAATTCCACATATAACCATGGCATGTGTGAGCAATATATCATTTAGTGACAACTTTTTGTAATTTTTTATTTTTTTTTGTCATTATTCAATCACTTGGGACAAAAAAAAAATATTCAATGGGCTCAACATGCCTCTCAGCAATTTCCTTGGGGTGTCTACTTTCTAAAATGGGGTCATTTGGGGGGGTTTTGTACTGCCCTGCCATTTTAGCACCTCAAAAAATGAGATAGGCAGTCATAAATTTAAAGCTGTGTAAATTCCAGAAAATGTACCCTAGTTTGTAAACGCTATAACTTTTGCGCAAACCGATAAATATACGCTTATTGACATTTTTTTTACTAAAGACATGTGGCTGAATACATTTTGGCCTAAATGTATGACTAAAATTGAGTTTATTCGATTTTTCTTATAACAAAATAGAAAATATCATTTTTTTTCAAAATTTTCGGTCTTTTTCCGTTTATATCGCAAAAAATAAAAATCGCAGAGGCAATCAAATACCATTAAAAGAAAGCTCTATTTGTGGGAAGAAAAGGACGCAAATTTCGTTTGGGTACAACATTGCATGTCCGCACAATTTACAGTTAAAGCAGCGCAGTGCAAAATTCTGAATTCACCTCTGGTCCTTTAGCTACCAAATGGTCCGGGGCTTAAGTGGTTAATGATTGCAGCGTTGTAGCTGCAGCTCACAGGGGGCATGTTAAACCACCACAGACAGATTAATGCACGCATTTAGAGCACAGCAGTCCTTCTCTGCAGACTACTGGCAAGGGACAGGCTGTTATAGGGTGGCTGGACCTGCTTTTAGGCTAAATGAACAGTAAGATTTTACACTCCTATTGTTTTAAAGCATCCGTAACTTGGTTTAATAAGAAAGTTCAATTTGGCTTTAATAGAAAAAATAGTTTGAAAGCATGAAGCTCAACCATTTGTGAATCAGATTAAACGTCTCAAAAATACTTGAATCTATTATGCTAACACTAAAACAGAGGATATTGTTTGGCCAATCTGACCTTTACCAGTCACCCGTTAAAGCTCCGGGACTAATTCATTTACTGTGATGAGTCTGGTCAGCTACATATCATTGGCCCAAACATTTATAGGCAATATTTGGTTTTTACTGACCATCTGCTTTTTTTTTCATCTGCCAGAAAAGAGTTTGAAAGGAAAACTTTTACTTTTGTTTTATCACTCAGCAACAATGCTTAAAAAGTGCATTGAAAGATTTTATCTATTGTATTTTGGTCACTTTGTGATCAAAAATACTGTATGTTGTATATTGTATTTTATTTTTTTTGGTCACTAAAAAATGACATTGAAAGATTTTATCTATTGTATTTTTGGTCACATAAAAAGGTAACAAAAATTACATGTAAGTGTGTTGGGATTAAAAAAAAAAAACAGAAAACTGAAGTTTTTCTCACATTTTCATCTTCTTTCGTCTATTTTAAAAGCTACCACCAAATGAATTCCCTCTCTGCTCCATAGAAAAGGAGTATAATACCCAAGCAAAAGCATGCAAAAAAATAAAACTCATATAGCAAAACAGCATACTGACAAGTCTCCAACATAAAGGAAGCACTCTTTAAGAGGTTAAGAAACATTTATTGGTCCCTTCAAGAAGATAGAAAGCATCCTTACTTCGGATAGGCTAAGGGCTACACCAGTCAGATAAGAATAACTGGTGGGGGCCTTTATGAGAGAATGTGGACCTAGGGAGGAGTTAATAGAGAGCCATGAAGTAAGAGCTGTCATCCTTTTCTGTGGGTACCAGCAGGACATGACACAGCGAAGTGTGACTAAAGTAGCCTATTATTTCCCCGTCTTGTGACTTTCAAGTACCCCCTGGAAGATGTTTTATGTACCCTTTTGGAGAAGACGGGAACCTTAAGAGGGAACTCTACTTGAGAAGCTAAGACCAGAATAAAAGAATATATGTGCACTGTAGCAGTATTTTGTTAAAGAAAAATGAAAATATTTTGCTTTTTATTTTAGTTTTTTCATGAAAGAGCCAACTGACAAGTTATTATTTTATACTTTTCAAATATCAAATGACACTAGTTTTATTTTACTCATAAATTTGGGACTGTGCTGAAAGGACAAGGAGCTAAGATAAAATCTAAAGGCAACCAACATCTGTTTTTGTAAAATGAAGGTTAAAGGGTGCAGAATGGGGCTTGAGGTGTGTTCCTGCTGCTGTTATCTGCATCTACTGTGATCGGCCTGAGGTTTTGTCTCTCAAATTCTCGGTGCCGCTTTTCTGTAACTTGCAAAAATGTTTATTTGTGTCTGAAGGTGGGGCTTGAGGAATGGTTAAGGGATATCCTTGGTTTGGACCTTGATCGGGGAGTTGCAAGTGCCTGCAAGAGTTGCATTGTCTGTGAAAAGATTGAGACCCCCTAAGTTCTATGCAAGGTATCTGATCTACTGGATTTTATTTAAACAAGCATGCCCTGTACTGTGGTCATGTTTGCTTTTGGGGGGGGCCCATTTATAGACCATGGGACTGACTTTTACCAAATTCATTATAAAATGAATGGGCACATAGGCTAGGTAGCTTGCACACTTGTATTTGTAACTTCAAATAAAAATTTTTTGTGGGTTTTTATAGAACGCTGGCAGCTAGTGAATGCTCCAAATAAAACAAATTACAGGTACAGTATAATAACGCTAAATTTTAGCCAATACATTTTACTTCAATTTTCTGTTAAAAAGTTAGAACCTCTGTTTTTTTACCAACTGGGGAGAAGGACCCCTCATTTCCTGACATAGTTACATAGTAGGAAAGATTGAATAAAGACACCAGTCCATCCGGTGTGTGGGTGTATGTATGTCAAAAAAGTTTGGGAACACCCGTGCTAGCTAAATTGGGCAAGTGGGATAGGCAAGGTGGGAGGGGCACTGCAGCAGACACCGAGGGGTCTAATCCAAATAGACAAAATGAAAATAATGAGTGATGGTGACTGCGCTGTGATTAAACTAGAGTGTAAAAGGCGAGGGAGGGGGCTGTGGGCCAATCTAATGAAAGGAAATCAAAAATAAGTGGCGTGGTAGCATCAAATGAGTGACATAATTGTGAAAATGATAATACATACAAATAAATATAAGAGTCACATAGATGTGACCGTGAACGCTTAAAAAAGCAGTACAAATCAATAATAAAACAAAAATTGGCATAAACTGTGCAAAAAAAAGGCAACACAGCAACAACAGTGTGTGAACTACAAAATCAAGTCCAGAGTGAACACAGTGATCTGCAAGAAAGTATAATAAGTCCAGTACTATAGTAGATCCCGTCACCATTGGTTGCTAAGGTGTTTAACAAATAACTCTTCAGTGCAAGTCCCCCGCTGTGTTTTCAAGCAGCTTACCTCCCAGCTGAGACAAAACAGCATAAAGTGCACTCCTGTTGTGGACGGCAATGGGCAATCCTCTCAGAAAAGTCCTATTCTCACTCCCATGAGATATATGAAAGTATGCAAACGGAGAAGAAAAAAATAAAAAATGTATATAGCATAACTCTGTGGGTACACCAGATTAAGTGGCTAAAAATAGATGTTCTCACACTCACTTTTAATAAGCGAGCATGGGCATCAATCCACGAGCACTGAACTCGTCTGTGAGACTGCAAACTTCAGTGATGGAAACCCTCCAGTTTAAGGTGACTACAAGGTGCCTCCCAGAAGAAAATGCATGGAAAAAAACACAAGCAAAAAATGATAGTGTAACTCTGTGAATCACAGAAATGGAGTGGCTGAAATAGATGTTCTCACACTCACTTTTGAATAGGTGAGCGTGGGCATCAATCCACGAGCGCAGCGCTCGTATATCTGCGCTGCAGACTTCAATAATCAGATCCCTCCGATATATAGTGATCACAGAGTGCAGAGTGCCGATAGGATTAAATATAAAGAAAACGCATAGTGTAAAACGTAAAAACACTAGGCGTCATTATTGATAAAACAATGGAAATAAACTCACATAAGTAAGTGGGAGGGGGGGGGGAGTTTCGGTATCCTACGAGCGCCGAGCTTGTCTCCTCACGTCCAGCTATAGGTGTATCTGTGCTCTAATCCTTAG
Source organism: Rana muscosa (assembly GCA_029206835.1). Lineage (NCBI taxonomy): Eukaryota > Metazoa > Chordata > Amphibia > Anura > Ranidae > Rana > Rana muscosa. The sequence continues at coordinate 45,179,456 of CM055118.1, forward strand.
GATTGCCCCCCCCCCCCTCCACTTACTAATGTGAGTTTATTTCCATTGTTTTATCAATAAAGACGCCTACTGTTTTTACGTTTTACACTATGCGTTTTCTTTATATTTAATCCTATCGGCACTCTGCACTCTGTGATCACTATATATCGGAGGGATCTGATTATTGAAGTCTGCAGCGCAGATATACGAGCGCAGCGCTTGTGGATTGATGCCCACGCTCACCTATTCAAAAGTAAGTGTGAGAACATCTATTTCAGCCACTCCATTTCTGTGATTCACAGAGTTACACTATCATTTTTTGCTTGTGTTTTTTCCATGCATTTTCATCTGGGAGGCACCTTGTAGTCACCTTAAATTGGAGGGTTTCCATCACTGAAGTTTGCAGTCTCACAGACGAGTTCAGTGCTCGTGGATTGATGCCAATGCTCGCTTATTAAAAGTGAGTGTGAGAACATCTATTTTTAGCCACTTAATCTGGTGTACCCACAGAGTTATGCTATATACATTTTTTATTTTTTTCTTCTCCGTTTGCATACTTTCATATATCTCATGGGAGTGAGAATAGGACTTTTCTGAGAGGATTGCCCATTGCCATCCACAACAGGAGTGCACTTTATGCTGTTTTGTCTCAGCTGGGAGGTAAGCTGCTTGAAAACACAGCAGTGGACTTGCACTGAAGAGTTATTTGTTAAACACCTTAGCAACCAATGGTGACGGGATCTACTATAGTACTGGACTTTTTATACTTTCTTGCAGATCACTGTGCTCACTCTGGACTTGATTTTGTAGTTCACACACTGTTGTTGCTGTGTTGCCTTTTTTTTTGCACAGTTTATGCCAATTTTTGTTTTATTATTGACTTGTACTGCTTTAAGCGTTCACGGTCACATCTATGTGACACTTGTACTTATTTGTATGTATTATCATTTTCACATTTATGTCACTCATTTGATGCTACCACGCCACTTATTTGTGTGTGTATGTATTTATGTCTACATGTAAAGACAGTAAGTGATGGGAAATTTGTACAACAGGGACAGGGAAAGGTCAGAACTTCTGTAAAAAATGTTTCTGCTGTATACAGTATGTTACAGAGCTAGCACTCATGTCAGCTGCTAGTTCTGTAACACATAAGGGAACACAGAGGGTGCAACTAAATGCAGTATTTGGTGCCTTTATTAAAAGTTAAAGAAAAAAATGTGCCACTCACATGTATAGAAACAGTAATGAAAATAACTGATAGTCACCCATTACAGCTTACCTATGAGCCAGAGACTGGGGCAGTGTAAAGCCAGCAAATCTCGCCTCTGAGATGCAGCTTTAATCACTTGAAGACGGGACTTCGTCAGTGAGGAGAAGGTCTGTAATGTCACTCTGTGGGTTGGATCCTGTTGTCCAGCCTAGACCTCCCCTGGTCTAGGCAGGACAACTGTTTTTTTTATGGCACAGTTGCATATGTAAAAAAGCATGCAAAATGCATGGTATGATCTTGCAATTTATAGTCAATGGTACTGGAACTACTTGGACAAAGTACAGGTGTGAATAGTGCTTTTGTGCTTTTACCTAAAACAGCACAGATCTCATGGCTTTAGTTTAAAAAAAAAAAAAATGAAACAGTAATAACCCATTACAAAAATGATACTTTCAGCATTGTTGTCACTTCATTGTGCTGATGATACTATACAGTTGCAAAAAAAAGTATGTGAACCCTTTTGGAATGATATGGATTTCTGCACAAATTGGTCATAAAATGTGATCTGATCTTCATCTAAGTTTTTATTGAACACGCCATGTAAACATTCACAGTGCAGGTGGGAAAAGTATGTGAACCCTTGGATTTAATAACTGGTTGAACCTCCTTTGGCAGCAATAACTTCAGCCAAATGTTTCCTGTAGTTGCAGATCAGACGTGGCACAACAGTCAGGAGTAATTCTTGACCACTCCTCTTTACAGAACTGTTTCAGTTCAGCAATATTCTTGGGATGTCTGGTGTGAATCGCTTTCTTAAGGTCATGCCACAGCATCTCAATCGGTTTCGGTCAGGACCCTGGCTGGGCCACTCCAGAAGGTGTATTTTTTCTTCTGTTTAAGCCATTCTGTTGTTGATTTACTTCTATGCTTTGGGTCGTTGTGCTGTTGCAACACCCATCTTCTGTTGAGCTTCAGCTGGTGGACAGATGGCCTTAACCTCCCTAGCGGTAATCCAGAGCGTGACTCGGGGTTGTTTTTTATGCTAGGATCGGTAACCCCGAGTCACGCTCGGGGTAGACATTGCAGAGCTCGCAGCGGAGTTTCCCTACCTTCTCCTGGCGATCCAGCGATGATGTCCTCTGCTGTGATCGCCAGCGAGATCTCCGGCGAGTGTCGGCACTTTCGACCCCATCTGACTTCCTAGTTCCGTTCCCTGCGAGCCGCAGCGGCGCATGGGAGCGGAACTGGGCGGCAAATTCAAAAAGGTAAACACATAGTATACATACAGTATACTGTAATCTTACAGATTACAGTACTGTATGTAATAATTACACACCCCCTTGGTCCCTAGTGGTCTGCCCAGTGTCCTGCATGCACTTTTATATAATAAAAATCGTTCTTTCTGCCTGGAAACTGGAGATTGTCCATAGCAACTAAAAAGTGTCCCTTTATGTCAAAAGTGGTTTTAGACCAACTAGAAAGCAGCGATAATAAATTAGAATCACTCGCAGAATTGAGCGATAGCGATTTGTGGGGAAATTCATCATCAAACACTAAATCTAATGACAGCGACAATTCTGCAACTGAGCAAATTTCAGTGTTTTTGATTTGATTACATTATTGAATAATTTTTATTATAATTAGATTACTATTTTTTATAATTATTTATAGTTATTTATTATATTATAATTTATAATTTTGTGTTTCATATTTATCATACCCGGGATGTTTACTAGACTCTGGTTTGCTTAGGTTTAAGTAAGTAATTACTAAGAATCGCAGGCCTATAATACATAACACCAAATTTTCATGCAAAATAATTGTACCGCTTTTGGTACATAATTCCAGAAAGAATCATACCGCCAGGGAGGTTAAGTTCTCCTGCAAAATGTCTTGATAAACTTGGGAATTCATTTTTCCTTCAATGATAGCAATCCGTCCAGGCCCTGACGCAGCAAAGCAGCCCCAAACCATGATGCCCCCACCACCATACTTCACAGTTGGTATGAGGTTTTGATGTTGGTGTGCTGTGCCTCTTTTTCTCCACACATAGTGTTGTGTGTTTCTTCCAAACAACTCAACTTTGGTTTCATCTGTCCACAGAATATTTTGCCAGTACTGCTGTGGAACATCCAGGTGCTCTTGTGCAAACTGTAAACGTGCAGAAATGCTCCCTTCTGCACGGCTGCAATGGTGTTGTGCTTTTGTGGCCCCTACACCCCATGCACTTCTCAGAGAAGAAGTCGTCCCCCTAGGTTCTCTATGGACTTTTTTCACTCCCCCCCGTTTACCTGATTGTTTTTTCCTCTTTTTTTGTTTTCTGTTCATCACAGGTATCTATGTCCCTTTGAAATTAAGTCCCTCGCCTCCAATGCTTTTTTCACGTTGGATGTCCCCGGTTGATACCTGGTTTTGGGATACTATGTTCATGCCGAGTTGGGGTGGCACTGGACTGGGAGGGAGGGGAAATGTTTTGGCTGTTTTTTATTTGCCACTATGTTCACAATTGTTCATTTCTGCTAAAGGTACTATGTCGTTGTCATACATGCACTATCAATATTGGTTGCTGATGTGTTCTGTACTGTCTGATGTGTCCTTATCTGCTCTGCTGGTCCTGGTTTGGCTGCGGTCTATTATACACACCATATACCCACCATGAGTTCCCTGAAGTTCCTCACGTGGAATGTTAGAGGCTTACGCAATAAGATCAAACGCAAAGCGGTCCTGACATTTCTCAAATCTCAGAGAGCTGACATTATCACACTGGTCGAGACCCATGTCACGGGCCACTTGCAATCCTCCCTTAAAAAACCTTGGGTGGGGTGGGCTTATCATGCCACTCACACCTCATATTCCAGAGGAGTATCGGTCCTGGTTGCCAAACGGGTACCTTTTGAGCTTATACTGCTCCGCACGGATCAGCAGGGCAGATATGTGTTTATGCACGCCACCATTAATGGGTCTCCTATCCTGCTACTTGCCTGCTATATTCCCCCCCCGTACAACTCAGCTGTAATTCAGGAAGGCCTTGCCTTTATGACACAATACCCCTCCGTACCGGCAGTGTGGATGGGGGACTTCAATATGACCCTGATCCCCGCTCTGGACCGTCTGGGCACACTGGATCCCCCCCTTAATCCACCGACCCATACCAGACTGCACCGCATAATGACCGACTTTGCTCTTGTCGACACTTGGCGCCACAGACACCCGCACACTAAAGTCTTCTCATGCTTTTCAGCCAGTCATAACACAATGTCACGAATTGATTTTGTTTTTATCTCAATGTCCCTGCTGCCTAAGCTAGGAGATGTGGGCTTTGCTCCGAGAGTACTCTCGGATCACGCCCCCTACTGGGTCACGATTCAGCTCCTGAGGGCTTCCCCTGCTCCTTCTTGGCGGCTAAACCCATTCTGGCTGACTGCCCTGCAGGACCAGGATGACATCCCCACAGAATTGCAATACTATTTTACGGCCAACAGGGACACTGCCACGCATGATGTGGTGTGGGAAATGTTTAAACTTCACGCTCGTTCCCTACTTTCCACACGTATTAACAGGCTTAAACGGTCATCAACATTTATTGTCCAGCAGGCTGCGGAGTACCTGCAGGTGCTGGAGGAGGCGTTCCACCGGGACCCCTCGCCCAGCGCGGCCAATAATCTAAAGATTCAGGCGCGCCAGGTCTCCCAATTGCACATAGAGAAGGCTAAACAACGTATCTTCTTCTGTAGACAGAGGGTGTTTGAGTATGGAGAGAGATCGGGCAAATTGCTCGCATATCTCGCCCACTTGGATATGCGTCCCCCTGTGGTGGTGTCCTTGACTGACCCGCAGGAGAACGACATCACCGATCCGCAACTGGTGGCGGAGGAATTTGGGAGATTCTACCGTGCACTCTACACTTCCAGGGTCGCCCACACTCCCCAAGACACCAGGGACTACCTAGCGGGAGTTCAATTCCCTAAACTGACAGACGACCAGCTTGAAATTCTGGAAGCCCCTATTACTGAGGAGGACATCTCCGAGGCCATTTCCTGTCTGGCCTCATCCAAGGCCCCAGGATTGGATGGCCTACCTCTTGAATTTTATGCCACCTACTCCGAAATCCTAATCCCTGAACTTAAGTACCTGTATAAATCTATATTTGACTCAGGAGTTCTACCCCCATCTATGCGAGAAGCCCAAATAGTCGTAATTCCCAAACCCGGAAAGGACCCTAAATACCCGGAGTCGTATAGGCCCATTTCCCTGTTACAGGTAGATATTAAAATATTAGCTAAGATTCTAGCCTCCCGCCTTAACCAGGTTATTCTGTCATTGATACACCCTGACCAAACCGGCTTTATGCCAGGGAAGAACACGGCCATGAATATTCGCCGCCTATTTATGAATATTCAGGGGTCCCATGAAGAAATTGGCTCGAGGGTCGTGGTGGCGCTGGATGCCGCCAAGGCCTTCGACTCCGTGGAGTGGAACTACCTGTGGGAGTGTCTCTCAAGATTTGGATTTGGCCCCAGCTTTATTCGCTGGGTCCAACTCCTCTATCAATCCCCGAGGGCCAGAGTGTTTGTGAACGGTTGGCTTTCTGACCAGTTCCCGCTGGAGAGGGGGACCCGGCAGGGCTGCCCCCTTTCCCCCATGCTTTACGCATTGGCTGTGGAGCCGTTGGCCATAATGGTCCGTGCGGACACTTGCATCCGAGGTCTCAGGATGGGGAACCTGGAAGAAAAGATTGGGATGTATGCCGACGACACACTTTTGTATCTGGCGGACTCCGGTCCTTCTCTTATAGCAGCCCTCCAGTCCATAGAACGTATGGGTGGCCATTCGGGTCTGAGTATTATTTGGGCTAAGTCCCAGATCCTTCCGATTGGCCATTTCCCCTCCTCGTTCGCGTCCCCTCCTCTGGCTCTTCCACGGGTCTCCCAGATTAAATACCTTGGCGTACAGGTCACCAGATCGCTCTCAGATTATAAACTACTGAACATTGAACCCCTGTTTGCTCTGATCAAGAACAAGACGCAGACTTGGGCCAGACTACCCCTGGGTGTTATGGGTCGCGTCAGCTTAGTTAAGATGATACTCCTTCCCAAGATACTCTATTTGGTCTGGCATGCTCCCCTCTATATACCACAAAATTTTTTCAGGACAATTGAATCCATCCTGAATTCATTTATTTGGGGTCATGGCAGACACAAATTATCCTGGAGAATCCTGAAGAACCCTGTGACGTTGGGAGGAGCTGCTCTCCCTGACTTTCAGGATTATTATTTTGCCTCCCAGCTGTCCCACTTCTATTATTTTGATAAACATGAACTAACGAGATACCAGACACTACTCTGTGAGCACCCAGATGACTCGGCCCACACCCCACTTCAATCGGTCTTAAGAGCCCCATTGACAAGACGCCCCCCCCCAACGCACTGCAGACATGTTGACTCACCACCGGAGGGTATGGTGGGTGGCACTGCAGAGAACTGGGACCCCAAGGGTACACTCTCATACCCCTCTCTGGTACAATACATGCTTGCCAGAATTATTGTCCATTCCGGACCCCGCGGCGTGGATACGCCATGGGATCTTATACATACACCAGATCACGACCAATTCAGGCCTTAAGTCATTCCAAATGCTGAAGGACGAATTTTCCCTCCCCAATTGCCTTTTTTTCAGGTATTTGCAACTCCGCCATGCCATACAGGCCCAGTTTTCTGGCTCTTGCCCGTCCCTGGCAGTTCCCTCCATAGTGGACACAGTCACGGGTAATGTGCCTGCTAAGCTCATCTCCACTTTGTACTCCGCCATTCGTCTCCCTAGCACCACAGCATTGGCCTATACTGCTAAGACTAGATGGGAGGCGGATGTTGGACTTATAGAGGATGGGGACTGGGGCGAGATTTTGGAGGACGTGAAAAAGGTTTCCCCCAAGCTGTCGGACCGCCTCACACAGCTGTACATTATACATAGAACATATCTGACCCCTCAGAGAGTGGCACGTTTCAGGCCCACGTACAATCCGGGATGCCGCCTCTGTGACCATACCCCGGGCTCCTTTTACCACCTCATATGGTTCTGTCCCACCATTCAGGCATATTGGACACAGGTGATACGCTTCCTACACGATCAGATGGGCTCCCCTGCTACCCTTGACCCAAAGATGTGCCTACTTGGCCTGTTGCCAGACTTGGATGCCGACAAACCCCTCCGTACCTTTTTACATGAGACGCTATTCTTGGCAAGAAAAGTAGTGGCCCGTAATTGGATGCAGGCCCTGCCCCCTACAATTCAGTGCTGGAAAAAGGCGGTTAACGATGCTCTCCCATATAAAAAACTGATTTATGTACATAGAGGGTGTCCGCTAAAGTTTGAGAAGGTCTGGGACAGATGGATGGCGGATGGTGAAACGTGTACTTGACATGTCGATTTTCTATTTTTGTGGTATACCGGTTTTACTTTCACTGCTGTTCTTATCTTTGTGACACACAGATGCTTCACTGTGTTCATGTATGTACTATTATATTGGCCATACTGGCTTATGTTGATTTATGTACCATGCATACTTTTCAATAAAGTTGATTTCCAATTAAAAAAAAAAACGTGCAGAAATGTTTTTTTTGGACAGCAGTGTCTTCCTCTGTGGTATCCTCCCATGAAATCCATTCTTGTTTAGTGTTTTACGTATCGTAGATTCGCTAACAGGGATGTTAGCATATGCCAGAGACTTTTGTAAGTCTTTAGCTGACACTCTAGAATTCTTCTTCACCTCATTGCAGTCTGTGAGTGTGCTCTTGGCGTCATCTTTACAGGACGGCCACTCCTAGGGACAGTAGCAGCAGTGCTGAACTTTCTCCATTTATAGACAATTTGTCTTACCGTGGACTGATGAACAGCAAGGCCTTTGGAGATACTTTTATAACCCTTTCCAGCTTTATGCAAGTCAACAATTCTTAATCGTAAGTCTTCTGAGAGCTCTTTTGTGTGAGGCATCATTCACATCAGGCAATGCTTCTTGTGAAAAGCAAACCCAGAACTGGTGTGTGTTTTTTATAGGGCAGGGCAGCTGTAACCAACACCTCCAATATGATCTCATTGATTGGACTCCAGTTGGCTGACACCTCACTCCAATTAGCTCTTGGAGATCTCATTAGTCTAGGGGTTCACATACTTTTTCCACCCGCACTATGAATGTTTACATGGTGTGTTCAATAAAAACATGGTAACATTTAATTCTTTGTGTGTTATTAGTTTAAGCAGACTCGGATTGTCTATTGTTGTGACTTCGATGAAGGTCAGATCACATTTTATGACCAATTTGTGCAGAAATCCATATCATTCCAAAAGGGTACACATACTTTTTTTCGCAACTGTAAATATAAGATTACATTGGTAAAGTACAAAAAAAAATAATATAATAATAATCCTATTCTATACATAAATGTGTAACATTATATAAATTATGTTTATCCTAACATAAACAGTTAATTTCTCAGCAGCTATGGATGCATTGAGGTTTTTGAGCAACAGGAATATTGATATCAATAGTCTATTCACGATTAGCGAACCAATAGTTACTCAGGCAAATTATAATGGAGCAATGTCATCATTAGGTAACGCCCTAGAAAAACAGGTGAGGACCTGGTGGGACATATGCACATTAGTACACTATAGCAAGGAAAAAATCATCATAAGGAGTTTAAGATGGGAGGTCACACCACAGGATGGCTTAGATGACCCAGGTTCCATTCAAGAATGGCTAGATTTTTTTCAATGGGGTTGGTTTTAAGTTACAAGAGTTAATCCTCCAAAGGAAAAAACGCAAAATGGAATTAATGACTTACAACATCAATTAGATCCTGTGAAGGACACACAACAGATAATAGATGTCAATAAAAAAAAGAAATATATATAATAGCGCTAAACTTAAACCTAAATTAAGTGGACAAAGAATATTTTGTCATGCTTATTCCACAAACACATATACAGTGCATAGATCTCCTAATGGTATCGCCTAAACTGATATATGATAATGAACCTAAAACATGAAAAACATATGCCAAAAAATGTATTGAATTAATTAACACCATGCACATGAAAAATAAACAAACATGCATATAGTGTCTAACAAGGTGTGACACACTAAAGCATCAGTCCATAAGTGCAGAAAATCTGTTTAAAGTCCAAATAAATGCTGTGATAAACACCCGTGCACAAGACAAATTCCAAATCTCCAACATGTTGTCTGAAGACAGGAGTGACATCCATCACCATAAGCAAGTCAGCAGCCTACCAGAACTAATTGGTCCTCTATTACGGAGGACCTGAAATCGCATAAAGGCAATCCCAGCTGGATAGTAATGACTCCTATGGCCACCTCTTCAATCAGCGCATACAGATCCAACTCCTGTTAGCTGATCTCCTTGCAGGCCGATTCCCAGTCAGTACAGCTACCAACCACACTCCATACAATGCCTTTTCTTGTCACACAATTAATTTCTATCACTATGTGGATTACTTTATTCTTCCCTACATATGGTTGTTGCACCCTTACAAAGTGAGACTCTTAGCAAAGTGGAAAAGTACAGTGGAGGAAGATCAGTGAGATCAAGGCGCATCCTATTCAGAGTTTTGGTGAGTGCATCCCCTAAAGGGGATAAAAATCCCCCCCACATGGTGAAGCTTTGGTGTATGGTGCACGGATTAGGACTGATTACTACTGCACAATTTTTTGGAACTTTATTCCCTGTATGAACAATATATGGAGGTTATGTCAATATTCAGAACTTGACGAAAGCGCTGCTACAGTATTACTGAGGACTCTATGCAATTTTGAGTGTTTTTAATATTGTTTTATTCATAATAGAAAATGGCAAAAAAAAATTTATATAATATAAATATATATTACCAATTATAAAACCGAAAAATAATATACATTTTAATTTTGAACATACATTGCATTGCTGATGTTAATATTAAATAGTGGGTTTTACTTCTTATAAATGTTGACTGCGCCCAAAACAGATACTTCTGTATTTTTTTGCAGCTGCTAGCAAGTTGAATCACATGCAGTCTTTTTAGATATTTTTAAGATTTAATTTGAGAGATATTTCCAGCAGAATTTATTGTTTCAACTGAAAGTGGAATTAGAAGCGCACACTCTTTTGATTAATTTTCTGTAATATAGATGATACAAAAAATGTGGGAGTTTAGCTGCAGGAGAATGACATGGTTCTTGTGGCCTTGTGGGAGAGGTGGAGGCACAAACTTACTCACCTCTGGAAATATACAATGTTGGCAGGCAGCTTAACCAAGCACAGCTAACTTAAATATCAGCTATGGGAGAATTTATTAAGAAAAAGAAAAGTACTTAAAATAGGTATACTCACAAGAAGAAAAAGTAAACTCTATGCCCAAAATTAACACGCACATAGTTGATTCATTGATCGGTCCCATGATTTATTGGTCAGCAGAAAACGGCAGATCTAAGTTGCTTGAATGTGTCCAGCTGAAAACTAAATTAAATGTGCTGTGCCTTACCCGCTTAAGGTCCTCCGCACTCAGATTTACGTTGACAGAATGGCACGAACAGGCAAATAGGCATACAGGTACGTCCCCTTTAATTTGCCGCCTTATGGTCGCGCGCGCGCCGCCAGCGGCGCTCTCGTGGCCCTGACGCGAGTTCCGTGACCGTGCCCGCGGGACCCGTGGACTCACTGTCCGCCCGTTGTCCCGCGATCGTGTCACGGAGCTGAAGAACGGGGAGATGTCAGTGTAAACACAACATCTCCCCGTTCTTCCTAGTGACAGGTCACTGATCGAATGCTCCCTCTCATCGGGAGCAGCGATAAGTGATGTGTCACTTGTAGCCATGCCCCTTAACAGTTAGAATCACTCCCTAGGACACACTTAACCCCTTCACCGCCCCCTACAGGTCCCTTCACTGCCAGTGTAATTTTTACAGTAATCAGTGCATTTTTATAGCACTGATTGCTGTAAAAATTACAAAGTTCCCAAAATGGTGTCAAAAGTGTCCGATATGTCCACCATAATGTCGCAGTCACGATAAAAATCGCTGATCGCCGCCATTGCTAGTAAAAAAAAATATTAATAAAAATGCCATAAAACTATCCCCTATTTTGTAGACACTATAACTTTTGCGCAAACCAATTAATAAACACTTGTTGCAATTTTTTTTACCAATAATATGTAGAAGAATACGTATCGGCCTAAACTGAGGAAAAAAAAATATTTTTTTATATATTTTTTGGGGATATTTATTATAGCAAAAAGTAAAAAATATTGTATTTTTTTCAAAATTGTCGCTCTATTTTTGTTTATAGCGCAAAAAATAAAAACCGCAGAGGTGATCAAATACCACCAAAAGAAAGCTCTATTTGTGGGGAAAAAAAGGACGTAAATTTTGTTTGGGAGCCACGTCGCACAATTGTCAGTTAAAGGGACGCAGTGCCGAATCGCAAAAAGTGCTCTGGTCTTTGGTCAGCCAAATGGTCCGGGGCTTAAGTGGTTAAACCAAAAAAGCCACATCCTCTGACAAATGAAAAAAGCCTTTTACTTGTTACTCAGTGGATGTACTGTACAATTGTGACACTTTATCTCTGCTACTGATTTCAAATATTTAGGCAAGTTGACAAACTAGTGTAGCGGGTATGTACTTTCCCGGGTGTAATTCAAACTGGCAGAGACACCAGCGATGTACAGTTCCTTGCGGTCCAGCGGGTGGCGCTGTCGCCTTGGGCTGGGGTTGAACCATTGCTGTGTGCTGCGCCTCCTTTTTGTCCTCCCTCGGCAGCGGTATGGTGGGGCGGGGAGAGGGTATAAAGGGGCCGGCCATCTTTGTCACGGGGTGGAGTCCCAGGCACCTTAAGCCTGAGGGCGGTGGTTTGTGTGGGTCCTCTAGGCGGCCTAGGCCTAGAGGACATCCGGAGGTCGTGTTCCATCCCAGGCACCTTTAGCCTGGGGTGAGGTACTCGGATGGAGGTCTGGAGCTCAGTGCCTAACACTGAGTTCCGCGAGGGAAGGAGGTCCTAGGGAACCCAGGGATTGGTTACCCGAATCCGGAAGGCGTAATGGACCAGGGGGAGCTACTCACTTGAAGACCGGGTGCAGCAGATTGCCAGTGACAGGTGAGCCTCCCATCGGAGACCGCCTGGAAGGAAAATCCCCCCTCGCTAGGAGACCTCAGCTCACTTTCAGGAAGGAAAGTGGAGAGTTCATTGTGTCTGGGCCTACTCACATCCACACCTCCTTGTTTGTTCTGTTCTTTAAGGGAGTCTAACTGATTGTGCTGTTCACTCGAGAAGAATAAAGGAGTGTTGGACTTTAATGGTGTGGGGCTCTTTTCTGGTGGACATTGTTCAAGGTAACTCCAGGTGCACAACACTGACCCGAAGGTAGAGAAGGAACTTTGCTTACACTGCACGGACACATGTGGTGAAGGCTTGGCGTGGTGAACCCGCTCTCTCCCCTCTAAGATACCCCTAGACAAGAAGAGAGACAAGCTGATGCAAAGAGGGGAGTGAGGAGGCCGCTACACTAATAAAGAGTTTCAGCCACAGTCAATCAAAGCTACTGAATTATATTTTCTACAGAAGAAATCCCAGGATTCAAGAACTTGTGCATTTTCCTCCACTGAGCACCACCTCAGACCCTTAGTTCCCCTTCTGGGATCCTGTCCTTGTTATGAAAACTAGCCTGCGGTCACACCAGGTACGATTTAAAGTGCTGCGATTTTAAAGCTCTACCTCAACCAAGATTTAATACAACTTCAGCAATACTTCAGTGAGATTCAGCACTACTTCTGTGAGGGATCTGATTTTGAAGCCATGTTAATCAAACGTTTAACTAGTAAGGGGTTAATTAACTTCTGTCAGGCTCAAGTAGCGCTGATATAGACACATGTACAATTTGCAGCACGATTTACATTACGGTCGATGACAGTGAAATTGTGCTGAAGTCCTGAAAAAGTAAAGCATGAACTACTTCCCAAATTGCACTACTTGAAATCGTACCTATTTGGACACATAGAAACACATTAGATGCTACTTCAGGTGCATGTAAATCGAGTGTGGAGTCATTGCCCCACCAACTTGAAAAGTCTCCTACATAAACTCGGCTATAATAAATCCTTACTGAAATGTTTGCTAGACAGATAAATAATAAAAAATACAAAAAAAAGAAATTAAAAAAATAAGCAATAAAATAAATGATAGCAAATTAATTCCACAATGTTTTTAACATGATCATCAATTCACTATAACTATAATAAAAGGAGCACTAATATGGTATCCTTATAGACCGGAAAACCATCTATTGTTTTTACTGTGTTAATAAATCGTTGACTTTATGTTTACTATGGAAAAGTAATGTTGGGAAAATGCATTTTGCTAAAATTAAAAGTGAATCTTTTTAAGGCAGTTAGAAAAATAGACCCCTATCTGTGCTGAAAAAAACATGCTGTATAATTTGGCGAATGAAAAGGCAAACATAATTTTGTGAAACACTGATGAATGTCCAAAATAAAAAAAATGCACAGGTTAAAATGAGGTGTAAAGCCCCCTAGAAAAAAGTGGTTAACTTTTCTCTTAGACTTGTAAATGTTGACAGTTTTAGCTCATATGTGGTTAATACACAGCCAGCAAAGCATGTATTGAACCCACGTTTGACATCTAGGCGGTCAGAAAGACGTAATTAACTTATATTTAAATCGAATAAGTGAGAAATGCAGTCACGTAACTACCAAAATATATATATTTTTTTAACTGTAGCAAATAAAAAAATCTATGCTGTTTCCCATTGTACCACGTAAATACTTTGCTTTTATTTTCAAATTTGTTCTCATGGGCAATACCATTTCTCCTATCAACATGTCTCTGCACATGATCTAATTTGATTCACTCAGTGTTCTGCTTAAAAATCTTAAAGAGAAACTAAACTCCCTCAATCAACATGAACTATTTTTATTTTTGAAAAAATTGCTTAAACGTGCATCCACACAGGGTGATGGCTGTGGATGCACATGTACAAATGTGCCAACGTCCCGATATGATAGGAGGAATATGAATAAACTAAGAAAATGGACTTTAGGCGGCACATGGATAAGTAATGTAAAAAACTAAGGGTTTTTATTTTAAACAGAGTAGTAAGAAAGTACATATAAACATTCAAACAATAACAGTTTGTTTGTACTTAGGTACACGGCTCAGGCTAGTGCTTTAACAGTGCTTCAAAAATTGTATGACATGAAAGCATTCCACCTAAAATGAAATACAAAACCAGCAAACCAGGGGCTAATAAACAGTAAACATATGAAGCAAGTGGCAAGAGCCATGGGTCCAGTGTATCAGGTATAATCTTGAATCTCTCTACAAGTTTCGTGAATTAACGCTTCTTCAGGAGCACAGTAATCAATCGGATGTGCTGCCAAATGCAACACACACCTAGGTGAGGTTTTAATTGGCTATTTGTCGATATCGACTAGTCAGCCATAGTAAAAATCACAATGATTGACAGCTGTGTATACTGCTGGGTAGAGGCTGCTAATGTGCAGCGACAGGTAATGTCCTCCAGGACTTTTGAGGTTGTAGCTACCACAGTATAGAGGGAAGAGGCTCAATAAATGCCAGTATAAATCCTGGTGCAAATGTGGGCAGAGGGTATCTAACTCCAGGGAGCCTCTAATACAATGGCCAGGCTGTAGACCTGTGCCTTCAAAGGAAAAAAGGAGGAATCGACCAGTCCGGAGCACTCCCAGCAGTCAGCATGTTTATATGTACTTTCTTACTACTCTGTTTAAAATAAAAACCCTTAGTTTTTTACATTACTTATCCATGTGCCGCCTAAAGTCCATTTTCTTAGTTTATTCATATTCCTCATGAACTATTTTTAATCCTTATGCTGCTATCATTTGTAAATAGATAGGAAGGTATAATGTATTTACTTGTTTTAAACTTTTTCAGCTTCTTCAATTTCTTTAGTTGCTTCCTTGTCTATAGCCTAGGCCAAAATGATGTCATACATCCCAGAAGTCTTCATGGGCATTTATTTTTCTTTCATCACCCTCCCCCCTGCATGTCTGATCTAATGGCAGAGGGATTCTAGGAAGCAAATGCTACATCATCTGCCCTTACTCAAGATGGCCTTGGCCGGAAATGCTAGGGAGATGTTTTTCAAAGTTATTTCTCAGCAAAATAAAGAATGGAGGCATGAATGAATGGGTGTGTTTGCTTTGAATATTAAAAATTTATTAAATAGTGTTTTCAATTTGTGATGCTCAGTTACAGTTTAGTCTTGATTTGATGTACCTAATAGAAACAGACTGCAACTTCCTGAAAAATGTCTTCAGTTGACAACAGTGGAAAATACAAGATTATATAAATGTGCTCTGCTCTGGTGATTCTTAAAGTGACTATAACGTTTTTGTTCTTTTTGTTTTTTTGTTATACTTGCCTGCTCTCACTGAGTCTAGTGAGGAGGGAGAAAGGGAACCAAGCCGCTGCTCTTGGCACAGCCCTGGATCGAGACTGGACTGAGGTAAGTATTTGGGGGCGTGGGGGGAGCTAAACCTAAACGTTTTGTTTTTTTCTTGAGGCTCGGTTCACACTGAAACCGGCTGCAAAACGCTGTGCATCCCCGTTCTCCGGTTCAGGGACGAATCAGGGCCGCCCCAGAGATATGTGAACCGGCTCCATAGAGAGCCGGTCACATTTTCCTACAATGTGAATTGGGTGTGAACCCAGCCTAATGCAGAGAATGCATTAACCACTTTAAGACCAGGCTTTTTCTGGCACTTTTTGTTTACAAGTTTAAATCAGTATCTTTTTGCTAGAGAATGATTTATAACCCCCAAATATTATACTTTTTTTTTTAACAGAGACCCTAGGGCAGGGATATGCAATTAGCGGACCTCCAGCTGTTGCCAAACTACAAGTCCCATGAGGCATAGTGAGACTGACAGCAGCAAGCATGACACCCAGAGGCAGAGGCATGATGGGACTTGTAGTTTTGCAACAGCTGGAGGTCCACTAGTTACATATCCCTGCCCTAGGGAATAAAATGTCAATCAGTGCAATTTTTTATGTCACATGGTATTCGCGCAGCATTTTTGAAAAAAAATACACTTTAATGAAAAAAAAAAAACACAATAAAAAACATTTTTTTTTTGTAAAATGTGAAAGATGATGTTACGCTCAGTAAATAGATACCTAACATGTAAAAGTAAAGTCCATGCACAAAATTAACATGCACATAGTTGATTTATTGATCGGTCCCATGATTAATTGGTCAGCAGAAAACTGCAGATCTAAGTTGCCTGAATGTGCCCAGCTGAAAACGAAATTACCGTAAATGTGCTGTGCCTTAAACCAAAAAAGCCACATCCTCTGACAAATGAAAAAATACTTTTACTTGTTACTCAGTGGATGTACTGTACAATTGTGACACTTTGTTATCTCTGCTACTGATTGTCAACTTGCCTAAATATTTGAAAACTAATAAAGAGTTTCAGCCACAGTCAATCAAAGCTACTGAATTATATTTTCTACAGAAGAAATCCCAGGATTCAAGAACGTGTGCATTTTCCTCCACTGAGCACCACCTCAGACCCTTAGTTCCCCTTCTGGGAACCTGTCCTTGTTATAAAAACTAGCCTGCAGTCACACCGGGTACGATTTAAAGTGGTGCGATTTTAAAGCAATACCTCACCCAAGATTTAATACAACTTCAGCAATACTTCTGTGAGATTCAGCAATACTTCTGTGAGATTCAGCACTACTTCTGTGAGGGATCTGATTTTGAAGCCATGTTAAACAAACGTTTAACTACATATAGGTTTTGTCCAATCAAAGGTGAAACATCCCAGAGATAGTATGTGTAAAAGGGGGCGGAGAGGAAATAAAGGGATTTTTTCGGTGCAGAGAGTAAGTAGTGATGAGAAGAGAATCGTCTTCATAAAAAAAGATAATTTATTTGGTATTCATTAAAATACATATATATGATGTATAAATGGTCCTAGGTATACAAAACAAAGACAAATTTTAAGGTGGTCATAGTATACAGATCATTTTCAAGCCAAGAGTGAAGAGTTATCGCATCAACCCGACATGTTTCGCTTATGCAGCTTCTTCAAGGGTAGTGCAAAAACACTCGATGCTATCAATAACGACTGTGTAAACAACAAGAACAAAATATTAGATTTTGATTTTTATCTGTATATATAACAGCATTATTACATAAAACAATGGGTCAAACGCTGTGCCTTAATCCAAAAAGGTAAACTCACCCCGCTGTAGGCTCCAACCAGATGAAACTACCAATACAATCCCAGGATCAGAGAAAGATCCCCCAAGGGGGGCTAAGGGTTGTCCCTGGAGGTCACAGAGGACAGTATATAGGACTAACTGAGTAGTAGAGGAAAAAAGGACAAAAAAAAGAAAGAAAGGGGGAAAAATAAAATAAAAAAACTAAAATTTATAATGAGTGAAACATATAATGAAATGTATCACTATAATAAATAAAGAGCACCAATGTACATAAAAATACATCTGGGTGTCACTTACTTAAAAACAGCAAAATAAAATAATTCAGAGAGGAGAACATGAGCTTTGAAGCTTGCTGGAGTTTTCACAAACAAGCAACGGTCTGATAACTGAAAAAGTAGATAAATGAATAAATGAGAAAATATAGGAAAATGGTTACTAAATAAGCATCCTGATGCTCTCAAAAAGAAAAGAGACAGCACCAGGATGCAACTAAAAACAATAAAAGAATAAAGGAGAAAAGGGAAGAGAAAAAAAGAGCAAACGGAAATGTTGAAATATTTCCAATGATAAGTTTGAAAAAGGCATGCAAAGCAAGGCTGCGGACTAATGTCTCAAGAGAAAATACATGTATACTGAAAGTCAATAGGGATGAGCTTCGAGTTCGAGTCGAACTCATGTTCGACTCGAACATTGCCTGTGCGCATGTTCGCCGAACAGCGAACAATTTGGGGTGTTCGCAGCAAATTCGAAAAGCCGCGGAACACCCTGTAAAAGTCTCTATGGGAGAAATCTAAAGTGCTAATTTTAAAGGCTAATGCCGCGTACACACGACCGGTTTTCATGTCAAGAAAAAAAACGTCGATTTTCTCGACGTTATTTTTCTTGTTTCCTCTCAAGCCTGCCTTGCCTACAGACGATCGTGAAAAAAACTGATCTAGCAAAGCGCGATGACGTCCAACACGTACGACGGCACTATAAAGGGGAAGTTTCATTCTGTTCGCGCCACCCTTTTGGCTGCTTTTACTGATTTCGTGTTACCGCGTGTTAGTAAAAGTTTGGGAAGAGACGATTCGCGCTTTTCAGTCTTCGTGCTTTAAAGATCGTTTTCGGGAGTTCAGTTTGTGCTTGTGGGTTCGTATCTGGCTTTCAGTGCGTGTAGTGAGTTCGTATCTGTTTTTGCAGTGCGTTCTTGTCCGCTCGTTACTGTTTTTCAGCTCATTCTTCATAGGCCTTGCTGTTCTTCAGTGCGTTCTTTTAGTTCGTTCTGATTAGACGACCGTTTTGAAGCCATGTTGCGGGTACGTTCTTGTCGCCGAGATCGTGCTGTGCTTGCTGCTGGGCTTGTTGCTATGTCCCAGATCCGGTCCATGAGGAGGGTGAGGAGGAGTTCATGGACCAAGAATTGGTTGCTCCAGAGGGACCAATTATGTCATATGCCTCTGCTGCGGGAGATCCGGGAGAATAACCCTGATGATTTCAGGAATTTTCTTAGGATGTCTGACCCCGTTTTTCAGCAGCTCTTGGCTTTGGTGTCCCCCTATATCACCAGGCAGGACACCGTTATGCGGGAAGCCATTACTGCTGAGCAGAGGCTCATCGCCACGTTGTGATACCTTGCGACTGGGAGAAGCTTGCAGGACCTCAAGTTCTCGACAGGCATCTCCCCCCAGGCTCTGGGCGTCATTATCCCAGAGACCTGCTCTGCCATTATCCAGGTCCTTCATGAGGACTATCTTAAGGTAAGTTTTCTCCTTTATAAACATCACAATCTATGTTTTTTTATGCTTGCTAATGTATAGTATATTTTGAACTGTCTCTAATTACCATGATTTGAATATGCTGTGAATGTCCCCTTTGTCCCCCTGCATGTTGTAAGCTTTGAATGTTCTATGTTTTTTGGCTACATGCATATTTGTTTTTAAACCAATCTCCAGCATTAGATCCTGGGCCCAAACACACCTAGCCTAGTCAATCCCCATTTTTGTTTTGGACGCTCCATTGTAGTGCTTAGATTGCCTGATTTCCCCCCCCCCCCCCCTAATTCTTTGATTTTTGTCTAATCTACCCAAATAAATTTACATAGTACTATAGATTTGAATTATGATGTCCCCAACTCATCTCAACCCCTCCACCCTCTAAGAATTTCACAGGTCCATCAGAGTGGGTGATGTTTTTGTTGCTTATTTTTCTATCTTATTCAAGCGGACCTCCATCACAAATTTTGGGGGTCCGCTCATCGTAACCCTCCCCCGGTGTCAAAATTTACACCATTCAGGGGGGAGGGGGTGAAGATACCTGTTTAAGCCAGGTATTTTCACCCACATCCGGGAGTCATCTCTGTGGCAAATCTGCCTGAGCCAAGTCACTTCCCGCAGAAGACCCGTAGTGTTCTTGGAAACACTTGTCTCACAGAACACAGGAGGACCAGTCTGAACTGCGCAGCGCTTCTCGTGCATGTGCGTTTGGGAACCGGGCAGTGAAGCCGCAAGGCTTCTCTTCCTGGTTCCCTCACCGAGGATGGCAGAGGGGGCAGCAGAGTGACGAGCAATTGTTCGTCCTCTGCTGCGGACGTTGCTGGACTCCAGGACAGGTAAGTGTACAATTAGCAAACCTCTGCAGCTGCTGTAGCTGGAGCTGCTGTGTTATTTTATAGTATTTTGGCTGCGTAGCTCCGCTCTAAAATCCTCCTTCCAAATTAATGCTATACTGATGTTTTGCCCAGAGTGTTTTGTGCTAACATGCTTGCAATGTATAGGTAGTAAAGTATATAAATTTTTTGTTCCTTTGACTCCACAGTTACCATCGACGCCACAGGAATGGCAGAATGTGGCATCTGATTTTTCTCAGCGGTGGAACTTTCCCAACTGTGGAGGAGCCATTGATGGCAAGCACGTCCGCATCGTGCCACCAGCCCATTCTGGATCGTTTTTTTTAAATTATAAAGGCTTCCACAGTATTGTGCTCATGGCGGTGGTTGTCTGCCAACTATGAGTTTCTATTTGTTGATGTTGGGAAAAATGGGCGGATGTCTGACGGTGGTGTTTTCGCCCAGACCGAGTTTGCAGACCGGCTTCTTTCAGAGGACCTGGCATTGCCACCTGCTGAAGATAATGAACATGGCCTCCCGTTTGTGTTCCTGGCAGATGAGGCTTTTGCGCTTGGACCACATTTGATGAGGCCTTTTCCCCAAAGGTCCCTCACCCCTGAGAGGAGGGTCTTTAATTATCGTCTGGCCAGAGCGCGAAGGGTGGTCGAAAATGCCTTTGGCATCATGGCCAGTCGCTTCCGCCTTTTTCTGACTGCGATAAACATGGCGGAGTATAAATGGAACCATTTGGTCATGTGCTGTTGCATACTGCACAATTTTTTACTCAAAAACTCAAACAATTATCTAGCTACAGTTGACCTTCAGGGCACACAGTGCTTGGATGGACCATTGGCAGCCCAGTTAGCTGGCCCTACAGGCTTGGCCCCCCAAAGCGGCCGTGATGTGCGGCAACGCTATCTAGAATATTTTATGGGTAGGGGGGCCATTGCAATGCCTGATCATTTTTAAACAAATTTTGGTCATAATAAAAAATAATATACTGAAAACATCTTGTTTGCTTTTCTTTTGTTGTATTTGTTCTTTCTCCTAGGTCAGTGATGGTGAACCTTGCCACTCCAGATGTTTTGCAACTCCATTTCCCATGATGCTCAACTACACTGCAGAGTGCCTGAGTAACATTAGAAATGTAGTTCCAAACCATCTGGGTTGCCAAGGTTCACCATCACTGTCCTCGGTTATACTAGTGCAGTTGTAGTCCCATGTTTTTTCCTAACAAGTAAATTACAATCATTTATAGAGTCTAAACACACACATTTTTTTAGGGGGGGGGGGGGCAACATTGATATAAGAAGCCACACATTGTTTAGTGATTAAATTTTTTTATAGGAGTATAAAAATTTTCACGTTTGTATCAAAATATACCCCAAATTTTTTTGGGAATTTGTTTTTTTTTTCTCTTTTTACAACTCAGTACAAAAATGTACAACACGAACAATATACCTTTATAGAAATAAAAGATTTCCCCCCCAAAAACTAAAACAATCTTTTTTAGAATATATACAAGTTTTACACCCTCCCAAGAATATGCTCAAGTTTTTTCAGTCTTTTCTTCATGATTTTGTTGGTTTGGCACATCTGGAACAGGTTGTCTTTTATCTTTTCAACCTCCCGAGAGCAGACCCTCACTTGTTTCAGCAACATCTGGGCAGTGGCTCTGGTGAAGGTTGCTGGTGCCGCAGGCATTAAAGTCCCTTGAAGTAGTGAAAAGAAAACGTCTTACTAAATATACAGGCCAACATCTATTACCTGAGGCTGTGGTGTATGACACTGACCTGGTGAGTTGCCATTTCCCTCTTCTGCCACATCCTGCGGTTGTGGGTCTTGAGTTGGTGGTGCAGGGTTTGCAGCATTGTGTCTCTTAGCTCTTTGAAGCCCTAGGAGATATAACCAAAAGGTAGACTTGTGTAACTAAATATATTTTGGCGTGAAAGAGGAATATTAATCATTCTTGGGAAGTGTGTTACAATTGTATTAGTGATAATTTTTTAGGAGATGAACACATGAACACATGATTGTATCCATTTCCGAAGATGGTAGATTAATCTCTTTTGGTCATGTTTCACACATGGAAACACACCAGGTATCCACTGGATCACCTGTGTGTGACACCATCAAAAGGTTGTTCTTGTGGCCCACACTTGTGCTAATGAGTCCAGATGTGTAAGCAGCTGCTGAGCATACTCTTGTAACCGTACACTGAATCTAGTTACATTAGCCAAATCTAATTACAAACATGTTTATAATTACTTCTCACATAAACATTTCATGATGTCCTGTTTCATGTTCTTGGGCACAAGAATCCAACGTTGAAATCCTCGTTCAATACCACCCAAACGATGTTTTGGTGGAATACATTGCTAAAAACATTTGAACATGCCTATTATTTTAGGATTGATAAAATGTCGTTCAAACAATGAATTGGGCCAAAAGCTTGTGATTGAGTGAACGTTTGAACGACCATTTATACGATCGATTCGTGTGCCCAAAAACATGAAACATGACATTTTTAACTGTACTACATACATTATTTTAAAAGCACATGCAACACCACGTTATTACCAAAAATCACATTTAATGTAAATCTACTTACTTTTTTGGATGACTTTTTTAATCTTTTTATATTGATCCGGCTCACGCAACTTAATGTCCGACCATCGTTTACGGATCTGTTCCCGCGACCTGCGAACACCAAATTTATGCAATAGCGCTTTGACCACTTTATCCATGATCTTGGCCTTCACTTGATTTGGCTTTTTGTAGGGCCCATGTTTGGCGTCATAATCATCCCGGAGCAATATGGTGACCATCTCCACCATCTCCTCAAAGCTCATGTTAGTGGCTTTATACCTTCTGGGTCGGGGCCTGCTTTCTTCCCCACTTTCCACATCATGTTGTTGATTCGCCGACATGTTTACACTCTCCGTCATTAAGGAGTAGCGAGAAGGGGCGGGGAAAGTAGTGTAACGAACGTCAGGGGCGGGAAAGCGTGCGGAGCGTCACGCATGCGCACTGTATATAACTCCAAAAAACATCGTTGAAAGCGACGTTCAGTGAGTGGAAGAAGGTCGGAGGAGACGAATGTGTAGATCGCGGGTACGTAACATTTTTCATACTTGATATGTCGAGGGTTGAGCGGCCCCGAACAGCAAATGTAGTGACCGTACAGACCTTTAAATTTGGCTGTGTCCAGGAGCATTAAACCTATAAGCATTCATTCACTGTATGTTCGGGGCCGGGGTTGGGCAATATGCATGTAACTTGGCGCTTGCTTCCCGTGCTGTTAATACTGGCCGTGCACAAAGTGTCATTTTTGAATTGTAAATAAACTTTGAAAAGTCAATCGCGGCTCTAAATGAATTCTTGCCTCCCGGCAAATGGCAAGACATTGAAAAGTGAGTTGTACCTGCAAAATAAAAACGTGGGGGATCCCCCAAATTCGAGTTGCAGGCCCTTCAGGTCTGTCAAGGATTTTAAGGGGAACTCCACCCCCAAATCAGGAAAAAAAAGGGCGTGGAGTCCCCCCAAAATCCACAACAGACCCTTTATCCGAGCACGCAACCTGGCTGGCCGCAGGGGAAGAGGGGGGGACGAGAGAGTGGCCCCCCCTCCCTCCTGAACCGTACCAGGCCACATGCCCTCAACATGGGGAGGATGTCCCCATGTTGATGGGGACAAGGGCCTCATCCCCACAACCCTTGCCCGGTGGTTGTGGGGGTCTGCGGGCGGGGGGCTTATCGGAATCTGGAAGACCCCTTTAACAAAGGGGACCCCCAGATCCCGGCCCCCCCCCCATGTGAATTGGTAAGGGGTACATTGTACCCCTACCATTTCACGAAGAAAGTGTACAAAATGTAAAAAATGACAGTAGTCAGTTTTTGACAATTCCTTTAATTTTTAGTTTGGCTTTCTTCCATCTTCTTCCTTCTTCTTCTTTTCTCGCTTCGTGTTTCTTCCTCCATCTTCCTCTTCCTCTTCATCTTCCTTCTTCCTTCGGTGTTCTCGTCCGCATCTTGCTCCAGGTTCTTCTTTCTCCGGCCGCTCCGTTTGAATTGGAGGTTCCCGCTGTGTGACGCTTCAGTTCATCAGTTCTCCTCTTGGTCCGGCGACCCCGCCCCCCTCTGACGCACAGAGATTTCACAGGTACTTTCCCCGTGCAGTCAGAGGGGGGCGGGTCCCCCGGCTCGCAGCGGACCTAGAGGAGAACTGCCTAACTTTGCGTCACACAGCGGGAAACTCAAATTCAAACGGAGCGGCGGGAGAACAAAGAAGAAGCCGAAGCAAGATGTGGACGAGAAGCCCGAAGCAAGAAGGAAGATGAAGATGAAGAGGAAGATGGAGGAAGAAACTCGAATGCAGAAAAGAAGGAAGAAGATGGTTGAAAAACAAAACCAATAATAAAGGAATTGTCAAAAACCGTGTAGTGTCATTTTTTAGATAATGCCATTTTTTAAGGTGAAATGGTAGGGGTACAATGTCCCCCATTACCATTTCACATAGGGGGGGAGGGATCTGGGGGTCCCCTTTGTTAAAGGGGTCTTCCAGATTCCGATAAGCCCCCCGCCCGCAGACCCCCACAACCACCGGGCAAGGGTTGTGGGGATGAGGCCCTTGTCCCCATCAACATGGGGACATCCTCCCCATGTTGAGGGCATGTGGCCTGGTACGGTTCAGGAGGGAGGGGGGCCGCTCTCTCTTCCCCCCCTCTTCCCCTGTGGCCGGCCAGGTTGCGTGCTCGGATAAGGGTCTGTTATGGATTTGGGGGGGGGGGACTCCACGCCATTTTTTCCCAGAATTTGTGGGGGAGTTCCCCTTAAAATCCTTGACAGACCTGAAGGGCCTGGTATGGATATTTGGGGGAACCACAATGCTTTCCCAATGTTTGTATCAATGACTTCCCTATGTATTGCAATTGACAGGAGACAACAATTAATTATACCCAGGAGTGAATTTAGTGTTAATTTAAAAAAAAAAAAATGACACTTGGTGCAGGGACAGTTCGAGGTACTCCTTTACTTTTGGGAGTCCTTTTATTCCCACGATTTACAGGGCAACATTTACTTCAATGGGGTTTGGGTTCGGGGAAAGTCAGGTCACGAACTCTAGCTTTTTACAAAGTTAGCTAAAAAGAGTTCAACACAAACATCCAGGTGTCCACTCAACTCTATGATGACTGATCAATTGCTACGTTAGTGGCCTATATATGGTGAGAAAGATTTGGAGTAGTCCTGACTGACATTCCTTTTTTTGATTTGGGTTTTGAATTGCAGAGAAAATGAAGGTATTTAAGGACCCAGATTTTATGTTGGAATTCCTGCAAAGATGGAAGAATCTTCCAATTTTATGGCAGACTAAAAATAAACATAATAAAAATAAAGAAGCCAGGAAGAGAGCACTGGAGACCTTGCTGGAATTTGTGAAAACTCAGATCCCCACAGCAACACTACAGGATCTGAACACAAAAATTGGGACCATTAGGGGCACATACCGGGCTCAACGGAATAAAGTGCTAAAATCCCTGCGGTCAGGAGCAGGTGCAGAGGACCGATACATCCCAAATCTGTGGTACTATCAGCACCTGAGTTTCCTGGATGAACACCTGGAATCCAGGGAATCCCTTTCCAGCCTTCCACCCAGAACGACCTCCAGCCTTCCTTGCAGCCTTCCCTGCAGCCAACCCTCCAGCCTTCCCTGCAGCCAACCCTCCAGCCTTCCCTGCAGCCAACCCTCCAGCCTTCCCTCCAGCCTTCCCTCCAGCATTCCCTGCAGCCAAGCCTCCAGCCAAGTTGAGGTCTCTTTGGAGGAACAACCTCAAGTCCTGGAGGAGCCTGATTTAAATATTTGGAGCCAGGTATAATATTTCACAAAATATTTAGAGTAATAAAAGTTGAATGTTGTAAAAGTTTCTAAAAAAGTGTGAAAAATGTTAAGAGTTAAAAAAAAGTGTCTGACATATCAATAGACAGCAGTGGCCAAAAATTAAGGGCACCAAAAAGAAATATACTGGTGTCAGAATGATTCACTTTAATATTTAGTAGCATTCAATTACCAAATGTCATGAGGTGACAAATGTGTGTGAAAGATGAAGGCAAAACTAACTCGATGTACCTTTTTTAAACAGGATGAGGAGACAGGCCCCAGTGGGACACACGAGGAGGCAGGTGCCACTGGAAGCCAGGAGGAGACAGGCCCCAGTGGGACACACGAGGAGGCAGGTGCCACTGGAAGCCAGGAGGAGGCAGGCCCCAGTGGGACCCAGGAAGAGGCAGGCCCCAGTGGGACCCAGGAAGAGGCAGGCCCCAGTGGGACCCAGCACAACACCAGGCCCCAGATCCCTCTGCTGTAGATTCCAGCAAAAAGATCAAGGAGGCTGCTTCAAATGGAGGAGGAGACCCAGGCCCTAATTAGGGAGGCTACTGCTGCACTCCGAGAGCCCCCCACCACTGCAGAGGGATTTGCTGCCCTTATTGGGGAGAAACTGCCCCAAATGGGACTGGACCAGAGGCTGAAATGTGAAACCCTAATATTGAAGGTGGTCAATATGGGCCTGTTGAACAAACTGAAGGATTTCACAGACGTTGTGGACCTTTCATATTTTTATGCTCAAGTTCCTGCCCCACTCCATGCTCCTGCCCCACTCCATGCTCCTGTAACAGTCCCTGCTCCTGTAACAGTCCCTGCTCCTGTTCCAGACCCTGCTCCTGCTCCTGTCCCTCCTCCACGGACACAGCCTCCAAGGAAGGCTGCAGGGAAGGTCAAACAAAAAACCCGAAAATGAGCCCAGGATATGTGCCTCACATGGGCCCAATTTTTGTCTTCACATGCTTTGGTGTTTGCTGTGGTGATCTGGGTCTGCACTAATTTCAGCAGGGTCTCCAGTGCTGTCTTCCTGGCTTCTTGATTTGTACTTTACATATGGTTTTGTTTTGGCTTACCTTTTAATTTGTTATTAGGCCATAATAAATGGATTTTTTTTTTGTAAGATACAAAATGAACATGTGTTTTTCTTCTAAATAGCCAGTTTGTAAGTGAGTAGGCAGGGACAGTGGATAAAAAATTGTGAAATTAACAAGGGACACTAACCTCATTGAGGCCAAATTAGAATAAATAATAATGTTGTGGTAACTTGACACACTCCAAAATAGCAAATAATATGTAAAAACAGTCTAAAATCTAATACCACAAATTAAACCCAAAAAAATAAAAATAATGTAAAAAGTTTTGGGTATTTAGGGAGATCTGGCTCACCAAAATAGAGATTAATCATGATAAAACAATAAATACTAAAGAACAAAGATTGTCCTAACTCTGGGAGAATATCAGCAGCAAGAGAATTGGAATATTGCAGCATTAGAACGAAGAAAAGAATGCGCTGCATTAAACGATGTAATAATTTCATGCATGACGAATGTGCCATCTCCATTCCGAACAGTAGTTTTACCAGAACGAGCGCTCCCTTCTCCTCACTTGCTTCTGATCATGCGCGCTTTTTTCACGTCGTTAAAGCCTACACACGATCATTTTTCATGATGAAAAAAACGACGACGTGAAAAACGGCGAGAAAATTTAGAACATGTTCTAATTTTTCTCGTCGTTTTTAATGCCGTTTTTCTCGTTGAAAATAACGACATAAAGCCCACAGACGATCGGTTTTCTCGGCGAAATAAAAAAATGCCGTTATTCTCGTCGAGAAAAGCGGTCGTGTGTACGCGGCATTATATGCAAGTCATTGTCATAAAAAGTGTTTGTGGACTCGGGTCCTGCCCCAGGGGACAAGTATCAATGCAAAAAAAAGTTTTAAAAACTGCCGTTTTTTCGGGAGCAGTGATTTTAATAATGCTTAAAGTGAAACAATAAAAGTGAAATATTCCTTTAAATTTCGTACCTGGGGTGTGTGTATAGTATGCCTGTAAAGTCACGCTTGTTTCCCGTGCTTAGAACTGTCCCTGCACAAAGTGTAATTTCTGAAGTAAAATAAAGTCATTTAAAACTCACTCGCGGCTATAATGAATTGTCGGCTCCCGGCAATACATAGAAAAGTCATTGATAAAAAAAATGCGTGGGGGTCCCCCCAAATTCAATTACCAGGCCCTTCAGGTCTGGTATGGATTTTAAGGGGAACCCTGACGCAAATAAAAAAAAAAAAATTGCGTGGATTTCCCCCAAAAATCCATACCAGACCCTTTATCCGAGCACGTAACCTGGCAGGCCGCAGGAAAAGAGGGGGGGACGAGGGAGCGCCCCCCCTCCTGAACTGTACCAGGCCACATGCCCTCACCATGGGGAGGATGTCCCCATGTTGATGGGAACAAGGGCCTCATCCCCACAACCCTTGCCCGGTGGTTGTGGGGGTCTGCGGGAAGGGGGCTTATCGGAATCTGGAAGACCCCTTTAACAAAGGGGGCCCCCAGATCCCGCCCCCCCTAAGTGAATTGGTAAGGGGTACATTGTACCCCTACCATTTCACAAAGAAAGTGTAAAAAAAAAATGTAAAAAAAGCACACAGACACCTTGTAAAAGTCCTTTATTAAAAAAAAAAAAACACATTCCAGCGATGTAATCCAATGTCCCGCGGCGATCCGATGTCCAGCGCTGCAGTCTCTACTCGAAACGTCATTGGCTGAGCGGACCTACACTGCGGAGGAAGTTCCCCATCAGGTCCGCTCAGCCAATGGCGTAGGCGGGGTCTGAGGTGCGAGGGGGCGGGGGCGCCCTCGTATCTCAGACCCCGCCTACGTCATTGGCTAAGCGGACCTGATGGGGAACTTCCTCTTCAGTGTAAAAAAATGAATAGACCCGCCCCTTCTCACGTTCCCCATCAGGAGCGTGACACCCAGATGTATTTTTATGTACATTGGTGCTCTTTATTTATTACAGTGATACATTTCATTATATGTTTCACTCATTATTCATTTTTGTTTTTTTATTTTATTTTCCCCTTTCTTTCTTTTTTGTCCTTTTTTCCTCTACTACTCAATTAGTCCTATATACTGTCCTCTGTGACCTCCGGGGACAACCCTAAGCCCCCCTCTCTGATCCTGGGATTGTATCGGTGGTTTCATCTGGTTGGAGCCTACAGCGGGGTGCAGAGGCGTAACTAGAAACTTCAGGGCCCCGGTGCAAGGAATCATGAAGGCCCCCCCCCGAAAAGCATGATTTTGATACTTTATTTTATTTTTACACTGTACAACAAAGTAAAACATTTATTGATCATTGGAGGAGAGCACACAGAGTTATCAGCCTAACTAGAGTACTGACCATGCTGTGCGCTCCTGCCTAGTGTGGTAAGTTTTTAATAGGAAAGCAGAGGGACTGGCCATATCACCAGGGATTTCACATAAATGAAGCAATACATTGGTTGCTGATCCTATGAAGCAATCATAGGATCAATTAAATCTGACCTGGGGAATGGGATCAGTAACAGTGCTGGTGGGTAGGAGGGATGGGATCAGTGGAAGTGCTGGTGTTGAGGGGGGGTGGCAGCGGTTGTACTTGAGGGGGGTGGCTGCGGTGGCAGTGCCATCCTCTCCTACCACCACCTGTGCCTCTTACTGATCCCATCCCCCCACCACTGATCTCATCCCTACCCCCCATCACCTCTGTTGTAGAAGTAATGGGGGGGGGGATAGGGATGAGATTAGTGGTGGGGGGATGGGATCAGTAAGAGGCACAGGTGGCGGTGGAAGAGGATGGCACCACCGCTACCACCCCCCTTTAAGTACCACTGTTGCTACCCCCCCTCAAGTATCACCGCTACCACCCCCTCAAGTATCACCTCTACCACCCCCCTCAACAGAGGCGGCTCTAGGCTTTCTGAGGCCTTAGGCAAATCTTAGACATGAGGCCCCATTCACTCCCATAATGGGGACAATAATTCAAGTGATAGAAATTAACTGTATAAATTGCATATATTAGGAGCCTTAAATTCTATGACGGACAGGAACAGCAGGTAGTACCTCACCCTGGGGCTAAAGGTGCCCAGGGTGGAATAGGAACCACACACGCACCCCCGGAAGTATGACCCCTGGAGATACAAGAGCAACCCTGCCCTCGGGCTTAGGGTGCCCGGGGCAGGCCAGAACAAGAACCCCGAACAGGCAGCGTCTGCCCCTTTTATATCCTCTCCTAGCATGCACAGGTAAACCCCGCCCCACTGCATGGTTGCCGAGTGGGGACACACAAGGCACAGCACTGTTTCAGTGGTTCAACCCTGGCCTACCATGACACTGCCACCTGTAGGCCACAGGGAACTGTACACTGATACTCCTCCTGTGGATAAAATGGTTGCAAGACCCCTAACAAATTAGGGTGTTTGAGTAAATTACCACTCAAACACTTCCCCTAAATTTAGCACCCCGCTACATCAGAGTGCACAGCATTCCACTTTACATCAGGGTCCACAGAGTTCCAGCTTGTATTTAAAATGGGAACTGTAATGTGACGGGACTCACCTTCCACAGAGTGAATGCACTAAGGTGGGGGGGTTACTGATATAAGGGGGAACCTTTATATCAGTGCCCTCCTTAACTTACTGTATTCACTCCCCCCTTACATCAGTGCCCCCCCGCCCCCCTCAGACTGGCCTTGCGGACATGATATAAGAGTGTTACAGATGGCTGGAACCTCCATGGCTTTACCCCAGTGTGTGCCGGCCTGCTCACCCCACCATCCTGGGGACACCCAGGGCCAAATTTAATATTCATTGGACCCTGGGCAAACATTTTCCTGGGCTCCCACACCCCTAGCAATATCGCTCTCCGCCCCAATATCCCAAAAAACAAACAAGGACATAGACTTATCTAAAAGAAGAAAAAAAAATACTTTAATAATGTATACATAAAGATCTGGTTCACACTCACTGATTGGTTGCTAGAGGTTACTGCACAATATTACCACTCAATGATTGGTCCTAGAGGTTACTGCACATCTCTACCTCTCACCAATTGGTTGCTAGAGGTTATTGTACATCATTACTGCCTACCCATTGGTTGCTGGAGGTTACTGCACATCATTACCACTCATTGATTGGTTCCTAGAGGTTGCTGCACATTGATTGGTTGCTAGAGGTTACTGGACATTATTACCTCTCACTGGGTAGCAGGGCAGTATTGTGGTCTGTGATGCAACTGTTGGGGTACAGTTGGTTGGATGACAGGATGCAGTTTGGGATGATGGTGGTAGCATTGGGGTGAGAGGCTGAGATCATATCTCTCCCATAATGATAGGAGGTAGGGTGATAGAATGCCAGCGGTGGGGTACAGGAGGGATGAGGATGATAATGACAGGAGGCAGGGTACAGGGGGATGATGACAGGTAATAGGGTGGTAGGATGCCAGAGGTGGGGTACAGAGGGATGATGACAGGTAATGGGGTCGTAGGATGCCAGAGGTGGGGTACAGGGGGATGATGATGACAGGGGGTTGGGTGGTAGAATGGCAGAGGTGGGTTATAAGGAAATTATGACAGGGGGTGGGGTGGTAGGATGCCAGAGGTGGGGTTCAGGGGCATGATGATGACAGGAAGTGGGGTGGTAGGATGCCAAAGGTGGGGTAAAGAGGGATGATGGGGATGTTGATGACAATGGGTGGGGTAGTAGAATGTCAGGAAGCTGTTACAGGGGGGATGATGATGATGGGGGTAAGATGGTTGAATGCTAGAGGTGGGGTACAGGGGGGTGATGGGAATGTTGATGACAGAGGGAGGGTGGTAGGATGTGAGAGGTGGGGTATGGGGATGATGATGATAGTGGGTGGGGTGGTAGGAAGCTGGCAGTGGGGTACAGGGGGGGTGAAGATGACAGGGGGTGGGGTGGTAGGACACCAGGGGTGATGAGGATGGAGATAATGATGACAGGATGTAGGTTGGTAGGAAGCTATCAGTGGGGTAAAGGGGGATGAAGTAAAAGATGATGATAACAGGGAGTGGTGGATGCTAAAGGTTTAGTACAGGGGGATGATAGGGATGTTGATGACAGGAGGCAGAGTGGTAGGATGTCAGAGGGTGGGGTATGCGGGGTATGAAGATGACAGGGGGTGGGTGGAAGGAGCTGGCAGAGAGGTCCAGGGGGGTGAAGATGACAGGGGGTGGGCAGAAGGAGCTGGCAGAGCGGTGTGGGGGAATGAAGATGACAGGGGTGGGCGGAAGGAGCTGGCAGAGTGGTTCGGGGGGATGAAGATGACAGGGGGTGGGCGGAAGGAGCAGACAGATCGGCGCAGGGGGATGAAGATGACAGGGGGTGGGCAGAAGGAGCAGACAAATCGGTGCGGGGGATGGAGATAACAGGGGGTTGGTGGAAGGAGCTGGCAGTGCGGTGCGAGGGGGATGAAGATGACGGGGTGGGCAGAAGGAGCTGGCAGAGCGGTTTGGGGGGGATGAGGATGACGGGGGTGGGCAGAAGGAGCTGGCAGAGAGGTTTGGGGGGGAAGAAGATGACAAGGGGTGGGCGAAAGGAGCTGGCAGAGAGGTTTGGGGGGGATGTAGATGACAGGGGGTGGGCGGAAGGAGCTGGCAGAGCGGTTCGGGGGGATGAAGATGACAGGGTGGGCGGAAGGAGCTGGCAGAGCGGTTCGGGGGGATGAAGATGACAGGGGGTGGGCGGAAGGAGCAGACAGATCGGCGCAGGGGGATGAAGATGACAGGGGGTGGGTGGAAGGAGCAGACAAATCGGTGCGGGGGGATGGAGATAACAGGGGGTGGGTGGAAGGAGCTGGCAGTGCGGTGCGAGGGGGATGAAGATAACAGGGGTGGGCGGAAGGAGATGACAGAGCAGTGCGGGGGGGTGAAGATGACAGGGGGTGGGCGGAAGGAGCTGGCAGAGCAGTGTGAGGGGGATGAAGATGACAGGGGGTGGGGTACTAGGATGCCAGGCACAGGGGATTATGATGAGGATAGAGATGATGACAGGGGGTAAGTTGGTACGAAGCTGACAGTGGGAAATATGATGACAGGAACAGGGGGATGATGAAGAGGATAATAATGACTGTGACAAGGTGTCAGTAGGTGCCATCATTTGCTGGATCATGGCATACAGCACATCAATCAGGGCTGTGAGGTCACGTGCGGCTGACACCAGTGATTTTTGGGGTGCCCTCGGTCAGGACGGAGGTGACATGATCACGGGATGCTGGCAGCTTGTGAGTGTCATGCAGTACCTTGAGGCTGGGGAAGACTGTCTCCTCAATGACGCGCCAGCTCTGGTAAGTCCTCTATTACAGCCGGCCGTCCATTCCAGAGAGTAGAGCAGAGAGCTGCTCAGCCGATGCATGGCAGGAGATTCGCAGAGCCCGCCAGAAGGGGAGGAGCCGGGGAGGGGAGTACATGGCGCCACCCACCGACCCTGGGATCACGGGCAGTGCTCAGGTGCTCAGTCCGTCCGCCGCTGGCCGGGACACCAGTGACAATCAGGTGGGCGGCGGTCGGGCTCCTCTCACGGACGGGTGGCGGGCCCCTGGGACTTGGCGGAATTACAGGGCCCAGTCGCAACTGCGACTGGTGCGACCCTGAAAATTCCGCCACTGGCGGGGTGAGTTTACCTTTTTGGAAATAAGGCACAGCGTTTGACCCATTGTTGAATGTACTAATGCTGTTATATATACAGATAAAAATCAAAATCTAATATTTTGTTCTTGTTGTTTACACAGTCGTTATTGATAACATTGAGTGTTTTCGCACTACCCTTGAAGAAGCTGCATAAGCGAAACATGTCGGGTTGATGCGATAACTCTTCACTCTTGGCTTGAAAATGATCTGTATTCTATGATCACCTTGAAATTTGTCTTTGTTTTGTATACCTAGGACCATTTATACATCATATATATGTATTTTAATGAATACCAAATAAATTATCTTTTTTTATGAAGACGATTCTCTTCTCATCACTACTTACTCTCTGCACCGAAAAAATTACTTTATTTCCTCTCCGCCCCCTTTTAAACAAATGTTTAACTAGTAAGGGGTTAATTAACTTCTGTCAGGCTCAAGTAGTGCTGATATAGACACATGTACAATTTGCAGCACGATTTACATTACGGTCGATGACAGTGAAATTGTGCTGAAGTCCTGAAAAAGTAAAGCATGAACTACTTCCCAAATTGCACTATTTGAAATCGTACTTATTTGGACACATAGAAACACATTAAATGCTACTTCAGGTGCATGTAAATCGAGTGTGGAGTCATTGCCCCACCAACTTAAAAAGTCTCCTACATAAACTCAGTCATAATAAAATCCTTAGAGCCCATTCACACAGGGGCAACACGACTTCCAGCGCCGATTTTATGAGGCAACTCAGACACGACCTGAGTATGAATCACAGCGTGACCTGGAGCTATTTACAAGGCAACTCCAAGTTGCCTGCAGGACAAGAGACATTCCAGTGGCCAATCAAACAAGAATCAGCTCTGTGGGAGGGAGGGGGGAGAGAGAGTTTTGCAGGAGAAATGTATGTTATCTTCCTGGAGAGTCGCTCCTATTAAGACAGGGAGAGGCGACTCCCATTGAAATGAATGGTTACAGGTCGCCTAGGAGTCGGATTGAAGTAGTACAGGGACCTTTTTTGAAGTCGGAGCGACTGCAGTAGTGTGCATAAGGACGGCTCCATTAACTTACATTGATTTCTTCAGCCAGCGCGACCTGAGGCGACTAGGGGCGACCTGGGGCGATTTGGAGTCGGATCCAAAGACGCCCCTGTGTGAATGGGCTCTAACTGAAATGTTTGCTAGACAGATAAATAATAAAAAATAAAGAAATTAAAAAAATAAGCAATAAAATAAATGATAGCAAAGTAATCCCACTACGTTTTTAACATGATCATTAATTCACTATAACTATAATAAAAGGACCACTAATATGGTATCCTTTGTGACAGCAGGAAGGTAAAGTCACCTGGTTGCATCCAGGGGGGTAGATATATTTCGCCCAGATTCAGGCTTTACGCCGACTTATACAACTAGGTGGAGAGTTGTATAAGGCTAGTGGGCTCATGGATGACTCATACCTCTAGGGAGAGGGCTGGGCGTCGTGCAGACAGGGAGTTGATGAGACCAGCTGAAGCTTGTCAGCTCATTTAGGCCTCTATAAGAACTCCCAGATTCATTAGGTGTTAGCTCATGCCTGGAACCAGACCTGTGTGGACTGTCTAGGGAGAGTGAACCCCTGTGCGGTGAGACAAAGCCTGTGTGGCTATTTGCTTGGACATTTAAAACCAGGGACTTAGGGACTAGGACAGCACTAGGCTGATCCCAGTTGTTAGTTAGGAAACCTGTATGTTTAGTCAGAGGTCAACTTGACCAGGATTTATTTTGGTTATGTTTCTTTTGCTTTGCTGTGTTTTGTCACTGTAAATAGAAAATAAACCGCACCTTTTTGATTTTGAAAACCACAACCTCCGTTTGCTGGGCCTGTTTTGTGTGGGGAGCCCATCCCGGGGGTCACACACACCCGCTGCCGAGCTAACCCCCTCACAGTTGGTGGAGAATGCGGGCAGTTTTTTTTAAGCCAGCATGGAGGAGATACTGAAACAGCTGGCTCTAGCAAATGCCAATCAACAGCAGACAAATGCAGGTTTGCAAAGGAGCCTTGCAGCCCAGCAGCAAGCTCATCAACAAGCCCAGCAGCAATCTGAGGCCCGCTTCATAGACCTGTTACAGAAGCAAGAGCAGAGACTACAACAAATGGAAGCAGTAATGCAGCAACGTCCGCAGACCAGTGAGGAAAGCCGTCCCACTAATACCGCGTCCTTTGGGGTGAGTCGTTTATTGACAAAAATGACTGGAGAGGATGATCCAGAGGTATTTTTGACCACATTTGAAAGGACTGCTG
Source organism: Rana muscosa (assembly GCA_029206835.1). Taxonomy (NCBI): domain Eukaryota; kingdom Metazoa; phylum Chordata; class Amphibia; order Anura; family Ranidae; genus Rana; species Rana muscosa. Next base: position 45,215,349 of record CM055118.1, read on the forward strand.
AAAGAGAAAAGTGGCCTGAGGAGCAGTGGGCTGGACTGGTGGCTCCTCTGTTAACTGGTGAATCGCAGAAGGCTTACTATGACCTAGAGCCTGACCAAGCAAAAGACTATGTGATGCTAAAAGCTGAAATATTGGCAAGGCTGGGTGTCACCCAGGCTGTCCGGGCTCAGCGTGTGCATAACTGGACTTTCCAGCTTGGAAAACCCCCCAGGTCTCAAATGTATGATCTCATTCACCTGAGCAGAAAGTGGCTACAGCCAGAGACTTTGTCCGCACCAAAGATTGTGGAACGTGTTGTAATGGATCGGTTTTTGAGAGCTCTTCCTACTGCCATCCAAAAGTGGGTAAGCCATGGAGACCCAGAGACGGCCGATGGTCTTGTGGATCGTGTGGAGAAATACTTGGCTACAGAGAACCTGACGGCCTCTTCCAGAGACACTCGGACTTTCCACCCTAAGACCAGACCATCCCCAGGGGCGGATAAGAGGATTCCAAGGGGTGAGGGTGGAGAGAGTGAGAGGGTGGGAGCTCTACCCCAAGTTTGGCGAGAACAGCCTAGGAAATCAGCAGCTCAAGAGGCGGCAAGAAGGATCGTTTGCTACCGCTGCCGGCAAGCGGGACATATTGCAGCCAATTGCCCGGTTGTGGAGGAACCCATGCAGTGTGACTTTCTGACGGGCAGACGTCAGTCGCTGTGTGCGACAGTCGCATGCACTGCCATTCGAGGAACTGAGAAACATTTATGCAAAATGTGTGTTAATGGTAGAAATGTTGTGGTATTGCTGGATTCAGGTAGCCTTGTGACCCTGATAAAGGCTGAGTTAGTTAAAACAGAGGTCTCTGGGAATAGCAAGGTAGCTGTTATTTGTGTGCATGGGGACACCCGAGAGTATCCAGTGACTACAGTGTGTTTCGAGACCCCCAAAGGTACCCTCTCTCATCCAGTGGGCTTAGTATCTCAGTTACCGCATGACGCCATTGTGGGAAGGGATTTTCCGAAGTTCTGGGAACTGTGGGATGATCCTGAGCCCCTCACTGGTGCCCCTAGGTACCAGGAATGTGATAGCCAGAACTCCCCTGAGAGTGGTGAGGACTCTCCGGAATTTCCCTTATCAGTATTGGCAGGGGAGACTCAAGAAAGTGGAGAGGAGCCCACCTCCTCAGACGAAAACCTACCGTCTGTGGAGTTTTCTGATCTTGAGGTTCACAGGGAAAACTTTGCCACAGAACAGTTGAAAGACCCCGCCCTAATAAAGGCACGGGAAAACGTAGTGAAAATAGATGGCGAGTTAGTGAACCCAGATAATACCTGCACTTACCCATACTTCAGCGTAGAGAAGGACCTACTGTATCGGGTGGCAAAAAGGGCAGAAGAAACCGTTGAGCAGCTTGTGGTGCCCAAACCTTACAGGAAGTTGGTGTTGGAATTGGCCCATGGGCACATTCTTGGAGGTCATCTGGGGACAGAGAAAACCCGAGAGAGGGTATTACAGAGATTCTATTGGCCGGGGGTGATGAAGGACGTAGAAAATTATTGTTCCTCCTGCCCTGTGTGTCAGAGGTTGGCTCCGATGCCACATTTCCGTAGCCCGCTGGTCCCTCTACCCATCATTGAGGTCCCGTTTGAGAGGATCGCCATGGATTTGGTAGGTCCTATAATCAAGTCCGCTAGGGGGCACCAGTACATATTGGTTATAATGGACTATGCCACCCGTTATCCAGAAGCGATCCCTCTCCGAAATACCTCGGCCAAAACCATAGCCAAAGAGCTATCTCTTGTTTTTAGCCGGGTGGGTATTTGTAAAGAACTGCTTACGGACCAAGGTACACCCTTTATGTCCCGGGTTATGAAAGAGCTGTGTAAATTGTTCAAAGTGACGCAATTGCGTACGTCTGTGTATCACCCCCAAACCGATGGGCTGGTTGAAAGATTCAACAAAACCCTAAAACAAATGTTGAAGAAAGTGGTGGATAGAGATGGAAAGGATTGGGACTGTTTACTTCCTTATTTGATGTTTGCTATTAGGGAGGTGCCCCAATCCTCTACGGGATTCTCCCCCTTTGAGTTACTGTATGGGAGACACCCAAGAGGGCTGTTGGATATTGCCAAGGAAACTTGGGAAAGTGAGAGTTCTCCCCACAGGAGTGTGATTGAGCATGTCGCCCTGATGCAAGATCGAATTGCACAGGCAATGCCCATCGTGAAGGAACATTTGGCCCAAGCGCAGTTGGCACAGCAAAGAGTGTACAACCGTGGAGCCAAGACCCGTACCTTTTCCCCGGGGGATAGGATATTGGTACTTGTCCCTACGGTTGAAAGTAAATTCCTTGCCAAATGGCAAGGCCCCTACGAGATAATGGAAAAAGTGAGCGAAGTGAATTACAAGGTCAGACAACCAGGAAGGCGAAAGCCCGAACAGATCTATCACGTTAATCTGTTGAAAGCCTGGAGGGATAGAGAGTCCCTAGTCGCAGACACTTGGTCACCAGCTCAAACTGGTTGCGTGATTCCTGAGGTTGGAATAGCAGCCACCTTGTCACAACCCCAACAACAGGAGGTTAAGGAGTTTGTGCTTCGCAACAAGGAGGTATTCTCTGAGCTGCCGGGACAAACATCTGGGGTAGAGCATGACATCATTACCCCGCCCGGTGAAAGGGTGAAGTTAAAACCCTATCGGATCCCAGAGGCTCGACGGGAGGCAATACGGGAGGAAGTACAGAAAATGCTGAACTTAGGGGTGATAGAGGAGTCCCAAAGTGATTGGTCTAGTCCCATCGTGTTGGTGCCTAAACCGGATGGGAGCTGGCGATTTTGTAACGATTTTCGTCAGTTGAACAAAGTTACAAAATTTGACACCTACCCCATGCCACGTATAGATGAGTTGATCGACCGGCTGGGAACAGCCCGATACATGACGACTCTTGACCTCACAAAAGGGTATTGGCAAATCCCCCTGGCCAAGTCGGCCAAAGAGAAAACCGCATTTGTAACCCCAGACGGGGCGTTCCAATATAAAAGAATGCCGTTCGGGTTACAGAATGCGCCGGCCACATTCCAGCGGAAAATGGACCAGATGCTGAGGCCCCATCGGAAGTATGCTGCGGCTTACCTGGATGACGTAATTGTCCATAGCACAGATTGGGCCTCACATCTGCCAAAAGTGCAAGCAGTCCTGGACTCTGTTCGGGAAGCGGGGTTTACGGCTAACCCCAAGAAGTGTACCATTGGGCAGGAGGAGGCCAAATATCTTGGGTACACCATTGGGAGGGGAGTAATAAAACCCCAACTCAACAAAGTCGAGGCCATCCAGAGTTGGCCACGTCCCAACAGCAAGAAGCAGGTACGAGCCTTTCTGGGAATCGCTGGGTATTATCGGCGATTCATTCCCCACTTTGCTTCTAAGGCTGTGCCCCTAACCAACCTGACGAAGGGGAAAGGGTCGGTCATGATTAAATGGACCCCCGAGGCTGAGGCAGCATTCCAATTCTTGAAACAAGCCTTATGTAGCCAGCCAGTGTTGTACTCACCCGACTTCTCTAAAGACTTTGTCGTACAAAGTGATGCGTCAGATGTGGGGTTAGGAGCAGTATTGTCCCAGGTCTGGAACGGGGAAGAGCACCCAGTCATTTACCTCAGCAGGAAGTTGAAGTCCCATGAGGTAAATTACGCCACCGTTGAAAAGGAGTGTTTAGCGGTGAAGTGGGCTCTAGATTCCCTTCGGTACTACCTGCTAGGTAGGCACTTTGACATGGTTACGGATCACGCTCCGTTAAAGTGGATGGCTCAAAACAAGGAAACAAATAGAAGAGTGAATAGGTGGTTCCTGGCCCTCCAGGAATTCAACTTCACAGTAAAGCATCGCCCTGGCGTTCAAATGGGGAATGTGGATGCTTTGTCTCGAGTACATGAATGCCTGATTGCTGGTGTTCCAACCCCGAGGTTAAAACAAGAGGGGGGGGTATGTGACAGCAGGAAGGTAAAGTCACCTGGTTGCATCCAGGGGGGTAGATATATTTCGCCCAGATTCAGGCTTTACGCCGACTTATACAACTAGGTGGAGAGCTGTATAAGGCTAGTGGGCTCATGGATGACTCATACCTCTAGGGAGAGGGCTGGGCGTCGTGCAGACAGGGAGTTGATGAGACCAGCTGAAGCTTGTCAGCTCATTTAGGCCTCTATAAGAACTCCCAGATTCATTAGGTGTTAGCTCATGCCTGGAACCAGACCTGTGTGGACTGTCTAGGGAGAGTGAACCCCTGTGCGGTGAGACAAAGCCTGTGTGGCTATTTGCTTGGACATTTAAAACCAGGGACTTAGGGACTAGGACAGCACTAGGCTGATCCCAGTTGTTAGTTAGGAAACCTGTATGTTTAGTCAGAGGTCAACTTGACCAGGATTTATTTTGGTTATGTTTCTTTTGCTTTGCTGTGTTTTGTCACTGTAAATAGAAAATAAACCGCACCTTTTTGATTTTGAAAACCACAACCTCCGTTTGCTGGGCCTGTTTTGTGTGGGGAGCCCATCCCGGGGGTCACACACACCCGCTGCCGAGCTAACCCCCTCACACCTTATAGACAGGAAAACCATTTATTGTTTTTACAGTGTAAATAAATCATTGACTTTATGTTTACTATGGAAAAGTATTGTTGGGAAAAGCCATTGTGCTAAAATTAAAAGTGAATCTTTTTAAAGCAGTTAGAAAAATAGACCCCTATCTGTGCTGAAAAAAAATGCTGTATAATTTTGCGAATGAAAATGCAAAACATAATTTTGTGAAACACTGATGAATGTCCAAAATAAAAAAATGCACAGGTTAAAATGAGGTGTAAAGCCCCCTAGAAAAAAGTGGTTAATAGTCTTGCAAAACTTTTCTCTAAAGCCTCGTACACACGACCGATTTTCTCGTCCAAAACTTGCAAGAAAAGTGCCACGAGAGCTTTTTTCTCGAGAAAAACGTTCGTGTGTATGGTTTTACGACGAGAAAATTGCCGTGAATCTCAACGAGAAAATAGAGAACCTGCTCTCTATTTTCTCGTCAGGATTCCAGATTTCCTCGTCGTGTTTCTCGTCGGCCTGTTTTGTGACGAGAAAATGGTTCGTGTGTATGCTTTTACGACTCTTCCAAAAGCGCACATGCTCAGAAGCAACTATGAGACGGGAGCGCATCTTCTGGTAAAACAAGCCTTCGTAATGGAGATAGCACATTCGTCACGCTCCAAATTTTTGCATCGTTTAAATGTTGTGCATTGAAATCTTCGTTAGAATGTTACATTAATCCAAACGAATGAACTTCTTTTGCTGCTGATATTCACACAGAGTTATGACTATCTTTTTTTAACCTTTTTCATGCTGCTCTTAAGAAGATTTATGTGTATTATATCGTGCAAGTTTTTAGGAATATTAAAAAATTTGATATTTTTCTAACTGATGTTAATTGTAATTTCGCAATGTTTTGATAGTGATCTCCCATTGAATCCTTTAATATATATTATTTAAATTTTACACCCTTTTTTGGGAAATCAGATTTAGTTATTTTTTTGGGGGGTTGTTATCTGTCCTTTTTTTTGTCAGTCAAATGTATCTGCTTACTCCAAAGCTAGATTTTACATTTTTACAAATACACATAGTCAAGTATTAACTTAAAGAAAAATAACATGTATATATGTTTGAACTAAAATAAAGAGAAGGCAGCGCTGGAGAAGCTGCTGCCATTTGTGCATCCCAGGGACCCCAGACCACACAGCAATCCTGTGTGGACACTAAAATTGGGAGCTTGAGAAGGCCAACATTTCTGAACACAATCTGATGCTGGCCTCCCAGAGGTCAGGAACAGCAGCAGGTGATATATATGTCCCAAGTGTGTGGTACTACAACAGGCTGCCTTCTGTCCGACCACAATGAAGGAAGGCCATCACTTCCTCATCTTCCTGGCAACCTTCCCTGCAACCTTTCCTGAAGCCTTCCCTGCAGCCTTCCTTCTTCGTTTGGCTGGAGGCTGGGCCACTGGAGGGGTACTCCTGTCAGGAGGAGGAGGAGATGTAGGAGAAGGGGTGGGGCGGAAGAACAAGGTGGAGGTGAAGGAGAAGGGGGTGGGGCAGAAGAAGAATGTGGAGGTGGAGGAGGAGGTTGAGGTTGGGACAGTTGTGCCACCTCACAAATTGCAGTATAGGGGGTAATTTTTTCCATCACCCCCTTGTTGAGCAAGGTGATGAGCAGGGGCTCGCATAGGAGGCGTTGCTCCATGCTCATCACCTTGAACTTTGCCTCCACTAGGCCGGCAATGGCCTCTTCAGGGCATGTGGGCTCCTGGAGGGTGGCATGGGCCTCACGAATAAGGGCCATTGCTGCCTCACTGGTGGTCCTGTCCCTCCTGCCTCTTTTGGGAAGCCGGATGGGAGGCACCTGGGATCTGGTGCTTCTCCTTTGCCCTGCCACCTCCTGGCTGCCACTGGGCCCTGCCATCTCCTGGCTGCCACTGGGCCCTGCCACCTCCTGGCTGCCACTGGGCCCTGCCTCCTCCTGCCTGACAGTTTCCAGACCCTCCTCCTGGCTGATTTCATCCTGTGTATGAAAAAGGGACATAGTTTAATATGTTGGTTTAATCTTTGCATCAAACTTTATAAACATGATTGAAGCAATTAGAATGTAAATCCCGAAATCATTTTTTCTAATTTACACCTACATCAGATTGACTATTTAGCACCCAATTAAGTGCAGACTAATGTCTAGAGATCTTGATTTCACTTGTGGAACCCAAAATATTGTATGTGTCTCATCTTGACATATTTGTCAAACATTAATTTTATCCCAATGCAATTTCATTTAATACTATACCTGGCTCCAGATGGCCAAATCAGGATCATCCAGGATGGCTGCCTCCTCTTGCTCCAGAGAAGGCTCAGGTTGGCTGCAGGGAAGTCTGGGGGGAAGAGTGGAGAGTGATGGCCTTGCCTCAATGTGGTCATCCAGGAAGGACATCCTGCTGTAGTACCACAAAATCGGGACATACACATCATCTGCTGCTGCTCCTGACCTCTGAGAAGCCAGGACCTTAGAGCGTTCAGTCCTGTAGGTGCCTCTCAAGCTCCCAATTTTAGTGTCCACTTGTTTTGCTGTGGCTGTGGGCACCTTGGTCTGCACAAATGGGAGCAGCTTCTCCAGCGCTGCTTTTCTCACCCCTCTTTTTTTGTGGATGGGGTTTTTTGTCTCCCACAGAGCCGGCAGCTCCCTTACCCGGTCAATAAATTCCGCCAGGAACTCTTTGTCGCTAATAGACATGTGCATTAGTTTTCGTCCGAATGCATTTTCGTCCGAATTTCAGCTATTTTCGTTATCGTTTTAACAAACGAAAACGAAAGCACAGAATCCGAAAACCGAAAGATTCGACATAAACAAATGCTTTATTTTCGTTTTCGTTGCTACAACAGTTCGATATAGATAGGAGATTCGACGTGACGCTGACAATAACAATCTGTGTCTATCGAACCTGTGGTCGAATGTGCCTAACCTTAACTCTATTAGTCCAAGATTATTCTACATAGGAGAGAAAAGATTCGACATTATAGAGAGAAAAGATTCGACATAGGAGAGAAAGATTCGACATAGGAGAGGAAAGATTCGACATAGGAGAGGAAAGATTCGACATAGGAGAGGAAAGATTCGACATAGGAGAGGAAAGATTCGACATAGGAGAGGAAAGATTCGACATAGGAGAGGAAAGATTCGACATAGGAGAGAAAAGATTCGACATAGGAGAGGAAAGATTCGACATAGGAGAGGAAAGATTCGACATAGGAGAGAAAAGATTTGACATTATAGAGAGAAAAGATTTGACATTATAGAGAGAAAAGATTTGACATTATAGAGAGAAAAGATTCGACATAGGAGAGAAAAGATTCGACATAGAGAGAAAAGATCACTGCTTGTGGGCGGAACATTCGACCGGAAATGTATGATTGCAGAGTCGTACAGTTTCACTGCTCCGTCGAATCTTCTTTGAACATTCGACAGACACCATAAGCCTTCAATGACAGATTCGACCTTAATTAATTCAGATTTTCGGACGAATGCAATTTTTAACGAAAAACTAAATAAATAAAAACGAATTTCGGGAGTAACTAAATAAATTTATTTTTTGGACGAAAACGAAATTCCGAAACGAAATATTTCAGTGTGCACATGTCTAGTCGCTAATAAAGACATTCATATTGTATCTGCAAGTTAAATAAATAACTAATGTGAGGCAAACAGTCTAACCTCCTTAACATCGTAGTCACCATATATATCCTACAACATTCTCAAGACAGTATAGGCCAACAATTTGGCACAGTCTCAAAATCACATACCTTCGTTCGCACATCCGTCACTTGAACTCCTCTCTCCGCACACCTAACATACTATATTCACATGTGTGTTTGCTATATACACACCACGCATGCGTCAAAATACGAACACGTCGCTACGCACACGTCGCCCGCCCATGACGTTCTAACTAACGTTTTTTACCCGCCCCTTCTCTTTCGGCGCGCAGACAGATATGGCGGATTTACAGCAGGTGTCTGATAATTCCTCCAATAACGAGGAGGAGACAAGCCCGGAGACCGAGGAAACGTCACGATCAAGGAGGAGATTCAAGGCATCTAATATGTCTTTTGCGGAGATGGCGGAGATGGTGGACATATTGCTAAAGTCGGATTATGACGCAAAGCATGGGCCGTATAGCAAACCAAATAGAAGGAAGGCCAAAATCCTGAAGAAAGTCGTGAAGAGTCTGAAGACGAATTTCGGGGTGAAACGCTCAAATGAGCAGCTCAGAAAGAGGTGGTCAGACCCCAAACTGAGGGAGCCAGAGCAGTTAAGGAGCATTAAGAGAATGCTCGCAAAAAGTAAGTAAAATGTACACTTTTTTGCTATTAATCCTTTTCTAAACTGACATGTTGCTGGTTGTGTTTTTTTTGCTTATTGGACTCCCTTCCAAAATGTAATATTTTGAACTTGGTTGGGCACAGTAATCGTTCGTTACGTTACAGACACTTTGTTCGGCCACTATCCGCTGTTTTGGCTTATTTTACAGCCACAAAAGTAATTAGACATCTGCCATTTTTTGGGAAATTTGGGGCACAAAGTTTTAGGCTAGATGATGTGTTTGTAGGGGGGCGCATGCGCGGCGCGATGCGGAGCAGACGTGCTTGCTGAGTGCTCCGTCTGATCGGCTCTGCCAAGCCTGATTCCCAGGGCTAATTTCGCCCAAAAAAGCAAATTATTCCTCCAGCACCCCCTGGGAAACATTGCGGTGCATGAATCTGCACAAAAACAAGGGTAAACGCCGCTATAATTACTCCCTTACTAACTACCTGCTTGGACTGGAAGTACAAGCTGTGAAGATGTCCCAAAATGGCGCTGGCGCGAGGGCTGCCTCACACAGCTCCACACAGAAACATCTCCAGCCTGCTAAAGACAGTGAGTACAACTCCTCTCTATCTAAGGCAGATCTTGATGCAAGCCTCTCTGCTATGTATGATAAGTTAGCAGACAAATTCCAGCAGGAACTATATAAGTCCACTAATGCCTTATCACAGGAGATTGCTAATATTGGGGGCCGCACAGATGTTTTAGAGACTAAACATGATGAACTCTCCCTGGCCCACAATGACCTCAGAAGAGATTACGAGACGCTGGCTGATAGCTTCTCCTATATGCAGGCACACATAGAAGATTTGGACAACCGAAATCGCAGGAACAATATTAGACTGCGTGGCATTCCTGTGTCCATCACAGAACTACTCCCCGCAGTTACTAAAGTATTTCATATGCTCCTGCCTGATAAACCTGCCTCAGCTTTTGTCTGCGACAGGATTCATAGAGCTCTTCGCCCCAAACCACCTCCTGACAAACCTCCACGTGACATAATTATATGCTTAAAGGACTTCCTCACTAAAGAGGACATAATGAGGGCCTCCAGAAACACATCTAATATTGAACTAGATGGCTTCAAACTACAAATCTATCCTGACATCTCTCCTGCCACCCTGGATCGCAGACGCAGGATGAAAGAAGTTACCACAATCCTCCAAACAGCCAGAATTAAATACCGCTGGGGCTTCCCCTTCAAATTATCAGTGATGCATAATGGATCTACACACACAATATACAACGTCATTGAGGGAAAGGAACTACTGGTCAAGTTAGGCCTACTAGACCCGGAACCCCCAAACCGACCTCCTGCGACTCCTCGCTCTTCTCCCATCTGGACCACACCTTCTACCCGACGTAATCCAAGAGACCAGAGAAGATGGCGAAACTTCCTCCAAGACCAGGACTAATAGTCTATAAGAAGATTCCTCTTCTCTTCCTCCTGTGATCTCCCATCAACTTTTTTTTTTTTTACCCTATTTTTACCTCCCAGACCTGAATTTTTTACTTTTTTTTCTCTTCCTTTGTTCGAGCAATAACTTTGCTCCCATGATTACCAGACTTTCTGATAACTATTATATACTTTATATATGGTTCCTTCCCCCTTTCCCCTCCCCTCCCCCTTCCCTTTTTTTTTTTTGTTTGCCCATATTTTTACCTCCCAGATCTGATACTTTATATTATGAGCAATAACTCTATTTTCAGGATTACCTGACTCTCTGATAATCACTGTATACTTTCTATATGGTTCTTTCCCCTCCCCCCCCCCTTTTTTTTTTTTTTCTTTCCTCTCTCTATCGCTGATCTCTATAGGAGCTGCCTTCTATTGAAAATATGTTTTACAGGTTTTGAGAGGACCAGGATCCTTCTCTCACCCCCCTTTATGAGAAATTATCTTTAGCCTAATTCTTTTAGTGTTTTTGTCTTTGTTTTGGCCTCTCCCTTGCCGCTTCCTTTCCCGGGAGGGTGATGACGGAGAATATGACCATAAAACAGTGATGTTCCCATGGTTCGAGATCAGACTACAGGTGAAAGAGTATCTCTACCATCTTGTATGGTTCTAGGCCTATATAAACTTACTGTTTTGTTTTAACGTTATGTTTGCCCTCATGTTCTAACCCCCAACATGCACACAGCGGATATAGCAAAATTACATATCCTGGCTCATCCGCCGCTGCTGGTTTGACCCCACACTCTCGTCCGTGTCCCGGCATGGCTTCCCTCTTGCTTGGGTGGCTGTGCTGGGCCTTGGTTGTGAGTTTTGGACTTTATTGTCCCTCTTTACAATTTTTTAGGTCGGTGGACTCCCAGTCCTCTGACCCCCTTTTATTTTTTCGCTATCTGTTATTTGTTATTCACATTGTTTACTATTCAACTGAGAAACATTACGGAAGATTAAATTTCAAGAGGTCGGTAGTCATTCTGCTACCTGACCCCACTTTGACATTTTACAAAATATGTCGTGTTGCCCGTTTAGCACTTTTTCGCACTAGAATTTTCATTGAAATTCTTTACAGTTATGTTACTGTTGCTACACTCTTGAGGATATTCAAATTACTACTATATGAATATCTTTTTATTACATATCATAACTATGTTCCTCATGACATTGCTTTATACTTAGTTGTATACAGTGATGTCACACAATTCCCTACAGTACCTACTTCCACGATCCAAATCCCATACAGTACTATAGCTATCCTTTTCCTAGCACATAACGTACACATCCCCTTTTTTAATGGGTCTTAAAATCCTTTCCCACAATGTCCATGGGTTTAACTCACCACACAAACGCAAAAAAGCATTCAGGCACTATAAAAGACTAGGTGCTGATATTATTCTCCTCCAAGAAACCCATTTTTCCTCAGGAAACCACCCAAATTAATTTGACAAAACATATAATCAACACTTCTTTACCACCTTTTCTAACAAATCGAAGGGGGTTGCAGTCTTCATTTGTAATTCTATCATCTTTGATATCCAAAGCATATATAGAGACACAGAAAGCCGCTTCATTATTCTAAAAGGCACAATAAACAAACGATCGATCACGATCGCCTCCATCTACGCACCCAATGAAGCACACTCTACTTTCTTTAATACCTTTTTTGACACTCTCGACCAATATAGCTCCCCCCATATGGTGCTAGGTGGCGACTTCAATCTAGCCGCACACCCCTCCCTGGATAGGAGCAAGGTGACTCCCTCCTCAAAAGCCTTCTCCAGATCAATGAGCCGCACACTCAATAAATTTCAACTGATAGATTCATGGAGATCCCACAATGTTGGCATAAAGGCCTATACCCATTACTCCCATCCACACGACTGCTATTCCAGACTAGATTATATATTCTGCACCCCCATTCTCCTTGCGAACTCCTCTAGATCTCGAATTCACCCTTGTCCCTGGTCTGACCATGACATGGTTGAATTTGACACTTCTCATGTGGGGCTCGCCCCCTCTGCATTCAACTGGCGTCTTAATGACTCACTTTTATCTGACCCACACACACTACAAGACATAAACTCTCACATTGTAGACTATTTTGCTAACAACTCTACTGAAGACATTGCTCCTACCTCTCTCTGGTCTGCACACAAGGCAGTCCTGAGAGGACACCTGATTAGCATTGCTGCAGCCAAAAATAAAGCTAAACTTACAAAAATCAAAGCTCTAACCAAAGACTTAGACCTCTTATACAACAAACTTAGCCAATCTCCATCTCCAGAAATTACTAAACAAATTCATTCTAAACGCCAATCCTTAGACACGATCCTCTCAGCAGACACTGAGAAATCCCTTAGATTTTCCAAAGCCAAATTCTTGTTACATAGCAACGCCACATCTAAAATGTTTGCTCGTAAACTCAACCAGGAACATAATCCCCCCCACACATACAAACTGCGAAACCATAAGGGTAACTTGGTCACACACCCTTGTGATGTTTTGGACATTTTCTCCACTTTCTATAAAAATCTCCTTTCAGGGCCCCAGACGCACCCCTCTTTCTCCTCACTTAACTGGCTAGATAATATACATCTCCCCACCCTTAATGATCAACAAACTTCCATCCTCAATAATCCCTGCACAGATCTAGAAATTACGGACATCATTAAATCTCTTAAAACTTCGACAGCGCCAGGCCCTGATGGCTTCTCCACATTATACTACAAAAAATTTGCACCCCTATTAGTTCCTAGATTAACTAAACTATTTAATCATATCCTCACAGGTGGCCGTTTCCCAGAAGACATGCTCCTGGCAAATTTGTCTCTGATTCCTAAACCTCTTAAAGACCACTCCCTTCCCCAAAATTTTCGCCCAATTTCAGTTCTTAATAATGATTTGAAAATCTTTGGCCGACTCTTAGCTGACAGATTGGCATCTGTTATCACTTCCCTTATCCATATCGACCAATCTCTGTTCATCCCTGGCCGTCAAATCACAGACAACATCCGACTTGTTACTAACATCATTCAAGATGCTAATCTTTCCTCTAACCCACTATGCCTTCTTAGCCTCGACATTCATAAGGCTTTTGATAGTGTAAACTGGTCCTATCTTAACTATCTTCTCCCTAAATTTGGCATCACAGACAGATTTATTCATGGATTCAATGCCCTATATCACCTCCCCCAAACCAGAATCAAAATCCCAGGCCACAATTCTGACTTCTTTCCCTTAAGCAGAGGTACCAGACAGGGCTGCCCCCTCTCCCCACTTTTATTCGCCTTGACAATTGAACCTCTAGCACAAGCCATAAGAAACCACCCAAATATCAAAGGGTATAACAAAGGCCCTCATGAATTCAAACTTAGCCTATATGCGGACGATGCTCTGGTGTTTCTATCAAACCCCTTAACATCTTTACCAAACCTTATCTCTGAACTTAAATCATTTCATATAATTTCTGGCTTGGGTATCAATGTTAACAAGTGTTCCGCTCTCCCTATCAACCTCGCTCCCAACCTTACCACTACCCTACAAAAAGACTTCAACTTTATATGGTGATCTAAATCATTCAGGTACCTTGGTGTCCACATCACTTCCCAACACAAAACCTTATATATTACCAACTTCACCCCCCTATTCCAACAGATAAGCTCCCTACTCAAAGTATGGTCCACATACCACATCTCCCTCCTTGGAAGGATTTGCGCTTTTAAAATGACCCTCCTTCCAAAATTATTATATTTTTTTAGAGCTTTACCTATCAATGTCCCCAAAACAAGAATCAAATCCCATCAAAGGGAGATTAACAAATTTATCTGGTCATCAAAAAAACCAAGATGTGGCTACCCACTCATGTTCAGACCCCAAAACAAGGGCGGCCTAGGCATCCCCAATCTTTGGCACTACTTCATTGCCACTAAACTTTCACAGATTGCCCAATGGCATGCTCCCACCCCAAAGCTCCCTTGGCTTAATTTCGAATCTTTTTCCATTACTCCATACCACCTACAAGGAATCATCTGGTCTAACTGTATACACCACCAAAAACTTCTTAAATATAACCTCATAGTGGCCCATTTCCTTCGACTATGGCTTGTACTTACCAAAACCCTCAAATTTTCATCTGACACACCCCTTCTTGCTTCCTTTTTAGGGGACCCTAGGCTTATACAGAACTTGAATAACATACATTCGTTCCCACTATGGCAAAATAATAATTTGTCCTCCCTAAAATCATTGTCCTCTAACAATACATTCCTCACTTTCTCTGCACTCCAGTCCAAATACAATCTTCCATCCTCGGAACTCACAAACTACATTCAAATTAAAAACTTTTTCAATAAGCATTATTCTTTAATTATTCGTCCCCCTACGACGATTCTTGAACACGTCTGCATAAACTCTTCAAGAGATAAAGGCTTAATCTCCCTTTTCTACAAGGACCTTAACAGTTCCTCAATGCCTGAAAAATCCACCCAAATGCTACACTGGGAATCAGAATTATCTTGCAACATCCCCATAGAAACATGGAACTCTATGACAGACAATCTCCGCAAATGTAATATAGCTCCAGCATACAGAGAATCCCCTACGAAACTATTTTCTAGACTATATCTAACCCCTGAAAAAATTCACGCATTCTATCCATCTACTTCTCCATGCTGCTTCAGAGGTTGCACAGAAATTGGCACATACACTCACATTTTCTGGAGCTGTAGATTCCTAGAAACAGTATGGCGACAAGCCGAAATGAAAATAGAATCCATGGTTAAAAAAAGAATTTCCCTCTCCCCACAAATATGCATTCTATATGCTAATATTCCAGATATTCCCCCTCCCTGTGTTAGACTGATTCATTCACTAGTAAGCTCAATCCAATGGATGATTGCCCTTAACTGGAAATCCAATAACCTCCCCTGGCCCCAGGTATTATCCAGAATGAGAAATATTCAGTTATCCGAAAGAATTCATCACACACTATCTGATAGCATTCCCACCTTTAACTCAAAATGGATGTACTGGTCCAAGGATTAAACCATATGCCTTCCAAATCTTGGGAATCTTTTTTTTGTATTGATCCTTTTTCTGATCCCATACACCCCATTGACACCCCTTACCCTGACTTGTATCAATTTCAATAGGTACCCTATCCCTATATTGTCATAATATTTTCGGCTCTTAATTGAATCACTACACTATTTTCATTATTTATATAGTATTGCTTTATATTTTCTTCTGTAAAATATCCTCACAGCTTTGTAACTTATTTCTTTGAATCTTCCAAATAAAACTTTTGTAAACAAAAAAAGATGATGTGTTTGTAAAGAGAATGAAATGCAAACTGTAATCTGTGTAAAGGAGAGGACACTCAGCAGCTGCTTCCACGTCTGTACTTTGGAGCACTATAGTGTGGGCCACCAGACCCGCCTTTTTTGGGTGTCCCACACAGGTGCATCAGAGAATTTTTGTGTTGCGTCCATGTCTAAAAAATGACAGACAAAGGTGAATACTAAACATATTCTTGGTCAGAAATAATGCATTCATCTTTAACTTCCGCCCAAACACACACTTGTACCCCACTTCCAAGCAATTTAGCCTGTTTTTTTTTTATCATAGAGAATTTCTGTGTGATAACTCTACCTTTTGTTTGATTCTCATAGGGGAGAGAAGACTGGGAGGAGAACACTCCAGTGAGCACAGGAACCCCACAGCTTCACAACAACCCCAAACTCCCAAAGACCCACAACCGAAGGATGTATAGGAAGTTGAGGTGGAGGAAGGAGAAGTGCAGGAAGGAGAGGTGGATGACGTTGTGGAACTGGTCACCACAACAGGTCAGTATCTGTCACCCCAGCTTCAGGTAAGAGAGGTAGGCCTGCAGAGTTATAATACCTTTTTGTATTTTGTTTTTAGGGGATGTGAATGTTGGGGTGAAGGATAGTACACGTTTCTCTGCTGACAGTGCCCTCCGCCTCATCCAGCAAGTGATGGAATGTAGCACGGAACTGGACAAAATTAAAGAAAGAATTCATGTGATGGATCAAACATTTAATGACATTCTCGATGTTTTGGGGAGAATTCAATAAGGCATCCAAACCCCCTTTTTTTTCATGTTTGTTCTTTCACTTTTTAAAAACTTTTTGACAATCAAACCAGCCAAAAATTGAATCTGCACACAGTGTGTCAACATGTGCCATCTGCCATCAGGGGATATCCATGTACGTCTTTTGGGGGTGCAACCCCTTCCTCGTATCTAAAGTAGGTGAACTGAGGAAGGGGTTGCACCCCCAAAACACGTCCATTGATCACCCCTGGTGGCAGATAGCACATGTTGACAATAGGGATCAGGAGTCTAAAATCCCTATAGGAAAATAATCCCAATTGTGTGCATATTCAATTTTTGGCTGGGCAAGGGGTGGCAGGACCCCATATTAGGACGGGCACATAGAGACATATAGTTTGTGTAAGTGAATGTCTCAGATTGCTCCGAGGTATCCAATTTTGTAATTTTTGGAATGCAACTGTTGTTTTTGTATTTTCCTAAGAAAACAATTGCCGGTTTGTGGCCAGGCAAACAAAAAAAAAAAAAAAGGTGTGTGAATGTGCACATAGTAAAATATTTGAACACAAACAACGTGTAGCTTCTTTTTCTAATACGCTCTAACCTTATTTGGTTATTTTTTAAAGGTTACATAGTGAAATGGTTGGTATTTACTAAAGGAAAATACACTTGGCACTACAAATGCACTAAGACAAACTAGGAGACAGGAAACCAACAAAAGTTATAAGTTTAAACCAGATTTTTATTTTGATCGTTAGACAGGAATCTTTAGCCATAGCCTGGCATAGGAATTGCCCCCCTACCCGTGAAATAGTCCATGTATTTGTCCCGAACCTCACGGGCATTTTGGGGGGGCAAGCCAGCACGGGCAGATTCCAGGCCCGGCAGGGGATTAGCAGGGGAAAGTCCAGCCTCAGGCAAAACTGGGGCCATATAGGAATTTGATTTGCGGCAGAGAAAATTGTGTAGCACACAGCAGCATAAAACGACATAGTTTATTTTGTACTCCGCCAAGTGTATTGAAGTCATAAAAAGGCGGAACCGGCTGGCCATTATGCCGAAGGCATTTTCAACGACTCTTCGGCCCCTGGCCAGCCGGTAATTGAACACCCTCTTCTCTGGGGTCAGGGTCCTCTGAGGAAATGGCCTCATAAGATGCGGTCCAAGTCCGAAGGCTTCATCAGCCAAAAAAACAAAGGGGAGTCCTTCAACATTCCCTGCATCCGGTGGCAATGCAAGGTCGTCACTCTGGAGACGGAGGGCAAACTCCGTCTGGATGAAGGATCCCCCATCGGACATCCGGCCATTCTTCCCCTACATCAACATAGAGGAATTCATACCGTGCTGACACCACCGCCATCAGCACAATGCTATGAAACCCCTTGTAGTTGTAGTAGTAGGACCCAGAACGGGGTGGCGGCACAATGCGGACGTGCTTCCCGTCTATAGCACCACCGCAGTTGGGGAAGTCCCACCGCGTGGCAAACTCCAATGCCACAGTCTGCCATTCCTGTGGCGTGGAAGGAAGCTGTGGAGTCAAACAAGATGAAAAAATATTAGAATACACAAATCAAACATTACAAGGAGATTCTAAGAAAATACATTAGAGGCCAACATCAAGCAAAGTCTACGTTTATTAAGGTGTTTTAAATAAGTATAATGGAAGGCTCATGTATCATATTCATCACCCCCTATGATGGTCCATTAATAAATTATAATGGGGAGGGGGGGGTAGATGTGTTTGGCCACAGGATAGCATTGCAGTGGCGGTGCGTCCAGAGTGGGCGCTGGAGCACTGCCCCCTCTCTCCTGTGCCCGTCACTCAGAACAATACATAGGTTCATGCCTTGCATTAACCTATGTATTGTCTATATCGCCCACTATTCAGGTGGATGGCCCCCTGTTAAGCGACTGACATATGAATAACTGCGGCATTTATGGGCTTAAAATTGCATATCAGAAACAGGGAGGAAAATTGACTTGCACATTACAGCCTGAGGGATGTAATTGGCTTCAGAAAAGTTAAATAGGGGACGCAGGGGGGGGGCATTCCTTGGGTAAACACTGACAGGCTGCTCTGCCAATCATGTTCACCAAGTCTGTTTAATGGTAACATGATTGGCTGATGCAACATCGAGGGCAGGAAAAGACATCAAGGACAGAAGAAGGATGGCGCTGACCACAAGAAGGTAAGTGCAGGGCTGGGGGGGAACTGGCTGCATTGGAGGGGACAAAATGGCTGCATTAGAGGGAACAAAATGGCTGCATTGGAGGGAACAAATGGGGGCGTTTAATAGGCACCAGAGCAAAAAAGGAGGAAGTTTATTTCCTAAATTGGGGTTTGAACCCCCAAACATTTGGAGCAACAGGCGCCCCTGCTGGAAAGGTTAGTAAAGGGAAATATGCATGGAGGAGAAAAAAGGGGCAATCTAAAGCTTCCAGCATGCATGGGGACAAAGGGGACATTCTCAGCATATTATAATCATGGTAATTAGGGAAGGATGAAAGAAATACAATACATTAGCATACATGAAATACATAAAATGTGATGTTAATGGAAAAAAACTTACCCTAATATAGTCCTCCTGCAGGACTTGTATAATAGCAGAACAGGTGTCTGGGATTATGAGGCCCAGAGCCTGGGGGGAGATGCCTGTCGTGAACTTCAAGTCCTGAAGACTTCTCCCTGTCGCCAGATAACGTAAGGTGGCGATGAGCCTCTGCTCAGCACTGATGGCTTCCCGCATAACGGTGTACTGCCTGGTAATATAGGGGGACACCAAAGCCAACAGTTCCTGAAAAACGGGGTCAGACATCCGCAGAAAATTCCTGTAGTCCTCAGGATTATTCTCGACTATCTCCCGCAGCAGAGGCATATGGCAGAATTGGTCCCGCTGGAGCAACCAATTCTTGGTCCATGAACTCCTCCTCACACCATTCATGGACTGGTCTTGGTCCAAAACAAGCAGACCAACACCAAGCGCACGCACAGCACGAACTCGACGACGAGAACGTCCAGGCGACATGGCTAGGAAACGGTCGTCTTATCAGAACGTACAGAACAGAACGCACTTTAGAACAGCAAGGCCTATGAATAACGAACTGAAAAACAGAAACGAACAGGCAATAAGGCACTGTAAAACAGATACGACCTGCCTAGACGCCCTGAAAGTCAAGATACGAACCCAAAAGCACAAACTGAACAGCAGAAAACGAACTGAAAAGTACGAAGACTGAAAAGCGCGAATCGTCTCTTCCCAAACTTTTACTTCACACGCGGTAACACGAGATCAGCAAAAGCAGCCCAAGGGGTGGCGCCAAGAAAAAAGATCTTCCCCTTTATAGCGCCGTCGTACGTGCTGGACGTGACCGCGGAGAACAACGAGGAAATTGGGAAATGTCAGTGTGTACGCATGGAAAGCTTGACGAGAAAATCGACAAGGTTAACAAAAATCTCGTCTCAAAAAACGACGTGTTTTTTACGATGAGAAACTCGGTCGTGTGTACGAGGCTTTAGACTTGTAAATGTTGCGGCATCGCAGGGCATTGCTGGCTGATGATTGGCCAAGCATTCACTATGACCCGCATGCTTTGGCCAATCACAGCGCAGAAAAAACGGAGAGCCGTAATTGGCCAAAGCCAGGGTGGCTTTGGCCAATTATGGCTCAGGGGGTTTAGTACACGTCCCACACTATATAAGGCCGCTGGCTTGGCGGCCTTGTGTAGTGTGTTGGAGTTGTTTAATGAGAGATTACAGAGACAGACAGTGTCATTTATATTGAGCTAGAGATAGAGCAGGCAGGCGAGTCAGTTAGCTGCAGTTACAGTGTGTAGAGGATATATATGCATCCTAGGTGTTGTAAATATATTTATACACTGTATTCAGTTTAGCTAGATCCGTTCCTGTTATTCTCTATACTGTGACAGGCAGGCAGGTGATTGTGCTAGCTGCAGACAGTCAGTGTTTCACTTAGTGTACTGTGTGCTTTGCATAGCGTTCACCTAAAGCTTACCTGAATACAGTTAGTGACTAATAGTGGTGTTCTCATAATTAAACCACAGGCAGAGAGCTGCAAGTATTTTCAGTTAGTGTACTGTGTCCCTCTCTGCACAGTTTTCACCTATATATACATCCCACCTTTGTGCAGCTACATCTCACTGCAGTACATTAGTATGTCTGGAAGGCAAAAAAGGAAAGGCAGACAGTCATGACACGAGGCAACAAAAGAGGGCAAGCAGGCTCTGTGTCTAGAGGCAACAGTGCTGCTGGTCGTGGACACGGTGCATCCTCATCAGCACGTGGCCGTGGGACTCGCTTGTCCTTCTTTTCGGCAGCTGGCCATGTTGAGACGCAACATGCCCAAGACTTGGTAGAGTGGATGACCAATCCATCCTCATCCTCCTCGTCCTCTCTCACCCAGGCTCATGGTACTTTGTCTGGCAAAGCAGCTGCCAAAGTGGCCTCTTTCCTCAGCTCAATGGCATCAGTCACTCCTTCCCTAGCCCCACCATGTCCTCTTGAGGAGTCCCCCAAACTGTTTGAGCACAGTGTTGGGTACATGCTCCTGGAGGATGCCCAGGGTTTTGAAGGCTCCGATGATGGAACCCAGCTGGAGGAAGGCAGTAATGTGAGCCCAGAGAGAGGGGGTGCCCAACAAGGACAGCTATCTGGCAGTCATGTTCCCCCAGCTGCAGCATACTGCCAGATTTGCTCCAGCGATGAGGAGGGAGGGGATGATGAGGTCACTGACTCCACGTGGGTGCCTGATAGGAGAGAGGAGGAGGAGGCACATCTCCAATGAGGCAGGATGCCCTCCAGGGGCCAGCTTAAGGGCAGCACATGACTGCATCACAGCGCAGGGCTCCGCATGTGCAGGGCGCTGCTGTCTCTGCGTGTTATTCCAAAAGTTCTTTGGTGTGGGGCTTTTTTAAGACGTGTGCAGCAGATCACACCATTATCATTTGCAACATATGTCTAAAGCGTATCTCGCGTGGCCAAAACATCAGCCACTTGGGCACCACGTGCTTGACCAGACATATGTCAACCTGCCATGCAGTCCATTGGCAAGCTTACCTAAAAGACCCACACCAAAGAACAAAGCGGACCTCTCCTTGCTCCTCATCAGCTGGGATGTCCAATCCCACTATACCTTCAGTCCTCTCTTAAACCTGCACTGAGAGGAATGAATGTGTAGAATTAGGTGTGTCACAGCCAAGTACTTGCGGACAATCTGCTATCAGCACACCGACGTCCGATTGTACCAGGCAAATTTCACTGCCCCAGCTGCTGCACTGCCGAAAGAAGTTTTCTCCCAGCCATCCACATGCCACTTTTTCTCATGGAAGGCGATTCAAGCTCTCTACTGGCATGTGGAAGGCAATGTCTTGGCCTCGCTGGACAAGGCGGTCAGTGGTAAGGAGCATATTACCGCTGACTCATGGTCCAGCAGGCATGGACAGGGACGTTACCTATCTTTCACGGCGCATTGGGTGACTCTGCTGGCAGCTGGGAAGGATGCAGGACAAGGTGCAGTAGTGTTGGAGGTTGTTCCGCCACCACGCCTCCAAAATGTTACTACTGGTGATTCTGACACACCTCTCTCCTCCAGCCCCTTCTCTTCTTCCTCCATGGCCTCTACCTGTGCTTTGTCCTCGGAACCAGCGGTGCTCCGTAAGCGTTCAAGGGGCTACGCAAGTACGCAGGCAAAAATATGCCATGTGGTGCTTGAGCTGGTGTGCTTGGGGGACAGGAGCCACACTGGGGCAGAGATTCTGTCAGCTCTGCGGGGGCAGGCTCAGAGGTGGTTGACGCCACGTCAGCTTAAGCCAGGAAAGGTGGTTTCCGACAATGGCACCAACCTCCTCTCCGCCCTCTGACAGGGACAACTGACCCATGTGCCCTGTTTGGCTCACGTTCTTAACTTGGTGGTGCAGCGGTTCTTGGGCAGGTACCTGGGCTTACAGGAGGTCCTGAAGCAGGCCAGGAAACTCTGTGGGCATTTCCGCCGGTCATATAATGCCAGTGCTCGGCTGGCTGACCTGCAAAAGAATTACAACCTGCCCAAGAACCGCCTAATCTGTGACATGCCCACCAGGTGGAACTCTATGTTGGCCATGCTGCAGTGGCTGCACACGCAGCAGAGGGCCATCAATGAGTATCTGTTGCAATATGGCACCAGGACAGGTTCATGGGAGCTTGGATTTTTTCCCCACGCCAGTGGGCCATGATCAGGGATGCATGCACTGTCCTGGCACCATTTGAGGAGGCCACTAGGATGGTGAGCAGTGACAGTGCATGCATCAGTGACACTGTCCCTCTTGTCCACCTGTTGGAGCACACGCTGCGTGAAATAATGGACAGGGCACTTGAGGCAGAACAGAGGCAGGAAGAGGAGGACTTCCTTACCTCTCAAGGCCCCCTTTATCCAGACAGTGTTCCTGCTGGCCCGGCTATCACATAGGAAGAGGACGAGGAGGAGGATTGTGTCAGCATGGAGGTGGAGCCTAGCACTCAGCATCAGCAGCAGTCTTCAAGGGATCAATTACAGTCCCAAGACACCCATGGACTTGTACGTGGCTGGGAGGAGGTAGCTGCGGATCATGTCGTCCTGAGTGACCCAGAGGACCCTGGACCAAATGCCTCAGCAAACCTACGCTACATGGCCTCCCTGATCCTGCAAAGCCTGTGGAAGGATCCTTGTATTCGTTCGATCAAGGAGAGGGATCATTACTGGCTGGCAACCCTCCTTGACACGTTACAAGGGTAAGGTTGCGGACCTTATCTTGCTGTCACAGATGGAGCAGAGGATGAAGCATCTTCGGGAGGCCTTGCAGAAAGGTCTGTGCAATGCGTTCCCAGAGACTGGGAGGTTACAAATTCCTGGTTCTATACAACGTGTTGCTGAGGCTCCGGTCAGTCAAAGAAGGAGCGGTGGAGAAGGTGGCCGTCTGACCGATGCGTTCAGACAATTTTTTAGTACGCAGCCCCAAGGTATGATCGCTTCCAGCAACCATCGCCAGCGTATGGTTTACATGGTGCAGGAATACCTAGGGGCAAGATCAGACTTGGACACCTTTCCCACCGAAAAAATCCTCTGAGTTACTGGGTCTTGAGGATGGATCACTGGCCAGAGCTTGCACAGTATGCAATTGAGCTACTGGCCTGTCTTGCATCCAGCGTTCTTTCGGAACGCACATTCAGTGCTGCTGGAGGCTTTGTAACCGATCACAGGGTGCGCCTGTCCACCGACTTGGTCAATCGACTGACCTTCATAAAAATTAATCAGTCTTGGATCACCACTAGCTACCAAGCACCTGATGCTGATGTAACCGAATATTTTTTTTTTAAATGTCAGATCCCTTCAAGACTGCCTATGCTGATGCTGAGTGACTATCCTTTTCCTCCTCAATGATCATGCTGATAGCTTGAAAGAACATTTTTGGTTCTGGGCACCGCCACCAGTGGCTAAGGCCCAATTTTTCAGCCCCTGTTTAACAGGGGCGTGTATTTACAATTTTTGATGCAATGCTTTGCAGCAGGGATTATTGCTGCGCTCCAACTACACTATCTGTGAGGGGTTGCAGTGTTATGGCACCAGCACCAGTGCCTAAGGCACAATTTTTCAGCCCCTGTTTAACAGGGGCGTGTAATTACAATTTTTGATGCAATGCTTTGCAGCAGGGCTCATTGCTGCGCTCAAAGTACAGTATCTGTGAGGGGTTGCAGTGTTGTGGCACCAGCACCAGTGCCTAAGGCCCAATTTTTCTGCCCCTGTTTAACAGGGGCGTGTAATTACAATTGTTGATGCAATACTTTGCAACAGGGCTCATTGCTGCGCTCCAAGTACAGTATCTGTGAGGGGTTGCAGTGTTGTGGCACCAGTGCCTAAGGCACAATTTTCATGCCCCTGTTCAACAGGGGCATGTGATTACAATTCTTGATCTAATATTTCACAGCTGGGCCCATTCCTGCCCCCACTAAGAGTAACTGTGAGGACTTACAGTCTTATGGCACCACCACCACCACCACCACCACCAAAGGCCCAATTTTTCCTACCACTGTTCAACAATGTCATGTAATTACAATTCTTGATCTAATAGTTCACAGCAGGGCCCATTCCTGCGCCCACCAAGAGTAAAGCCCTGTACACACGATCGGATATCCTATGGATTCTAATCCGATGGTTTTTTCCATCGGAAATCCGATGAAACTGTCTTCCATCAGTCTTGCCCACACACCATCAGTCAAAAAACCATCCGTTTCAAACGCGGTGACGTAAAACACTCCGATGAGCCGAGAAAAATTAAGTTCAATGCTTCTGAGCATGCGTCGACTTGATTCTGAGCATGCGTGGGTTTTTTATCCGATGGAGTTCCCCACAGACGATATTAATTTGCTATCGGTTTTTTAACCATCGGATAAATTTAAAACATGTTCTATTTTTAAACACCGATGGAAAAAAGACCGATGGGGCCCATACACGATCGGTTTGTCCGATGAAAACAGTCCATCAGACTGTTTTCATCGGTAAAACCTATCGTGTGTACACGGCTTAACTGTGAGGGCTTACAGTGTTGTGGCAACACCACCACCACCACCACCACCAAAGGCCCAATTTTTCTGCCCCTGTTCAACAGGGGAATGTATTTACAATTCTTGATCTAATATTTCACAGCTGGGCCCATTCCTGCGCCCACCAAGAGTAACTGTAAGGACTTACAGTGTTGTGGCACCAGCACCACCACCAAAGGCCCAATTTTTCCTACCACTGTTCAACAATGGCATGTAATTACAATTCTTGATATAATAGTTCACAGCAGGGCGTTCCAGCGCCCACCAAGAGTAACCGTGAGGGCTTACAGTGTTGTGGCAACACCAACACCTAAGGGCCAAATTTCTGCAGTGTATTTACGGCAGGCCCCTACTTTCAAACATCCAACTTACAAACGACTCCTACTTTCAAACGGAAGGAGACAACAGGAAGTGAGAGGAAATCTACCCCTAGGAAGGGAAATTCTCTCCTGTAAGAGTTAATATGGGAAAAAAGTGTCTCCTCTCCACTGATGCTTTATCACCAATCAATAAATTTCAATAAAAAACCCTAGATTTCAAAAAACCTTTGTCATTGGGACGGAAAGTGAGGTGAAATGTTCTGAACAGGTGCACACTGCACAGACAGCAAAACAAATGTTACAGGGGTGATAACCCTTCCCTATGTTTTCCAAAAGCTTAAAAATAGATTTTTGGGCTGGAGCTACACTTAAAAAATGTACCTGTTCCAAATTACAAACAGATTCTACTTAAGAACAAACCTACAGTCCCTGTCTTGTTTGCACCGCCTGTATACTGCTGTTCAGAGTATATAGGGCCTTTTTTAAATTTGGGTGGGGGTTCCCCTTAATATCCATACAACACCCAAAGGGGCTGGTAGTGGGCTGGGGGGGGGGGGGTGGTTACCCATGCCATTTTTCTCAATGATTTTCATCCATCTTGCCGGGACCAGACATTACATTAAAGCCGCAAGCAGTTTTAAATGACTTTTTTTCCTTTAGAAATGTCATTTTGTGCAGGGACAGTTCTAAACACGGGAAACACGTGCCACTTCACAGGCATACTATAGACACCGATGGACAATTATATACGTTTTAGAACATTGAATGGTAACATGAAGTAATCCCATATGGTGCTCGTGCTCAATAGATATCTCCTATGGACTGGTGCTCAGACTGGGTGCCCAACATAGATGTTTACTCACCGCAAAATATGGACCAACTATCGCTAGTGTGGTCTAGTAGGCATGTGGGGATACCCGGAACTCAGGTCTTTAGGATGACGTCTTATTGGTAGAGTGGTGCCTCATAGGGATGAATAGGAATCAAAACAGAAAGAGCCTCATTGCGCAATGCCGTAATTAAAACATTTATTGGTTCCACAAAGTTAAAAAAGTTTACACTTACATTGCTGAGTGCCTAATAGTCCTGGCACCCGGTGTGTATAGCAGGCAATTGATTAGAAGGGTAATCGGCCCTGAACGAAAAGCGCCCCTGTAGCGGCGTCCTGGTGCACGATTCCCTGGTGGTTTCAATTGGAGCGGAAGTAACGCGATGACACGGTAATACCGTTTTTTAACTTTGTGGAACCAATAAATGTTTTAATTACGGCATTGCGCAATGCTGCATTGCTGCTATCATTAGTAAATAGATAGGAAGGTATAATGTATTTACTTGTTTTAAACTTTTTTCGCTTCTTCAAATTCTTTAGTTGCTACCTGTGACAGGGGTCACTTTGGGCACAGGGTGAGCCAGGAAATAATGGACATTAAGAATATGTCTTGGATTGCTCTAAATTGGGATAGTAATGATAGTTCACAATATGTACTGGTTGTTTGATTCTGAACTCAACAAATTAATTGAGAGATGTATTACCTGCCTGTTGTGATGTAAATGAATCTAGAATGGCTTCTGAGGATCTTTCATTGTGATAATTAACTCTGTACTTGTGTGGATTGTAAATAGCAGACAGACAGTCTGCTGAACATAAAGGTTATGCATAGCCATTTAAGATGTAAAGGGATTAGCTATTGAACTCACCTGTGTCTGCTAAGAGCTGTCAGATGGGTATTGGGAGCTTGTTATATAACCATTGTGTGAAGTGTTTTGATGATGGGTACTGTAGTTAAGAGACAGTAAGGCTAGCCTAAAGGTCATGTGTCTGAGTCATCAGCTGTAGTTAATTAGCTCATGTAAATTCGGTCTGATCAAAGGTGTATGGTCAGAGGAAAATGAGGAATGTAAGAACCTCCTCTCTGTGTGTATAAAATTGGAAGTTTTTCAATAAAGATTGTCAGACCAGCTGGAAACTTCATATAGAGTGTTTGTCTCGTACTTCTGGAAGAATTATTCCTATGGGAAGCAATCTCCTGACTGTGGAGTGCCGGTAGTGGATGTGTGTTCTGGAGAGGGAATATCTTAAACGGCGTTAACCCTTTTCATACTTGGGGTGCCGTTACACTACCTTGTCTATAACCTAGGCGAAAATTATGTCGTACATCCCAGAAGTCTTCATGGGCATTTATTTTTCTTTCATCACCCTCCCCCCCTGCATGTCTGATCTAAGGGCAGAGGGATTCCAGAAAGCAAATGCTACATCATATGCCCTTACTCAAGATGGCCATGACCAGAAATGCTAGGGAGATGTTTTTCAAAGTTATTTCTCAGCAAAAAAAAGAATGGAGGCATGGATGAATGGGTGTGTTTGCTTTAAATATAGATATGTGAACTGGCTCCATAGAGAGCCGGTCACATTTTCCTACAATGTGAATTGGGTGTGAACCCAGCCTAATGCAGAGAATGCATTAACCACTTTAAGACCAGGCTTTTTCTGGCACTTTTTGTTTACAAGTTTAAATCAGTATCTTTTTGCTAGAAAATGACTTATAACCCCCAAATATTATACTTTTTTTTAAAAGAGACCCTAGGGAATAAATTGTCAATCATTGCAAATTTTTATGTCACATGGTATTTGTGCAGCAGTTTTAAAAACTCAATTTTTTGGGGAAAAAATGCACTTTAATGAATAAAAAAACAAACAAAACACAATATATACCCCAATTTTTTGGTATTATGTGAAAGATGATGTTACGCCCAGTAAATAGATACCTAACATGTCACACTTTAAAATTGTGCACGGTCGTGGAATTGCGACAAACTACGGTACTTAAAAATCTCCATAGGGGACGCTTTAACCACTTAACGACCGCCCACTGTAAATATACGTCGGCAGAATGGCACCGACAGGCAGAATCACGTATATGTACGTGATTGCCTTTGTATAGTTGGGGGGTCCGATCGGACCCCCTTCTTTGCAGTGAGCGGTCGTTTTACCTTCGGGAGCGATCCGGCATGAGGGGACGGCCGTTCGATTCCGGCCACCCCCTCTCGATCGCTCCCGGCGAATGAGAGCTTCCCCTGCCTGTGTGCTTGTTTACACAGGCTGGAGGAAGTGATGTCATCTCTCCTGCGGCGCTCACATATACCGAGCGCCGTACAGGAGAAGATGCAGGTTAGTGCACACAACACTACACTGACACCAGGACACATAGGCACATAAATCGCCCCCCCAGGCCCCCCCAGACCCCCCCAGATCACCCCCCAGCCCCCAGTCACAGTGTCACTGATTGCAGTGACCATTTATTTAGTGATCACTGCAATCAGTGACATTTGTGACTGTAAAAGTGTCAGTACATTTAGTTTTAGGTCCAGTGTAGCCCCCTAACCCCCCCTAATAAAGGTTTAACCCCCTGATCACCCCCCAGATAACCCTTTCACCCCCTAGCACCGCCGTCACTAAGCGATCATTTTTCTGATCGATGTCTTAGCGTCGGTGATGCTGATCGGTAGCCAGTAATTTTTTTTAGGTTCGCCGCAGGTTTTTATAGCGTCGGGTACCCCCATATATTACCTAATAAAGGTTTAACCCCCTTGATCGCCCCCCAGGTAACCCTTTCACCCCCTATCACCACGGTCACTAAGCGATAATTTTTCTGATCAATGTTTTAGCGTCGGCGATGCTGATCGGTAGCCAGTAATTTTTTTTAGGTTCGCCGCAGGTTTTTATAGCGTCGGGTACCCCCATATATTACCTAATAAAGGTTTAACCCCCTTGATCACCCCCCAGGTAACCCTTTCACCCCCTATCACCACTGTCACTAAGAGATCATTTTTCTGATCGATGTCTCCGCGTCGGTGATGCTGATCGGTAGCCAGTAATTTTTTTTAGGTTCGCCGCAGGTTTTTATAGCGTCGGGTACCCCCATATATTACCTAATAAAGGTTTAACCCCCTTGATCGCCCCCCAGGTAACCCTTTCACCCCCTATCACCACTGTCACTAAGCGATAATTTTTCTGATCGCTGTCTTAGCGTCGGTGATGCAGATCGGTAGCCAGTAATTTTTTTTAGGTTCGCCGCAGGTTTTTATAGCGTCAGGTACCCCAATATATTACCTAATAAAGGTTTAACCCCCTTGATCGCCCCCCAGGTAACCCTTTCACCCCCTATCACCACTGTCGCTAAGCGATCATTTTTCTGATCGCTGTCTTAGCGTCGGTGATGCAGATCGGTAGCCAGTAATTTTTTTTCGATTCGCCGCAGGTTTTTATAGCGTCAGGTACCCCCATATATTATCTAATAAAGGTTTAACCCCCTGATCGCCCCCCAGGTAACCCTTTCACCCCCTATCACCACTGTCGCTAAGCGATCGTTTTTATGATCGTTGTCTTAGTGTCGGTGATGCAGATCGGTAGCCAGTAATTTTTTTTTAGGTTCGCCGTCAGGTTTTTATATAGCGTCAGGTACCCCCATATATTACCTAATAAAGGTTTTAACCCCCTAATTGCCCCTAGTTAACCCTTTCACCAGTAATCACCATATAAGTGTTACGGGTGACGCTGGTTAGTTAGTTTGCTTTTTATAGTGTCAGGGCACCCGCCGTATATAACCCAATAAAGGTTTAACCCCCTGATCACCCGGCGGGTGATATCAATTAGGTTTTAGCGTCAGAGAGGGTCTGCGTCACACCCCAGGCAGCGTCAGGTTAGTGCCAGTAACGCTAACACCCACGCGTGAAGCATACACCCCCCTTAGTGGTATAGTATCTGAACAGATCAATATCTGATCTGATCAGATCTATACTAGCGTCCCCAGCAGTTTAGGGTTCCCAAAAACGCAGTGTTAGCAGGATCAGCCCAGATACCTGCTAGCACCTGTGTTTTGCCCCTCCGTCCAGCCCAGGCCACCCAAGTGCAGTATCGATCGATCACTGTCACTTGCAAAACACAACACACATAACTGCAGCGTTCGCAGAGACAGGCCTGATCCCTGCGACTCCAGTGCTGTAGGAGGTGATTTTGCCACCACAGTTAAAAAAAAAAAGCATATATGCCGAAGCATTGGGGCAGCAGGGGCGGAGGAGCGATTTTGCTCCTAATGCCGCGTACATACAGTCGAAATTCCGACGGAGGCTTGCCCGTGGAAAAGTCTGACCATGTGTACGTGGCATAACTTTTGCGGGAAGATGCCCCCATGCTTCGGCATATATAAATGGTGCATGTATGCCCATCATTAGAAGTGGGTGGATGAAGGGCGGTATTCTAATGGTGGGCATACCCACCGATCAATCTTTTTTTTTCGTTCAGCCAACAGGCTGCATGAAAAAAAAGATTACAATACATGTCCAACAAGGACCAGCAACGTACTGGTATGTTGCTGGACTTTGAATGTTTATACCAGAATGATGCCTGCGGGTTTAGGTATCATCTTGGTATCATTCTTTTCAGCCAGTGGCCGGCTTTCATGTAAAAGCAATCCTAGTGGCTAATTAGCCTCTGGACTGCTTTTACAAGCAGTGGGAGGGAATGACCCCCCCCGGATATAAAAAGCGCCATTGGGAAATTGGGAAAGCATTTTATCACACCGATCTTGGTGTGGTCAGATGCTTTGAGGGCAGAGGAAAGATCTAGGGTCCAATAGACCCCAGTTTTTTTTAAAAAGAGTACCTGTCATTACCTATAGCTATCATAGGGGATATTTACATTCCCTGAGATAACAATAAAAATGATAAAAAAATAAATAAATATGGAAGCAACAGTTTAAAAAGAAAATAAAAAAGCAAAATTAATAATAAAAAAAAAAAAAAAAGCACCCCTGTCCTGCCCTGCTCTTGCCCAATGGCGAACGCAAGCGTCGGTCTGGCGTCATATGTAAACAGCAATTGCACCATGCATGTGCGGTATCACCGCGAAGGTCAGATCGAGGGCAGTGATTTTAGCAGTAGATGGAGGGGGGTGGTGCTGCGCTGTTTCTAATA
Source organism: Rana muscosa (assembly GCA_029206835.1). Classification (NCBI taxonomy): domain Eukaryota; kingdom Metazoa; phylum Chordata; class Amphibia; order Anura; family Ranidae; genus Rana; species Rana muscosa. The sequence goes on from CM055118.1 coordinate 45,246,642, forward strand.
TTACATATAATTATAATGATAAAATAATAGTGCACAATGGCTAATAAATATCAATAAATAAACAGGTTGTGGAATATGAATAATAAATACAACTGATCAATTATAGTGATGTATAAATACTAGAACCATAAAATCAGCAGTAAAAATATAAATATATATAAACTGTAAAAGTAAATAAATATATATAAATCAACCTGTGAATAAATACCAAGGTGAACGTTGCTGTGCAAATATGCTGTGACAATGTGTAAATGAAAAAGACGCCTGCAAATTGCAGTATAATAATAAGTGCACAAATGTGACTGCTAATAGGCAAAGTGCAGTACAGTGCTAAAGTGAAGCAGTAAAATAAAGAAAGGTAAAAATTGTCCAATAAGCAAAGGAACACAAATTGAACTCCAAAAGTTCATAGAAGAAGAACAATGGTAAGTGGTGCCCGTGCTGATCAATTTCTTATAGGTGACAATCCTGCAACTTCATATATGTAAGTGGTGCTGTGGTGATGGGGTGTGTGGATCTTCACTTCCGGTGTCACACACTAAGGTAATGGGTGGCCTCTTACCTTGCGGTAATGAGGTAACCGCTTTTGTATAATGGGGGTCAGTAAATCCTTTATCGTGATCCTGGCGTCCAATAGGTAAACCTTTGTAACAGAATGCTGCTGTTCCTCACATATGGAATAACCTATACTGGATCTTTAGGGGTTTCTTACATCTCCCAATGATGGCAGGGTTAGAAAGAGAAAATGGGGTCTCGATCGTGAAGTACGTTTAAAAAGGTGTGTATTTTATTGTTGCATAGGTAATACATATGTTGCTTACATGAACTCACATAAAACAATTTTAAGAAAAAAACTTATCCTAGACGAGCGGCGAGCTCGTGTGCCTCCGTCTGTCTGACTGCCTCTCCGTCCCTACGCGTGGCGTCACGGTCACGTGACTTCATCAGGGGATGATGGGAAGGCAATGCAATGGTCTTTAAATACTGTTTGTATTGAAATTGGTGCGGCGGCCATTTTCTCGGAGCCCAATGTTAATCTCCATTGGCGGCCATTTTCTTAAAGATCCTGTCTTAGTTATGGTGGCGGCCATCTTTTTGGTGGTTAAAAACAATAATAAGGAAGTAACGACTACAATACTTGCGCCGCCATTTTCCTTGTGATTTATTTGAAGATAGGTTTGCGGCCATGTTTATGAAGTCCTTGCAATGGTATATTACGATATCAGGTATCCCATACATAACACAGCAAGGACGTGACTGCATATATAATGAAAAGCTGTTTCAGAGTTGGGGGGGCATCTCATTCCAATTGTGTATAATCACAAATGGAAATATAATTAAAAATGATTGTAAATATATAAAACAATTGGTAAACCAGTATTAAATATATAAAATAGAAATAAATAAAATAATAATCTATTTAAAATACACAAGTCAGTGTATTAAAAAATATATATATACATTTATGAATAATTTTAAATACATGGATCTCCCGAGTAGATGTGGGGTAGGTACTGAATGCCAATCCCCTAGGGTATACCAAAAAATTAATTATTTTGTTTATTTTTTGTTTAGGTCTGGTGGACATCAGGCAGACGTTTGCGTTATAGGCTATGCAGGATGTGTTTATTCCTACCAGATACTATAAAAAAGATAAATATATTGGTAGAGATAGAGGTCTATAGGGTAGGTTAAAAATAAAACTATATATATATATATAAACATACATCCTAAAATATATATAAACATATAAATAGAAGACAGTGTGAAGGGAAATTCTTATCCTGGTGTGTATGATGGAAAATTTTAAAAGGAGCGACATATGCCCTACTGTATAGATACATATATACCAGAATGTACTAAAAATCACTGAGAAAACAATTGAGGTCGAACTCAACATTGAGTCCTCTTGGCACAAAAGTATCCAAGGTGAATATCCATTTTGATTCTAATTGACTTAGTGTCCTCACCTTATGCCCCCCCCCCGCCAGTGTCTAGTATATGGCTCAATGCCCCAAAATTTGAGCTGTGAGGGGTCTTTATTGTGATATAATAAAAAATGTTTAGATACATTGTGTTTGTCGAAACCTTTTATTATATTTTGGACGTGCTCTTTGATACGGATCCTGAGAAGTCTTTTTGTGCGCCCTATATATTGCAGGCCGCAACTACACTCCAGGGCATACACCGCCCCTTCGGTGTTGCAGCATATAAAGTCTTTAACTTCATAGGTATCTCCCGTGCTGGTGGATGTGAAGTTAATTTTCTTCTCATTTGGTCTCTTTGTTTTCTTGCATGCAAAACATCGTTTGCAAGGATAGAAGCCTTTCATTGTGAAGAAGGAGAATGGTTTGTTGGGTGGATCTGGCACGTTCTTTACTAATTTATCCCGTATGGTTGGTGCCCTTTTGTAAATGAATCTGGGATTTCTTGGTAGTGAATCTTGTAGCTGTTTGTCTGCCAATAGTAAATGCCAATGCCTTTTAATAATTCTTTCAATCTTCTTGTGTTGTACGTTATAGTCAAGGATGATAGATGTCAATGGTTTTGTGGATGGTGGTTTATTTTTATCTCTGATCAGTTCATCCCGGTTCATCTCTGTCAGTTCGACTATCTTCTCTTCTATAAATATATTACTATATCCTTTCTCGACAAATCTTTGACCCATAGCTTCGGCTTGTTCTTTGAACATGTCTAGGTTGGTGCAGTTTCTCCTTAGACGTACAAGTTGACCCTTGGGAACATTAAAGAGCCAATTCTTATGGTGACAGCTTTCTATCGGTAAATAGCTGTTCCTGTCAACGTTTTTAAAATGAGCCTGTGTTTTAAAACCAGAAATGTCCTGTGTGATATCGAGATCTAAAAATGTGACACTTGTTTCGCTGATCTCCCATGTCAGCTTGATATTTCTGTCATTTACATTCAGGGTTTCTAAAAATGATATAAGTAGATGAGGCTCTCCATTCCAAAGGATAAAAATATCATCAATATATCGTTTATATATGGTGAGTTCGGCTGGTTTATTTTTAAAAACGGTTTCTTTTTCCCACTGGGCCATAAAAATACCGGCCACACTAGGGGCAAACTTGGCCCCCATAGCTACGCCGGTTCGCTGATGGTAATAATTTTTGTTATGCCAGAAATAGTTATTTTTGAGGCAAAAGTCGAGACATTTGATGATGAACTTTCTTTGCATGCAAGGCAGTTTGGTATATGTCCTAAGTCCCCACTTAGCAGCTTCGCATGCTTGATGGTAGAGGATAATTGTATATAAGGAAGATACGTCCGCAGTGACCATAATCCATGTTCCTTCTTCTTTGGGAGTGTTCATTAATATTTGTATCATCTGTTTGGTATCTCTTAGGTATGCCTTTGTGTCTTGAACTACGGGTTGCAGGTAGTGGTCTATATATTGGCCCATCCTGGCCGTGAGCGAATCTATCCCATTGACTATTGGTCTTGGCGGTGGATTTGTTTTGTCTTTATGTATCTTGGGAATTGTGTAAATGATAGGTGTACGCCAAGAATCGGGTACTAAATATCTGGCTTCTTTTTTAGACCCAGATGGACCACCTGTTCTAAAGCTTTTCTGCATTTAAAGGCTGGGGTGCTGAGCAATTTATTGTATGTGTTGGTATCTTCTAACATTTCCTTCATGCTATTGTTGTATTGTTCTTTTGAAAGGATGACGATTGCTCCCCCTTTGTCAGCTGGTCTTATGACAAGGTCCTTCCTTTTTGTCAGTTTCTTAATACCACTCTTTATGTACTTCGGTTCCTCCTTCTTCTTTATTTTCAAGTCCTTAATTTCTTCCAGCACTACTCATTTAAAAACATCAATGTATTTATTATTTTTAACTGGTGGGTTAAAAATGTATTTGTTTCTCAGCATACTGTGTGATATTCCGTCTTCTCTCATTCCTGGTTTATTATATGTGATGGGGTTCCCAGCTATATATTTATTGATGTTTAATTTTCTTACGAATTTCTGTATGCCAATATAGGTCTGGAATTTATCTAAATTCTTTGTTGGTGCATATTTTAGACCTTTGTCCAATACACCTATTTCATCATGAGTGAGAGTTTCGCCGCTTAGATTGAAAATTCCCTCTCCCTTTCTTCTCGTTTTCTTTTTGAGTCTCTTCCCGGATCTACATCCTCTCTTCTTTCTTGATTTCTCGATCCTCTCTGTCCGTCCGGTGGGTAATTCTCCCTGTCCCTGTCTAAAAAAGACCTCTCGTAGTCTGGGCCATTATGTTGGCTCGTCTGTGGTCTTACGTATCTCTCTTCTTCATTATAATTTGCCAGTGGGGCATAGTAATTGTTGGTTTTGATCGGGCTTTGTTCGTTCTGTCGATTATTTCTTCCATATCCATAGTCTCTCGGTGGGCTTCTCCCTCTTGGTTCATTCTGTTCATATGGGGGAGCTCTATAATCTCTATTATAATGGGGTGGTTGTCTTGGGTCTCGATGATCTTGTGGGGGGCCCCTATATTCCCTTTGGTCATATGGGGGTCTGTACCAGTTGTTCCCATTGTGTGGTTTTTTGTTCTTCCAAAAGTAGGGTTTCTTCCACCCTTTGTATGGTGTTTTATCATTGTGTGGTGGTCTCCTATCTGGTTGCCTTGGTGTATGGTATTGTTGATTGCCCTGCCTCTCGTTATATGGTTGTTGTCTTGGTGTCCGTATTCCATTGTGGTCGTTTGGTCTACTATTTTGGACATTCAGTCTCTGCTGTTCATTAATATGTTGTGAATGGACCCTGTGAGGGGGTTAGCTCGGTAGCGGGTGTGTTTGACCCCCTGGATAGGCTCCCCACACAAAAACAGGCCCAGCAGACGGAGGTTGTGGTTTTCAAGATCAAAAGGTGCGGTTTATTTCTCTATTTACAGTGACAAAAACACAGCAAAGCAAAAAGAAACATAAACAAAATAAATCCTGGTCAGCTTGACCTCTGACTAAACATGCAGGTTTCCCTAACTAACAACTGGGATCAGCCTGGTGCTGTCCTAGTCCCTAAGCCCCTGGTTTAGTAAATGTCCAAACAAATAGCCACACAGGCTTTGTCTCACCGCACAGGGGTTCACTCTCCCTAGACAGTCCACACAGGTCTGGGTCCAGGCATGAGCAAACACCTAATGAAGCTGGGAGTTTTTATAGAGGCCTTAAACGAGCTGACAAGCTTCAGCTGGTCTCATCAGCTCCCTGCCTGCACGACGCCCAGCACTCTCCCTAGAGGTATGAATCATCCATGAGCCCACTAGCCTCAGCTGGGCTTCATCAACTCTCTCCCTAGTTGTATAAGTCGGCATAAAGCCTGAATCTGGGAGAAATATACCTACCCCCCTGGATGCAACCAGGTGACTTTACCTTCCTGCTGTCACATACCCCCCCTCTTGTTTTAACCTTGGGGTTGGAACACCAGCAATCAGGCATTCATGTACTCGAGACAAAGCATCCACATTCCCCATTTGAACGCCAGGGCGATGCTTTACTGTGAAGTTGAATTCCTGTAGGGCCAGGAACCACCTATTTACTCTTCTATTTGTCTCCTTGTTTTGAGCCATCCACTTTAACGGAGCGTGATCCGTAACCATGTCAAAGTGCCTACCTAGCAGATAGTACCGAAGGGAATCTAGAGCCCACTTCACCGCTAAACACTCCTTTTCAACCGTGGCGTAATTTACCTCATGGGACTTCAACTTCCTGCTGAGGTAAATGACTGGGTGCTCTTCCCCGTTCCAGACCTGGGACAATACTGCTCCTAACCCCACATCTGACGCATCACTTTGTACGACAAAGTCTTTAGAGAAGTCGGGTGAGTACAACACTGGCTGGCTGCATAAGGCTTGTTTCAAGAATTGGAATGCTGCCTCAGCCTCGGGGGTCCATTTAATCATGACCGACCCTTTCCCTTTCATCAGGTTGGTTAGGGGCACAGCCTTAGAAGCAAAGTGGGGAATGAAGCGCCGATAATAACCCGCGATTCCCAGAAAGGCTCGTACCTGCTTCTTGCTGTTGGGACGTGGCCAACTCTGGATGGCCTCGACTTTGTTGAGTTGGGGTTTTATTACTCCCCTGCCAATGGTGTACCCAAGATATTTGGCCTCCTCCTGCCCAATGGTACACTTCTTGGGGTTAGCCGTAAACCCCGCTTCCCGGATAGAGTCTAGGACTGCTTGCACTTTTGGCAGATGTGAGGCCCAATCTGTGCTATGGACAATTACGTCATCCAGGTAAGCCGCAGCATACTTCCGATGGGGCCTCAGTATCTGGTCCATTTTCCGCTGGAATGTGGCCGGCGCATTCTGTAACCCGAACGGCATTCTCTTATATTGGAACGCCCCGTCTGGGGTTACAAATGCGGTTTTCTCTTTGGCCGACTTGGCCAGGGGAATTTGCCAATACCCTTTTGTGAGGTCAAGAGTCGTCATGTATCGGGCTGTTCCCAGCCGGTCGATCAACTCATCTATACGTGGCATGGGGTAGGTGTCAAATTTTGTAACTTTGTTCAACTGACGAAAATCGTTACAAAATCGCCAGCTCCCATCCGGTTTAGGCACCAACACAATGGGACTAGACCAATCACTTTGGGACTCCTCTATCACCCCTAAGTTCAGCATTTTCTGTACTTCCTCCCGTATTGCCTCCCGTCGGGCCTCTGGGATCCGATAGGGTTTTAACTTCACCCTTTCACCGGGCGGGGTAATAATATCATGCTCTACCCCAGATGTTTGTCCCGGCAGCTCAGAGAACACCTCCTTGTTGCGAAGCACAAACTCCTTAACCTCCTGTTGTTGGGGTTGTGACAAGGTGGCTGCTATTCCAACCTCCGGAATCACGCAACCAGTTTGAGCTGGTGACCAAGTTTCTGCGACTAGGGACTCTCTATCCCTCCAGGCTTTCAACAGATTAACGTGATAGATCTGTTCGGGCTTTCGCCTTCCTGGTTGTCTGACCTTGTAATTCACTTCGCTCACTTTTTCCATTATCTCGTAGGGGCCTTGCCATTTGGCAAGGAATTTACTTTCAACCGTAGGGACAAGTACCAATATCCTATCCCCTGGGGAAAAGGTACGGGTCTTGGCTCCACGGTTGTACACTCTCTGCTGTGCCAACTGCGCTTGGGCCAAATGTTCCTTCACGATGGGCATTACCTGTGCAATTCGATCTTGCATCAGGGCGACATGCTCAATCACACTCCTGTGGGGAGAACTCTCACTTTCCCAAGTTTCCTTGGCAATATCCAACAGCCCTCTTGGGTGTCTCCCATACAGTAACTCAAAGGGGGAGAATCCCGTAGAGGATTGGGGCACCTCCCTAATAGCAAACATCAAATAAGGAAGTAGACAGTCCCAATCCTTTCCATCTCTATCCACCACTTTCTTCAACATTTGTTTTAGGGTTTTGTTGAATCTTTCAACCAGCCCATCGGTTTGGGGGTGATACACAGACGTACGCAATTGCGTCACTTTGAACAATTTACACAGCTCTTTCATAACCCGGGACATAAAGGGTGTACCTTGGTCCATAAGCAGTTCTTTACAAATACCCACCCGGCTAAAAACAAGAGATAGCTCTTTGGCTATGGTTTTGGCCGAGGTATTTCGGAGAGGGATCGCTTCTGGATAACGGGTGGCATAGTCCATTATAACTAATATGTACTGGTGCCCCCTAGCGGACTTGATTATAGGACCTACCAAATCCATTGCGATCCTCTCAAACGGGACCTCAATGATGGGTAGAGGGACCAGCGGGCTACGGAAATGTGGCATCGGGGCCGACCTCTGACACACAGGGCAGGAGGAACAATAATTTTCTATGTCCTTCATCACCCCAGGCCAATAGAATCTCTGTAATACCCTCTCTCGGGTTTTCTCTGTCCCCAGATGACCTCCAAGAATGTGCCCATGGGCCAACTCCAACACCAACTTCCTGTAAGGGTTGGGCACCACAAGCTGCTCAACGGTTTCTTCTGCCCTTTTTGCCACCCGATACAGTAGGTCCTTCTCTACGCTGAAGTATGGGTAAGTGCAGGTATTATCTGGGTTCACTAACTCGCCATCTATTTCCACTACGTTTTCCCGTGCCTTTATTAGGGCGGGGTCTTTTAACTGTTCTGTGGCAAAATTTTCCCTGTGAACCTCAAGATCAGAAAACTCCACAGACGGTAGGTTTTCGTCTGAGGAGGTGGGCTCCTCTCCAGTTTCTTGAGTCTCGCCTGCCAATACTGACAAGGGAAATTCTGGAGAGTCCTCACCACTCTCAGAGGAGTTCTGGCTATCACCTTCCTGGTACATAGGGGCACCAGTGGGGGGCTCAGGATCATCCCACAGTTCCCAGAACTTCGGAAAATCCCTTCCCACAATGGCATCATGCGGTAATTGAGATACTAACCCCACTGGATGAGAGAGGGTACCTTTGGGGGTCTTGAAACACACTGTAGTCACTGGATACTCTCGGGTGTCCCCATGCACACAAATAACAGCTACCTTGCTATTCCCAGAGACCTCTGTTTTAACTAATTCAGCCTTTATCAGGGTCACAAGGCTACCTGAATCCAGTAATACCACAACATTTCTACCATTAATACACATTTTGCATAAATGTTTCTCAGTTCCCCGAATGGCAGTGCATGCGACTGTCGCACACAGCGACTGACGTCTGTCCGTCAGAAAGTCACATTGCATGGGTTCCTCCACAACCGGGCAATTTGCTGCAATATGTCCCGCTTGCCGGCAGCGGTAGCAAACAATCTTTTGGCTGCCTCTTGAGCCCCCGACTTCCCAGGCTGTTCTCGCCAAACCCTGGGCAGAGCTCCCACCCTCTCACTCTCTCCACCCTCACCCCTTGGAATCATCTTATCCGCCCCTGGGGATGGTCTGGTCTTAGGGTGGAAAGTCCGAGAGTCTCTGGAAGAGGCCGTCAGGTTCTCTGCAGCCAAGTATCTCTCTACACGATCCACAAGTTTACCGGCCGTTTCTGGGTCTCCATGGCTTACCCACTTTTGAATGGCGGTAGGAAGAGCTCTCAAGAAACGATCCATCACAACACGTTCCACAATCTCCGGTGCGGACAAAGTCTCTGGCTGTAGCCACTTCCTGCTCAGGTGAATGAGATCATACATTTGAGACCTGGGGGGTTTTCCAAGCTGGAAAGTTCAGTTATGCACACGCTGAGCCCGGACAGCCAGGGTGACACCCAGCCTTGCCAATATTTCAGCTTTTAGCATCACATAGTCTTTTGCTTGGTCAGGCTCTAGGTCATAGTAAGCTTTCTGTGATTCACCAGTTAACAGAGGAGCCACCAGTCCAGCCCACTGCTCCTCAGGCCACTTTTCTCTTTCAGCAGTCCTTTCAAATGTGGTCAAAAATACCTCTGGATCATCCTCTCCAGTCATTTTTGTCAATAAACGACTCACCCCAAAGGACGCGGTATTAGTGGGACGGCTTTCCTCACTGGTCTGCGGACGTTGCTGCATTACTGCTTCCATCTGTTGTTGTAGTCTCTGCTCTTGCTTCTGCAACAGGTCTATGAAGCGGGCCTCAGATTGCTGCTGGGCTTGTTGCTGGGCTGCGAAGCTCTGTTGTTGAGCTGCAAGGCTCTTTTGCAAACCTGCATTTGTCTGCTGTTGATTGGCATTTGCTAGAGCCAGCTGTTTCAGTATCTCCTCCATGCTGGCTTAAAAAAAACTGCCACTGGTTCTCCACCAACTGTGAGGGGGTTAGCTCGGTAGCGGGTGTGTGTGACCCCCTGGATGGGCTCCCCACACAAAAACAGGCCCAGCAGACGGAGGTTGTGGTTTTCAAGATCAAAAGGTGCGGTTTATTTCTCTATTTACAGTGACAAAAACACAGCAAAGCAAAAAGAAACATAAACAAAATAAATCCTGGTCAGCTTGACCTCTGACTAAACATGCAGGTTTCCCTAACTAACAACTGGGATCAGCCTGGTGCTGTCCTAGTCCCTAAGCCCCTGGTTTAGTAAATGTCCAAACAAATAGCCACACAGGCTTTGTCTCACCGCACAGGGGTTCACTCTCCCTAGACAGTCCACACAGGTCTGGGTCCAGGCATGAGCAAACACCTAATGAAGCTGGGAGTTTTTATAGAGGCCTTAAACGAGCTGACAAGCTTCAGCTGGTCTCATCAACTCCCTGCCTGCACGACGCCCAGCACTCTCCCTAGAGGTATGAATCATCCATGAGCCCACTAGCCTCAGCTGGGCTTCATCAACTCTCTCCCTAGTTGTATAAGTCGGCATAAAGCCTGAATCTGGGAGAAATATACCTACCCCCCTGGATGCAACCAGGTGACTTTACCTTCCTGCTGTCACAACCCTTACAATTTTTTCCGGTGTGGAGTATGTGGAAATTGGGTCCATTCGGCCGATTTGTTTTTGCCACTTAAACACCTCATCCGATTTGAAATCATTTATGTCTCTGATATATTTCTTGCTTTTTCTCTGCTGTACCTCTCTATCCTTTTTTGTAAGATCTTTATTTAACTGTGTAGTGAGTGTTTTGTATTCGGTTGTATCCTTGTGTACTTCCAATTCTTCTTTTATTTCTGCGATGTTTTGTTCGATCTTCTTGGTCTTCCTATGTTTCCGTGCTAATAGAAATCTTATTAGCTCTAACCCTCGTTCGTTAAAAAACTTGAACCATTCATCGTTAGACTCTTGGTCAAGCAGTCCATCATTTGGAGGGATATCCCATCTTAGCCTTCTTGGGACAATACTTTCTTTTAGATAGGTTTCAAAAGTATTGACGTCCCACCATAGACTTATCTTTTTCTCCATATTGTGTCCTAGGCGTCTCATTAAACTTTCTAAATCTAAAGTTTTTTTCTGAGTGATGTTAGTGGTACTGAAAATTTCCTCTAAATTTACTTGTCTTGTCTCCAAAAAGGAGAAGACATCCATGGTTGCTGCAGGAATGGGTGGGATGTAAGTATGTGAAATCTATGGAGTGGGTATTCCTGCCCTACCAATCTGGAGGAGTGTAGGGGTGAATGAAACTATCGCAAGCACCTAGCAGGTTAATCCTAACCTGATAAAGTAAAAGATCTAGATGGAGGGGGGTGGTGCTGCGCTGTTTCTAATATTACATATAATTATAATGATAAAATAATAGTGCACAATGGCTAATAAATATCAATAAATAAACAGGTTGTGGAATATGAATAATAAATACAACTGATCAATTATAGTGATGTATAAATACTAGAACCATAAAATCAGTAGTAAAAATATAAATATATATAAACTGTAAAAGTAAATAAATATATATAAATCAACCTGTGAATAAATACCAAGGTGAACGTTGCTGTGCAAATATGCTGTGACAATGTGTAAATGAAAAAGACGCCTGCAAATTGCAGTATAATAATAAGTGCACAAATGTGACTGCTAATAGGCAAAGTGCAGTACAGTGCTAAAGTGAAGCAGTAAAATAAAGAAAGGTAAAAATTGTCCAATAAGCAAAGGAACACAAATTGAACTCCAAAAGTTCATAGAAGAAGAACAATGGTAAGTGGTGCCCGTGCTGATCAATTTCTTATAGGTGACAATCCTGCAACTTCATATATGTAAGTGGTGCTGTGGTGATGGGGTGTGTGGATCTTCACTTCCGGTGTCACACACTAAGGTAATGGGTGGCCTCTTACCTTGCGGTAATGAGGTAACCGCTTTTGTATAATGGGGGTCAGTAAATCCTTTATCGCGATCCTGGCGTCCAATAGGTAAACCTTTGTAACAGAATGCTGCTGTTCCTCACATATGGAATAACCTATACTGGATTTTTAGGGGTTGCATACATCTCCCAATGATGGCAGGGTTAGAAAGAGAAAATGGGGTCTCGATCGTGAAGTACGTTTAAAAAGGTGTGTATTTTATTGTTGCATAGGTAATACATATGTTGCTTACATGAACTCACATAAAACAATTTTAAGAAAAAAACTTATCCTAGACGAGCGGCGAGCTCGTGTGCCTCCGTCTGTCTGACTGCCTCTCCGTCCCTACGCGTGGCGTCACGGTCACGTGACTTCATCAGGGGATGATGGGAAGGCAATGCAATGGTCTTTAAATACTGTTTGTATTGAAATTGGTGCGGCGGCCATTTTCTCGGAGCCCAATGTTAATCTCCATTGGCGGCCATTTTCTTAAAGATCCTGTCTTAGTTATGGTGGCGGCCATCTTTTTGGTGGTTAAAAACAATAATAAGGAAGTAACGACTACAATACTTGCGCCGCCATTTTCCTTGTGATTTATTTGAAGATAGGTTTGCGGCCATGTTTATGAAGTCCTTGCAATGGTATATTACGATATCAGGTATCCCATACATAACACAGCAAGGACGTGACTGCATATATAATGAAAAGCTGTTTCAGAGTTGGGGGGGCATCTCATTCCAATTGTGTATAATCACAAATGGAAATATAATTAAAAATGATTGTAAATATATAAAACAATTGGTAAACCAGTATTAAATATATAAAATAGAAATAAAATAATAATCTATTTAAAATACACAAGTCAGTGTATTAAAAAATATTAAAAAATATATATATACATTTATGAATAATTTTAAATACATGGATCTCCCGAGTAGATGTGGGGTAGGTACTGAATGCCAATCCCCTAGGGTATACCAAAAAATTAATTATTTTGTTTATTTTTTGTTTAGGTCTGGTGGACATCAGGCAGACGTTTGCGTTATAGGCTATGCAGGATGTGTTTATTCCTACCAGATACTATAAAAAAGATAAATATATTGGTAGAGATAGAGGTCTATAGGGTAGGTTAAAAATAAAACTATATATATATAAACATACATCCTAAAATATATATAAACATATAAATAGAAGACAGTGTGAAGGGAAATTCTTATCCTGGTGTGTATGATGGAAAATTTTAAAAGGAGCGACATATGCCCTACTGTATAGATACATATATACCAGAATGTACTAAAAATCACTGAGAAAACAATTGAGGTCGAACTCAACATTGAGTCCTCTTGGCACAAAAGTATCCAAGGTGAATATCCATTTTGATTCTAACTGACTTAGTGTCCTCACCTTATGCTCCCCCCCGCCAGTGTCTAGTATATGGCTCAATGCCCCAAAATTTGAGCTGTGAGGGGTCTTTATTGTGATATAATAAAAAATGTTTAGATACATTGTGTTTGTCGAAACCTTTTATTATATTTTGGACGTGCTCTTTGATACGGATCCTGAGAAGTCTTTTTGTGCGCCCTATATATTGCAGGCCGCAACTACACTCCAGGGCATACACCGCCCCTTCGGTGTTGCAGCATATAAAGTCTTTAACTTCATAGGTATCTCCCGTGCTGGTGGATGTGAAGTTAATTTTCTTCTCATTTGGTCTCTTTGTTTTCTTGCATGCAAAACATCGTTTGCAAGGATAGAAGCCTTTCATTGTGAAGAAGGAGAATGGTTTGTTGGGTGGATCTGGCACGTTCTTTACTAATTTATCCCGTATGGTTGGTGCCCTTTTGTAAATGAATCTGGGATTTCTTGGTAGTGAATCTTGTAGCTGTTTGTCTGCCAATAGTAAATGCCAATGCCTTTTAATAATTCTTTCAATCTTCTTGTGTTGTACGTTATAGTCAAGGATGATAGATGTCAATGGTTTTGTGGATGGTGGTTTATTTTTATCTCTGATCAGTTCATCCCGGTTCATCTCTGTCACTTCGACTATCTTCTCTTCTATAAATATATTACTATATCCTTTCTCGACAAATCTTTGACCCATAGCTTCGGCTTGTTCTTTGAACATGTCTAGGTTGGTGCAGTTTCTCCTTAGACGTACAAGTTGACCCTTGGGAACATTAAAGAGCCAATTCTTATGGTGACAGCTTTCTATCGGTAAATAGCTGTTCCTGTCAACGTTTTTAAAATGAGTCTGTGTTTTAAAACCAGAAATGTCCTGTGTGATATCGAGATCTAAAAATGTGACACTTGTTTCGCTGATCTCCCATGTAAGCTTGATATTTCTGTCATTTACATTCAGGGTTTCTAAAAATGATATAAGTAGATTAGGCTCTCCATTCCAAAGGATAAAAATATCATCAATATATCGTTTATATATGGTGAGTTCGGCTGGTTTATTTTTAAAAACGGTTTATTTTTCCCACTGGGCCATAAAAATACCTGCCACACTAGGGGAAAACTTGGCCCCCATAGCTACGCCGGTTCTCTGATGGTTATAATTTTTGTTATGCCAGAAATAGTTATTTTTGAGGCAAAAGTCGAGACATTTGATGATGAACTTTCTTTGCATGCAAGGCAGTTTGGTATATGTCCTAAGTCCCCACTTAGCAGCTTTGCATGCTTGATGGTGGAGGATAATTGTATATAAGGAAGATACGTCCGCAGTGACCATAATCCATGGTCCTTATTCTTTGGGAGTGTTCATTAATATTTGTATCATCTGTTTGGTATCTCTTAGGTATGCCTTTGTGTCTTGAACTACGGGTTGCAGGTAGTGGTCTATTCATTGGCCCATCCTGGCCGTGAGCGAATCTATCCCATTGACTATTGGTCTTGGCGGTGGATTTGTTTTGTCTTTATGTATCTTGGGAATTGTGTAAATGATAGGTGTACGCCAAGAATCGGGTACTAAATATCTGGCTTCTTTTTTATTCAAGATGTTCTTTTTTAGACCCAGATGGACCACCTGTTCTAAAGCTTTTCTGCATTTAAAGGCTGGGGTGCTGAGCAATTTATTGTATGTGTTGGTATCTTCTAACATTTCCTTCATGCTATTGTTGTATTGTTCTTTTGAAAGGATGACGATTGCTCCCCCTTTGTCAGCTGGTCTTATGACAAGGTCCTTCCTTTTTGTCAGTTTCTTAATACCACTCTTTTTAAACGTACTTCACGATCGAGACCCCATTTTCTCTTTCTAACCCTGCCATCATTGGGAGATGTAAGCAACCCCTAAAGATCCAGTATAGGTTATTCCATATGTGAGGAACAGCAGCATTCTGTTACAAAGGTTTACCTATTGGACGCCAGGATCGCGATAAAGGATTTACTGACCCCCATTATACAAAAGCGGTTACCTCATTACCGCAAGGTAAGAGGCCACCCATTACCTTAGTGTGTGACACCGGAAGTGAAGATCCACACACCCCATCACCACAGCACCACTTACATATATGAAGTTGCAGGATTGTCACCTATAAGAAATTGATCAGCACGGGCACCACTTACCATTGTTCTTCTTCTATGAACTTTTGGAGTTCAATTTGTGTTCCTTTGCTTATTGGACAATTTTTACCTTTCTTTATTTTACTGCTTCACTTTAGCACTGTACTGCACTTTGCCTATTAGCAGTCACATTTGTGCACTTATTATTATACTGCAATTTGCAGGCGTCTTTTTCATTTACACATTGTCACAGCATATTTGCACAGCAACGTTCACCTTGGTATTTATTCACAGGTTGATTTATATATATTTATTTACTTTTACAGTTTATATATATTTATATTTTTACTACTGATTTTATGGTTCTAGTATTTATACATCACTATAATTGATCAGTTGTATTTATTATTCATATTCCACAACCTGTTTATTTATTGATATTTATTAGCCATTGTGCACTATTATTTTTTCATTATAATTATATGTAATATTAGAAACAGCGCAGCACCACCCCCCTCCATCTAGATCTTTTACTTTATCAGGTTAGGATTAACCTGCTAGGTGCTTGCGATAGTTTCATTCACCCCTACACTCCTCCAGATTGGTAGCGCAGGAATACCCACTCCATAGATTTCACGTACTTACATCCCACCCATTCCTGCAGCAACCATGGATGTCTTCTCCTTTTTGGAGACAAGACAAGTAAATTTAGAGGAAATTTTCAGTACCACTAACATCACTCAGAAAAAAACTTTAGATTTAGAAAGTTTAATGAGACGCCTAGGACACAATATGGAGAAAAAGATAAGTCTATGGTGGGACGTCAATACTTTTGAAACCTATCTAAAAGAAAGTATTGTCCCAAGAAGGCTAAGATGGGATATCCCTCCAAATGATGGACTGCTTGACCAAGAGTCTAACGATGAATGGTTCAAGTTTTTTAACGAACGAGGGTTAGAGCTAATAAGATTTCTATTAGCACGGAAACATAGGAAGACCAAGAAGATCGAACAAAACATCGCAGAAATAAAAGAAGAATTGGAAGTACACAAGGATACAACCGAATACAAAACACTCACTACACAGTTAAATAAAGATCTTACAAAAAAGGATAGAGAGGTACAGCAGAGAAAAAGCAAGAAATATATCAGAGACATAAATGATTTCAAATCGGATGAGGTGTTTAAGTGGCAAAAACAAATCGGCCGAATGGACCCAATTTCCACATACTCCACACCGGAAAAAATTGTAAGGGTCCATTCACAACATATTAATGAACAGCAGAGACCGAATGTCCAAAATAGTAGACCAAACGACCACAATGGAATACGGACACCAAGACAACAACCATATAACAAGAGGCAGGGCAATCAACAATACCATACACCAAGGCAACCAGATAGGAGACCACCACACAATGATAAAACACCATACAAAGGGTGGAAGAAACCCTACTTTTGGAAGAACAAAAAACCACACAATGGGAACAACTGGTACAGACCCCCATATGACCAAAGGGAATATAGGGGCCCCCCACAAGATCATCGAGACCCAAGACAACCACCCCATTATAATGGAGATTATAGAGCTCCCCCATATGAACAGAATGAACCAAGAGGGAGAAGCCCACCGAGAGACTATGGATATGGAAGAAATAATCGACAGAACGAACAAAGCCCGATCAGAACCAACAATTACTATGCCCCAATGGCAAATTATAATGAAGGAGAGAGATACGTAAGACCACAGACGAGCCAACATAATGGCCCAGACTACGAGAGGTCTTTTTTAGACAGGGACAGGGAGAATTACCCACCGGACGGACAGAGAGGATCGAGAAATCAAGAAAGAAGAGAGGATGTAGATCCGGGAAGAGACTCAAAAAGAAAACGAGAAGAAAGGGAGAGGGAATTTTCAATCTAAGCGGCGAAACTCTCACTCATGAAGAAATAGGTGTATTGGACAAAGGTCTAAAATATGCACCAACAAAGAATTTAGATAAATTCCAGACCTATATTGGCATACAGAAATTCGTAAGAAAATTAAACATCAATAAATATATAGCTGGGAACCCCATCACATATAATAAACCAGGAATGAGAGAAGACGGAATATCACACAGTATGCTGAGAAACAAATCAGTTTTTAACCCACCAGTTAAAAATAACAAATACATTGATGTTTTTAAAAGAGTAGTGCTGGAAGAAATTAAGGACTTGAAAATAAAGAAGAAGGAGGAACCGAAGTACATAAAGAGTGGTATTAAGAAACTGACAAAAAGGAAGGACCTTGTCATAAGACCAGCTGACAAAGGGGGAGCAATCGTCATCCTTTCAAAAGAACAATACAACAATAGCATGAAGGAAATGTTAGAAGATACCAACACATACAATAAATTGCTCAGCACCCCAGCCTTTAAATGCAGAAAAGCTTTAGAACAGGTGGTCCATCTGGGTCTAAAAAAGAAGCCAGATATTTAGTACCCGATTCTTGGCGTACACCTATCATTTACACAATTCCCAAGATACATAAAGACAAAACAAATCCACCGCCAAGACCAATAGTCAATGGGATAGATTCGCTCACGGCCAGGATGGGCCAATATATAGACCACTACCTGCAACCCGTAGTTCAAGACACAAAGGCATACCTAAGAGATACCAAACAGATGATACAAATATTAATGAACACTCCCAAAGAAGAAGGACCATGGATTATGGTCACTGCGGACGTATCTTCCTTATATACAATTATCCTCCACCATCAAGCATGCGAAGCTGCTAAGTGGGGACTTAGGACATATACCAAACTGCCTTGCATGCAAAGAAAGTTCATCATCAAATGTCTCGACTTTTGCCTCAAAAATAACTATTTCTGGCATAACAAAAATTATTACCATTAGCGAACCGGCGTAGCTATGGGGGCCAAGTTTGCCCCTAGTGTGGCCGGTATTTTTATGGCCCAGTGGGAAAAAGAAACCGTTTTTAAAAATAAACCAGCCGAACTCACCATATATAAACGATATATTGATGATATTTTTATCCTTTGGAATGGAGAGCCTAATCTACTTATATCATTTTTAGAAACCCTGAATGTAAATGACAGAAATATCAAGCTTACATGGGAGATCAGCGAAACAAGTGTCACATTTTTAGATCTCGATATCACACAGGACATTTCTGGTTTTAAAACACAGACTCATTTTAAAAATGTTGACAGGAACAGCTATTTACCGATAGAAAGCTGTCACCATAAGAATTGGCTCTTTAATGTTCCCAAGGGTCAACTTGTACGTCTAAGGAGAAACTGCACCAACCTAGACATGTTCAAAGAACAAGCCGAAGCTATGGGTCAAAGATTTGTCGAGAAAGGATATAGTAATATATTTATAGAAGAGAAGATAGTCGAAGTGACAGAGATGAACCGGGATGAACTGATCAGAGATCAAAATAAACCACCATCCACAAAACCATTGACATCTATCATCCTTGACTATAACGTACAACACAAGAAGATTGAAAGAATTATTAAAAGGCTGTCATGGAGGTCCTGCCAGAAGCAGGCGTCCTGGTCTTCCTGATTCTCGGTTGCGCATGCTCCGCCCTGCAGGTGGCGCCAGAGGGGCTATTTAAACCTGTCAATCGCAGACAGTCCCTGCTGTCTGCTCTACAGCGTTGAGTACCTGAAAACCTGATCTGAAGACTTACCTGTGTTTGACCCGGCCTGCCTGTGACTTCTCCAGTTTTCTGCCTGCATCCGACCCCTGGCTTGTTGTGACCTCTCCTCTGTCTGATCCCTCTGTACCTTGCTGCCAGCCAGTTAACTGACCCGGCTTGTCTGACCAAGCTCACTGTTCCTAGTTCCGGTCCAGTCTGCTAAGCTGATCCAGTTTGCTGAGTTCCTGTGTTCCTGGTTCCAGTCCAGTCTGCTAAGCTGATCCAGTCTGCTGAGTTCCTGTGTTCCTGGTTCCGGTCCAGTCTGCTAAGCTGATCCAGTTTGCTGAGTTCCTGTGTTCCTGGTTCCGGTCCCGTCTGCTGAACGATTCCAGTTTGCTGAGTGTTCCTGATTCCAGTTCGACCTGCTGTGTTCCAGTGTGCCTACCAAGTCTGCATACCTACCTTCACCTTGGTTGATCCTGCCAGGCACTCGTACCCCTCCTACCTCCGCGCCTGCTGTTACCTTACCAGGGGCCGCTGGTGGGAGCCGTAAGGGAGGCCTTCCTCTGCAAGTCCGGGCTCATCACCGCTAGGTACGTGACAGTAGCAGACAGCCATGTCTGAGCCCGAGCAGGGAGCCTCACCTATGGAGGAACTATGTCGGCACCTGGCAGGATTGGCTGAAGCGGTCAAGAACCTCCAGCAAGGCTACACCCATCTGGAAGAACAAGTGCAGGTCCTCTCCAACCCCTCTGGAGCCCAAGGGGGATCCCATACCTCTACCTCCACTGCTGGGGCAGGATCCTCACCCACAGTTGTCATGCTTCCTCCGGAGCCCAGGGTCCCTACACCCGAAAGATTCTCCGGGGATCGAAGCAAGTTTAGGGCTTTTCGTAATTCCTGCGAACTCTACTTCGCTCTGCAGCCTCGCACCTTCTCCTTGGAAGCCACCAAGGTGGGCTTTGTGATGTCCCTGCTTTCCGGAGACCCTCAGAGCTGGGCCCACCGTCTCTTGGAATGGAAAGATATGGCGTTAAACAACCTTACTGCCTTCTTCGACGCCATGGCTCAGCTATATGAAGATTCCCAGCTCTCAGTAACCGCAGAGACCGCCTTGCGCACCCTTCAGCAGGGGCGCAGAGCAGCAGAGGACTACGTAGCGGAATTTAGACGGTGGAGCGCAGATACCAGTTGGAATGACGCCGCCCTCCACCATCAGTTCCGCATAGGTCTGTCCGACCCTCTGAAGGACGAGCTCGCTAGGGTTGGCATACCACCAACCCTGAATTCACTAATTGACTTAACAATCCAGATCGACCGACGTCTCAGGGAACGAAGGGCTGAGAGGTCCACGGGCTTCTCCCGCCCGACCTGGATGCTTCCCCGGGCTCCCAGCCATCTGCACCCAGCACCTGTTGCACCTCCAGCCGCTACATCTGACATACCCGAGCCCATGCAGCTCGGAGTGCTTCGTCCTCCCCTCTCCCAACAGGAACGCCAACGTCGCCAAGTGAACAATCTGTGCCTGTACTGCGGGGAACCCGGACACTTCGTTATAAATTGTCCCCTGAAACTTCGTAAGTGTCTTTCAGTATCTTCTGACACTACCAACCCACAGGCCAAGTCCACATCTCACCTTGCTCTCTCTGTCTCGTTACAGCTCCCAGGAAGGACTCTGCAAGTGCCTGCTATTATTGATTCCGGGGCTTGCAGCTGCTTTATGGACTCAGCCTTTGCCATCAAGCACCAGATCCCTCTTGTCACCAAGACCCATGGACTATGTGTGCATTTGGCTGATGGGTCCATCATTAAGTCTGGACCAGTGGTCCAAGAGACCGCCCCTTTACCGGCTACCATCTCCACCATCTCCGGAACCCACCAAGAATACTTACGCCTGGACATTATCTCTTCCCCATTGTTCCCTGTGATCCTTGGTATACCTTGGCTACAGGTCCACAACCCTACCATCAACAGGGCCACGGGGTTGGTGACCTTTTCTTCTCCTTACTGCCAGCAATCCTGCGGGACACTCAAAACCCCTGGGCCGGCCTCCCTCTTATGTATCAATACGGAGGCTGGAATACGGCAATCCATCCCTGAGGTCTACCATGACTTTCTTGATGTGTTTAGCAAACAAGGGGCAGAGACTCTACCACCTCATCGGGCCTATGATTGCCCCATTGACCTACTTCCCGGAGCGGCAATTCCGTTTGGCAGGATCTTCCCGTTAACAGAGGTAGAACAGGGGGCACTAAAAGACTATATCGATGAAAACCTACAGAAAGGGTTCATTCATCCGTCTACATCTCCAGCCGGTGCAGGCATCTTTTTCGTAGAGAAGAAGGATCATACCCTTCGACCCTGTGTGGACTATCGTGAATTAAATAAAATCACAGTAAAAAAACGCTACCCTCTCCCCTTGGTACCGGAACTATTTCAGAGACTGGGAACAGCCATCATTTTTACCAAACTTGATCTCCGCGGAGCCTACAATCTGGTCCGCATCAAGGAGGGGGATGAGTGGAAGACCGCTTTCCGCACCCGATTCGGACATTTCGAGTACCGGGTAATGCCCTTCGGGTTGTGCAACGCCCCTGCCACTTTCCAGTATTTCATTAACGATGTGCTCCGGGACTTCCTAGATCTCTTTGTCATTGTCTACCTAGACAATATACTAATTTTTTCTTCCTCCCTTGATTCCCACCGCAGGCACGTCAGAAGTGTGTTGGCTCGGCTTCGCCAGCACGGCCTGTATGCGAAGGCCGAGAAGTGTGAATTTGAGCTGGAAAGTATATCGTTCTTGGGACTAATTATCTCCAGCGAGGGCATCAAGATGGACCCTCAAAAGATTGCTGCAATCCTGGACTGGCCAGTCCCGGCGGACAAGAAGGGGATCCAACGTTTCGTTGGATTCGCCAACTTCTACCGCAAATTCATCAGAGGGTTCTCAGCCATCATCGCACCCATCACCCAGCTGACCAAACAAGGGATCCGTTTCCACTGGTCCCCTGAGGCCCAAAAGGCCTTTGAGGCCCTGAAGGGTCTCTTTACCTCTGCCTCTATCTTGAAGCACCCAGATTCCTCATTACCATTCGTCCTGGAGGTAGACGCCTCGGAAATTGCGGTAGGAGCAATACTGTCCCAAAGACAGGGGACCAGAGCCTTGCTCCACCCAGTAGCGTTTTTGTCTCGCAAGTTATCTGCGGCAGAGAGGAACTACGACGTGGGGGATCGGGAATTGCTGGCGATCAAGTCCGCATTAGAGGAGTGGCGTTATCTGTTGGAGGGGGCTGCCCACCCGATTCTGATATTCACCGACCACAAGAACCTGGAGTACCTGAAGGCAGCGAAAAGGCTAAAACCACGACAAGCCAGGTGGGCGCTCTTCTTCTCCCGGTTCTCCTTCCATGTCACTTACCGTCCCGGTTCCAAGAACATTAAGCCCGATGCCGTCTCTCGGATGTTCCATAAGTCTAAGGAAACCTCTCCTCCAGACACCATTCTTGCTCCTGGAAACTTCCTTCTGCTTCAGGAAGACCTACTCTCCCGGATCAAGCAAGCCTCCACTGGGCAGAGACTCCCCTGAACCGGAATTGCAGGCCAAAGATGGGCTGTTTTGGTACCAGAACAGGATCTACGTACCTGAAGAGCTGAGAATAACCGTATTGGAACTCTGCCACGACCATGCCCTTGCCGGACACTTTGGCGTTGCCAAGACCACCGACTTGGTACAGCGTACCTTTTGGTGGCCTCGGCTCCGCGAGAACTGTAGGAAGTTTGTGGAGTCCTGCATAGTTTGTACCCGAAACAAGGGTTACAAATCCAAGGCCTGGGGACTACTGAGACCCCTACCCGTCCCAGACAGACCCTGGAAAATGCTGTCCATCGACTTTATCGTCGAGTTGCCTCCGGCTGAGAGTCACACCACTATCTTCGTGATAGTAGACCGTCTATCCAAGATGGCACATTTCATTCCCATGAAGGGGACTCCCTCAGCTCCCAAAACTGCACAGGTGTTCATCAGAGAGGTCGTCAGACTCCACGGGGTACCAGCCAATATTGTCTCCGACCGAGGGGTACAATTTACCTCCCGGTTTTGGAGAACCCTCTGCAAGGCTCTGGAGATAGAATTGTCACTTTCCTCTGCTTACCATCCCCAGACCAATGGACAGACTGAGAGGACTAACCAGACCCTTGAGCAGTACCTGCGCTGCTTCTCTTCATTCGCTCAGAATGACTGGGTTTCCCTGCTCCCATTGGCCGAGTTTGCCTATAACAACTCTACGCATTCCGCTACCAAGCAGTCCCCATTCTTCGCAAACTACGGTTTCCATCCTACATTCCTGCCCAATTCCCTTCCTGAATGTACGGTGCCCGCAGTCCAGGAAAAGTTGAACTTCTTTTCATCCAACAACCAACTTCTGCAGGAAACCATGACCAAGACTCAGGAACACAACAAAACAATTTTTGACAGGAAGAGACGGGGTGAATTAATGCTGGCACCCGGCGACCAAGTATGGTTATCCACTTTAAACTTGAGGATGGCATGTCCCTCTAAGAAACTGGGCCCCAAATTCTTAGGGCCGTTTCCAGTCAAAAGGAAAATCAATGAAGTGGCTTATGAACTGGAGCTCCCTGACTCCCTCAAGATCCATCCGGTCTTCCATGTATCTCTGCTGAAGCCCTCGGTTCCCAACCCATTTCCAGGCCGAAGTCCGGCTCTCCCTGATCCTGTCATTGTAGACGGGGAGGAGGAATTCGAAGTGGAAGCCATTATGGATTTTAGAAGAAGGAATAACCAGAACCAATTCCTGATTAAGTGGAAGGGCTACGGACCCGAAGAAAACTCTTGGGAGCCTGAGGAGAACATCCATGCTAGAAGCCTGGTGCAGTCCTTCAAGAGATCTCACCCTGAGAAGTTTGCCCGGATGGGCATCCGGAGGCTGCCCCTTGGGGGGGGGCAATGTCATGGAGGTCCTGCCAGAAGCAGGCGTCCTGGTCTTCCTGATTCTCGGTTGCGCATGCTCCGCCCTGCAGGTGGCGCCAGAGGGGCTATTTAAACCTGTCAATCGCAGACAGTCCCTGCTGTCTGCTCTACAGCGTTGAGTACCTGAAAACCTGATCTGAAGACTTACCTGTGTTTGACCCGGCCTGCCTGTGACTTCTCCAGTTTTCTGCCTGCATCCGACCCCTGGCTTGTTGTGACCTCTCCTCTGTCTGATCCCTCTGTACCTTGCTGCCAGCCAGTTAACCGACCCGGCTTGTCTGACCAAGCTCACTGTTCCTAGTTCCGGTCCAGTCTGCTAAGCTGATCCAGTTTGCTGAGTTCCTGTGTTCCTGGTTCCAGTCCAGTCTGCTAAGCTGATCCAGTCTGCTGAGTTCCTGTGTTCCTGGTTCCGGTCCAGTCTGCTAAGCTGATCCAGTTTGCTGAGTTCCTGTGTTCCTGGTTCCGGTCCCGTCTGCTGAACGATTCCAGTTTGCTGAGTGTTCCTGATTCCAGTTCGACCTGCTGTGTTCCAGTGTGCCTACCAAGTCTGCATACCTACCTTCACCTTGGTTGATCCTGCCAGGCACTCGTACCCCTCCTACCTCCGCGCCTGCTGTTACCTTACCAGGGGCCGCTGGTGGGAGCCGTAAGGGAGGCCTTCCTCTGCAAGTCCGGGCTCATCACCGCTAGGTACGTGACAAAGGCATTGGCATTTACTATTGGCAGACAAACAGCTACAAGATTCACTACCAAGAAATCCCAGATTCATTTACAAAAGGGCACCAACCATACGGGATAAATTAGTAAAGAACGTGCCAGATCCACCCAACAAACCATTCTCCTTCTTCACAATGAAAGGCTTCTATCCTTGCAAACGATGTTTTGCATGCAAGAAAACAAAGAGACCAAATGAGAAGAAAATTAACTTCACATCCACCAGCACGGGAGATACCTATGAAGTTAAAGACTTTATATGCTGCAACACCGAAGGGGCGGTGTATGCCCTGGAGTGTAGTTGCGGCCTGCAATATATAGGGCGCACAAAAAGACTTCTCAGGATCCGTATCAAAGAGCACGTCCAAAATATAATAAAAGGTTTCGACAAACACAATGTATCTAAACATTTTTTATTATATCACAATAAAGACCCCTCACAGCTCAAATTTTGGGGCATTGAGCCATATACTAGACACTGGCGGGGGGGGGGGGCATAAGGTGAGGACACTAAGTCAATTAGAATCAAAATGGATATTCACCTTGGATACTTTTGTGCCAAGAGGACTCAATGTTGAGTTCGACCTCAATTGTTTTCTCAGTGATTTTTAGTACATTCTGGTATATATGTATCTATACAGTAGGGCATATGTCGCTCCTTTTAAAATTTTCCATCATACACACCATGATAAGAATTTCCCTTCACACTGTCTTCTATTTATATGTTTTGTGAGGGGGTTAGCTCGGCAGCGGGTGTGTGTGACCCCCGGGATGGGCTCCCCACCCAAAAACAGGCCCAGCAGACGGAGGTTGTGGTTTTCAAAATCAAAAAGGTGCGGTTTATTTTCTATTTACAGTGACAAAAACACAGCAAGGCAAAAAAAAACATAAACAAAATAAATCCTGGTCAACTTGACCTCTGACTAAACATACAGGTTTCCTAACTAACAACTGGGATCAGCCTAGTGCTGTCCTAGTCCCTAAGTCCCTGGTTTTAAATGTCCAAGCAAATATATAGCCACACAGGCTTTCTCTCACCGCACAGGGGTTCACTCTCCCTAGACAGTCCACACAGGTCTGCTTCCAGGCATGAGCTAACATCTAATGAAGCTGGGCTTTCTTATAGAGGCCTAAATGAGCTGACAAGGTTCAGCTGGACTCATCAACTCCCTGTCTGCACGACGCCCAGCCCTCTCCCTAGAGGTATGAGTCATCCATGAGCCCACTAGTCTCAGCTGGGCTTATACAACTCTCCACCTAGCTGTATAAGTCGGCGTAAAGCCTGAATCTGGGCGAAATATATCTACCCCCCTGGATGCAACCAGGTGACTTTACCTTCCTGCTGTCACATACCCCCCCCTCTTGTTTTAACCTCGGGGTTGGAACACCAGCAATCAGGCATTCATGTACTCGAGACAAAGCATCCACATTCCCCATTTGAACGCCAGGGCGATGCTTTACTGTGAAGTTGAATTCCTGGAGGGCCAGGAACCACCTATTCACTCTTCTATTTGTTTCCTTGTTTTGAGCCATCCACTTTAACGGAGCGTGATCCGTAACCATGTCAAAGTGCCTACCTAGCAGGTAGTACCGAAGGGAATCTAGAGCCCACTTCACCGCTAAACACTCCTTTTCAACGGTGGCGTAATTTACCTCATGGGACTTCAACTTCCTGCTGAGGTAAATGACTGGGTGCTCTTCCCCGTTCCAGACCTGGGACAATACTGCTCCTAACCCCACATCTGACGCATCACTTTGTACGACAAAGTCTCTAGAGAAGTCGGGTGAGTACAACACTGGCTGGCTACATAAGGCTTGTTTCAAGAATTGGAATGCTGCCTCAGCCTCGGGGGTCCATTTAATCATGACCGACCCTTTCCCCTTCGTCAGGTTGGTTAGGGGCACAGCCTTAGAAGCAAAGTGGGGAATGAATCGCCGATAATACCCAGCGATTCCCAGAAAGGCTCGTACCTGCTTCTTGCTGTTGGGACGTGGCCAACTCTGGATGGCCTCGACTTTGTTGAGTTGGGGTTTTATTACTCCCCTCCCAATGGTGTACCCAAGATATTTGGCCTCCTCCTGCCCAATGGTACACTTCTTGGGGTTAGCCGTAAACCCTGCTTCCCGAACAGAGTCCAGGACTGCTTGCACTTTTGGCAGATGTGAGGCCCAATCTGTGCTATGGACAATTATGTCATCCAGGTAAGCCGCAGCATACTTCCGATGGGGCCTCAGCATCTGGTCCATTTTCCGCTGGAATGTGGCCGGCGCATTCTGTAACCCGAACGGCATTCTTTTATATTGGAACGCCCCGTCTGGGGTTACAAATGCGGTTTTCTCTTTGGCCGACTTGGCCAGGGGGATTTGCCAATACCCTTTTGTGAGGTCAAGAGTCGTCATGTATCGGGCTGTTCCCAGCCGGTCGATCAACTCATCTATACGTGGCATGGGGTAGGTGTCAAATTTTGTAACTTTGTTCAACTGACGAAAATCGTTACAAAATCGCCAGCTCCCATCCGGTTTAGGCACCAACACAATGGGACTAGACCAATCACTTTGGGACTCCTCTATCACCTCTAAGTTCAGCATTTTCTGTACTTCCTCCCGTATTGCCTCCCGTCGGGCCTCTGGGATCCGATAGGGTTTTAACTTCACCCTTTCACCGGGCGGGGTAATAATGTCATGCTCTACCCCAGATGTTTGTCCCGGCAGCTCAGAGAATACCTCCTTGTTGCGAAGCACAAACTCCTTAACCTCCTGTTGTTGGGGTTGTGACAAGGTGGCTGCGATTCCAACCTCAGGAATCACGCAACCAGTTTGAGCTGGTGACCAAGTGTCTGCGACTAGGGACTCTCTATCCCTCCAGGCTTTCAACAGATTAACGTGATAGATCTGTTCGGGCTTTCGCCTTCCTGGTTGTCTGACCTTGTAATTCACTTCGCTCACTTTTTCCATTATCTCGTAGGGGCCTTGCCATTTGGCAAGGAATTTACTTTCAACCGTAGGGACAAGTACCAATATCCTATCCCCCGGGGAAAAGGTACGGGTCTTGGCTCCACGGTTGTACACTCTCTGCTGTGCCAACTGCGCTTGGGCCAAATGTTCCTTCACGATGGGCATTACCTGTGCAATTCGATCTTGCATCAGGGCGACATGCTCAATCACACTCCTGTGGGGAGAACTCTCACTTTCCCAAGTTTCCTTGGCAATATCCAACAGCCCTCTTGGGTGTCTCCCATACAGTAACTCAAAGGGGGAGAATCCCGTAGAGGATTGGGGCACCTCCCTAATAGCAAACATCAAATAAGGAAGTAGACAGTCCCAATCCCTTCCATCTCTATCCACCACTTTCTTCAACATTTGTTTTAGGGTTTTGTTGAATCTTTCAACCAGCCCATCGGTTTGGGGGTGATACACAGATGTACGCAATTGCGTCACTTTGAACAATTTACACAGCTCTTTCATAACCCGGGACATAAAGGGTGTACCTTGGTCCGTAAGCAGTTCTTTACAAATACCCACCCGGCTAAAAACAAGAGATAGCTCTTTGGCTATGGTTTTGGCCGAGGTATTTCTGAGAGGGATCGCTTCTGGATAACGGGTGGCATAGTCCATTATAACCAATATGTACTGGTGCCCCCTAGCGGACTTGATTATAGGACCTACCAAATCCATTGCGATTCTCTCAAACGGGACCTCAATGATGGGTAGAGGGACCAGCGGGCTACGGAAATGTGGCATCGGGGCCGACCTCTGACACACAGGGCAGGAGGAACAATAATTTTCTATGTCCTTCATCACCCCAGGCCAATAGAATCTCTGTAATACCCTCTCTCGGGTTTTCTCTGTCCCCAGATGACCTCCAAGAATGTGCCCATGGGCCAACTCCAACACCAACTTCCTGTAAGGTTTGGGCACCACAAGCTGCTCAACGGTTTCTTCTGCCCTTTTTGCCACCCGATACAGTAGGTCCTTCTCTACGCTGAAGTATGGGTAAGTGCCGGTATTATCTGGGTTCACTAACTCGCCATCTATTTTCACTACGTTTTCCCGTGCCTTTATTAGGGCGGGGTCTTTCAACTGTTCTGTGGCAAAGTTTTCCCTGTGAACCTCAAGATCAGAAAACTCCACAGACGGTAGGTTTTCGTCTGAGGAGGTGGGCTCCTCTCCAGTTTCTTGAGTCTCCCCTGCCAATACTGACAAGGGAAATTCCGGAGAGTCCTCACCACTCTCAGGGGAGTTCTGGCTATCACATTCCTGGTACATAGGGGCACCAGTGGGGGGCTCAGGATCATCCCACAGTTCCCAGAACTTCGGAAAATCCCTTCCCACAATGGCGTCATGCGGTAACTGAGATACTAAGCCCACTGGATGAGAGAGGGTACCTCTGGGGGTCTCGAAACACACTGTAGTCACTGGATACTCTCGGGTGTCCCCATGCACACAAATAACGGCTACCTTGCTATTCCCAGAGACCTCTGTTTTAACTAACTCAGCCTTTATCAGGGTCACAAGGCTACCTGAATCCAGCAATACCACAACATTTCTACCATTAATACACATTTTGCATAAATGTTTCTCAGTTCCCCGAATGGCAGTGCATGCGACTGTCGCACACAGCGACTGACGTCTGCCCGTCAGAAAGTCACACTGCATGGGTTCCTCCACAACCGGGCAATTTGCTGCAATATGTCCCGCTTGCCGGCAGCGGTAGCAAACGATCCTTCTTGCGGCCTCTTGAGCCGCTGATTTCCCAGGCTGTTCTCGCCAAACTTGGGGTAGAGCTCCCACCCTCTCACTCTCTCCACCCTCACCCCTTGGAATCCTCTTATCCGCCCCTGGGGATGGTCTGGTCTTAGGGTGGAAAGTCCGAGTGTCTCTGGAAGAGGCCGTCAGGTTCTCTGTAGCCAAGTATTTCTCCACACGATCCACAAGACCATCGGCCGTCTCTGGGTCTCCATGGCTTACCCACTTTTGGATGGCAGTAGGAAGAGCTCTCAAAAACCGATCCATTACAACACGTTCCACAATCTTTGGTGCGGACAAAGTCTCTGGCTGTAGCCACTTTCTGCTCAGGTGAATGAGATCATACATTTGAGACCTGGGGGGTTTTCCAAGCTGGAAAGTCCAGTTATGCACACGCTGAGCCCGGACAGCCAGGGTGACACCCAGCCTTGCCAATATTTCAGCTTTTAGCATCACATAGTCTTTTGCTTGGTTAGGCTCTAGGTCATAGTAAGCTTTCTGCGATTCACCAGTTAACAGAGGAGCCACTAGTCCAGCCCACTGCTCCTCAGGCCACTTTTCTCTTTCAGCGGTCCTTTCAAATGTGGTCAAAAATACCTCTGGATCATCCTCTCCAGTCATTTTTGTCAATAAACGACTCACCCCAAAGGACGCGGTATTAGTGGGACGGCTTTCCTCACTGGTCTGCGGACGTTGCTGCATTACTGCTTCCATCTGTTGTTGTAGTCTCTGCTCTTGCTTCTGCAACAGGTCTATGAAGCGGGCCTCAGATTGCTGTTGGGCTTGTTGCTGAGCCTCCAGACTCTGTTGTAAAGTTGCAAGGCTCTGTTGATGAGCTTGCTGCTGGGCTGCAAGGCTCCTTTGCAAACCTGCATTTGTCTGCTGTTGATTGGCATTTGCTAGAGCCAGCTGTTTCAGTATCTCCTCCATGCTGGCTTAAAAAAAAACTGCCACTGGTTCTCCACCAACTGTGAGGGGGTTAGCTCGGCAGCGGGTGTGTGTGACCCCCGGGATGGGCTCCCCACCCAAAAACAGGCCCAGCAGACGGAGGTTGTGGTTTTCAAAATCAAAAAGGTGCGGTTTATTTTCTATTTACAGTGACAAAAACACAGCAAGGCAAAAAAAAACATAAACAAAATAAATCCTGGTCAACTTGACCTCTGACTAAACATACAGGTTTCCTAACTAACAACTGGGATCAGCCTAGTGCTGTCCTAGTCCCTAAGTCCCTGGTTTTAAATGTCCAAGCAAATATATAGCCACACAGGCTTTCTCTCACCGCACAGGGGTTCACTCTCCCTAGACAGTCCACACAGGTCTGCTTCCAGGCATGAGCTAACATCTAATGAAGCTGGGCTTTCTTATAGAGGCCTAAATGAGCTGACAAGGTTCAGCTGGACTCATCAACTCCCTGTCTGCACGACGCCCAGCCCTCTCCCTAGAGGTATGAGTCATCCATGAGCCCACTAGTCTCAGCTGGGCTTATACAACTCTCCACCTAGCTGTATAAGTCGGCGTAAAGCCTGAATCTGGGCGAAATATATCTACCCCCCTGGATGCAACCAGGTGACTTTACCTTCCTGCTGTCACAGTTTATATATATTTTAGGATGTATGTTTATATATATATATATATATATATATATATATAGTTTTATTTTTAACCTACCCTATAGACCTCTATCTCTACCAATATATTTATCTTTTTTATAGTATCTGGTAGGAATAAACACATCCTGCATAGCCTATAACGCAAACGTCTGCCTGATGTCCACCAGACCTAAACAAAAAATAAACAAAATAATAAATTTTTTGGTATACCCTAGGGGATTGGCATTCAGTACCTACCCCACATCTACTCGGGAGATCCATGTATTTAAAATTATTCATAAATGTATATATATATTTTTTAATATTTTTTAATACACTGACTTGTGTATTTTAAATACATTATTATTTTATTTATTTCTATTTTATATATTTAATACTGGTTTACCAATTGTTTTATATATTTACAATCATTTTTAATTATATTTCCATTTGTGATTATACACAATTGGAATGAGATGCCCCCCCAACTCTGAAACAGCTTTTCATTATATATGCGGTCACGTCCTTGCTGTGTTATGTATGGGATACCTGATATCTTAATATACCATTGCAAGGACTTCATAAACATGGCCGCAAACCTATCTTCAAATAAATCACAAGGAAAATGGCGGCGCAAGTATTGTAGTCGTTACTTCCTTATTATTGTTTTTAACCACCAAAAAGATGGCCGCCACCATAACTAAGACAGGATCTTTAAGAAAATGGCCGCCAATGGAGATTAACATTGGGCTCCGAGAAAATGGCCGCCGCACCAATTTCAATACAAACAGTATTTAAAGACCATTGCATTGCCTTCCCATCATCCCCTGATGAAGTCACGTGACCGTGACGCCACGCGTAGGGACGGAGAGGCAGTCAGACAGACGGAGGCACACGAGCTCACCGCTCGAGCTCGCCGCTCGTCTAGGATAAGTTTTTTTCTTAAAATTGTTTTATGTGAGTTCATGTAAGCAACATATGTATTACCTATGCAACAATAAAATACACACCTTTTTAAACGTACTTCACGATCGAGACCCCATTTTCTCTTTCTAACCCTGCCATCATTGGGAGATGTAAGCAACCCCTAAAGATCCAGTATAGGTTATTCCATATGTGAGGAACAGCAGCATTCTGTTACAAAGGTTTACCTATTGGACGCCAGGATCGCGATAAAGGATTTACTGACCCCCATTATACAAAAGCGGTTACCTCATTACCGCAAGGTAAGAGGCCACCCATTACCTTAGTGTGTGACACCGGAAGTGAAGATCCACACACCCCATCACCACAGCACCACTTACATATATGAAGTTGCAGGATTGTCACCTATAAGAAATTGATCAGCACGGGCACCACTTACCATTGTTCTTCTTCTATGAACTTTTGGAGTTCAATTTGTGTTCCTTTGCTTATTGGACAATTTTTACCTTTCTTTATTTTAGCGTTCACTTTAGCACTGTACTGCACTTTGCCTATTAGCAGTCACATTTGTGCACTTATTATTATACTGCAATTTGCAGGCTTCTTTTTCATTTACACATTGTCACAGCATATTTGTACAGCAACGTTCACCTTGGTATTTATTCACAGGTTGATTTATATATATTTATTTACTTTTACAGTTTATATATATTTATATTTTTACTACTGATTTTATGGTTCTAGTATTTATACATCACTATAATTGATCAGTTGTATTTATTATTCATATTCCACAACCTGTTTATTGATATTTATTAGCCATTGTGCACTATTATTTTATCATTATAATCATATGTAATATTAGAAACAGCGCAGCACCACCCCCCTCCATCTAGATCTTTTACTTTATCAGGTTAGGATTAACCTGCTAGGTGCTTGCGATAGTTTCATTCACCCCTACACTCCTCCAGATTGGTAGCGCAGGAATACCCACTCCATAAAATTTAGCAGTAGACCTCCTCTGTAAATCTAACGGGGTAACCTGTAAAGGCTTTTAAAGGCTTTTAAAAATGTATGTAGTTTGTCGCCAATGCGCGTTTGTGCGAAATTTTAAAGCATGTCGTGTTTGGTATCTATGTACTCGGCCTAAGATCATCTTTTTTATTTCATCAAACATTTGGGCAATATAGTGTGTTTTAGTGCATTAAATTAAAAAAAGTGTATTTTTTCCCCAAAAAA
Organism: Rana muscosa; assembly: GCA_029206835.1. Classification (NCBI taxonomy): domain Eukaryota; kingdom Metazoa; phylum Chordata; class Amphibia; order Anura; family Ranidae; genus Rana; species Rana muscosa. Next base: position 45,279,669 of record CM055118.1, read on the forward strand.
TGCGTTTGAAAAATCGCTGCGCAAATACTGTGTAGAAAAAAAAAATGCAACACCCACCATTTTAATCTGTAGGGCTTTTGCTTTAAAAATATATATAATGTTTGGGGGTTCAACATAATTTTCTTGCAAAAAAAAAATGTTTTCATGTAAAGAAAAAGTGTCAAAAAGGGCTTTGTCTTCAAGTGGTTAGAAGAGTGGATGTAAGCTTCCTAATGTTGTGTATAAAATGCCAGAACAGTTCAAAACCCCCCCAAATGACCCCATTTTGGAAAGTAGACACCCCAAGCTATATACTGAGAGGCATGTCGAGTCCATGGAATATTTTATATGTTGACACAAGTTGCGGAAAAAAATACAATTTTTTTATTTTTTTATTTTTTTTGCACAAAGTTGTCACTAAATGATATATTGCTCAAACATGCCATGGGCATATGTGGAATTACACCCCAAAATACATTCTGTTGCTTCTCCTGAGTACGGGGATACCACATGTGTGAGACTTTTTGGGAGCCTAGCCGCGTACGGGACCCCAAAAACCAATCACCGCCTTCAGGCTTTCTAAAGGGTGTAAATTTTTGATTTCACTCCTCACTGCCTATCACAGTTTCGGAGGCCATGGAATGCCCAGATGGCACAAAACCCCCCCAAATGACCCCATTTTGGAAAGTAGACACCCCAAGCTATTTGCTGAGAGGTATTGTGAGTATTTTGCAGATCTCACTTTTTGTCACAAAGTTTTGAAAATTGAAAAAAAAAAGAAAAAAAAAATGTTCTTTCTTCATTTTCAAAAACAAATGAGAGCTGTAAAATACTCACCATGCCTCTCAGCAAACAGCTTGGGGTGTCTACTTTCCAAAATGGGGTCATTTGGGGGGGTTTTGTGCTATTTTGGCATTTTATGGCCTTCGAAACTGTGATAGGTAGTGAGGAGTCAAATCAAAAATTTGTGCCTAGAAATCCTGAAGGCGGTGATTGGTTTTCGGGGGCCCCGTACGCGGCTAGGCTCCTAAAAAGTCCCACACATGTGGTATCCCCGTACTCAGGAGAAGCAGCAAAATTTATTTTGGGGTGCAATTCCACATATAACCATGGTATGTGTGAGCAATATATCATTTACTGACAACTTTTTGTAATTTTTTTTTTTTTTTTTGTCATTATTCAATCACTTGGGACAAAAAAAAAAAATTCAATGGGCTCAACAGGCCTCTCAGCAATTTCCTTGGAGTGTCTACTTTCTAAAATGGGGTCATTTGGGGGGGTTTTGTGCTATTTTGGCATTTTATGGCCTTCAAAACTGTGATAGGTAGTGAGGAGTGAAATCAAAAATTTACACCCTTAGAAATCCTGAAGGCGGTGCTTGGTTTCCGGGGTCCCGTACGTGGCTAGGCTCCTAAAAAGTCCCACACATGTTGTATCCCCGTACTCAGGAGAAGCAGCAGAATGTATTTTGGGGTGCAATTCCACATATAACCATGGCATGTGTGAGCAATATATCATTTAGTGACAACTTTTTGTAATTCTTTTTTTTTTGTCATTATTCAATCACTTGGGACAAAAAAAAAATATTCAATGGGCTCAACATGCCTCTCAACAATTTCCTTGGGGTGTCTACTTTCTAAAATGGGGTCATTTGGGGGGGTTTGTACTGCCCTGCCATTTTAGCACCTCAAGAAATGAGATAGGCAGTCATAAATTTAAAGCTGTGTAAATTCCAGAAAATGTACCCTAGTTTGTAAACGCTATAACTTTTGCGCAAACCGATAAATATACGCTTATTGACATTTTTTTTACTAAAGACATGTGGCTGAATACATTTTGGCCTAAATGTATGACTAAAATTGAGTTTATTCGATTTTTCTTATAACAAAAAGTAGAAAATATCATTTTTTTTCAAAATTTTCGGTCTTTTTCCGTTTATATTGCAAAAAATAAAAATCGCAGAGGCAATTAAATACCATTAAAAGAAAGCTCTATTTGTGGGAAGAAAAGGACGCAAATTTCGTTTGGGTACAACATTGCATGTCCGCACAATTTACAGTTAAAGCAGCGCAGTGCAAAATTCTGAATTCACCTCTGGTCCTTTAGCTACCAAATGGTCCGGGGCTTAAGTGGTTAAACACCTTTTACAGGTTACCTGAATGAGTTACAAAGGAGGTCTAGAAAAATAATTTCACTCTCACTCTAATGTTCATGGCGATAATTCACGTGTGTGGTGCGAATACTGTTTACATATGCGTTTGCGAGTTTCGTCTGCATTCGCTTATGCATAAGCACGGAGGGATGGGGGCACTTTAAAAAGAAAAAAATCTTATTTATTTTACTTTTAAATTTTAAACTGTCCCTTTAATTATTTTTTTGGAATCACTTCTATTGCTGTATTTCATGCAAACATCCCTTGTAATAGAAATAAGGATGACAGGCCCTTTTTATGGAGATATATGGGGTCAAACCCCAGATTTCTTCCTTAACTTTAAAATCAAAAGATTTGCTTAAAATGTTTTTTATTTACTTCCATTCTGGACATCATGATGTCGCTCCGGTCCTCTAAGGCCATTAAAAAGCATATACTCTTTGATCACCTCTGGGAGCAGCCAGCCGCACCATCAGATCAATTTTCGGATGACCCGGCGGAAACTGTAAGCCCGAATGACACCGGCAAGCGGCGGGAGGGGCAACGTCATTGATGACAAAACATGTAGGAAGGAGTCATGATGTGTGACTTCATTGCGCATCCGGATGTGGTGGCCATTTTGTTGGTTGGAAATGCTTGGTTGTTTTAAGACATGCGGTTGTATGTTCATATTGAAGTGAGTGCATTACTTTTAAATCAAAAAAATCTTATTTAAAATGTTACACTATGATATGCATCCTTCACTTTTTCCTACACCACTCGAGAGATCATCCCCATTGGACACCTGTTCTGGATTGTTTTCCAAACTGCGTGCTTGACCTTCTCTTGTGGAGGTCCATACCTGATAGTAAGAGGCAGTGTGATTGGACGATGGTGATGATTCTGTCTTTTCTCCCGAAGCACCCTGTCTTGTGCCTTTGCTGATTACATCTCCTGAGTACCTTGGAAACAACTTTGGAAATCATTTTTTTAAGGACTTTTAATATGTTTTTTTGTGTGGAGAACTTTTTTTAGCGCTGTTTTAGTCTATTTGTTTAAATGACATTCAACAGATTAATATTCAGGATCTTTGCACTGGACAATATTGGGTTTTTGAAGAGAAGCTGTTCATTTTCACACTTTCTCTCTCTTTCTCTTGAAAATTTCAGATAAAGCTATCTAAAGCTATTGTGCTCTGTAAACAGCAGGCTTTTTTTCAGCAAAACAGATACTGGTATTCTGAGAAAACATGTGAGACGGAGCCTAGATATCCACCAGCTGGCTGAAAACTAGCATATAAAGTATTCATATGCAATATTTATTATGTACCTGACGGCTAGGAGTGTGAGTCAGTCTCATGCTCCTACTTCCCCCCTCAATTGATCTTGGCGTATCTTACACCCACTCTGCACTGATTGGCCAGTGGCAGTGAGCCCTCTCAGTCTGATTGGTTGGAGCCGCACACCCCTGCCTCTAGTTGCTCTGGCTGATTGGCTGCACTTCTCTGCTGCTTTATTTAGGCATCAGAAGCCCAGGTGCTCCTGTTTCCTGGCACCTCACCTGCATCTCAGCTAGTTCCTGCCATTTCTACCTGCCCTGCTGTTCCCTGCTTGCATAACTGTCTACTCTTTCAGATTGCCAACTGCTTACAGCACTATGCTTATCTGCCACCAGCCCTGATCTCGGAAGCGTCTTTTCGATTATATTTGCCCACTGCCAGCCCTAACCTCAGACCCATTTACGGGATCATGCTTGCCTGCAGCCCTTTCTGAACTAGGACTGTCACACTAACAAACAAAAAATTTAAACGTTAAAATATACTGTATGTGTATACAAAAAAACACATACAGTGTGTATATGTTAGAAGGCTGGCCGCAGGCTAGCCTGAATTTGTAGGAGGAGTCTGGGGGCTATTTATCCCCCCTCCTCTCTCCTCTCCTGCGTCGGCGGGGTTTTCTGGGTCTCAGCCGTCACGCGTCATTTCCGGGTTGCCGCGCGTCCACGTCACTTCCGGGTCATGTGCAGCAGCAGGGCAGCATGGTCGGCTACAGGGGCTCATGTCTCATCACGTCTTCATGGTTCCTGGGCTGATGGGACACGTCTGCGGGGGCCGCCGCGTTGAGGGCCAGCATGCCATCTTATTTTTTCCGGTGTTTGTTCGGGTCAGGTAACGGGGACAGTCTGTCGGACTGGATTCACGGGCGGAGGATCGGAAGGGGGGTTTTACGCCAGGCTGGGTTCTGGGGCACTTCCGGTTGCAGAGCACCGGCCGGCTGCAGCAGTCTCCTGACGGTCCCTCTCCTGGGCTATCACGAACTTTGGAGGGGGGGAGCCGTCTGTCCATTCACCCTGCTTCTTCCTGGTCTTCATTCCGGCATCCTGGAGTGGGGAGGGCCGCCCCCCATCCGTCCGTGTGCTCATCCGTCCATCCTCACTTTCCTGTACCCATGCAGGCAGCTGGGGGGGCCCTCATCCACATTTCCCCGGTGCTCAGGGGGGGGGCTGCTGCCGCTGCTCTCGGTTCACACACCAGGCTTCATGGGGGGGGCACATCCCATATACCTCAGCCAGTCTCCCGCTTCTCCTCCGGTGCTCTCTCCCGCTCATCCATTGTTCACTTCTGCTCCTGTACTCATGCAGGCAGCAGGGAGGGGTTGCCTGGCGTCCACGTCTCTCCGGTGTCTGTCCGGCAGCTTGGGGGGGCGCGCTTCTCCTGGTGCTCGCCGGATGTTATGCCCGCCATTCATTCACCTCCACTTCCGGGCTCACGTCGGCTTCATCTGTAGCACCGCCCGCTCCTCCTCCCAGGCTCACACTGAGGGGGGCCCCATCTGTCCACCCTCCGGGCGCACTCCTTTAGAGAGGGGGGCGTCCGCCCCCCCCCACTCCTCCGGGCATACGCTGGCTTCAGGGGGGGGGCTGTCCAGGTAACCGGGCTGTCCGGGGGCTGTCCAGGTCATCTGGTAGCCGGGCAGCTTGGAGAGGGGGGGCATCCACCTGCCCCGCTTGCTCCTCCCGATGTCTACGCTGGGCGTCAGTTGGGGGGGTTAGCTGTGGGCTTCTGAAGGCTGCCCGCCTGTTCTCCCGGCGCTCTCGCCGGGGATGGGGGGGCGTTCCGTCCATCCGCCCACCCTCGTTGCCAGGGCTCCATCTCGCGTTTAGGAGGCCACCTGCTTCTCCCGGTACTCGCGCTGGGGAGGGGGGCTTCCATGCATCCATCTATCCTGCTCCTTGAGGGGCCAGCCCCCTTTCTCCCCGAGCTCAGAGATGCTGCACGGCTGGCCAGGTCCCCATGGCGCTGGTTGGGGGGGCGTCCATCCATCCTATCCTCCCGGGCTGCTGGCAGCTTGAGGGGGGGCGTCCGTCCATCCTATCCTCCCGGGCTGCTGGCAGCTTGAGGGGGGGCATCCGTCCATCCTATCCTCCCGGGCTGCTGGCGGCTTGAGGGGGGGCGTCCGTCCATCCTATCCTCCCGGGCTGCTGGCAGCTTGAGGGGGGGGGGGCGTCCGTCCATCCTATCCTCCCAGGCTGCTGGCAGCTTGAGGGGGGGCGTCTGTCCATCCTATCCTCCCAGGCTGCTGGCAGCTTGAGGGGGGGGCGTCCGTCCATCCTATCCTCCCTGGCTGCTGGCAGCTTGAGGGGGGGCGTCCGTCCATCCTATCCTCCCGGGCTGCTGGCAGCTTGAGGGGGGGCATCCGTCCATCCTATCCTCCCGGGCTGTGGGCAGCTTGAGGGGGGGGGCATCCATCCATCCTATCCTCCCGGGCTGTGGGCAGCTTGAGGGGGGGGCATCCGTCCATCCTATCCTCCTGGGCTCACTTACTACACACACTTACTACATACTCTGGGGTGGGTTCTGTCATCAGGTTTATTCACGCGCTGAGGTCTGGTAATTTCTGCTCACATCTTTGTCCCAGGCAGGTACAGAGGGGTGGTGTCTTGTGTCTGGTTGTCTGTTGTCTTTTCTTTGTATGTTAGGGTTGAGGCAGGCTGCACGTTTCGGCGGCGTCACAGGCAGGTTCATCCCTTCCACCCCATGTGGGGGTTTCTGACCAGGGTGGTACTCCGCCGGTGGGGAGTTGGTCGGTCTTGGCCCTGCGTGGCGGTGAGTCATCTCAGGGGTTTCCTTTTTCTAGCCGCTACCGGGTAGGCGGTACATTTCAGTTGGTTTCCTGTTCTGTCCTAGATACCAGCACGATGCATGCTCTGGGCCGTATTCTTAGAGCAGTTGGATGCGGGCCAATCAGGCTCCCCACGGCCTCTCATGTTCACTGGACAGGTTGTATGTGTTCTAACTCTCTTGGGCAGGGTGTCAGCACACCCCAGCTCCTGCATTTCGGCAGGCAGTCCAGCATCTCCTTGGTTCCGGGTTTGGCAAGCCTTCGGTTCGACAGGCCCGGCCAGTTCCGAGGGGAGCTCACTGTCACTCGGGTAGGTTGGGTCATGCCATGTCTGGTTCTGTGCAGTCATCGGGGCATACGGTTTCAGCGTGTTGACATCGTCCATCCACTCCTGCAACACTTCTTGCAGGTATCCAGCTCTTAGACCCCCCTTCACTCCTATCAGTTTGTCCTTTTTGGCATCTCTCCCTCTCACGTCCCCTTACCATGTATGGACGGTTAGGCCAGGGGTTGTAGGTATTCACAGAGATACTCATCTTTCATCCTGGTGGCTGGGCACGACCCTTGCATTATTCCCCGGGGCTCCTCGGGACAGCCCTTGTTCCGTCTCTCCCTAGGTGCCCCCTAGCGGACTTGATTATAGGACCTACCAAATCCATGGCGATCCTCTCAAACGGGACCTCAATGATGGGTAGAGGGACCAGCGGGCTACGGAAATGTGGCATCGGGGCCGACCTCTGACACACAGGGCAGGAGGAACAATAATTTTCTATGTCCTTCATCACCCCCGGCCAATAGAATCTCTGTAATACCCTCTCTCGGGTTTTCTCTGTCCCCAGATGACCTCCAAGAATGTGCCCATGGGCCAACTCCAACACCAACTTCCTGTAAGGTTTGGGCACCACAAGCTGCTCAACGGTTTCTTCTGCCCTTTTTGCCACCCGATACAGTAGGTCCTTCTCTACGCTGAAGTATGGGTAAGTGCAGGTATTATCTGGGTTCACTAACTCGCCATCTATTTTCACTACGTTTTCCCGTGCCTTTATTAGGGCGGGGTCTTTCAACTGTTCTGTGGCAAAGTTTTCCCTGTGAACCTCAAGATCAGAAAACTCCACCGACGGTAGGTTTTCGTCTGAGGAGGTGGGCTCCTCTCCAGTTTCTTGAGTCTCCCCTGCCAATACTGATAAGGGAAATCCCGGAGAGTCCTCACCACTCTCAGGGGAGTTCTGGCTATCACATTCCTGGTACATAGGGGCACCAGTGGGGGGCTCAGGATCATCCCACAGTTCCCAGAACTTCGGAAAATCCCTTCCCACAATGGCGTCATGCGGTAACTGAGATACTAAGCCCACTGGATGAGAGAGGGTACCTTTGGGGGTCTCGAAACACACTGTAGTCACTGGATACTCTCGGGTGTCCCCATGCACACAAATAACAGCTACCTTGCTATTCCCAGAGACCTCTGTTTTAACTAACTCAGCCTTTATCAGGGTCACAAGGCTACCTGAATCCAGCAATACCACAACATTTCTACCATTAACACACATTTTGCATAAATGTTTCTCAGTTCCTCGAATGGCAGTGCATGCGACTGTTGCACACAGCGACTGACGTCTGCCCGTCAGAAAGTCACACTGCATGGGTTCCTCCACAACCGGGCAATTGGCTGCAATATGTCCCGCTTGCCGGCAGCGGTAGCAAACGATCCTTCTTGCGGCCTCTTGAGCCGCTGATTTCCCAGGCTGTTCTCGCCAAACTTGGGGTAGAGCTCCCACCCTCTCACTCTCTCCACCCTCACCCCTTGGAATCCTCTTATCCGCCCCTGGGGATGGTCTGGTCTTAGGGTGGAAAGTCCGAGTGTCTCTGGAAGAGGCCGTCAGGTTCTCTGTAGCCAAGTATTTCTCCACACGATCCACAAGACCATCGGCCGTCTCTGGGTCTCCATGGCTTACCCACTTTTGGATGGCAGTAGGAAGAGCTCTCAAAAACCGATCCATTACAACACGTTCCACAATCTTTGGTGCGGACAAAGTCTCTGGCTGTAGCCACTTTCTGCTCAGGTGAATGAGATCATACATTTGAGACCTGGGGGGTTTTCCAAGCTGGAAAGTCCAGTTATGCACACGCTGAGCCCGGACAGCCTGGGTGACACCCAGCCTTGCCAATATTTCAGCTTTTAGCATCACATAGTCTTTTGCTTGGTTAGGCTCTAGGTCATAGTAAGCTTTCTGCGATTCACCAGTTAACAGAGGAGCCACCAGTCCAGCCCACTGCTCCTCAGGCCACTTTTCTCTTTCAGCGGTCCTTTCAAATGTGGTCAAAAATACCTCTGGATCATCCTCTCCAGTCATTTTTGTCAATAAACGACTCACCCCAAAGGACGCGGTATTAGTGGGACGGCTTTCCTCACTGGTCTGCGGACGTTGCTGCATTACTGCTTCCATCTGTTGTTGTAGTCTCTGCTCTTGCTTCTGCAACAGGTCTATGAAGCGGGCCTCAGATTGCTGCTGGGCTTGTTGCTGAGCCTCCAGACTCTGTTGCAAAGTTGCGTTTGTCTGCTGCTGGGCTGCAAGGCTCTGTTGATGAGCTTGCTGCTGGGCTGCGAAGTTCTGTTGTTGAGCTGCAAGGCTCTGTTGATGAGCTGCAAGGCTCTTTTGCAAACCTGCATTTGTCTGCTGTTGATTGGCATTTGCTAGAGCCAGCTGCTTCAGTATCTCCTCCATGCTGGCTTAAAAAAAAACTGCCACTGGTTCTCCACCAACTTTGAGGGGGTTAGCTCGGCAGCGGGCGTGTGTGACCCCCGAGATGGGCTCCCCACACAAAAACAGGCCCAGCAAACGGAGGTTGTGGTTTTCAAAGTCAAAAAGGTGCGGTTTATTTTCTATTTACAGTGACAAAACACAGCAAAGCAAAAGAAACATAAACAAAATAAATCCTGGTCAACTTGACCTCTGACTAAACATACAGGTTTCCTAACTAACAACTGGGATCAGCCTAGTGCTGTCCTAGTCCCTAAGTCCCTGGTTTTAAATGTCCAAGCAAATAGCCACACAGGCTTTGTCTCACCGCACAGGGGTTCACTCTCCCTAGACAGTCCACACAGGTCTGGGTCCAGGCATGAGCAAACACCTAATGAATCTGGGAGTTTTTATAGAGGCCTTAAACGAACTGACAGGCTTCAGCTGGTCTCATCAACTCCCTGCCTGCACGACGCCCAGCCCTCTCCCTAGAGGTATGAGTCATCCATGAGCCTACTAGCCTTAGCTGGGCTTATACAACTCTCCACCTAGTTGTATAAGTCGGCGTAAAGCCTGAATCTGGGCGAAATATATCTACCCCCCTGGATGCAACCAGGTGACTTTACCTTCCTGCTGTCACAATTTATTAAAGATAAAGACACACGTGTAAACAAAACCACAGCAAACCATAAGCAAGAAACGAATACAAAGGAACACAACAAACCCCAAAAACAACCTAATCTAACTAGCTAACTAATATGTACAAAAGAGAACACACATACATGAACAAGGCAGGGGATGAGAGACAAGGGGAGCAGAAGGCCAGGTACTGGGAGCAGTCAGCAAGGGGAAGCTGGTATCAGGGGACAGGTATCAGGGGACAGGTCTCAGGGGACAGGGTACAAGGATCAGAGTCCAGGACAAGGCAGGGAACAGATCAGGATCAGGTTCAGGACCAGGTAACGGATCAGGTTCAGGCAGGGACCAGGCTTACAGAAGGAATTCTGGAGCACTGAGCTTTGTTAAGGGCGGGTTTATATAGTCCAGCAGACCCAGATCAGGTGTGCTTGATGGCTGGTGGAAAGTCTTGGTGAGGAGACACCCGTTGGTGGCCACCAGAACTACACCCACTGCTGCCGAATGCAACAGTGCCACCAGCAGGTGAGCCCAGTAATGACACCATTCCTGACAGGTTCGTTCCCAGGTCCATGTTTTCTGTTGTAGGCTTATCCAGTCAGGTACGGGGTAGTCGCTTGGTTTCTGGGCAGGTTTTCAAGTTCTGTCGGATGGGGCCCTTCTAGTCTTCGTTCTTAGGTCGCTGGTTTCTGCTATCGTAACGGATGCTTACCAGTCCCAATCATTGATGCCATCCAGACGGTTTGTTACCTGCCCTTCTTCTTTTCTAAACTCACCTAGTCCGGGTCTTTTTGCCCACTTTTAGGCATACTGACCAGCAGGCTATGGCACAACTCAAGCCTTGGGTAGTTAGGGTATCACATTCTCAAGTGAAGACTCTGACTATTCACTAGTGAAGACTCTGACTACAAGTTAGAAGGCTGGCCGCAGGCTAGCCTGAACTTGTAGGAGGAGTCTGGGGGCTATTTATCCCCCCCTCCTCTCTCCTCTCCTGCGTCGGCGGGGTTTTCTGGGTCCCCACCCACCCGTTTCCCCTTTTGCATACAATCATTTACTTATTTAATTTCTTCAGTCATACTCAGGGTATGCCCACTTTTAGGCATACTGACCAGCAGGCTATGGCACAACTCAAGCCTTGGGTAGTTAGGGTATCACATTCTCAAGTGAAGACTCTGACTATTCACTAGTGAAGACTCTGACTACAAACATATATATGTATATATATATATATATATATATATATATATATATATATAATCAGTGTGTGTTTATATAAAATCTGCACTTTTTTTAACTCTTCTGAATATAAAAAAGTGCAGAAACTTTTTTAAGACCCCTGTTATATTCCTGATTATATTAAATAATTATATAGAATTTATATTAAACCTCTATACATTCCCTTTTTTGTATTATACAGTAAATCTGATTTGCAGTACAGTGGAACCTCGGTTTAAGAGTAACTTGGTTTGAGAGCGTTTTGATTTGCGAGCAACTTTTTTTTTCAAATTCTGACTCGGTTTGCGAGTGTTGACTCGCAAGACGAGCAGAATTCAAGCTGAATAGGCCTACGGGGGCGCAGAAGCCGAGCAGAGCCGAAAATAGGCCTGCAGTACCTCATTTGGCCTGAGGTACGGGGCGCAAGAGCCAAGAAAAGCCGAACATTGGCCTGCAGTACCTCATTTGGCCTGAGGTACGGGGGCGCAGGCGCCGAGCCGAAGTGTCCTCGGGCCTTTTCGGCCATTTTCGGCGCTCTCTGGCACCCCCCACCTCTGGCCGCATTCGTTATTGCATCCCATTGAAGTCAATGCGGAACTAATTATTTTCGTTTCCATTGACTTCAATGGGAAAACTCGCTTTGATATGTGAGTTCTTTGGATTACGAGCATACTCCTGGAACAGATTATGCTCGTAATCCGAGGTTCAACTGTATTTTGGTTTGCTTATTTTGTGTAATGAAGTTTTCTCTGACATTACTACACAGTGATCTGATAAAACAAATAAAGGTGCAACTGTTGCAACTCCTTAGCTACTTTATTTATGCATATTTTCGGGAACTACAAACCCCAGCAGCACTTCCACAGCAACAAGAAGTTGTCCTTCTAAATCTTTTTCAGTTATAGCACATAATGTTCTAGAGTTCTTACGAATCCTCAAATTGTAGTTTGTATCTCAAACTCTAGAAAAATTATCTTTCTTGCTATGTTGTCTGTTGACAAATCCTAAAACAAAATTTTATTATAGTGTGATCTTTCCATAGGGGCTCATTTATTCTAAATTATTTATACCGTAATTACATTTATTTCAGTTAGTTGTCTGGCCATTTGATCTATACTAACTGTGATTTTGTGGGAAAGGATGACACAAAAAATACCATTATTTCCTGCTATGGGATAATTAGACAAGAATTTAACTGCATATGTGACTCCACTGGATATCACCTTCATTTTAGTTATCTGTTTTCTGATCGTCTCTTGAAACATTTTATAGTCACCTACTGTATAAGTGTTAATAGAATTTCTTTATCCAAACGTGCTGGTAATTTATGTTTAGTGGCCCTGGTATTTCTGATATTGAGCAAATGTGCAGGCTGTATTGGTAATGTATTGCTTTACTTGTCTCAGCCTGTTCTGTCAAAAAAAAATGATTTATTTTGTTTTTGAACCCCCCACAAGTTTAAAATTGCATTATTGTTTTTCCTTGCATGGAACAGTTTAGTGTGAAAAAGGATAACAAGAAAATACAACAAAATGTAAACATAAATATGATAGATAAGAAAAATTGTAATCACTATATTCACGTGGCTTTAACAACAAGGTGTTAGCATTAGGTTGTGCCACGTTTTCAATTCTATATCAGTCACTCACTACAAACTCTAACGATACATTACCTTTATACGCAACTAAATGGGCACAAGATATGAATCGTTCTTTTGATATCAAAGATTGGTCAAGTATATGGCTAGCTACAAAAAATTCTTCCCCAAATTGCTATGCAGTGGAGACTAATTATAAAGTTTTAGCGCGCTGGTACCTAGTCCCAGCTAGAGTTGCAAAATATGTCCCCTCATATTCGCCAAATTGTTTTAGAGGATGCGATTTACCAGGCACTCATTTCCACATTTGGTGGCAATGTCCAGTTGTCCAAGAATTTTGGACAAAAATATTCTCAATGGCATCTAAAAGTCTTGAAATACCAATTCTTCCAGACCCTGCTACTGCTTTACTAAATCTTAAACCTTCCACACTTACTCAAACTCATTTTCAATTATTAATTTGTCTAACTACAGCTGCCAAACAAACTATTGCCAAAGCTTGGAAAACAAACTCTCTAATTTTAGCGGAAGCCAAACACAGAATGAATAGAGCACTGTTATTTGCAAAAATGACAGCTATTGAATAAAATAAAATAAATACATTTCGTAAAATTTGGCAGCCCTGGGTGAAACATTACTTTCTAACCGACTTTGACCAATCTTTGATGTTACCAATCTATACAATCTCTCAAAGTATATATACATATATGTCAGGAGTCAGATCACCGTCCCAGGTGTTTATTTTTTATTTATTTTCTTATATTCTTATCTTTTTTCTATCCTGTACTCTGTTTTATTTTTATTTTTTTATCCTCCTGATTTCTGATTAATAAATCGTGAAGCGATTACTCATCTCTAAGGTTACTTATCTCTAACTTTACTACGGCTTAATGCCTTATTACATTAGTATGATATCTTGACAAATAGACAGATTGACGCATCTGCTAATTTATTTTTTATTTTTAATCTCACATTTTTAAAAATATTCACTTAACCACTTCAATACCATGCACTTATACAGCTTCCTGCCCAAGCCAATTTTGAGCTTTCAGCACTGTCGCAATTTGAATGACAATTGCGCGGTCATGCTACACTGTACCCAAACAAATTTTTTATCATTTTGTTCCCACAAATAGAGCTTTCTTTCGGTGTTATTTGATCGCCTCTGCAATTTTTATTTTTTGCACAACAAATAAAAAAAGAGCGAAAATTTTTAAAGAAACTAAGTTTTTCTTTGTTTCTGTTAATTTTTTTTGTAAATAAGTACCTTTTCTACTTCAATGACGGGCACTGATAAGGCGGCACTGAAGGGCACTGATAAGGCGACACTGATGGGCACCGATGAGGTGGCACCAATGAGGTGGCACTGATGAGGTGGCACTGATGGGCACTGATAATGGGCACTGATAGGTGGCACTGATGGGCACTGATATGTGGCACTGGTATGCGGCACTGATTGGCACTCATAGGCGGCACTGATTGGCACTCATAGGCGGCACTGATGGGCACTTATAGGCGGCACTGATGGGCACTTATGGGTGGCACTGATAGGTGGCATGGACAGGCACTGATAGGTGGGCACAGATTGGCACGGATGGGCACGGATGGGCACTGATAGGTGGCACTGATGGACACTAGTAGGTGGCATTGGTGGCACTGGTGCCCAGCAATGCCAGCCACCACACATTGTGAAAGTGCCAGTCGGTGCCCATTTGTGGGCACTGATTGGCATATTTTTTTTTATGTTTTTTTTTTTTTTACTACATGTGGATGGCCATGGGGGCCATCCACATGATTAGGGCTTCCCTGGTGGTCCTGGGGGGCTTCCCTGGTGGTCTAGTGTGGGTATCCGAGGGGGGGCTGCGCTGATAAACAATCAGCGCAAACCCCCCCTGTCAGGAGAGCCGCCGATCGGCTCTCCTCTACTCGCGTCTGTCAGACGCGAGTGAGGAAGAGCCGATCAACGGCTCTTCCTGTTTACATTGTGATCAGCCGTGATTCGACACGGCTGATCACGTGGTAAAAAGCCTCAGACGGAGGCTTTTTACCGAGATCAGTGTAGCATTGGGTCAGACTGACCCACCGCTCCACCGATCGCCGCGATGCGCGCCCCCCCGGGCGCGCGGCAGCTGTTATCCCGCAGGACGTCATATGACGTCCAGTGTGGATAACTGAACCACTTCCCGGACGTCAATCTGCTATTGACGGGGCGGGAAGTGGTTAATTATCTGTGTGCATTTATTTATCATAGTGAATAGTTATCTATGTCTGTATGGACTCAATATGTTATACTTTGTACTGTTACTGTAACCCAGATTTATCTATGCTTCTGTATTTTAGTATTTTCCTTTTATTCTTATTTTTATTTTATTTTTTCCCCTCTCCAACTTCTGTTCCCCTATTGAAATTTCAATAAAAACATTTGACAAAGGTTGTGCCATGTTGCATGTTATTTGTTTCTCCAAGTAAATTTCCAAAAGAACAAAATAATTATAAAAAATATTGGTAAAAAGTAGGTCTGTTACTGATCAAAATGTTCTTGTTCGATTAATATTTTTTTTTAATCGATTAATCGACTAATTTCAATTAATTATAACACACATACAGATCCAACTACTTTTAGCTGATCTCCTTGCAGGCTGATTCCCAGTGCAGCTACCAACCACTGGAAAAATGGATAGCAGGATACAAAAAACACACAAAGGCAGCGCTTGATGGGAATAGCATTAAAACTTTTATAATCTTCAAGTAGGTAACAAAATAAATATTGCACTGGAGATAAAATCGATGTAGCTACATAAACTGTAAAAATGGCGCGAGTAATACCAAACAGTAGCAAAAGCAGTCATAAAAACATGTAGCTAAGTATGATACTGGTATAAAAATGTGTACAACGATACCACTGCTGAATCCAGATGAGGAGGGGTTAACATCAGTCCGTCGGCATGTAGATGTCCTGTGAAGGGAACTATCACAACTCCCAGTGGATGGCTGTAGAATCCCAGGTTAATAGAGGGAAGTGATGGAGGGAAGTGTAACAGCCCTTGCATGTGGCAGATAGTAAGGTCCCGCCGGCATGCAGATATGAAGGCACAGCCCTTCAGATGGACATGGCACGCCCCGCCGGTGTCCGTGATGTCACCGGATCGCCGACGGAACTCCCTGAAGACCCGGAAGCCGGCGGAGAGGTGAGTCCCGATCAAAAAAAATTTTGATCGATCAAAAAATAGTTAATTTCCACAGCTCTAGTGTAGCGGGCTCACCCCTCTCTCTCTCTTTATCGGTTACGCGGCTGTTGTCTAGGGGTACCTGGGAGAGAGGGATGAGATACGCCATGGCCCATGTCCTCCATAGCTAAGAGGTGAAAGCCAGCAAATTGGGTCTTGTGTAGGTGTCCTAGAGTCAAGTCCAGTACTTCGTCCCTGACTCCTTTGCTCCTAGTAACCAGAGTTCCACACAGTGAATAGGTCAAACTCAGTTTTATTCTTCTTGCCAAGCAATAAAACAGTTTCTTACTTTGGAAAATGGGGACAGATCGAGGCACAATCCTTTCCCTTCTGCTGCCGACCACTGTGCTGTCACCAGTGGTGAATAGTCACTGCCACTGACTAGGTGATATAGAACGTGAACTACCTTTGCTCGCTCTGCCCCTGTCAGGGAAAGAAATCCGTCCAAGGGAGAAATGGAGGCCTCTCCGTCACCAGCGATACTGCGCCAGACTCTTCAGAGAAGTTACTGCACACCAGTCCTCACAAACTCAGACACGGGCTTCCAAGGAGTTAGGGCCCCCTCGGATTCCTCCACCTTCGCGGAACTCAGTCAAAGGTACTGAGCCCCAGGCATCCACCATAGTACCTCACCCCAGGCTAAAGGTGCCTGAGATGGACTCCATCTCTGCTCCGGCTAGGTCAAGGGCACCTAGGCCTGGAACACCGGAACGCCAGCACCCAGGCTGAAGGTGCCTGGGTGCGGCCGCATCTTCTGGCTCCGGACTCTAACCCCGTGATCAGGGCGTCCGCCCCTTTTATGACCTCTCCCTTCGCGCCACAGCGGGTTCCCCGCCCCGCTATACCAGCTCCAGGGGAGGACAAAAAGGCACAGTCTTGCGGTGCAAGCCCAATCCCGGTCCAAGGCAACAATGCCACCTATAGGCCGGCGGCAACTTCACACCACCAGAGTCCTCCAAGATTCACAAAGGGAACCTTGAATTTCCTAACAATCAAGACATCTGGGTTACACTACCACCCAGATGCTTCCCCTAAATTCAAGTACCCGCTACACTAGTAAAAAGTCATATTGCATGGAGTGTATTGACTGCACAGAAATATTTTTTTAGTAAGCAGTGGAGGGGGGAGCCGGTATAGGAAAATTCACTGAATTATAAGGAACCCATGATTCACTCACCCAGTTTCACCCTGGCAGCACCAAAAACTCTTTTGGTGTTCAGGCTAATGGGGAAGCATCGCAAACACCCCCTAACTGTGTGCAGCGAGTTGGTTCGGCAATTACAGGGTAAACCTGGCAGTAAGGAGGTGTTACATTGCCTGTGCACCACCTGTCAAATGCCTCTGAAAAGCGATATGAACATGGATCCATTTTCAGAGGCACAGCAGTTTAGATGCAAGTCTAAACTTAGCCTTAATGTTTCAGCTTTTATATTTTAGCAAGGGTATATTTTATTTTCTGTTGCTAGTGAATTTCTTTGTTTCAGGGTTTGCAGCATCCATTTCTTACTGACACAGGCAAAGCTATCCTTGCCCCTTGTACTCTTCTGCTAATCCATCCATAACTTTGCAAACTGTCTATGAGAACTCACTGAAATTATTTGATCATATGTTTGCTGATTTTTTGTAAGTAAAAGAACTTTGGTCATGCTCAAGCATTCCTTCTTTCAAGAATAGAGGGTGGGGAGGCTAGCAGGACCACAGAGGGAGAGGAGCATTCAGCCACACAGCAGTCAGTGAACAAAGGGCATGGAGTGGTAAGAAGCAGTGATGTTTGGCAGCTAGAGCTTGATGGGAAGTGAGCAGCAGTGATGAGGAGTAGGGATGAGCCGAACACCCCCCGGTTCGGTTCGCAACAGAACCTGCGAACGGACCGAAAGTTTGTGCGAACTTTAGAACCCTATTAAATACAATGGATGCGAACGTTCGAAATGTAAAGTGGTGCTAATTATAACGGCTAATATGCATGTTATTGTCCTAAAAAAGGTTTGGGGACCCGGGTCCTGCCCCAGGGGACATGTATCAATGCAAAAATAAGTTTTAAAAACTGTCTTTTTTTCGGGAGCAGTAATTTTAATGATGCATAAAGTGAAAAAAAAAAGTGAAATATTCCTTTAAATATCGTACCTGGGGGGGGGGGGGTGTCTAATGTATGCCTGTGAAGTGGCATGTGTTTCCCGTGTTTAGAACTGTCCCTGCACAAAATGAAATTTCTAAAGGAAAAAAAGCCATTTAAAACTGCTTGCGGCTTTAATGTAATGTCTGGTCCCAGCAATATGGATGAAAATCATTGAGAAAAATGGCATGGCTACTCCATCACCCACCCCTACCCCAGCCCATTACCAGCCCCTTTGGGTCTTGTATGGATATTAAGGGGAACCCCGCACCCAAAATAAAAAAAGGCCCTATATACTCTGAACAGCAGTATACAGGCGGTGCAAACAAGACTGTAGGTTTGTTCTTAAGTAGAATCTGTTTTTAATTTGGAACATGTACATTTTTTAAGTGTAGCTCTAGCCAAAAAATCAATTTTTAAGCTTTTTGGAGTACATAGGGAAGGGTTAACACCCCTGTAGCATTTGTTTTGCTGTCTGTGCACCTGTTCAGAACATTTCACCTCACTTTCCGTCCCAATGACAAATGTTTTTGGAAAATTTGGGTTTTTTATTGAAACAAGGGTTGGTGATAAAGCATCAGTAGAGACGAGACACCTTTTTCCCATATTAACTCTTACAGGAGAGAATTTCCCTTCCTAGGGGTAGATTTCCTCTCACTTCCTGTTGTCTCCTTCCGTTTGAAAGTAGGAGTCATTTGTAAGTTGGATGTTTGAAAGTAGGGGCCTTGCGTAGATACTCTGCAGAAATTTGCCCCTTAGGTGTTGGTTTTGCCACAACACTGTAAGCCCTCACAGTTACTCTTGGTGGGCGCTGGAATGCCCTGCTGTCAACTATTATATCAGGAATTGTAATTACATGCCATTGTTGAACAGTGGTAGGAAAAATTGGGCCTTTGGTGGTGGTGCTGGTGCCACAACACTGTAAGCCCTCACAGTTACTCTTGGTGGGCGCATGAATGGGCCCTGCAGTGAATTATTAGATCAAGAATTGTAATTGCATGCCCCTGTTGAACAGGGGCTGAAAAATTGGGCCTTTGGTGGTGGCGGTGGTGCTGGTGGCACAACACTGTAAGCCCTCATAGTTACTCTTGGTGGGCGCAGGAATGGGCCCAGCTGTGAAATATTAGATCAAGAATTGTTATTACATGCCCCTGTTGAACAGGGGCAGAAAAATTGGGCATTAGGCACTGATGCTGGTGCCACAACACTGCAACCCCTCACAGATACTGTACTTAGAGCACAGCAATGAGCCCTGTTGCAAAGTATTAGACCAAGAATTGTAATTACATGCCCCTGTTAAACGGGGGCAGAAAAATTGGGCCTTAGGCACTGGTGCCAAAACACTGCAACCCCTCACAGATAGTGTAGTTGGAGCGCAGCAATGAGCCCTGCTGCAAAGCATTGCATCAAATATTGTAATTACATGCCTCTGTTAAACAGGGGCTGAAAAATTGGCACCCAGAACCAAAAATGTTCTTCCAAGCTATCAGCAGGATCATTGAGGTGGAAGAGGATAGTCAGTCAACATAACAGGACAGTCACTCAGCATCAGCATAGGCAGTCTTGAAGGGATGTGACATTTAAAAAAAAAAAATATTCGGTTACATCAGCTTCAGGTGCTTGTAGCTGGTGGTGATCCAAGACTGATTCATCTTTATGAATGTCAGTCGATCAACCGAGTCGGTGGACAGGCGCACCCTATGATCGGTAACAAAGCCTCCAGCAGCACTGAATGTGCGTTCCGAAAGAACGCTGGATGCAGGACAGGCCAGTAGCTCAATTGCATACTGTGCAAGCTCTGGCCAGTGATCCATCCTCAAGACCCAGTAAGCCAGAGGATTTCTAGGTATTCCTGGACCATGTAAATCAGACACTGGTGATGGTTGCTGGAACCGATCATACTTTGGAGCTGCGGACTAAAAAATTGTCTGAAGGCATTGCCTGAACGCATTGGTCAGACGGCCACCTTCTCCACCGCTCCTTCTTTGACTGACTGAAGCCTCAGCAACTCGTTGTCCAGGACCAGGAGTTTGTAACCTCCCAGTCTCTGGTAACACGTTTCACAGACCTTTCTGCAAGGCCTCCCGGAGACCTTACCGCAACCTTACCCTTGTAAAGTTGATCAAAGAGAGTGGCCAGCCAGTAATGGTCCCTCTCCTTGATCCGAAGAATATGAGGATCCTTCCGCAGGCTTTGCAGGATCAGGGAGGCCATGCAGCGTAGTTTAGCTGAGGCATTCGGTCCGGAGTCCTCTGGGTCACTAAGGACGACATGATCTGCAGCCACCTCCTCTCAGCCACGTACAAGTCCACGGGTTTCTTTGGACTGTAAATCATCCCTAAAATACTGCTGCTGCTGCTGCTGATGCTGAGTGCCAGGCTCCACCTCCATGCTGACACAATCCTCCTCCTCCTCCTCCTCTTCGTCCTCTTCCTGTGTGATGGGTGGGACAGAAGGAACGCTGTCTGGATAAAGGGGGCCTTGAGAGGCAAGGAAGTCCTCCTCTTCCTGCCTCTGTTCTGCCTCAAGTGCCTTGTCCATTATTCCATGCTGCGTATGCTCCAACAGGTGGACAAGAGGTACAGTGTCACTGATGCATGCACTGTCACTGCTCACCATCCTCGTGGCCTCCTCAAATTGTGCCAGGACTGTGCATGCATCCCTGATCATGCCCCACTGGCGTGGTGAAAAAAAAACCGAGCTCCCCTGACCCTGTCCTGGTGCCGTAGTCGCACAGGTACTCATTGATGGCCCTCTGCTGCGTGTGCAGCCACTGCAGCATGGCCAACGTTGAGTTCCACCTGGTGGGCATGTCACATATAAGGCGGTTCTTGGGCAGGTTCAACTCCTTTTGCAGCTCAGCCAGCTGAGCACTGGCATTATATGATCGGCGGAAATGCACACAGACTTTCCTGGCCTGCCTCAGGACATCCTGTAAGCCCGGGTACCTGCCCAAGAACCGCTGCACCACCAGGTTAAGGACGTGAGCCACACAGGGCACATGAGTCAGTTGTCCCTATCGGAGGGCGGAGAGGAGGTTGGTGCCATTGTCGCAAACCACCATTCCTGGCTTAAGCTGGCGTGGCGTCAACCACCTCTCGGTCTGTCCCTGCAGAGCTGACAGAACCTTTGCCCCAGTGTGGCTCCTGTCCCCCAAACACACCAGCGCAAGCACGGCATGGCATATTTTTGCCTGCGTACTTGCGTAGCCCCTTGAATGCCAACGGAGCACCACTGGTTCAGAGGACAAAGCACAGGAAGAGGCCATGGAGGAAGAAGAAAAGGAGGGGGTGGAGGAGAGAGATGTGTCACAACCAGTAGTAGCATTTTGGAGGCATGGTGGTGGAACAACCTCCAACACTACTGCACCTTGTCCTGCATCCTTGCCAGCTGCCAAAAGAGTGACCCAATGGGCCGTGAAAGATAGGTAACGTCCCTGTCCATGCCTGCTGGACCATGAGTCAGCGGTAATATGCACCTTACCGCTGACCGCCCTGTCCAGCGAGGCATGGACATTGCCTTCCACATGTCGGTAGAGAGCCGGAATCGCCTTTCGTGAGAAAAAGTGGCGTTTGGGAACCTGCCACTGAGGAACCGCACATTGCACAAACTCACGGAAGGGGGCCGAGTCTAACAACTGAAAAGGCAGCAGTTGAAGTGCTAGCAATTTAGCCAAGCTAGCATTCAACCGCTGGGCATGTGGATGGCTGGGAGTGAACTTCTTTCAACGGTCCAGCAGCTGGGGCAGTGAAATTTGCCTGCTAATATTGGATGTTGGTGTACTGCTAGCAGAATGCCAACAACTACTTGGCTGTGACACACCTAATTCTATACCTTCATTCATCTCAGTGCAGGTTTCAGAGAGGACTGAAGGTATAGTGAAGTTGGAGATACCAGCTGATGAGGAGCAAGGAGAGGTCCGCTTTGTTCTTTGGTGTGGGTCTTTAAGGTACGCTTGCCAATGAGCTGCATGGCAGGTCAACATATGTCTGGTCAAGCATGTGGTGCCCAAGTGGCTGATGCTTTGGCCACGCGAGATACGCTTGAGACATATGTTGCAAATAGCAGTGGTGCGATCTGATGCACTTGACTCAAAAAAGGCCTACACCAAAGAACTTTTGGAATAACGCGCAGAGGCAGTGCCCTGCACAGGCGGAGCTCTGCGGTGTGATTCAGTCGGTGTGCTGCCCTTAAGCTGGCCCCCGGAGGGCATCCTGCCTCGTTGAAGATGTGCCTCCTCCTCCTCTCTCCTATCAGGCACCCATGTGGACTCAGTGACCTCATCATCCCCTCCCTCTTGATCACTGGAGCAAATCTGGCAGTATGCTGCAGCTGGTGGAACATGACTGCCCGATTACTGTCCTTCTTGAGCATCCCCTCTCTCTGTGCTCACGCTACTGCCTTCCTCTAGCTGGGTATCATCATCAGAGCCTTCAAACCGCTGGGCATCCTCCTGGAGCATGTACCTAACACTGTGCTCAAACATTTTGGGGGACTCCTCAGGAGGACATGGTGGGGCTAGGGAAGGAGTGACTGATGCCATTGAGCTGAGGGAAGAGGCCGCTTTGGCAGCTGCTTTGCCAGACAAAGTACCCTGAGCCTGGGTGAGAGAGGACGAGGAGGATGAGGAAGGCTTGGTCATCCACTCTACCAAGTCTTGGGCATGTTGCGGCTCAACATGGCCAGCTGCCGAAAAGAAGGACAAGCGAGTCCCACGGCCACGTGCTGATGAGGATGCACCGTGTCCACGACCAGCAGCACTGTTGCCTCATTATTGGCTCATGACTGTCTGCCTCTCCTTGTTGGCCTTCCAGACATACTAATGGCCTGAAGGGAGATGGGAAAACCAGCAATAAGGGGTAGCTTCAGGTGTATACTGTGCAGGAGGCACCTACACCCACTGTAACTGCTGAAGATGCCTGCCTGTGTTACACAACAGAACAACACCAGCAATAAGGGGTAGCTTCAGCTGTATACTGTGCAGGAGGCACAGTACACCGTAACTGCTTGCAGATGTGTGTTACACAACAGAACAACACCAGCAATAAGGGGTAGCTTCAGGTGTATACTGTGCAAGAGGCACCTACAACCACTGTAACTGCTGCAGATGCCTGCCTGTGTTACACAAGAGAACAACACCA
Organism: Rana muscosa; assembly: GCA_029206835.1. Taxonomy (NCBI): domain Eukaryota; kingdom Metazoa; phylum Chordata; class Amphibia; order Anura; family Ranidae; genus Rana; species Rana muscosa. Next base: position 45,302,567 of record CM055118.1, read on the forward strand.
GCAATAAGGGCTAGCTTCAGGTGTATACTGTGCAGGAGGCACCTACACCCACTGTAACTGCTGCAGAAGCCTGTCTGTGTTACACAACAGAACAATACCAGCAATAAGGGGTAGCTTCAGGTGTATACTGTGCAGGAGGCACACTACACCGTAACTGCTTGCAGATGCCTGTTACACAACAGAACAACAACAGCAATAAGGGGTAGCTTCAGGTGTATAGTGTGCAGGAGGCACCTACACCCACTGTAACTGCTGCAGATGCCTGCCTGTGTTACACAAAAGAACAACACCAGCAATAAGGGGTAGCTTCAGGTGTATACTGTGCAGGAGGCACCTACACCCACTGTAACTGCTGCAGATGCCTGCCTGTGTTACACAACAGAACAACACCAGCAATAAGGGGTAGCTTCAGGTGTATACTGTGCAGGAGGCACCTACACCCACTGTAACTGCTGCAGATGCCTGTCTGTGTTACACAACAGAACAACACCAGCAATAAGGGGTAGCTTCAGGTGTATACTGTGCAGGAGGCAGCTACACCCACTGTAACTGCTGCAGATGCCTGCCTGCGTTACACAACAGAACAACACCAGCAATAAGGGGTAGCTTCAGGTGTATACTGTGCAGGAGGCAGCTACACCCACTGTAACTGCTGCAGATGCCTGCCTGCGTTACACAACAGAACAACACCAGCAATAAGGGGTAGCTTCAGGTGTATACTGTGCAGGAGGCACACTACACCCACTGTAACTGCTGCAGATGCCTGTCTGTGTTACACAACAGAACAACACCAGCAATGAGGGGTAGCTTCAGGTGTATACTGTGCAGGAGGCACACTACACCCACTGTAACTGCTGCAGGTTAACAAGCAAAGATGACACTGACACTTTCCCTGCCTATCCTGCTCTCTCTCTGCACGCCAACACACTGTAACTGCGCTGGGTTTAGCAAAGATGACACTGACACTGTCCCTGCCTATCCTGCTCTCTCCCTGCTCGCCAACACACTGTAACTGCGCTAGGTTTAGCAAAGATGACACTGACACTGTCCCTGCCTATCCTGCTCTCTCCCTGCACGCCAACACTCTGTAACTGTGCTAGGTTTAGCAAAGATCACACTGACACTGTCCCTGCCTATCCTGCTCTCTCCCTGCACGCCAGCACACTACACAAGGCTGCCACGCTGACAGCCTTATGTAGTGTGGGGAGTGTACTAAACCCCCTGAGCTATAATTGGCCACAGGCATCCTGCCTGTGGCCAATTATTGCTCTCCTCGCTGCCGGCGCTGTGATTGGCCAAGCACGCGGGGGAACAGTGCATGCTTGGCCAATCATCAGCCAGCAACACTGCGATGGCGCAGTGCATTGTGGCCCGTTCGCGCCACACAAATTTGTCGCGAACGGCCCACAAAGTTCTGGTTTTGCCAAAACAGGCGAACAGCCAATGTTCGAGTCGAACCACGAGCCCATCCCTAATGAGGAGGTGGTCGATGATGAGATGGCACATCATCTGTTGGTGCCATAAATTGGAGGGAAAAAAAAAATTCTTGTCACTTTGTCAACGGGTAGATCTCAGAGGACAGGAGTAAGCAGCCGTTCAAATTCATCTGACAGCACTTTTCCACAGGGTCAGGACTGTGCTACAGAGCTCTGCAGTATGGGCTTTTTTTTAAATGTATCTGCTGCTGGCAATACAACTGTGGCCTGCAACCTCTGGAAGCGCTTCCTGATGACGTTGTAAAACAAAACGTATGTCGAGGCACATCCAGGTCACGTCATTTGCAGTTAATCTACATCCGGTTTCTCATCACTATAGCAGCGGAACGCACGCCGATCACCAAGTGGAGGCTGCAGACCCTCTGTATGGTGACTTTTTGCTGTTATCCCTAGTGCCGGGGAAAGGCACCTGCAAATGTAAGCAGCCACTTTTGACATGTTTTTATGTTGTTTTTAAACAGTTTTTAAAAAATTATTTTAACAAATAGGATTATGTAAATGGATAAGAATTATGTAGCATATACAATGCAGCAATCAGGACTATGTAATGTACAACATGCAGCATACAGTGTCACAAACAGAGCACAATTATAAGAACTATGTAATTGCACAACACAGTTTGCAGAGTGCAGTGGTCAGGAGTTAAGTGTTTCCTTGGGGTTGATTTACTAAAGACAAATCCATTCTGCACTGCAAGTTCACTTGGAAGTGCAGTTGCTGTGGATCGCTCTTGAATTGTAATGCCGCGTACACACGACCGTTTTTAATGTCATTGAATAAAACTGCATTTTTCTCGACGTGATTCTTCTCAAGCTTGCCTTGCCTACACACTATTGTTGGAAAAAATGCTTGAGTAAAGCACGGTGACGTACAACACGTACGATGGCACTATAAAGGGGAAGTTCCATTCGGGTGGCGCCATCTTTCATGTTAGTAAAGTTTGTTGAGAGACGATTCGCGCTTTTCAGCCTCGTGCTTTTCAGTCCGTTACAGCGTGACGAATGTGCTATCTCCATTACGAACGCTAGTTTTACCAGAACAAGCGCTCCCGTCTCATACTTGATTTTTTCACGTCGTTAAAGCCTACACACGGCCGTTTTTCATGACGAGAAAAACAACGAGGTCAAAAACAACGAGAAAAATTAGAGCATGTTCCAATTTTTTCATGGCCATTTTTCACATTGAGAAAAATGCTCTGAAGCCCACACACGATCATTTATAATGACCATTTTAAAAAATAGCATTTTTCTCGTCATTAAAAGCGGTCGTGTGTACGCGGCATAAGTCTTGTTAACTTGCTGCTCATTTTCACTGGCAAGTTGTATACTTGCAGATCACTTGAAGCACAAGTTCTAGTTGACATTTTTCCAATTTGTAGCAAATTTGCGTGGCAAGTCTCTAGCAAGAGCAAAGTTATAGTGGTGAGTCTACAACAAGAGCAAGTCGCAGTGGCCTCTGTGGTTGGATGACTATTGCACAACATAACTGAACCAGAACTTGCAGCAGACTTGCAGAATGTTTGCAAAGAAAATTGATCTGGAGTCAATGCAGACTTACTGCAATTGTGCAAAAAACTTGTGAAGCCTGGCAAGTCTAGCAATAAGCATCAGATCTGGGGCACAGAGTTTTCAATACTGTTGTACATGTTCTTAAATGAAAGTGTACAAAATGGGAACCTTGTGCTGGGAAGGAATATTTGTCTGTTTCGGTCAGTCTGAAAAGGGTTACAGAGTTCTGCAACCAGACCTAATAAGATAACAATCAGCAGAAGTGTAATGCCCCATACACACAATCGTTTTTCATGCCGTTAAAAATGCCATTTTAAAAAACGGGCATTAAAAATGATCGTGTGTATGCTCCAGAGCATTTTTAACGATGTGAAAAACGGCCATTAAAAATTTCGAACATGCTCTCTTTTTTCACGTCGTTTTTCATGTCGTTTTTTTTAACGACATGAAAAACGATAGTGTGTATGCTTTAACGACGTGAAAAAAAACGCGCATGCTCAGAATCAAGTATGAGACGGGAGCGCTCGTTTTGGTAAAGCTAGCGTTGGAAATAGATATGGCACATTCGTCACGGTTGAATTAATAGCATCGTTTTAATGCTGCGCATTCTGTTCTTCTTTTGAGAATGCTTCAACAATTACCTTCTTTTGATAATGACATTGAGAGTTATGCCAACTTGTTTCTAAAGTAATTCCTAATTGTATTAATGATAGAAAAATATTATTTTCAAGCCACATCTCCCTCATAAATTCATAAATAAATGTAAAGATCATTTTTTTTTTGCTGTTTATTTTAGTAATTAAGTTAGCTTCCTAATTTTTTTGGGCCTTTTTTTTTTTGTCCTTAAATAATTTTTGTGTAAAGTTCCCACACCAACCTTCAAAATTTGTCTCATTTTGCCTCAAGGAGGTTTGTGTTCCTTGTTAATAACAATAATATTATTTGAAATGTCCCTGACTGCTCCCTAGCAAACTCTCTTTTGAACTACAAATCACATAGTCAAGTATTTTAAGCCAAAAAAAAGTTTATTTAGGAACATAACAAATTAAAGGGGATGGCAGCACTGGAGAGCCTGCTTGCATTTGTGCATCCCTTGGACCCCACAACAACCATCCAAGATGTGAAAACCAAACTAGTGATGGAAAGAAATCAAAAAGGAGCCCAATCTTGGCTTGAACTCCCAGAGGTCAGGAACCGCAGCAGATAAGTCATATATGTCCCCACTCTGTGGTACTAAAGCAGGCATTATTTTTTCCTCTTCCTTGTAGCCTTCTCTCCAGCCTTCTCTGCAGCCTTCTCTGCAGCCTTGGTTGGTTTCTTCCTCAGAGGCTGGGGATCAGGAGGAGAGGTTGTGGCAGGAGGAGTAGTAGTAGTAGGAGGAGGTGGAGGAGTAGGGACAACCTCTGTGATGTCGGTGAACTTAGTGAATTCCCCGAGCAATCCCTTGTTAATTACCTTCAGGAGAAGGGTCTCACTGTAGAGCTTTTGCCGCAGGTCCATTTGGCCTAGCTTATGGGCCAGGACTGTGGCAAAGCCCTCCTCAGCGGAGGGTGCCTCTCTGAGGGCCGCAGTAGCCTCTTTGATGAAGGCTCTTGTTTCCTCCTCCACCTGCCTACCTCTCCTTGGCCCTCGTGGTTTCATCATCAGGGGAGGCATCTGGGCTCTTGTGCTGGGCCCAGCCTCCTCCTGGGTGCCACTTGGCCCTGCCTCCTCCTGGTCCCCAACATCACCCTCTTCCTGGCTCTGCTCTGGCTGTAAAAAAAAGAAAGGGACTTTATTATTTTTTTGCCACCATCAATCACACACATTGTTCACCTCCAGACATTTTTTAATTGTATCTGAAAATTTCGAAAAGTCTCACAGATTCCGCCTCCTGATATTGTTGCCTTGTCCACATCAAAATTGACCACTACTGTATCTTGGTCTTTAAATCCTTTTTTTTTTAACATTAAATACCTAACAATACTAACATCAATTTAAATTCATCACTTTTGTAACATATAAATGGAGATATCAATACTTTACCTGGCTCCATATATCCATTGATACTATCAATTGATACTATGTTCTTGTATTGTAGACATCCATTAATAATCAGCTCCTGATGAGCGGCATGATAGCCGCGAAACGCGTCGAGCTTCAGATGCCAAATAATATTTACCATGCAGTTTTACCTCATGTTTTTATTGTTTTACTCAATTTACTTACGAACAAATGCCAATGAACTAACTAATTGTGTTGGATGATGGAATATGTACTATGATGTCCTATGTATTTTAATGTATAATATTTAATACATTTTACATTATTTGATTTACTAGCTCTGTTTGGCTCTCAATCCGCATGCTTCATACAAAGTCCCGACCCTTTTCTGTCTTCGGCTCCATATATCCAAATCCGCCTCCTCAAGGGCCTGATCTTGATCCTCAGAGGAAGCCAGAGCAGGGTTGCCAGGAAGGCTGGAGGGCTGGCTGCAAGGAAGGCTGGAGGTTTGGCTACAAGGAAGGCTGGATTGACCTCTGGGAGGAAGGGTGGAGAGAGATTCCCGCACTTCCAGCTGGTCATCCAGAAAAGATAGCTTGCTGTAGTACCACAGACTGGGTTTATAAACCTTATCTGCTGCAGCACCTGACCTCTGGGACTTCAGGACCATATTCCTCTGGGTCCTGTATGTCCCCCTGATGGTAGCAATTTTGATTTTCACATCTTGGAGAGTTGTTGTGGGTATCTGGGTTTGGACAAATGCAAGCAGGCTCTCCAGTGCTGCTGTCCTGGCCAATTTGTTTTTATTGGACCCACTTTTGGTCTGCCACAGGATAGGGAGTTCTTTCCATTTGTCAATGAACTCCCCCATGAACTCAGGGTTTTTGAATGTATTCATTCTCTCTGTAAAATCAAGAACCCAGAAAAGACATATGTTTCAGGCAACATTCATCAAATCAGCATTTTGGACAGATCTAAAAGCCCCAAATCTCCTCCTCTGCGGAAACCCAAATCCTTAAAATGTTATGTACCTTGGTCAACACGTTCGTTGCGAACTCCCTCTCCCGGCAAATGAACGTATTTTCGACACATGGATCTGCACTTGATATACACTGCGGCTGCGTGAAACTCTGCACGCTTTCCCCGCCCCTGACGTTCGATATTGTACTTTCCCCGCCCCTTCTCGCTCGCCGTAGTGCTTAGCAAGATGGCGGAGACACAGGTGGCTGAGATTACCTCTACAGAGGATGAAATTCCTGAGGAGCCCAAATCCCGATCCAGGAGATATAAGGCATCCAACATGTCATTCAAGGAAATGGTGGAGATGGTCGCCATTTTGAAGAGGGAGGATTATGATGCCAAGCATGGGCCGTATAAAAGGCCTAATCTGGTCAAGACAAAAATTATGAGCAAAGTGGTCAAAAGTCTTCACCAAAAATTTGGGGTGTGCAGAACGAAGGAACAGCTCAGAAAACGATGGTCTGATCTGAAGTTGCGGGAGCCCGACCAATACAAACGAATCCAGAAAGTTATACGAAAAAGTAAGTATTTTTGGGTATTTTCCCTGCTAGAGATTATTACTTGTATTATGTCGTGTATTTTTGTCTTTGATATAGTACAGTGAAAGATACCATCTTTCAGGTTCGTCCGCAAAGTAAACGGACGTATTAAACCTCTTTCTCCGTACAGTTCATCAAACTATGTTTTTGGATCATCCAGTGTGAACGCCCATTTATTTAATTTTATTTGAGGTAGCAAATTTGGTAAACAATTATTTTTGGGGATCAAATCCCAAGGACAATTTTTATTAAAAAAAAGGATATGCATGGTAATGTTAAGGGAGAGAATGCTCAGCAGCTGATGAAACATCTGAACGCAGTAGTACAAGTGTGGGCCAAAAGCCCCAAAGTTTGAGGGTGTCACACACAGGTGATCCTGTGTATATACTTTGGGGTGTTACAATGTGTCAAACTTTGGTTAAAAAAGTATATGCTATGTTTTTGGCTATGTATCCAATCATGTGTTCCGGTTGTCACTGGGGGTACATTGAAAAATGGACCACACTTCAAAATGTTTACAAATTATTTGTTCATGGTTTAGTTTTCTCCAAAAAATATTCGTTACTAATGAAACTATACCTTTTCTTGCAATCTCCATAGGGCTTCAAAAAGCTACGTCAGATGAGCCTCTAAATCCAACACCTTCAACAATACCCCCAGACCCACATGATGGAGAGGAACGTGAGGTTGTGGAAGTGGAAAGTGGCACCTCAACAGGTCAGTGTCAAACCAGACAGATGCAGGTTAATAGATGTAGGCCTACATATTCTATACTACATGTTTTTTTTTGTAATGTAGGTGCAGTTCTGGCCGAAGACCCCAAAAATTTTACACATCACAGTGCCCAGATCCTGATACAATACCTGATGGTCTGCTGTCGTGACCTTAAAAAATTAAAGGGAGACTTGATAGAGATCAGGGAAAATACCAAGTGGGTGGAGGAAAGGCTACAAAAGATCATGGCTGTGCTTGGGCGTGTCTAATGTTTTTTAGAAAAATAACGTTGAACTTGCTGTGTTTTGGCAGGTATGTTTTTCATTGAACCTTTTAGGACTAGTACATGTTTATTTTTTCACTATATTTTTAAAGATCTTTTTTGTATACATGGCTGTTCATGCATTTTAACAAGCAAAAAATGTTTGGGACATCTACATTTAAAGGGAATTGTCCAAAACAAAAATAAAAAATGGTATTTTGTTATCAAGAAGTTGTGGCTTCATTATGTAAATGTTGTGCAAAGTGAACTAATCAATGTTTTGTGTTTACACTGACAATGAAGGCTAATTAAGAATGCACAATACACATGGCAATACAAGTGCACTAGGTAAACCTACGAGAAACATAAACCATTATTAAATTAAAACACCAAACCAATCTTTGAGAAAAATAAAGTTTTATTTTTCTAAATTAAAAGGTTAAAAGTCATCAGGCATTTCAATGGCTCCCCTACCCACAAAATAATCCACATATTTGTCATGGACCTCACGTCCGGTTTGGGGGGCCAAGCCTGGACGGCCAGCTTCCAGGGCCACAAGATGTTCTGCTTCCATTAATGAGGCCTCAGGCCCAGTCAAAGTCAGATAATTTGTGGCATGCACCCGGAGATAATTATGTAGCACACAGCAAGCCATTACAACATGGTTCCATTTGTAAGGGGCAAGGTGGATGGAGGTGAGGAACAGGCGGAAGCGGCTGGCCATGATGCCAAAGGCATTTTCAACCACCCTTCTTGCTCTGGCCAGCCGATAGTTGTACACCCTCCTCTCAGGGGTGAGGGTGCGTTGCGGGAATGGCCTCATCAAATGGGGACCCAGGCCAAACGCCTCAATCGCCACAAACACAAATGGGAGTCCCTCCACATTCTGCTCCGCTGGTGGCAAGGCCAGCTGATCCAAAAGGAGCCGTTCCCCAAAATCCGTCTGTGCAAAAACTCCTCCATCAGACATCCTGCCATTCTTGCCAACGTCCACATAGAGGAATTCGTAGGTGGCCGACACCACTGCCATCATCACAATGCTGTGGAACCCCTTATAATTGTAATAAAAGGAACCCCAATGGGGTGGTGGGATGACCCGAACATGTTTGCCGTCGATGGCCCCTCCACAGTTTGGAAAGTTCCATCGTTGGGCAAACTCCGATGCCACATTCTGCCATTCATGTGGCGTAGAAGGGAACTGTGGAATGAAATAAAAAATAAATTAATACTTTGAGACAGAAACATTGAAAGCAGATTTAAGAAATGCATTCATGGCCAACATTGGGAGAAACCGAAAAATTAAAACTTTATTAGTAAGCAACAACAAACCAAAAAAAAAAACGACAAAAAAAAATGGGGGGGGGGTTGAAGATGAGTTGGGGAGATCACAAATGAAGGCTGTAGCACTCTGTATGAATTAGTGAAAAATTTAACATTCCTAGGCAATCTTTAGGGGGCGTTTAGGGTAAAGCACCACAATGGAGCATAAAAATACATGGAAATGACTAGGCAAGGTGGGTATGGCCCCAGGATAGCATGCTGGAGAGGTTAGGTAAGGCAAATTTAAATGTAGGCCTAATGAAAAATTTCCCAAAAATAAATTCGCATGTGGAGAAGGGGGACATTCCCTGCAGCTAAGAATCATGGGAATTAGGGACTGCTAATAAACCCCCCAAAAAATTAATACAAAGAAATACATACAATGTGATGTTTGAAATAAGAACACTTACCTTAATATAGTCCTCCTGCAAAACTTGGAGGATGGCAGAACACGTCTCTGGTATAATGATACCCAGAGCCTGGGGGGATATGCCTGTGGAGAACTTTAAGTTCTGCAGGCTTCTCCCAGTCGCCAGGTATCGCAACGTGGCAATGAGCCTCTGCTCAGCACTGATGGCTTCACGCATAACGGTGTCCTGCCTGGTAATGTAGGGGGACACCAAAGCCAACAGATGCTGTAATACGGGGTCAGACATCCTGAGAAAATTCCTGTAGTCATCAGGATTATTCTCCCTGATCTCCCGCAACAAAGGCATATGACAGAACTGGTGCATATGACAGAACTGGAGCAACCAATTCTTGGTCCATGAACTCCTCCTGACCCTGCTCATGGCATGGAGTCGGGATACAGCATGAACCCCTGCACAACTACAGCACGAACTCTACGACGAGTACGTAGCCGCAACATGGCTAGATAACGGTCGGCAGCTCAGAACGGACTAGAAGAACGAACGGAAGAACAGCAAGGCCTATGAAGAACAAGCTGAAAAACAGGAACGAGCAGACAAGAACGCACTGAATAAACAGATACGAACTGACTACAAGCACTGCAAAACAGATACGAACACACAAGCACAAACTGAACTCCACAAAACGATCTTCAAAGCACGAAGACTGAAAAGCGCGAATCGTCTCTCACCAAACTTTTACTAACACGCGGTAACACGGAATTAGCAAAAGCGTCCCAATGGGTGGCATCATTAGAACGGAACTTCCCCTTTATAGTGCCATCGTACGTGGTGTACGTCACTGCGCTTTGCTTTGAACGTTTTTTAAAATGATCGTGTGTACGCAAGACAGGCTTGAGAGGAAACATGAAAAAAAACGACGTGAAAAACGTCGGGAAAAATAATGGCATGAAAAACGATCGTGTGTACTCCACATTAGAATTAAGGAAACACCTTGTCAAAAGCCTCATGAACTGACACAGTCAGTACTGTCCAAATGACAACGTGTGCAAGAAGCTCCACTAATAAAGAGTATCACTGAAATGGAAAATGGTGTCAATGATTTATCCTGTGAAAAGGAAGAAGCTGAACTGTCTGCAACCACAGTCAGAATATCTGTGAGATCCAATAAAGATATCCATGTTAGATACTTGTGTCATAAATAGTTCATACAGCACCACAGCCTGAGCTAACATCATGGGAAGAGATGCAAAAGCTACCTGTTCATGAGAAGCAAATATGCTATTGGATGAAAATAGGTTTTAAAGCCAAATATGACTCTGAAAGTCCTTAGAAAATAAAAAATCTAATTTTCTTCTACATATGTTGAATACACTATAGCAGCTTGTCAAAAATTATTTTTGTTCCAGCAGCTGCGTGAAGATCTTGAATAGGGATGAGCTCGGTGTTCGAGTCGAACATACGTTCGACTCAAACATCGGCTGTTCGATCGTTCGACGAAGATCGAACGTTTTGAGCCGTTCGCGCCAAATTCGAGTGACGCGAACGGCCACAATACACTGCGCCATCGCAGTGCAATCCCGGCGCTGTGATTGGCCAAGCATGCACTGTGACCCCGCATGCTTGGCCAATCACAGCGCCGGCAGCGAGGAGAGCCATAATTGGCCACAGGCAGGATGCCTGTGGCCAATTATAGCTCAGGGGGGTTTAGTACACGCCCACACTATAGAAGGCCGCCAGCGCGGCGGCCTTGTGTAGTGTGTTCCGGTTCAGGGAAAGAGAAGGATAGGCAGGGACAGTGTTAGTGATATTTGTTCATTTACCTTGTGTGTAGGGAGAGAGAAGGATAGGCAGGGACAGTGTCAGTGATATTCTGCTAAACCTTGTGTGCAGGGAGAGAGAAGGATAGGCAGGGACAGTGTCAGTGATATTCTGCTAAACCTTGTGTGCAGGGAGAGAGAAGGATAGGCAGGGGACAGTGTCAGTGATATTTTTGCTAAGCCTCCTGCACAGTATACACCTGAAGCTAGCCCTTATTGCTGTGTTTTCCTGTTGTGTAACACAGGCAGGCATCTGCAGCACTTAAAGCAGGCGTAGTGTGATTCCTGCAAAATATACAGCTGAAGCTAGCCCTTATTGCTGTGTTTTCCTGTTGTGTAACACAGGCAGGCATCTGCAGCACTTAAAGCAGGCGTAGTGTGATTCCTGAAAAATATACACCTGAAGCTAGCCCTTATTGCTGTGTTTTCCTGTTGTGTAACACAGGCAGGCATCTGCAGCACTTACAGCGGGCGTAGTGTGCCTCCTGCACATTATACACCTGAAGCTACCCCTTATTGCTCGTAGTTTTTTTTCTTTTGTGTTACACTAACAGGCATCTGCAGCACTTACAGTGGGCGTAGTGTGCTTCTTGCAAAATATACACCAGAAGCTAGGCCTTATTGCTGTGTTTTCCTGTTGTGTAACACAGGCAGGCATCTGCAGCACTTACAGCGGGCGTAGTGTGCTTCTTGCAAAATATACACCTGAAGCTACCCCTTATTGCTGGTTTTCAAATCTCCCTGCAGGCCTTTAGAATGTCTGGAAGGCAAACAAGGAGAGGCAGACAGTCAGGAGCCAATAAAAGAGGGCAAGCAGGCTCTGTGTCTAGAGACAACAGTGCTGGTCGTGAACGCGGTGCATTGTCATCAGCACGTGGCCATGGGACACGCTTGTCCTTATTTTCGGCAGCTGGATGTGTTGAGCCGCATCATGCCGAAGACTTGGTAGAGTGGATAACCAAGCCCTCCTCATCCTCCTCATCCTCTCTCACCCAGGCTCAGGGTACTGGCAAAGCAGCTGCAAAAGCGTCCTCAATGTCTTCATCAGTCACTCCTTCCCTAGACCCACCGTGTCCTCCTGAGGAGTCCTCCGAACTGTTTGAGCACAGTGTTGGGTACATGCTCCAGGAGGATGCCCAGCGTTTCGAAGGGTCTGAAGAGGATACCCAGCTAGAGGAAGGCAGTAGCGTGAGAGCAGAGAGAGGGGATGCTCAAGAAGGACACCAATCTTGCAGTCATGTTCCAGCAGCTGCAGCATACTGCCAGATTTGGTTCCAGTGATGAGGAGGGAGGGGATGATGAGGTCACTGACTCCACGTGGGTGCCTGATAGGAGAGAGGAGGAGGAGGAGGAGGATGAGGAGGAGGCACATCTCCAACGAGGCAGGATGCCCTCCGGGGGCCAGCGTAAGGGCAGCACACCGACTGAATCACACCGCAGAGCTCCGCCTGTGCAGGGCGCTGCCTCTGCCCATTATTCCAAAAGTTCTTTGGTGTGGGCCTTTTTTGAGTCGAGTGCATCAGATCGCACTGCTGCTGTTTGCAACATATGTCTCAAGCGTATCTCGCGTGGCCAAAACATCAGCCGCTTGGGCACCACATGCTTGACCAGACATATGTTGACCTGCCATGCAGCTCGTTGGCAAGCCTACCTTAAAGACCCACACCAAAGAACAAAGCGGACCTCTCCTTGCTCCGCATCAGCTGGGATCTCCAACCCCACTATACCTTCAGTCCTCTCTGAAACCTGCACTGAGAGGAATGAAGGTGTAGAATTAGGTGTGTCACAGCCAAGTACTTGCGGCCACTCTGCTAGCAGTACACCGACGTCCGATTCTAGCAGGCAAATTTCCCTGCCCCAGCTGCTGGACCGTCGAAAGAAGTTCACTCCCAGCCATCCTCATGCCCAGTGGTTGAATGCTAGCTTGGCTAAATTGCTAGCACTTCAACTGCTGCCTTTTCAGTTGGTAGACTCGGCCCCCTTCCGTGAGTTTATGCAATGTACGGTTCCTCAGTGGCAGGTTCCCAAACGCCACTTTTTCTCACGGAAGGCGATTCCGGCTCTCTACCGGCATGTGGAAGGCAATGTCCATGCCTCGCTGGACAGGGCGGTCAGCGGTAAGGTGCATATTACCGCTGACTCATGGTCCAGCAGGCATGGACAGGGACGTTACCTTTCTTTCACGGCCCATTGGGTCACTCTTTTGGCAGCTGGGAAGGATGCAGGACAAGGTGCAGTAGTGTTGGAGGTTGTTTCGCCGCCACGCCTCCAAAATGCTACTACTGGTTGTTGTGACACACCTCTCTCCTCCACCCCCTCCTCTTCTTCTTCCTCCATGGCCTCTTCTTGTGCTTTGTCCTCGGAACCAGCGGTGCTCTGTAGGCGTTCAAGGTACTACGCAAGTACGCAGGCAAAAAGATGCCATGCCGTGCTTGCGCTGGTGTGTTTGGGGGACAAGAGCCACACTGGGGCAGAGGTTCTTCCAGCTCTGCAGGGGCAGGCCAAGAGGTGGTTGACGCCACGCCAGCTTAAGGCAGGAATGATGGTTTGCGACAATGGCACCAACCTCCTCTCTGCCCTCCTAGAGGGACAATTGACCCATGTGCCCTGTGTGGCTCACATCCTTAACCTGGTGGTGCAGCGGTTCTTGGGCAGGTACCCGGGCTTACAGGATGTCCTGAGGCAGGCCAGGAAAGTCTGTGTGCATTTCCGCCGATCATATAATGCCAGTGCTCGGCTGGCTGAGCTGCAAAAGGAGTTGAACCTGCCCAAGAACCGCCTTATATGTGACATGCCCACCAGGTGGAACTCAACGTTGGCCATGCTGCAGCGGCTTCTCACGCACCAGAGGGCCATCAATGAGTACCTGTGCGAATACGGCACCAGGACAGGGTAGGGGGAGCTCGGGTTTTTTTCACCACGCCAGTGGGGCATGATCAGGGATGCATGCACTGTCCTGGCACCATTTGAGGAGGCCACGAGGATGGTGAGCAGTGAGAGTGCATGCATCAGTGACACTGTACCTCTTGTCCACCTGTTGGAGCATACACTGCGTGGAATAATGGACAGGACACTTGAGGCAGAACAGAGGCAGGAAGAGGAGGACTTCCTTGCCTCTCAAGGCCCCCTTTACCCAGACAGTGTTCCTTCTGTCCCACCCATCCCACAGGAAGAGGACGAGGAGGAGGAGGAGGATTGTGTCAGCATGGAGGTGGAGCCTGGCACTCAGCATCAACAGCAGCAGTCTTTTAGGGATGATTTACAGTCCCAAGAAACACGTGGACTTGTACGTGGCTGGGAGGAGGTGGCTGCGGATCATGTCGTCCTTAGTGACCCAGAGGACTCTGGACCGAATGCCTCAGCTAACCTACGCTGCATGGCCTCCCTGATCCTGCAAAGTCTGCGGAAGGATCCTTGTATTCTTCGGATCAAGAAGAGGGACCATTACTGGCTGGCCACTCTCCTTGATCCACGGTACAAGGCTAAGGTTGCGGACCTTATCTTACCATCGCAGAGGGAGCAGAGGATGAGACAACTCCGGGAGGCCTTGCAGAAAGGTCTGTGCAATGCGTTCCCAGATACTGGGAGGTTACAAACTCCTGGTCCGGGACAACGAGTTGCTGAGGCTTCGGTCAGTCAAATAAGGAGCGGTGGGGGAAGGTGGCCGTCTGACCGATGCGTTCAGACTATTCTTTAGTCCGCAGCCCCAAGGTATGATCGGTTCCAGCAACCATCGCCAGCGTCTGATATACATGGTGCAGGAATACCTAGGGGCAAGGTCAGATTTGGACACCTTTCCCACCGAAAATCCTCTGGCTTACTGGGTCTTGAGGATGGATCACTGGCCAGAGTTTGCACAGTATGCAATTGAGCTACTGGCTTGTCCTGCATCCAGCGTTCTTTCGGAACGCACATTCTGTGCTGCTGGAGGATTTGTCACGGATCACAGGGTGCGCCTGTCCACCGACTCGGTTGATCGACTGACCTTCATAAAGATGAACCAGTCTTGGATCACCACCAAGCACCTGAAGCTAATATAACAGAATAATTTATTTTCAAATGTCACATCCCTTCAAGACTGATGCTGATGCTGAGTGACTGTCCTGTTATGTTGACTGACTATCCTCCTCCTCCTCCTTAATGATCCGATTCATGATGATATCTTGGAAAAACATTTTTGTTTCTGGGTGCCGCCACCAATGCCTAAGGCCCAATTTTTCAGCCCCTGGGGCGTGTAATTACAATTTTTGATGCAATACTTTGCAACAGGGCTCATTGCTGCGCTCCAAATACAGTATCTGTGAGGGGTTGCAGTGTTGTGGCACCAGTGGCTAAGGCCCAATTTTTCAGCCCCTGTTCTACAGGGGAATGTAATTACAATTCTTGATATAATAGTTGACAGCAGGGCGTTCCAGCGCCCACCAAGAGTAACTGTGAGTGCTTATAGTGTTGTGCCAACACCAACACCTAAGGGGCCAATTTCTGCAGAGTATATACGGCAGGCCCCTACTTTCAAACATCCAACTTACAAACGACTCCTACTTGCAAACGGAAGGAGACAACAGGAAGTGAGAGGAAATCTACCCCTAGGAAGGGAAATTCTCTCCTGTAAGGGTTAATATGGGAAAAAGGTGTCTCCTCTCTACTGATGCCTTATCACCAATCCTTGTTTCAATAAAAACCCCACTTTTCAAAAACAGTTGTCATTGGGACGGAAAGTGAGGTGAAATTTTCTGAACAGGGGCACAGACAGCAAAACAAATGTTACAGATAACCCTTCCCTATGTTTTCCAAAAAGCTTAAAAATAGATTTTTTGGCTGGAGCTACACTTAAACAATGTACGTGTTCAAAATTACAAACAGATTCTACTTAAGAACAACAGTCCCTGTCTTGTTTGCATCGCCTGTATACTGCTGTTCAGAGTATATAGGCCCTTTTTTAATTTTGGGTGCGGGGTTCCCCTTAATATCCATACAAGACCCAAAGGGGCTGGTAGTGGGGTGGGGGGTACCCATGACATTTTTCTCAAAGATTTTCATTCATATTACCGGGATCAGACATGACATTAAAGCCGCAAGCAGTTTTAAATGGCTTTTTTTCCTTTAGAAATTTCATTTTATGCAGGGACAGTTCTTAACACGGGAAACACGTGGCACTTCACAGGCATACTTTAGACACCCCCCAGGTACGATATTTAAAGGAATATTTGACTTTTTTTCACTTTATGCATCATTAAAATGACTGCTGCCGAAAAACTGCAGTTTTTAAAACTTTGTTTTGCATTGATACATGTCCCCTGGGGCAGAACCCGGGTTCCCAAACCCTTTTTAGGACAATAACATGCATATTAGTCATTATAATTAGCACTTTCGATTTCGAACGTTCGCATCCATTGTATTTAATAGGGTTCTAACGTTCGTGCGAACTTTCGGTCCGTTCGCAGGTTCTAATGCGAACCGAACCCGGGGGTGTTCGGCTCATCCCTAATCTTGAAGAACTAATGGGGTTGATTTATTAAAAGAAAATGGACTGTACACTTTGAAAAGTGCAGTTGCACTCTGCAAGTGCAGTTGCTGCAGCACTTTATAAATGAGGTAAAGCTTCAGTTTGTAAAAAGTACCCAATCACATGCAAGGAAGATAAAAGAAATGTAATTTTTGCTTGCACATCATTGGATGATGGAAGTTAACAGAGCTTTTGCTCATTTACTAAGCTCTGGAGCAACTGCTCTTGCAGAGTGCACAGTGTATTTGCCTTTATATCCCCAATGTATCTGCCAGTGGCTTTATATGATGAAAGTTGAGGACTTCTGATAACTTGCTGGAAAGAAAAATGTACCTTAGGACCTGCAATGCAAGGATCGTTATTTGCTTCCATTATATTTCTTCTATGCATCTGTGATTTCTGCTGTGCAAGAGATCACCAGTCATCAGGGAAGCTCACACAAGGAAGCAAAGTCCTGCTCCTCTACCAGGATGCTACTTCCACACAGAGACATAGGGGGTTATTTACTAAAACTGGAGCACTTTTAATCTGGTGCAGCTGTGCATGGTAGCCAATCAGCTTCTAAATTCAGTTTGTTCAATTAAGCTTTGGCAATAAAACCTGGAAGCCGAATGGTTTCTATGCAGAAGTGCACCAGACTTTGCACCCTCCAATTTTAGTAAATAACCCCTGTAGCGGGTATTTGAATTATGTGAGGACTCTGGTGGTGTGAGGTTCCTTGGGGCCCCTGGGTGGCGCTGTTGCCTGGGGCCGGAGTTGAACTCACACCGCGAACCGTGCCTTTTTGTCCTCCCCTGGAGCTGGTACAGCGGGGCGGGGAACCCGCTGGGACGCAAAGGGAGAGGTCATAAAAGGGGCGGACGCCTTGTTTTGGGAGAAGAGTCGGAGGACGCGGCCGCACCCAGGCACCTTTAGCTTGGGTGCTGGCGTTCCGGTGTTCCAGGCCTAGGTGCCCTTGGCCTAGCTGGAGCAGGGATGGAGTCCATCTCAGGCACCTTTAGCCTGGGGTGAGGTACTATGGCGGATGCCTGGGGCTCAGTACCTTCGACTGAGTTCCGCGAGGGTGGAGGAATCCGAGGGGGCCCTAACTCCTTGGGTGCCCGTGTCTGAGTTCGTGAGGACTGGTGCGCAGTAACTTCTCTGAAGAGCCCATCGCAGCATCGCTGGTGACAGAGAGGCCTCCACTTCTCCCTTGGACGGATTTCTTCCTCTGACAGGGGCAAAGTGAGCAAATGTAAATTCACGTTCTATATTACCTAGTCAGTGGCAGTGACTATTCACCACTGGTAACAGCACAGTGGGCAGCAGCAAGAAGGGAAAGGATTGTGCCTCGATCTGTCCCCTCATTTTCCAAAGGAGAAAGATTGTTTTATTGCTTGGCAAGAAGAATAAAACTGAGTTGTACCTATTCACTGTGTGGAACTTGGGTTACTCAAGCAAAGGAGTCAGGGACGAAGGACTGGACTTGACTCTAGGACACCTACACAAAAGCCCAATCTCTGGCCTTCACCTCCCAGTTACGGAGGACATTGGCCGTGGTGTGTTTCTCTCTCTCTCCCAGGTACCCCTAGACAACAGCCATATAACCACCAAAGAAAGAGAGAGAGTTGAGGCCGCTACACCCCATAGTGTGGAACCAGAGGTTTACAGGCAATATTGATGACTAGTCATTGGCCCTCTGCTTACCTTATTTTGCCACAGGTGCCACACTACAGATTCTTATGATACATTAAAAGATAGTTGTTAGGGCTACTGAAAATGCTTCAGTGGGGTTTTTAAAAGAAAAGTGTGAAAAAAAACATACACATTCACACCCAGATATCCCCTGCTGGCTCTACACCAAGAACTGAGCAATCAAAGACCAATGTTCTCAGGTCTGCTCTGAGCACAAATCTGTGACTGTCAACCTCTGCTCTGTGCTCTGCCCCTCCAGAGCTCACTGGGGTACCGAACTGTAGAGGGCTCTCAGGCTCGCTGTGTGCTGAGAGGCTGAGCCAGCTGCTGGTCAGGTATCTGGGTGGAACACGACACTAATATTGGGATCCCTGCAGAGCCCGAACTGGCTCTGTAACAACAGACAGTGGACTTTAGCTTGCTGTCAGCTGAATCTCTGTTACCAAATTATAGACCTAAGTGCACACCTGTGACCCACAGGAGAAGTATGGCCAAAAGGGTTTTGGCCTAACTCTCCTTTGATGTTGGCCCATAAGTTTAATTTTCCACTGGTATGGTAGTCTTATGCCGCGTACACACGACCGTTTTCAATGATGAGAAAAATGCAATTTTTTAAAATAGTCATTAAAAATGATCGTGTGTGGGCTTCAGAGCATTTTTCACAACGTGAAAAATGGCCATGAAAAAATTGGAACATGCACAAATTTTTCTCGTCGTTTTTCACGTAGTCGTTTTTCTCGTCATGAAAATCGGCCGTGTGTAGGCTTTTTACGACGTGAAAAAAAATGCGCATGCTCAGAATCAAGTATGAGACGGGAGCGCTCGTTCTGGTAAAACTAGCGTTCGTAATGGAGATAGCACATTCATCACGCAGTAACGGACTGAAAAGCACAAGGCAGAAAAGCGCAAATCGTCTCTCACCAAACTTTACTAACACGAGACCAGCAAAAGCAGCCCAAAGGGTGGCGCCATCCGAATGGAACTTCCCCTTTATAGTGCTGTTGTACGTGTTGTACGTCACTGTGCTTTGCCCAAGCACTTTTTTCCACAATAGTGTGTAGGCAAGGCAGGCTTGAGAAGAATCACGTCGAGAAAAACACAGTTTTTTTCAATGACATTAAAAACGGTTGTGTGTACGCGGCATAACAGTTCTCAAATCTGAAAACATACACTTACTTTCCTATTTTAGCAATTTATACTATGGTCTAGCCACAAGAATATAAAAAAAAATAATGCCAGCCAAAGAGATTTTGTCTTTCTCTTGAAAGTAATTGTAAAATTGGTATTGCTTTTATATGTTTGCTTAAAAGTGGTGGATATTTTAAAGTTTAGGCAACCTTTCTACATACATTTAACTAGCTGTGAACATTGGACATGCTAAATGCCCTGTTGTTCTACAACATTGCTGCTCTCCCCTAGCACTTGACAGCAATTCTGAAGCCTCGTACACACGACCGAGTTTTTCGTCGTTAAAAACACGTCGTTTTTCTCGACGAGATTCTTGTCAAGCTTGACGAGATTCTTGTCAAGCTTTCCTTGCATACACACAGTCAATTCCAAATCTCGTCGTTGTTCTGCGCGGTCATGTCCAGCACGTACAACGGCAGTATAAAGGGGAAGATCGATTTCAATGGCGCCACCCCTTGGGCTGCTTTGCTGATCTCGTGTTACCGCGTGTGAAGTAAAAGTTTGGGAAGAGACGATTCGCGCTTTTCAGTCTTCGTGCTTTCAGTTCGTTTTCTGTTCAGTTTGTGCTCGTGGGTTTGTATATTGTCTTTCAGGGCGTGTAGGCAGGTCGTATCTGTTTTACAGTGTGTTCTTGCCCGTTCATTTCTGAATTCAATTTCGTTCTTTATAGGCCTTGCTGTTCTAAAGTGCGTTCTGTTTAGTACGTTCTGATCAGACGACCGTTTCCTAGCCATGTCGCGGGTACGTTCTCGTCGTCGAGTTCGTGCTGTGTGGGCGCTTGATGTTGGTATGCTTGTCTTGGACCAAGACGAGTCCATGAACGGGCTGAGGAGGAGTTTATGGACCAAGAATTGGTTGCTCCAGCGGGACCAATTCTGCCATATGCCTCTGCTGCGGGAGATCGTGGAGAATAATCCTGAGGACTACAGGAATTTTCTGCGGATGTCTGACCCCGTTTTTCAGCATCTGTTGGCTTTGGTGTCCCCCTATATTACCAGGCAGGACACCGTTATGCGGGAAGCCATCAGTGCTGAGCAGAGGCTCATTGCCACGTTACGTTACCTGGCGACAGGGAGAAGTCTGCAGGACTTGAAGTTCACTACAGGCATCTCCCCCTAGGCTCTGGGCCTCATAATCCCAGACACCTGTTCTGCCATTATACAAGTCCTGCAGGAGGACTATATGAGGGTAAGTTTTCTACTTTAACATCAAATTTTATGTATTTCATGTATGCTAATGTATTGTATTTCTTTCATCCTTCCCTAATTACCATGATTGTAATATGCTGAGAATGTCCTATTTGTACTCATGCATGCTGTAAGCTTGTAATGCCCCTTTTTCCCCCTCCATGCATATTTCCCTTCACTAACCTCTCCAGCAGTGGCGGCTGGTGCTCAAAATGTTTTGGGTATCACCCCAAAATTTATTAAGTAAAAAACTACCATTTCCGCGACTGTGCCTATTTTACGCCACCAGTTTGTCCCCTCAAATGCAGCCAGTTTGTCCCCTCAAATGCAGCCAGTTTGTCCCCTCAAATGCAGCCAGTTTGTCCCCTCATATGCAGCCAGTTTGTCCCCTCAAATGCAGCCAGTTCCCCACCCAGCCCTGCACTTACCTTCCTCTGGTCTGCGCCGTCCTTCTTCTCTCCTCGATGTCTTCTCCCACCCTCGATGTTGCATCAGCCAATCAGGTTACCGGTAAACAGACTCGGTGAACATGATTGGCAGAGGAGCCTGTCAGTGTTTAACCAAGGAACGCACCCCCCCTGCGTCCCCTGGTTAACTTTTTGGAAGCCAATTACAGCCCTCAGGTCGCTGGCTCTGATAGGCACTTCCCTAAAAAAACCTGACGCTGTTATTCAGATGGCCGCCGCTCAACAGGGGGCAGGAGAGAGAGGGGGCAGCGCTCCTGCGCCCACTATGGACGCATCGCCACTGCAATGCTATCCTGTGCCCAAACACACCTAGCCGAGTCACTTCCCAATGTCTTTCTGCAGCTCCATTGTAGTGCTTTACCCTCCCCCCCCCGAATCACCCCCTAAAAATTCACTATAAATGTTAGTTCTCCTTATTTTTGGGCATTCCCAAACTCATCTAGCCCCCCCAAATAGTTTTAGAATGGACCATCAGAGGGGGTGATGAATATGATACTTGCGCCTTCGCTTTGATTTTGGTAAAACACATTAACCACTTAAGCCCCGGACCATTACGCAGCTTAATGACCAGAGGTGATTTCACAATTTGGCACTGCGCTACTTTAACTGGAAATTGTGCGGACATGCAATGTTGTACCCAAACAAAATTTGCGTCCTTTTCTTCCCACAAATAGAGCTTTCTTTTAATGGTATTTGATTGCCTCTGCGATTTTTTTTTTGCGATATAAATGTTCATGTTTTTGAAAATGAAGAAATAAAATAATTTTTTTTTTTTTTCAATTTTCAAAACTTTGTGACAAAAATCGAGATCTGCAAAATACTCACCATACCTCTCAGCAAATAGCTTGGGGTGTCTACTTTCCAAAATGGGGTCATTTGGGGGGGGGGTTGTGCCATCTGGGCATTCCATGGCCTCCGAAACTGTGATAGGCAGTGAGGAGTGAAATCAAAAATTTATACCCTTAGAAAGCCTGAAGGCGGTGCTTGGTTTTTGGGGTCCCGTACACGGCTAGGCTCCCAAAAAGTATCCCCGTACTCAGGAGAAGCAAAAGAATGTATTTTGGGGTGTAATTCCACATATGCCCATGGCATGTTTGAGCAATATATCATTTAGTGACAACTTTGTACAAAAAAAAAAAATTGTCTTTTTTCCACAACTTGTGTCAACATATAAAATATTCCATGGACTCGACATGCCTCTCAGTATATAGCTTGGGGTGTCTGCTTTCCAAAATGGGGTCATTTGGGGGGGTTTTGAACTGTCCTGGCATTTTATACACAACATTAGGAAGCTTACATCCACTCTTCTAACCACTTGAAGACAAAGCCCTTTCTGACACTTTTTGTTTACATGAAGACTTTTTTTTTTTTTGCAAGAAAATTATGTTGAACGCCCAAACATTATATATATTTTTTAAAGCAAAGGCCCTACAGATTAAAATGGTGGGTGTTGCATTTTTTTTTTCCACACAGTAGTTGCGCAGCGATTTTTCAAACGATTTTTTTTGGGAAAAAATACACTTTTTAATTTTAATGCACTAAAACACACTATATTGCCCAAATGTTTGATGAAATAAAAAAGATGATCTTAGGCCGAGTACATAGATACCAAACACGACATGCTTTAAAATTTCGCACAAACACGCAGTGGCGACAAACTACATACATTTTTAAAAGCCTTTACAGAGTACCACGTTAGATTTACAGAGGATGTCTACTGCTAAAATGACTGCCCTCGATCTAACCTTCGCGGTGATACCTCACATGCATGATGCAATTGCTGTTTACATATGACGCCAGACCAACGCTTGCGTTCGCCATTGCGCAAGAGCAGGGCGGGACAGGGGTGCTTTTTTTTATTTTTTATTATTATTAATTTTGCCTTTTTATTTTATTTTTAAACTGTTCTTTCCATATTTATTTATTTTTTATCATTTTTATTGTTATCTCAGGGAATGTAAATATCCCCTATGATAGCAATAGGTAGTGACAGGTACTCTTTTTTTGAAAAAACTGGGGTCTATTGGACCTTGATCTTTCCTCTGCCCTCAAAGCATCTGACCACACCAAGATCGGTGTGATAAAATGCTTTCCCAATTTCCCAATGGCGCTTTTTATATCCGGGGGGGGGGACATTCCCTCCCACTGCTTGTAAAAGCAGTCCAGATGCTAATTAGCCGCTAGGATTGCTTTTACATGAAAGTCGGCCACTGGCTGAAGAGAATGAAACCAAGATGATACCTAAACCCGCAGGCATCAATCTGGCATAACCAAAGTCCAGCAACATACCAGTACGTTGCTGGTCCTTGTTGGACATGTATTGTAATCTTTTTTTTCATGCAGCCTGTTGGCTGAATGAAAAAAAGAGATTGATCGGTGGGTATGCCCACCATTAGAATACCTCCCTTCATTCAGCCACTTCTAATGATGGGCATACATGCACCATTTATATATGCCGAAGCATGGGGGCATCCTCCCGCAAAAGTTATGCCGCGTACACACGGTCAGACTTTTCCATGGGCAAGCCTCCTTCGCCCCTGTTGCCCCCCTGCTTCGGCATATATGCTCTTTTTTTTTAACTGTGGTTGTGAAATCACCTCCTACAGCACTGGAGTCGCAGGAATCAGGCCTGTCTCTGCGAACACTGCAGTTATGTGTGTTGTGTTTTGTAAGTGACAGTGATCGATCGATACTTGGGTGGCCTGGGCTGGACGGAGGGGCAAAACGCGGGTGCTAGCAGGTATCTGGGCTGATCCACTGCGTTTTTGGGAACCCTAAACTTCTGGGGACGCTAGTATAGATCTGATCAGATCAGATATTGATCTGTTCAGATACTATACCACTATACCACTAAGGGAGGTGTATGCTTCACGCGTGGGTGTTAGCGTTCCTGGCACTAACCTGACGCTGCCTGGGGCGACGCAGACCCTCTCTGACACTAAAACCTAATTGATATCACCCGCCGGGCGATCAGGTGATTAAACCTTTATTGGGTTATATACGGCGGGTGCCCTGACAATATAAAAAGCAAATTAACTAACCAGCGTCACCCGTAACACTTATTTGGTGATATGGTGATCACTGGTGAAAGGGTTAACTAGGGGCAATCAGGGGGTTAAACCTTTATTAGGTAATATATGGGGGTACCTGACGCTATATAAAAATCTGACGGGGAACCTAAATAACAAAATAACTAACTGGCTAACCAGTGTCACCAGTAACACTTATACAGTGATCACTGGTGAAAGGGTTAACTAGGGGCAATTAGGGGGTTAAAACCTTTATTAGATAATATATGGGGGTACCTGACGCTATAAAAACCTGCGGCGAACCTAAAAAAAATAACTGGCTACCTATCAGCATCACTAACAGCGATCAGAAAAACGATCGCTTAGTGACACTGGCAAAAGGGGGTGAAAGGGTTAGCTGGGGGGGGGCAATCAAGGGGTTAAACCTTTACTAGGTAATATATGGGGGTACCTGACACTATAAAAACCTGCGGCGAACCTAAAAAAAATAACTGGCTACCTATCGGCATCACCGACACTAAGACAGCGATCAGAAAAGCGATCGCTTAGTGACACTGGCAAAAGGGGGTGAAAGGGTTACCTGGGGGGGCGATCAAGGGGTTAAACCTTTATTAGGTAATATATGGGGGTACCCAACGCTATAAAAACCAAAATTCACTACATTGTTTTTTGTTGCTGTGTGCTACATAACTTTCTTATCCGGAAATCCCAAAATTATATTGCCTCAATAGTGCCTGAGGCAGGACTTCCAACTGGCAATACCCTGCCGGGTCTAGAATCTGGCCGTCCTGGCTTGCCCCCCAAAAATGCCCGTGAGGTTCGCCAGAAATATCTTGAATATTTCACGGGTAGGGGGGCAATTCCTATGCCAGGCACCAAAAAATCTGGTTTAATCTGTATTTTGTTTTTGTTTTTTGCTGTCTCCTAGTTTGTCTTAGTGCATTTGTAGTGCCAAGTGTATTTTCCTTTAGCAAATAACAACCATTTCCCTTGTAACACCAAAAATAGAAACAAATAAGGTTATAGCGTATTTGAAAAAGAAGCTACACTTTGTGGTTGTTCAAACATTTTACTCTGTGCACATTCACACACATGGTAAATAGAACACTATTTTTTATTTTTTTTGGGCTGCCTAAAAACAGGCTTTTTTTTTGGTAAGAAAATACAAAACCATCAGTAGCATCCAACAAACTACAACATTGTATACCTCTTGGCAATATGAGACATTCAATTTCACAAAAAATGTCTCTATCTGACCGTCATAATATGGGGTATTGGCACCCCTGACCAAGCCAAAATTTGAAGATGCACACAATTTAGAGTCATTTGAAAATGGGATTTTTGACTCCTGATCCCTATTGTCAACATGTGCTATCTGCCATCAGGGGTGATCAATGGACGTGTTTTGAGGGTGCAACCCCTTCTTCATTTCACCGACTTGAGATGCGAGGAAGGGGTTGCACCCCCAAAACCCGTACATGGATATCCCCATATGGCAGATGGCACATGTTGACACACTGGGGCTGACTTACTAATAACAGTGCGCTGCGCTGCTTCTAACCTTAATTGGTGCGCCTGATAACTCCTTCACTGGGCGCAGGAAGCAGCGGCGCACTGTTATAGTAAATAGAAATGTCAGCGGCGCTCTATTGAAAATGAATGGTTCCCTATGGGAGCCCATTGATTTGAATAGAGGTCGCCCGGGAAGTCGGATCCGACTTGCGGGGGCGACTCGTGTGCCGGCTGACACGGGGACAGCGCGACTCTGCCAGGCGACCTGGACACGACCTGAGCGCGTGAAGCAGCCGCTCAAGTCGTGTCCTAGAGGAGACTAGCCGGCCGAGAATGTGTCCAGCGCAATGTCATCTCGCTGGTCCTCGGCAGCCTCGCTGTCCCATGTTTGGTATGAATCATGAAGGGGAACTCCAGGCCAAATCTTAATGAAAAAAACGGCATGGGTTCCCCTTCAGGAGCATACCAGGCCCTTAGGTCTGGTCTGGATTCTAAGGTGAACCCCCTAAGCCGAAAAACGGCGTGGGGGTCCCCCCAAAATTCAAACCAGACCCTTAGGTCTGGTCTGGATTTTAGAGTGAACCCCCTTAAGCCGAAAAATGGCGTGGGGGTCCCCCCAAAATCCAAACCAGACCCTTATCCGAGCACGCAACCTGCAGGCCGCAGGGGAAAAGGGGGGGACGAGGGCGGCCCCCCTCCCTCCTGAACCGTACCAGGCCACATGCCCTCAACATGAGGGGTTTGGTGCTTCGGGGCAGGGGGGCGACCTGCGGCCCCCCCACCCCAAAGCACCCTGCCCCCATGTTGATGGGGACAAGGGCCTCTTCCCGACAACCCTGGCCGTTGGTTGTCGGGGTATGCGGGCGGGGAGCTTTTCGGAATCAGGGTGCCCCCTTTAAAAAGGGGGGCCCCCAGAAGCCGGACCCCCACCCTATGTGAATGAGTATGGGGTACATCGTACCCCTACCCATTCACCTGGTGGCAAAATAAGTCAATAAAAAAAGACAACACAGGTTTGAAAAGTAATTTATTGGGCAGCTCCGGGGGTCTTTCTGCCGGGCCCCCGCTATCTTCTGCTAGCTCTTTTGCTAGCGGGGGTCCCGGGCTTCCTCGCCGTCTTCTTCCGACTTCGGGGGTCTCTTGTTCTGTTCTCCGGTTCTTCTCCCGCTCTCCAACGCCTTCTCCTCGATCTCCGGTTCTTTCTGCCGGACGCCCCGCTATCTTTTGCCAGCTCTTTTGCTAGCGGGGGCCGGTCTTCTACGTCGCCTTCTTCCTTCTTCTCTTCGCCCGATGTTGACTCGTCGCTGTCCACCGCCGCAATGATCTTTCCAATCAGCAGTGCCACTTTTATTGGCATGGGGCGTGGTCACCGGATGATGCCACCGCTGACCCCGCCCCCGTTTCACGTCACAGTCCCATCATTCCCCGGGACTGTGACATCATACGGGGGCGGGGTCAGCGGTGGCATAAGCCGGTGACCACGCCCATGCCAATAAAAGTGGCACCGCTGCTCGGCCAGATCATTGCGGCGGTGGACAGCGACGAGGCAACATCGGGCATAGAGAAGAAGGAAGAAGGCGACATAGAAGACCGGCCCCCGCTAGCAAAAGAGCTGGCACAAGATAGCGGGGCGTTCAGCAGAAAGAACCTAAGATCGTGGAGAAGGCGTCGGAGAGCGGGAGAAGAACCGGAGAACAGAACAAGAGACCCCCGAAGTCGGAAGAAGACGGCGAGGAAGCCCGGGACCCCCGCTAGCAAAAGAGCTAGCAGAAGATAGCGGGGGCCCGGCAGAAAGACCCCCGAAGTCGGAAGAAGACGGCGAGGAAGCCCGGGACCCCCGCTAGCAAAAGAGCTAGCAGAAGATAGCGGGGGCCCGGCAGAAAGACCCCCGAAGTCGGAAGAAGACGGCAAGGAAGCCCGGGACCCCCGCTAGCAAAAGAGCTAGCAGAAGATAGCGGGGGCCCGGCAGAAAGACCCCCGGAGCTGCCCAATAAATTACTTTTCAAACCTGTATTGTCTTTTTTTATTGACTTATTTTGCCACCAGGTGAATGGGTAGGGGTACGATGTACCCCATACTCATTCACATAGGGTGGGGGGCAGGTATCTGGGGTCCCCCTTATTAAAGGGGGCTCCCGGATTCCGATAAGCCCCCCGCCCGCAGACCCCGACAACCAATGGCCAGGGTTGTCGGGAAGAGGCCCTTGTCCCCATCAACATGGGGGCAGGGTGCTTTGGGGTGGGGGGGCGCAGGTCGCCCCCCCTGCCCCGAAGCACCAAACCCCCCATGTTGAGGGCACGCGGCCTGGTATGGTTCAGGACGGAGGGGGGGCCGTTCTCTCGTCCCCCCCTTTTCCCCTGCGGCCTGCCAGGTTGAGTGCTCGGATAAAGGGTCTGGTGTGTATTCTAAGGGGACCCATGCATTTTTTTTTTTTGGCGGGGGTTCCCCTTAAAATACATGCCAGACCTGAAGGGCCTGGTATGGATTCTGGGGGGACCCCCACGCCATTTTTTTTTCATTTTTTGGGGGGGGTCCCCTTTGAATCCATACTAGACCCAAGGGCCTGGTATGGACCTGGGGGGGGGGACCCCACGCTGTTTTTTTTTTTGGTTTTGTTTTTTGAACCGCAAAACAAACAAAAAATCGCCGCAAAATTGCGGTACTTGCGTTTTGGATGCGGGTCCATTGAATTCTATTACATTCAAAACACTGTTTTTGTCCTGGCAAAAAAAATCTGCAGTTGCGTTTAAAATCGTTTTTCACAAACCCTCAAAATGCCTTCAGACGCCAAAGATTTCCACGTTTCAGACGCGGTACCAGCGTTTAGCCGCATTTTAGTTTAGAAGCGTTTTTAAAGGTGACCTATTTTTTTACATTGATAAACTCCAAATTTATGGCAAATGAGGAAAAACCATTATATATATATATATATATATATATATATATATATATATATATAAATGCAATTGCTTCCATTGCATTGTGGACAATCCACAACTTGGGGCAGCTGACGTGGCAAGTGACACGCTAAATACAACTACACTGCTGCTCTCAGCTGCTCATATCACTCTGGTCTCACTAAATAGTAGTGATGAGCCGAACACCCCCGGGTTCGGTTCGCACCAGAACCCGCGAACGGACCGAAAGTTCGTACGAACATTAGAACCCTATTAAATACAATGGATGCGAACGTTCGAATTCTAAAGTGCTAATTATAACAACTATTATGCATGTTATTGTCCTAAAAAGGGTTTGGGAACCCGGGTTCTGCACCAGGGGACATGTATCAATGCAAAAAGAAGTTTTAAAAACGGTCGTTTTTCGGGAGCAGTCATTTTAATGATGCATAAAGTGAAAAAAAAAAGTCAAATATTCCTTTAAATATCGTACCTGGGGGGTGTCTAAAGTATGCCTGTGAAGTGCCACGTGTTTCCCGTGTTTAGAACTGTCCCTGCACAAAATGACACTTCTAAAGGAAAAAAAAGCCATTTAAAACTTCTTGCGGCTTTAATGTAATGTCTGGTCCCGGTAATATGGATGAAAATCTTTAAGAAAAATGGCATAGCTACCCCATCACCCCCCCCCCCCTACCCCAGCCCATTACCAGCCCCCTTGGGTCTTGTATGGATATTAAGGGGAACCCCGCACATAAAATAAAAAAGGCCCTATATACTCTGAACAGCCGTATACAGGCGGTGCATACAAGACAGGGACTGTAGGTTTGTTCTTATGTAGAATGTGTTTGTAATTTTGAACAGGTACATTGTTGAAGTGTAGCTCCAGCCCAAAAATCTATTTTTAAACTTTTTGGGAAACATAGGTAAGGGTTATCACCCCTGTAACATTTGTTTTGCTGTCTGTGCCCCTGTTCAGAACATTTCACCTCACTTTCCGTCCCAATGACAACTGTTTTTGAAATGTGGTGTTTTTCTTGAAACAAGGATTGCTGATAAAGCATCAGTACAGAGGAGACACCTTTCTCCCATATTTATTCTTACAGGAGAGAATTTTCCTTCCTAGGGGTAGATTTCCTCTCACTTCCTGTTGTCTTCTTTCGATTGCAAGTAGGAGTCGTTTGTAAGTTGGATGTTTGAAAGTAGGGACCTGCCGTATATACTCTGCAGAAATAGGCCCCTTAGTTGTTGGTGTTGGCACAACACTGTAAGCACTCACAGTTATTCTTGGTTGGTGCTGGAACGCCCTGCTGTCAACTATTATATCATGAATTTTAATTACATATAATTCTTGAACAGTGGTAGTAAAAATTGGGGCTTTGATGGTGGTGCTGGTGCCACAACACTGTAAGCCCTGACAGTTACTCTTGGTGGGTGCAGCAATGGGCCCTGCTGTGAATTATTAGATCAAGAATTGTAATTGCATGCCCCTGTTGAACAGGGGCTGAAAAATTGGGCTTTTCGTGGTGGTGGTGGTGGTGGTGGTGTTGCCACAACACTGTAAGCCCTCAGAGTTACTCTTGGTGGGTGCAGGAATGGGCCCTGCTGTGAATTATTAGATCAAGAATTGTAATTACATGCCCCTTTTGAACAGGGGCTGAAAAATTGAGCCTTTCGTGGTGGTGGTGGTGGTGGCGTTGCCACAACACTGTAAGCCCTCAGACTTACTCTTGGTGGGTGCAGGAATGGGCCCTGCTGTGAATTATTACATCAAGAATTGTAATTGCATGCCCCTGTTGAACAGGGGCTGAAAAATTGGGCCTTAGGCACTGGTGGCACAACACTACAACCCCTCACAGATACTGTACTTGGAGCACAGCAATGAGCCCTGTTGCAAAGTATTGCTTCAAAAATTGTAATGACACGCCCCTGTTAAACAGGGGCTGAAAAATTGGGCCTTAGGCACTGGTGGCACAACACTACAACCCCTCACAGATACTGTACTTGGAGCGCAGCAATGAGCCCTATGGCAAATTATTGCTAAAAATATTGTAAGTACATGCCCCTGTAAAACAGGGGCTGAAAAATTGGGCCTTAGCCACTGGTGGCGGCACCCATAAACAAAAATGATCTTCCAAGCTATCATCATCAATCGTATCATTGAGGACTCGGAGGAGGAGGATAGCCAGTCAACATAACAGCACAGGCACTCAGCATCAGCATCAGTCTTGAAGGGACGTGACATGTTAAAATCAATTAGTCTGTTATATCAGCATCAGGTGTGTGGTAGCTGGTGGTGATCCAAGACTGGTTCATCTTGATGAAAGTCAGTCGATCAACCGAGTCGGTGGACAGGCGCACCCTGTGATCCGTGACAAATCCTCCAGCAGCACTGAATGTGCGTTCCGAAAGAACGCTGGATGCAGGACAGGCCAGTAGCTCAATTGCATACTGTGCAAGCTCTGGCCAGTGATCCATCCTCAAGACCCAGTAAGCCAGAGGATTTTCGGTGGGGAAGGTGTCCAAGTCTGACCTTGCCCCTAGATATTCCTGCACCATGTTTATCAGACGCTGGCGATGGTTGCTGGAACCAATCATACTTTGGGGCTGCGGACTAAAGAATTGTCTGAACGCATCGGTCAGACGGCCACCTTCCCCACCGCTCCTTCTTTGACTGGCCGAAGCCTCAGCAACTCGTTGTCCTGGACCAGGAGTTTGTAACCTCCCAGTCTCTGGGAACGCGTTGCACAGACCTTTCTGCAAGGCCTCCCGGAGTTGTCTCATCCTCTGCTCCCTCTGCGACGGAAACATAAGGTCCGCAACCTTACCCTTGTACCGTGGATCAAGGAGAGTGGCCAGCCAGTAATGGTCCCTCTCCTTGATCCGAAGAATACGAGGATCCTTCCGCAGACTTTGCAGGATCAGGGAGGCCATGCAGCGTAGGTTTGCTGAGGCATTCGCTCCGGAGTCCTCTGGGTCACTAAGGACGACATGATCCGCAGTCACCTCCTCCCAGCCACGTACAAGTCCACTGGTTTCTTGGGACTGTAAATCATCCCTAAAAGACTGCTGCTGATGATGCTGAGTGCCAGCCTCCACCTCCATGCTGACACAATCCTCCTCCTCCTCCTCCTCCTCCTCTTCCTCTTCCTGTGCGATGGGTGGGACAGAAGGAACACTGTCTGGGTAAAGGGGGCCTTGAGAGGCAAGGAAGTCCTCCTCTTCCTGCCTCTGTTCTGCCTCAAGTGCCCTGTCCATTATTCCACGCAGCGTGTGCTCCAACAGGTGGACAAGAGGTACAGTGTCACTGATGCATGCACTGTCACTGCTCACCATCCTCGTGGCCTCCTCAAATGGTGCCAGGACAGTGCATGCATCCCTGATCATGCCCCACTGGCGTGGAGAAAAAAAACCAAGCTCCCCTGACCCTGTCCTGGTGCCGTAGTCGCACAGGTACTCATTGATGGCCCTCTGCTGCGTGTGCAGCCGCTGCAGCATGGCCAACGTTGAGTTCCACCTGGTGGGCATGTCACATATAAGGCGGTTCTTGGGCAGGTTCAACTCCTTTTGCAGCTCAGCCAGGCGAGCACTGGCATTATAAGATCTGCGGAAATGCACACAGACTTTCCTGGCCTGCCTCAGGACATCCTGTAAGCCCGGGTACCTGCCCAAGAACCGCTGCACCACCAGGTTAAGGACGTGAGCCACACAGGGCACATGGGTCAGTTGTCCCTGTCGGAGGGCGGAGAGGAGGTTGGTGCCATTGTCGCAAACCACCATTCCTGGCTTAAGCTGGCGTGGCGTCAACCACCTCTCGGCCTGGCCCTGCAGAGCAGACAGGACCTCTGCCCCAGTGTGGCTTCTGTCCCCCAAACACACCAGCGCAAGCACGGCATGGCATCTTTTTGCCTGCGTACTTGCGTAGCCCCGTGAACGGCTACGGAGCACCGCTGGTTCATAGGACAAACCACAGGAAGAGGCCATGGAGGAAGAAGAAGAGGAGGGGGTGGAGGAGAGAGGTGTGTCACAACCAGTAGTAGCATTTTGGAGGCGTGGCGGTGGGACAACCTCCAACACTACTGCACCTTGTCCTGCATCCTTCCCAGCTGCCAAAAGAGTGACCCAATGGGCCGTGAAAGAAAGGTAACGTCCCTGTCCATGCCTGCTGGACCATGAGTCAGCGGTAATATGCACCTTACCGCTGACCGCCCTGTCCAGCGAGGCCAAGACATTGCCTTCCACATGCCGGTAGAGAGCCGGAATAGCCTTCCGTGAGAAAAAGTGGCGTTTGGGAACCTGCCACTGAGGAACCGCACATTGCACAAACTCACGGAAGGGGGCCGAGTCTACCAACTGAAAAGGCAGCAGTTGAAGCGCTAGCAATTTAGCCAAGCTAGCATTCAACTGCTGGGCATGTGGATGGCTGGGAGTGAACTTCTTTCGACGGTCCAGCAGCTGGGGCAGGGAAATTTGCCTGCTAGAATCGGACGTCGGTGTACTGCTAGCAGAGTGGCCGCAAGTACTTGGCTGTGACACGCCTAATTCTACACCTTCATTCCTCTCAGTGCATGTTTCAGAGAGGACTGAAGTTATAGTGGGGTTGGAGATCCCAGCTGATGCGGTGCAAGGAGAGGTCCGCTTTGTTCTTTGGTGTGGGTCTTTGAGGTAGGCTTGCCAACGAGCTGCATGGCAGGTCAACATATGTCTGGTCAGGCATGTGGTACCCAAGCGGCTGATGTTTTGGCCACGCGATATACGCTTGAGACATATGTTGCAAACAGCAGCTGTGCGATCTGATGCACTAGCCTCAAAAAAGGCCCACACCAAGGAACTTTTTGAATGACGGGCAGAGGCAGCGCCCTGCACAGGCGGAGCTCTGCGGTGTGATTCCGTCGGTGTACTGCCCTTACGCTGGCCACCAAAGGGCATCCTGTCTCGTTGGAGATGTGCCTCCTCCTCATCCTCCTCCTCCTCTCTCCTATTAGGCACCCACGTGGAGTCAGTGACCTCATCATCCCCTCCCTCCTTATCACTGGAGCCAATCTGGCAGTATGCTGCAGCTGCTGGAACATGACTGCCAGATTGGTGTCCTTCTTGAGCATCCCCTCTGTCTGCTCTCACCCTACTGCCTTCCTGTAGCTGGGTTTCATCATCAGACCCTTCGAAACGCTGGTCATCCTCCTGGAGCATGTACCCAACACTGTGCTCAAACAGTTCGGGGGACTCCTCAGGAGGAGGACATGGTGGGTCTAGGGAAGGAGTGACTGATGATGAGTCTGACATTGATACCAGGGAAGAGGACGCTTTGGCAGCTGCTTTGCCAGTACCCTGAGCCTGGGTGAGAGAGGACGAGGAGGAGGAGGAGGGCTTGGTCATCCACTCTACCAAGTCTTCGGCATGATGTGGCTCAACATGTCCAGCTGCCGAAAAGAAGGACAAGCGTGTCCCATGGCCATGTGCTGATGACAATGCACCGCGTCCACGACCAGCACTGTTGCCCCCAGACACAGAGCCTGCTTGCCCTCTTTTATTGCCTCCTGACTGTCTGCCTCTCCTTGTTTGCCTTCCAGACATTCTAATAGATGGCCTGCAGGGAGATGGGAAAAAAGCAATAAGGGCTACCTTCAGGTGTCCTTCTCTGTCCCTTGAAACAAGGACTTGCACAGTGAAAGAAACTGACACTCTCCCTACCTACAGTTTTCTGTCCCTAGAAAAAATGTTTTTTTTAAGCACAATATAGCACAAGGAGAATTCACTCACTGTCCTTCCAGGTCCCTGGAAACAAGGACTTGCACAGTGAAAGAAACTGACACTCTCCCTACCTACAGTTTTCTGTCCCTAGAAAAAATGTTTTTTTTTAAGCACAATATAGCACAAGGAGAATTCACTCACTGTCCTTCCAGGTCCCTGGAAACAAGGACTTACTTGCACAGTGAAAGAAACTGACACTCTCCCTACCTACAGTTTTCTGTCCCTAGAAAAAATGTTTTTTTAAGCACAATATAGCACAAGGAGAATTCACTCACTGTCCTTCCAGGTCCCTGGAAACAAGGACTTACTTGCACAGTGAAAGAAACTGACACTCTCCCTACCTACAGTTTGCTGTCCCTAGAAAAAATGTTTTTTTTAAGCACAATATAGCACAAGGAGAATTCACTCACTGTCCTTCCAGGTCCCTGGAAACAAGGACTTGCACAGTGAAAGAAACTGACACTCTCCCTACCTACAGTTTTCTGTCTCTAGAAAAAATGTTTTTTTTAAGCACAATATAGCACAAGGAGAATTCACTCACTGTCCTTCCAGGTCCCTGGAAACAAGGACTTGCACAGTGAAAGAAACTGACACTCTCCCTACCTACAGTTTTCTGTCCCTAGAAAAAATGTTTTTTTTAAGCACAATATAGCACAAGGAGAATTCACTCACTGTCCTTCCAGGTCCCTGGAAACAAGGACTTGCACAGTGAAAGAAACTGACACCCTCCCTACCTACAGTTTTCTGTCCCTAGAAAAAATGTTTTTTTTAAGCACAATATAGCACAAGGAGAATTCACTCACTGTCCTTCCAGGTCCCTGGAAACAAGGACTTGCACAGTGAAAGAAACTGACACTCTCCCTACCTACAGTTTTCTGTCCCTAGAAAAAATGTTTTTTTTTAAGCACAATATAGCACAAGGAGAATTCACTCACTGTCCTTCCAGGTCCCTGGAAACAAGGACTTGCACAGTGAAAGAAACTGACACTCTCCCTACCTACAGTTTTCTGTCCCTAGAAAAAATGTTTTTTTTAAGCACAATATAGCACAAGGAGAATTCACTCACTGTCCTTCCAGGTCCCTGGAAACAAGGACTTGCACAGTGAAAGAAACTGACACTCTCCCTACCTACAGTTTTCTGTCCCTAGAAAAAATGTTTTTTTTAAGCACAATATAGCACAAGGAGAATTCACTCACTGTCCTTCCAGGTCCCTGGAAACAAGGACTTGCACAGTGAAAGAAACTGACACTCTCCCTACCTACAGTTTTCTGTCCCTAGAAAAAATGTTTTTTTTAAGCACAATATAGCACAAGGAGAATTCACTCACTGTCCTTCCAGGTCCCTGGAAACAAGGACTTGCACAGTGAAAGAAACTGACACTCTCCCTACCTACAGTTTTCTGTCCCTAGAAAAAATGTTTTTTTTAAGCACAATATAGCACAAGGAGAATTCACTCACTGTCCTTCCAGGTCCCTAGAAACAAGGACTCGCACAGTGAAAGAAACTGACACTCTCCCTACCTACAGTTTTCTGTCCCTAGAAAAAATGTTTTTTTTAAGCACAATATAGCACAAGGAGAATTCACTCACTGTCCTTCCAGGTCCCTGGAAACAAGGACTTGCACAGTGAAAGAAACTGACACTCTCCCTACCTACAGTTTTCTGTCCCTAGAAAAAATGTTTTTTTTAAGCACAATATAGCACAAGGAGAATTCACTCACTGTCCTTCCAGGTCCCTAGAAACAAGGACTTGCACAGTGAAAGAAACTGACACTCTCCCTACCTACAGTTTTCTGTCCCTAGAAAAAATGTTTTTTTTAAGCACACTATAGCACAAGCACAAAACACACTGACACTCTCCCTACCTATCCTTCTCTTTCCCTAAACTAAAGGAATCCAGGTTAAGCAAGAAAGAAATAAAAGTCACTGTCCCTGCCTATGCTGCTCTATCCCTGCTCCGGAACACACTACACTAGGCCGCCGTGCTGGCGGCCTTTTATAGTGTGGGGCGTGTACTAAACACCCTCAGCAATAATTGGCCACAGGCATCCTGCCTGTGGCCAATCATTGCTCTCCTCGCTGCCGGCGCTGTGATTGGCCAAGCATGCGGGGTCACAGTGCATGCTTGGCCAATCACAGCGCCTGGATGACACTGCGATGGCGTAGTGCATTGTGGGCCGTTCGCGTCACTCGAATTTGGCGCGAACGGCCCAAATCGTTCGATCTTCGTCGAACGATCGAACAGCCGATGTTCGAGTCGAACGTATGTTCGACTCGAACACGAAGCTCATCCCTACTAAATAGCTAAAATCGTAAATAATACTGTTTTTGGAGCTTAGGGCGGCTCCTTATCATATACACGCAAATGTGGTAAAACACGGCATGCAAACGCCACAATGCACGCCTTTCTAAACGCCACTTTCAACCTTACTTCTGAACACTTTGCACCAGCGTCCCGTCTACATGGGGCTTAAAAACGCCTATGCCATTTACAGCTCAAAAACGCCATGCTGGCCATGAGGCCATAGGCTAACATGGAGAGATGTTTTTAAGCTGCAAAAAACGCTCAAACAAGCGGCTTGAAAAACGTCCATGTGCATGTAGCCTTATATTAACCACTTGTGCACTGCCCAGACATTTCACATTTCAGCGCTGATGCACTTTTAATGACAATTGCGCGCTCATACAACACTGTAACCCAATAAAAATGTTTTATTTGTTGGCACACAAATAGAGCTTGCTTTTGGTGCTATTTGATCACCTTTGTGTTTTAGTTTTATTTTTTTTCTATAAATACAAAAGACAGAGTTTAAAAAAAAAAAAATGGATATTTTACCCACTTCAGCACTGGGCCTATTCTGGCACTTCTCTCCTTCATGTAAAAATCATAAATTTATGGCTATAAAATTACTTCAAAACACCAAACATTATATATTTTTTTGGAGCAGACACCCTAGGGAATAAGATGGCGGTCATTGCAAATTTTTATCTCGCTCGGTATTTGCGCAATAAATTTTCAAACGTCTTTTGTTGGCTAAAAATATTACAAAACAGTAAAGTTACGGCCAATTTTTTGGTATAATGTGAAAGATGTTGTTATGCTGAGTAAATAGATACCTAACACGTCACGCTTTAAAATTGCGCACACACATGGCATGACACCAAACTTCAGTAATTAAAAATCTCCCTAGGCGATGCTTTAAAATTTTTACACGCTACCGTTTTGGCATTACAGAGGAGGTCTAGTGCTAGAATTGTTGCACTCATTCTAATGCACGCAGCAATAACTCACATGTGTGGTTTGAACGGCGTTTACATATGTGGGCGGGACTTACGTGTGTGTTCGCTTCTGAGCGCGAGCTACCGGGGACATGGGCGTTTTTTCTTATTTATTTTTTTTTTTTTTACTTTTTTGTATTTCTTACTCTTTTTTTTTTTTTTTTTACATTTTTGGGGATCACTTTTATTCATAATACAAGGAATGTAAACATCCCTTGTAATAGGAATGTGTGTGACAGGTCCTCTTTATGGAGAGATGCAGGGTCAATAAGACCCCGCATCTCTCCTCCAGGCTGGGAAGCATGATATTGTTCCAAAAAAATCTGCTGACAGCCGAGATCACGGCTTGGTTAACATACGGAAACACGGCGTGATGTCATAACATCGTGCTCGCGCCTCCGACGGTCATAGAGATGACTGATGACCATCTGGTCACCAGTCATCTCCAAATCGTTCTCCGAG
Source organism: Rana muscosa (assembly GCA_029206835.1). Lineage (NCBI taxonomy): Eukaryota > Metazoa > Chordata > Amphibia > Anura > Ranidae > Rana > Rana muscosa. The sequence continues at coordinate 45,340,546 of CM055118.1, forward strand.
CCCCAGATGGCACGGGAGAGCCCGGAGAAGCACCGGATGGTGGCAAGAGGGGGGGGGGGACGTCCCCTCCCCCGCCTATAAGAACAAACAAGCGGCGGAACTGCCACAATGATAGTTTTTATTGTGCACAGAATCGCCGGCTGAAAAGAATGATATCTGAATGATGCCTGCATCTGCACCCAACATTCAGATGTCACCGCACAAAGCCAAGGATGTCATTTGACGTGGGCGGTAGGAAACTGGTTAATATTTTTAAAAAAGGTAATTTTTCTTCTTCATTGATGTACACTGAGACTGCACTGATGGGCACCGATAAGATGGCAAGGGTGGGCACTGAGAGGTGGCATTGCTATTTGGCACTGGTGGGCAGTGAGAAGTGGCACTGCTAGGTGGCAATGATAGTTGGCAGTGATGGGCACTGATAGGCAGCACTGCTAGGTGCCACTGATTGGCACCAGTGGTGGGCATTGATAGGTGGCACTGGCAGGGGCTACTAATTGTCACAGATGATGCAGAATTGCCTCTCCCTCTTCGGGACCCCATGTCCCTTGCACATAAGCCGGTGATTGCCTTTTTTTTTATGCTCACGCTGTCAGCACAAGGAGAAAACAAAAACCATTACCCAGCTTTTGTTTACATCACGTGATCAGCTGTCATTTGCTGACAGCTGATCACATGGTAAAGGGCAGGGATCGGCCCCTTACTCGGATCTGTCATCACCTGAGTCTCAGTGACTCTGTGACCACAGCGCGCGCAAAGGGGAGGACGTTTATTGACGGACTCCCAGCAATTGAGGACCATGCTGTGGCCGTCGATCAGTTATAGCGCTGATCTCAAGTGATTAAAGAGGGTCTAAATGGGCCATTGACATGCATCACAATTGAACTTAGGAATGAGTCTTTGAAAAGTTAAACTAAATAATTTGGCCACTTTATCCTTCCAAATAATTCACTTCCTGTCACATAGCCACACAGGAAGTGAGGGAAAATCCCTAACAATGTCTTTCCTTGGGGACACACAGGTCAGTCTAAATACTTTCCCCATTATGCACATTGCACTCCAGCATATTGCGGGGTACACCACAATTTATTAGGTAGTTTGGACTGTGGGGTTTATTTACTAAAGGCAAATCTACTTTGCACTACAAGTGCACTTGCTGTATATCTGAGGGGAACATGCAAGCCAAAAAAAAACAACATCTTTGCTTTTACATGATTGTAACATCCAATCACCAGTACTTTCCCTCAGATTTTCAGCAGCTACACTTCTACTGCAGAGTGGATTTGTCTTTACTAAACCCCAAACTATACAATGATTTGGGGTGTACACAACAAAGTGCTAGAGTGCAATTTGCTTAATGGGGACACTAGTTAGATTGATCTGTGTGTTCCCAAGAAAAGCCATTGGTAGGGTTTTACCTTCACTTCCTGTTTAGCTGTGTGACAGGAAGTGAAGCCAATGTTAAGAAAAGGAGACCAAGGCCAAACTACAAAAAAAAAAAAAAAAAAAAAAACACACACGCAGGGGTTCTAATACTTACTTTGTTTCCCTCAAAATGCCCACAATTAGAATTGTATGGCCTTGAGCTATTTTTAAGTGCAGTGCTCTAAATCAGTGCTTCGCAAGTACCCCCCAACAGGCCATGTTTGCAGGTTTTCCTTCATCTTGCACATGTGCTTTAAATCACAGTCAATGGTTTTGATTTTTGGACAGCAATTCTCGATAAGCTAAATTCACAAAACATGTCCTGTTGGGGGTACTTGAGGACTGAGGCTGAGAACCACTGCAGTAAAAAAAGGAAAATTGAATACTTACCGCTCTGTATTTTTCATTTCCTGGTGACTTTCCATGGCAGCACACAATCCATGCATATACTACCATGAAGGCACCAGATTAGACAAATCACACCAGTTTTGTTTTGACATGCCATTTGTTGCAAAGAAAACACAAAACAAACTTCAAAATTTTGCATCTAATTTTATTGTTCAACAAAACAAAAGGGAAGGCAAAATAAAAAACATGGTCAATTTGAAACAGTTACAGACTCAACATCTTGAGCAATTTTTGGCCAAAAAAATGCAGCAGACAATTAAATCAAAGTGAACAAACAACACACATTAACAACATCAGAATTATTTCAGGGGAACATTTCCCCCACACAAAAAATATACAATCCACAAAACAAACCAAACACCTGTTTTGCAAAGACATAACAAATAAAATACATGTGTTACAAACTCGATAAGGACACCAACATATACATTTTGCCCCACACACACACACACACTTGTCTCTTCTCAAGGCAAGCGACCGAATGCTCTGTGAGCTTTATATAACATATGTTTGTGTGCTAATGAGGCAATTGAAAACACATGCACAGTCCATGAAACACCCAGAATGCAAGTTCTCCCAATGTAGAGACTGAAATTCAAGGTGGGCACTCCTGTTAAGGATGTCCTTCAATTTCTAACCCATAAAAACACTCTCTGAGTGAGCATGCCCAGAAATATCCAAGCGCTGTTCACACACAAAAAGCACGCCAAAAAAAAACTAACTGGCTGGGCATGTGCAGAACAACACCAATGCAGCTAGCAAAAAATAACCCCCTCCCCCCGTCCAAAATTAAGCACATCATCCAGCATGCTACAAAATTAGAGATGGGACAATCACCCCTCCCCCACCAACAAATACCATTGCAGTCTATGGGAACTGACTTGTTAATTTTGCTAGTCCCCACTTGGCTGGCTTATCTTCTAGTTATTGGCCTTAAAATGGGGGCCCAGGTCCCACCCTAAGGGACATATATCAATGTCACCAATTTGGAAAACACCAAAAACAAAGCAAGGAGAAGTGCCTTTAAATATGCCAAATTGCTTAACCCCTTCCTTAGTGGGCACATATACCCCCTTCCTGCCCAGGCGAAATTTCAGCTTTCAGCACTGTCACGCTTTGAATGACAATTGCGCGGTCGTGCGACGTGGCTCCCAAACAAAATTGATATCCTTTTTTTCGCACAAATAGAGCTTTCTTTTGGTGGTATTTGATCACCTCGGCGGTTTTTATTTTTTGCGCTATAAACAAAAATAGAGCGACAATTTTGAAAAAAAAGCAATATTTTTTGATTTTTGCTATAATAAATATCCCAATTTTTTTTTTTATATATTTTTTTCCTCAGTTTAGGCCGATACATATTCTTCTACATATTTTTGGTAAAAAAAATCGCAATCAGCGTTTATTGATTGGTTTGCGCAAAAGTTATAGCGTTTACAAAATAGGGGGTAGTTTTATGGCATTTTTATATATATATTTTTTTTATTAGTAATGGCGGCGATCAGTGATTTTTTTCGTGACTGCGACATTATGGCGGACACATCGGACACTTTTGACACTAATTTGGGACCATTCACATTTATACAGCGAACAGTGCTATAAATATGCACTGATTACTGTATAAATGTGACTGGCAGGGAAGGGGTTAACACTAGGGGGCGAGGAAGGGGTTAAATGTGTTCCCTATGTGTGATTGTTACTGTGGGGGGAGGGGACTGACTGGGGGAGGTGACCGATCTGTGTCCCTATGTACAAGGGACACAGCATCGGTCCCCTCTCCCTGACAGGACATGGATCTGTGTGTTTACACACACAGATCCATGTCCTTGTCTCTGTAACCGCCGATTGCGGGTGCCTGGCAGACATCGCGGCCGCCAGGCACGCGCATCGGCATCTCAGTGATGCGCCGGGCGCGCGCGCGTGCCGCCGCCGCCGCTCGCGCGCCCCCCAGTGGCCAAATAGCGGAGGCCGTATAATAACGGCCTCCCGGCATTTGACAACCACCTTGCGGCCGTATATTCTCGTACGGCGGGCGCGAGGTGGTTAAGGGCCATTTCACACCACATGCAGTGCAATGCATTTTTTATGCATCCAAAATGCATGGAAAGTTGGTTATATGGTTCTAAATGGCAGTGTTTGTTCCAGTGCGTTCCAGTTCCCCCAAAAAAGTAGAACATGCTGCATTTTACCTGCACTGGACTGTACTGGAACGCATCAAAACGCATCATAAACGCACTGGAACGCACAGGAACACACCTAAATGCACCAAAAACGCACTGGAACACACTTGTCCTTATCTATGGTTAATAAAAAAGAGGGGTGAAAAAAAAGCACTGGACTGCATCAAAAACTTACGAAAAATGCACTGGAACGCATGAAAAACGTGCATGCAGAAAAGCACCTGGAACGCATCCGGATTGTGTTTCTATGGTGTGAACTGGCCCTAGTTCACACTATAGAAACGCAGTCTGGGTGCGTTCCAGGTGCTTTTCTGCATGCGCGTTTTTGACACATTCCAGTGCATTTTTGAGGCGTTTTTGATGCAGTCCAGTGTTTTTTTCCCCCCTCTTTTCACTTAGGACAAGTGTGTTGCAGTGCGTCTTTGGTGCATTTAGGTGCATTGCGGTGCATTCCAGTGCATTTTTGGTACGTTCCGTTGCATTTTTGATGTGTTTTACTGGGGTCCAGTACAGTTTTGTACCTTAAAAATGCAGCATGACCAATTATTTTTTGACTTTCTGAAATGCACTGGAACGGACTGCAGTGGTGTGAACTATGCCATTGGCATTAATGTGATCAACTTTCTTTGCGTTTTTCAGGCATCAAAAAAATGCACTGCACTGCATCCGGTGTGAACTTGCCCTAAATATCATCCCCGGGGGGTGTCTATAGTATGCTTGTAAAGTAGCACATGTTTTCCATGTTTATAACAGTTGGAGAGCAAAATGACATTTCTAAAGTAAAATAATAGTAATTTAAAAGTCCTTGCGGCTGTAATGAATTGCTGGTTCCCGTCAATACAGATAAAAGTCATTGAAAGTCTTTGCTAACCAAAAAAAAAATGCGTGGGGGTCCCCCAAATTCCATAACCAGGCCCTTCAGGTCTGGAATGGATATTAAGGGGAACCCCGCTGCAAAATAAAAAAAAAAAAGGCGTAGGGTTCCCCCCAAATATCTATACCAGGCCCTTCAGATCTGGCATGGATTTTAAGGGGAACTCCACCCCAAATTAAAAAAAAAATGGCGCGGAGTCCCCCTAAAAATCCACACAGACCCTTATCCGAGCACATAACCTGGCAGGCCGCAGGAAAAGAGGGGGGGGACAAGAGCACCCCCCCTCCCTCCTGAACCGTACCAGGCCACATGCCCTCAACATGGGGAGGATGTCCCCATGTTGATGGGGACAAGGGCCTCATCCCCACAACCCTTGCCCGGTGGTTGTGGGGGTCTGCGGGTGGGGGACTTATCGGAATCTGGAAGACCCCTTTAACAAAGGGGACCCCCAGATCCCGCCCCCCCCGTGTGAAATGGTAATGGGGTACAAATGTACCCCTACCATTTCACAAAGAAAGTGTCAAAATGTAAAAAATGACAAGAGCCGGTTTTTGACAATTCCTTTATTAATGTCTTTTCTTTTCTTCCATCTTCTTCCTTCTTCTTCCATCTTCTTCTTCTTCCATCTTCTTCTTTTCTCCATTCGGGTTTCTTCCTACATCTTCCTCTTCATCTTTATCTTCATCTTCCTTCTTCCTTCGGTGTTCTCGTCCGCATCTTGCCCCGGCGTCTTCCCTTCTTCTTTCTTCTCCGGCCGCTCCGTTTGAATTGGAGGTTCCCGCTGTGCGACGCTTCAGTTCTTCAGTTCCCCATCGGGTCCGCTTACACCCGGTGACTCCGCCCCCCTCTGACGCACATGGATTTCACGGGAACTTTCCCTGTGGTGACAGAGGGGGGCAGAGCCACCGGGTGGTTAGCGGACCAAGTGGAGAACTGAAGCGTCACCCAGCGGGAACCTCCAATTCAAACGGAGCGGCCGGAGAAGAAAGAAGAAGGGAAGACGCCGGGGCAAGATGCGGACGAGAAGACCGAAGGAAGAGGAATGCCCCATACACACGATCGTTTTTCATGCCGTTAAAAATGCCATTTTAAAAAAATGGCCATTAAAAATGATCGTGTGTAGGCTCCAGAGCATTTTTAACGACGTGAAAAACGGCCATTAAAAATTCCGGACATGCTCTCTATTTTCACGTCGTTTTTCATGTCGTTTTTTTTAACGACGTGAAAAACGATAGTGTGTATGCTTTCACGACGTGAAAAAAACCGCGCATGCTCAGAAGCAACTATGAGACGGGAGCGCTCGTTTTGGTAAAGCTAATGTTGGAAATGGAGATGGCACATTCGTCACGGTGGAATTAATAGCATCGTTTTAATGCAGCGCATTCCGTTCTTCTTTTGATAATGCTTTAAAATTACCCTCTTTTGATAATGACATTGAGAGTTATGCCAAACTTGTTTCTAAAGTAATTCCAAATTGCTCTAATGATTATAAAATATTATTTATAAGCCGCACCTCCCTCCTAAATAATACTAATAATAATAAAATAATGTAATTCTCCTTTTTTCTTTAAATTTTATTTTACTATTTTTTTTTTTTTTTTTGTGGCCTTTTTTGTATTATTTTGGCTTAAATTATTCTTGTGTAAAGTTACCACAACAACCTTCCAAATGTGTCTCATTTGGCCTCAGGGAGGTTTGTGTCCCCTGATAATAACAATAATATAATTTGAGATGTCCCTGCCTGCTCCCTAGCAAGCTCTCTTTTGAAATACAAATCACATAGTCAAGTATTTTAAGGGCACTAAAATTTTTCTTATTTCAGAACATTAACAAATTAAAGTGGAAGGCAGCACTGGAGAGCCTGCTTGCATTTGTGCATCCCTTTGACCCCACAACAACCATCCAAGATGTCCAAACCAAAATAGAGATTAGATCCCCCAAAAAAATGAGCCCAATCTTGTCTTGAGCTCCCAGAGGTCAGGAGCCACAGCAGATAAGTCCTATATGTCCCCAGTCTGTGGTACTACAGCAGGCATTATTTTCTCCTCTTCCTTGTAGCCTTCTCTCCAGCCTTCTCTGCAGCCTTGGTTGGTTTCTTCCTTGGAGGCTGGGGATCAGGAGGAGAGGTTGTGGCAGGAGGAGTAGTAGGAGGAGGAGGAGGAGGTGGAGGAGTAGGGACAACCTCCGTTATGTCCGTGTACCTAGTGAGTTCACCCAGCACGCCCTTATTGATGATTTTCAATAGCAGGGTCTCACTGAAATTTTTTTGCTGCAACTCCATTTGCCCTAGTTTGTGGGCGAGGACTGCGGCAAATCCCTCATCAACAGAGGGTGCCTCTCTGAGGGCCGCTGTTGCCTCTCTGAGGAAGGCCCTGGTTTCCTCCTCCACCTGCCTACCTCTCCTTGGCCCTCGTGGTTTAACTACCAGGGGAGGCATCTGGGCTCTTGTGCTGGGCCAAGCCTCCTCCTGGGTGCCACTGGGCCCAGCCTCCTCCTGGGTGCCACTGGGCCCTGCCTCCTCCTGGGTGCCACTGGGCCCTGCCTCCTCCTGATCCCCAACATCACCCTCTTCCTGGCTCTGCTCTGGCTGTAAAAAAAGAAAGGGACATTATTTATTTTGCCACATCATCATTCACAGACATTGTTCACCTCTAGACATTGTTGAAATCAATGCCAAAAGTTATGTCATTTTCATTGATTCCGCATCCTGGTTTTGTTGTCTTGTGCACATAAAATTAGGCCACTACTGTATCTTGCTCTTCACAAACTTTATTGGTAGAAGTGTACATACCTTTAACAATACTAACATCTATTTAAATTCTACAATTTTGTACGATATAAATATAGATATCAATACTTTACCTGGCTCCATATCTCCAAATCTGCCTCCTCAAGGCCCTGATCTTGATCCTCAGAGGAAGCCAGAGCAGGGTTGACAGGAAGGCTGGAGGACTGGCTGCAGGGAAGGCTGGAGGGTTGGGTACAAGGAAGGCTGGATTGACCTCTGGGGGGAAGGGTGGAGAGAGATTCCCGCACTTCCAGCTGGTCATCCAGAAAAGCAAGCTTACTGTAGTACCACAGACTGGGTTTATAAACCTTATCTGCTGGTGCACCTGACCTCTGGGACCTCAGGACCATAGTCCTCTGGGTCCTGTATGTCCCTCTGATGGTCGCAATTTTGTTTTTGACATCTTGGAGAGTTGTTGTGGGTATCTTTGTTTGCACAAATGCAAGCAGGCTCTCCAGTGCTGCTTTCCTGGCGTCTTTATTTTTATTACCGCCACTTTTTGTTTGCCATAATATAGGGAGCTCTTGCCATTTGTCGATGAACTCCCCCATGAAGTCTGGGTTTTTAAAAGTATTCATGATACCTGTAAATGCGAGAAACCAAAAAAAAATTATATTTCAGGCAACATTCCTCAACTGTGCATTGTCTACATATTTTGAGCACACAAATCTCCTCGTCTGATGAACCTCAAAAAGTAAAATTGTTAGGTACCTTGGTCACGACGTTCGTTGCTAACTCCCTCTCCTGACAAATGAACGTATTTCCCAGACATGGATCTTCACTTGATATACACAGCGCATGCGTGAAACTCCGCACGCTTTCCCCGCCCCTGACGTTCGATATTGTACTTTCCCCGCCCCTTCTCGCTCGTAGTGCTGAACAAAACATGGCGGAGACACAGGTGGCTGAGATTACCTCTACAGAGGATGAAATTACAGAGGAGCCCAAATCAAGACCCAGGAGATATAAGGCATCCAACATGTCATTCGAGGAAATGGTGGAGATGGTCGCCATTTTAAAGAAGGAGGATTATGATGCCAAGCATGGTCCGTATAAAAGGCCTAATCTGGTCAAGTCCAGAATTATGGGCAAAGTGGTCAAAAGTCTTCACAAAAAATTCGGGGGGGGGGGCAGAACGAAGGAACAGCTCAGAAAACGATGGTCAGATCTGAAGTTGCGGGAGGCCGACCAATATAAAAGAATCAAGAAAGTTATATTAAAAAGTAAGTATTTTTTTTTGAGTTTCCATGGTACATATTATTTTCTTGTATTCTGTCGTGTATTTTTAACTTTCATATAGTACACTGAAAGATACCATCTTTCAGGTTCGTCCGCACAGTAAACGGACGTATTAAACCTCTTTCTCCGTACAGTTCCTCAAACGATGTTTTAGGATCATCCAGTGTGAACACCCATGTATTTTGGTTTATTTGGGGGAGTAAATTTGGGCCTCACTTATTTTTTGTGTGCTAATCCAAAGGACATTTGTTCGTTTGAAAAAACGATATGCATGGTAATGTTAAAGGGAGTGAATGCTCAGCAGCTGATGAAACATCTGAACGCAGTAGTACAAGTGTGGGCCTAAAGCCAAAAAGCTTGAGGGTGTCACACACAGGTGATCCATTGTAGATACTTTGGGGTGTTACAATGTTTAAAATTTGTGTTCAAAATGTATATGCTCTGGTTTGGGCTATGTATCCAATCATTTGTCCCGGTTGGCACAGGGGGTAAAATTTAAAATGGAGCATGCTTCAAAAGAATGATTACAAAGTTTTTTTTCATGTTTCTTATTTTAGCAAAATTGAGTCGCTACTAATGAAACTATTCCTTTTTTCTTTCTCGTACATCACGGGACACAGAGCGACATAGTCATTACTAATGGGTTATATAGATACCTTCAGGTGCTGGCACTGGCAACTTCCAAAACCGGAAGTACCCTCCCCTATATAAGCCCCTCCCATCCGGGAGCACCTCAGTTTTTTGCCAGTGTCTAAGGTGTTGGCCAAGAAGAAACATGTGTTTTTCACTGAGCTTGCGTACAGGTTCTTTTGGGCCTCAGTAAGCTATTCCGGATCCGACCAAAAAAGCTTCATAGCTAAACGGTCGGTACCCGGGCCTTGCAGAGAAGAGCAAGGTTTTGCCTGTAATGCTTCTCTTAGGAGAGCTGGACCCTGGGATCCAGAGCTCTGGTCATACCCATGACCAAGATGTTTTCTGTGCAGGGTGCTATACAGGTCAAGGGGAGTGGAATCCTTGGGAACCCGGTCCCTGAAGGTTTAATTACAATGCCTGCCGTGATAGGTGAAGTTTGGGCTTCTGTGGACCAAACAAAGTCCTGCGGCGGGGAACAGGTAAGTGGGGGCCCCCAGGAACTTGGTTCTATTGGGGGACCCCCAAGCCTAATTTGTCTTTCTGTCTGTTACCTAACGGTATTCCCGCTAATATCTGTGCATGCCTGTAACTACTAAAAAATGTAATAATTTTAATAGTGGTCAAGAAAAAAAAAAAATATATATATATATATATATATTTAATATATTAGACTGCGGTACCTGTGTTAATCCACTAGAGGCCGCTGTGGAACGTTTCTTGTCATGTGGACTAGTTTCTTTTTATCAGAGCAAGTCCAGGCAGATGGTGAGTTCTCTTGTGGGAAACTGCTTCCTCTGCCATGTTGCAATGCTCGTCCATCCCCCGGCCTGCGGCAAAAGGGGCCCTGGCTCTTGTCCCTGGTTTCCTTTTCAAAATTAGCGCCGAAGGCGCACGTGGCCACGCGTGTGCGCGTGCACGCGCCTCTATATATAGAGGTGAGCCGGGAAAGGGGGCGGAGCTTGGGGGATGACGCTCTGTGTGCGCCGCAGCGCTTCTGCGCATGTGCGGGCGTCCCAGCATGTTAAAAACCACAATTATGTGTTGTGAGCTGGCTATGGAGTGCAGAGACAGAGCTGGCAACATTTAAAAAAGGCATACAGCAAGCGGTTGATGCAGGCATCCCCATAGAAAGGCACATTAGTAGACACCAACTGGTTTTATAGCAGCATTTGTGCTAGACTATTGTCAGTAAGTGGTGTATTTCGGCTGGAATACCTCAGCTTTGGGCTTAGGAATAATGCCGTCAAAAAACTCCGGGACTAAAAATTCCAGGAAGCATAGGCGGTCTCCATCGGGCTCTGAGGATCTTGGGCATGCTTCGGCTGCACCAGTCTCCCCTGAAGAATCAGAGGTTAGTGACCGTAGAGCACCCTCAGGAGTACCTGGTACTGTGGCTGTCCTCAGTTCACCTGCTCCTGTGTATGTAACAGAGGAGGTTTTTTCCTCAGCTCTGGGAGGGCTGGAAGAGAGATTGTCAGCATTGATCGCTGCTTCCCTGTCACAGGAAAAAAGCGCTCGATCTCCGTCTCCTCCCTCAGAGTGCCTGTTAGCAGAGCAACAGTCCCATACAGGGATCGACCTGCCTGAAGGGGATCAGGATGAGGTCGATTCTGTTGTAGAGGAATCAACAGTGGAAGAGCCATTCTCAGCATCACATGCTGAAAGGTTATGGGTTCAGTCCCTGACTAATATGGTCCGATCAGCATTTAAAATGCCCCTTGCGGAGCCATCATCCACTTCTGTCTCCTCGTTGGGGTCGCTAAAAGCTCCCCAGACTGTTTGTTCCTTTCCGATCCATCCTTTACTGGTAGGGCTCATTTACCAGGATTGGGAGCATCCTGATAAAATATTTACTCCTCCCAAGAGATTTCAAGTGGTCTATCCCATGGAGGATAAGTTCATCAAAAAATGGAGGGTCCCTACAGTGGACGCAGCCATCTCTTGTGTGAATAAATCACTGACATGTCCAGTGGATAATGTCCAAATGTTCAAGGACCCAATAGATAAAAAATTAGAGTCCTTATTAAAATCTGCTTTTTCTACAGCAGGATTGGTGACACAACCAGCAGTGGCAGCTATTGGGGTCTGCCAAGCAGTGAAGGATCAGTTGAAACAGGTCTTAAGGGACTTGCCAGATCAGCAGGCTCTTGCCCTAGCTGATCTACCTAGAGCCTTATGCTTTGCGGTGGACGCTATAAAGGATTAAATCCATCAGGCCTCCCGCCTTATGCTGTCTGTAGTACATATGCGCAGGCTTTTATGGCTCAAAAACTGGTCTGCTGAAGCTCCCTGTAAAAAATTGCTGGTCAGCTTCCCATTTCATGGTGAACGCTTATTCGGGGAAGACCTGGACAAATATATCCAGAGAATTTCCAGCGGTAAAAGTACATTTTTGCCGGTTAAAAACAGAGTTAGAGGTCCCTCTTTTAAGAGGCCTGCTTCTCCAGTCCCTAGGACATCGGCTGTGAAACAGTTCCGACGGCCTCCTCGGTCAAATCCCGGAGGTAAAAATCAGGGACAATTGCAGGGTAACAAGAAGCCCTGGAGCAGGAGAGGTACAAAACCTCCCCCAAAGTAGTGATGAGCCGAACACCCCCGGGTTCGGTTCGCACCAGAACCCGCGAACGGACCGAAAGTTCATACGAACATTAGAACCCTATTAAATACAATGGATGCGAACGTTCGAATTCTAAAGTGCTAATTATAACAACTATTATGCATGTTATTGTCCTAAAAAGGGTTTGGGAACCCGGGTTCTGCACCAGGGGACATGTATCAATGCAAAAAGAAGTTTTAAAAACGGTCGTTTTTCGGGAGCAGTCATTTTAATGATGCATAAAGTGAAAAAAAAAAGTCAAATATTCCTTTAAATATCGTACCTGGGGGGTGTCTAAAGTATGCCTGTGAAGTGCCACGTGTTTCCCGTGTTTAGAACTGTCCCTGCACAAAATGACACTTCTAAAGGAAAAAAAAGCCATTTAAAACTTCTTGCGGCTTTAATGTAATGTCTGGTCCCGGTAATATGGATGAAAATCTTTAAGAAAAATGGCATAGCTACCCCATGACCCCCCCCCCCTACCCCAGCCCATTACCAGCCCCTTTGGGTCTTGTATGGATATTAAGGGGAACCCCGCACATAAAATAAAAAAGGCCCTATATACTCTGAACAGCCGTATACAGGCGGTGCATACAAGACAGGGACTGTAGGTTTGTTCTTATGTAGAATGTGTTTGTAATTTTGAACAGGTACATTGTTGAAGTGTAGCTCCAGCCCAAAAATCTATTTTTAAACTTTTTGGGAAACATAGGTAAGGGTTATCACCCCTGTAACATTTGTTTTGCTGTCTGTGCCCCTGTTCAGAACATTTCACCTCACTTTCCGTCCCAATGACAACTGTTTTTGAAATGTGGTGTTTTTCTTGAAACAAGGATTGCTGATAAAGCATCAGTACAGAGGAGACACCTTTCTCCCATATTTATTCTTACAGGAGAGAATTTTCCTTCCTAGGGGTAGATTTCCTCTCACTTCCTGTTGTCTTCTTTCGTTTGCAAGTAGGAGTCGTTTGTAAGTTGGATGTTTGAAAGTAGGGACCTGCCGTATATACTCTGCAGAAATAGGCCCCTTAGTTGTTGGTGTTGGCACAACACTGTAAGCACTCACAGTTACTCTTGGTTGGTGCTGGAACGCCCTGCTGTCAACTATTATATCAGGAATTTTAATTACATATAATTGTTGAACAGTGGTAGTAAAAATTGGGGCTTTGATGGTGGTGCTGGTGCCACAACACTGTAAGCCCTGACAGTTACTCTTGGTGGGTGCAGCAATGGGCCCTGCTGTGAATTATTAGATCAAGAATTGTAATTGCATGCCCCTGTTGAACAGGGGCTGAAAAATTGGGCTTTTCGTGGTGGTGGTGGTGGTGGTGGTGTTGCCACAACACTGTAAGCCCTCAGAGTTACTCTTGGTGGGTGCAGGAATGGGCCCTGCTGTGAATTATTAGATCAAGAATTGTAATTACATGCCCCTTTTGAACAGGGGCTGAAAAATTGGGCCTTTCGTGGTGGTGGTGGTGGTGGCGTTGCCACAACACTGTAAGCCCTCAGACTTACTCTTGGTGGGTGCAGGAATGGGCCCTGCTGTGAATTATTACATCAAGAATTGTAATTGCATGCCCCTGTTGAACAGGGGCTGAAAAATTGGGCCTTAGGCACTGGTGGCACAACACTACAACCCCTCACAGATACTGTACTTGGAGCACAGCAATGAGCCCTATGGCAAATTATTGCTAAAAAAATTGTAAGTACACGCCCCTGTAAAACAGGGGCTGAAAAATTGGGCCTTAGCCACTGGTGGCGGCACCCATAAACAAAAATGATCTTCCAAGCTATCATCATCAATCGTATCATTGAGGACTCGGAGGAGGAGGATAGCCAGTCAACATAACAGCACAGGCACTCAGCATCAGCATCAGTCTTGAAGGGACGTGACATGTTAAAATCAATTAGTCTGTTATATCAGCATCAGGTGTGTGGTAGCTGGTGGTGATCCAAGACTGGTTCATCTTGATGAAAGTCAGTCGATCAACCGAGTCGGTGGACAGGCGCACCCTGTGATCCGTGACAAATCCTCCAGCAGCACTGAATGTGCGTTCCGAAAGAACGCTGGATGCAGGACAGGCCAGTAGCTCAATTGCATACTGTGCAAGCTCTGGCCAGTGATCCATCCTCAAGACCCAGTAAGCCAGAGGATTTTCGGTGGGGAAGGTGTCCAAGTCTGACCTTGCCCCTAGATATTCCTGCACCATGTTTATCAGACGCTGGCGATGGTTGCTGGAACCAATCATACTTTGGGGCTGCGGACTAAAGAATTGTCTGAACGCATCGGTCAGACGGCCACCTTCCCCACCGCTCCTTCTTTGACTGGCCGAAGCCTCAGCAACTCGTTGTCCTGGACCAGGAGTTTGTAACCTCCCAGTCTCTGGGAACGCGTTGCACAGACCTTTCTGCAAGGCCTCCCGGAGTTGTCTCATCCTCTGCTCCCTCTGCGACGGTAACATAAGGTCCGCAACCTTACCCTTGTACCGTGGATCAAGGAGAGTGGCCAGCCAGTAATGGTCCCTCTCCTTGATCCGAAGAATACGAGGATCCTTCTGCAGACTTTGCAGGATCAGGGAGGCCATGCAGCGTAGGTTTGCTGAGGCATTCGCTCCGGAGTCCTCTGGGTCACTAAGGACGACATGATCCGCAGTCACCTCCTCCCAGCCACGTACAAGTCCACTGGTTTCTTGGGACTGTAAATCATCCCTAAAAGACTGCTGCTGATGATGCTGAGTGCCAGCCTCCACCTCCATGCTGACACAATCCTCCTCCTCCTCCTCCTCCTCCTCCTCTTCCTCTTCCTGTGCGATGGGTGGGACAGAAGGAACACTGTCTGGGTAAAGGGGGCCTTGAGAGGCAAGGAAGTCCTCCTCTTCCTGCCTCTGTTCTGCCTCAAGTGCCCTGTCCATTATTCCACGCAGCGTGTGCTCCAACAGGTGGACAAGAGGTACAGTGTCACTGATGCATGCACTGTCACTGCTCACCATCCTCGTGGCCTCCTCAAATGGTGCCAGGACAGTGCATGCATCCCTGATCATGCCCCACTGGCGTGGAGAAAAAAAACCAAGCTCCCCTGACCCTGTCCTGGTGCCGTAGTCGCACAGGTACTCATTGATGGCCCTCTGCTGCGTGTGCAGCCGCTGCAGCATGGCCAACGTTGAGTTCCACCTGGTGGGCATGTCACATATAAGGCGGTTCTTGGGCAGGTTCAACTCCTTTTGCAGCTCAGCCAGGCGAGCACTGGCATTATAAGATCTGCGGAAATGCACACAGACTTTCCTGGCCTGCCTCAGGACATCCTGTAAGCCCGGGTACCTGCCCAAGAACCGCTGCACCACCAGGTTAAGGACGTGAGCCACACAGGGCACATGGGTCAGTTGTCCCTGTCGGAGGGCGGAGAGGAGGTTGGTGCCATTGTCGCAAACCACCATTCCTGGCTTAAGCTGGCGTGGCGTCAACCACCTCTCGGCCTGGCCCTGCAGAGCAGACAGGACCTCTGCCCCAGTGTGGCTTCTGTCCCCCAAACACACCAGCGCAAGCACGGCATGGCATGTTTTTGCCTGCGTACTTGCGTAGCCCCGTGAACGGCTACGGAGCACCGCTGGTTCATAGGACAAACCACAGGAAGAGGCCATGGAGGAAGAAGAAGAGGAGGGGGTGGAGGAGAGAGGTGTGTCACAACCAGTAGTAGCATTTTGGAGGCGTGGCGGTGGGACAACCTCCAACACTACTGCACCTTGTCCTGCATCCTTCCCAGCTGCCAAAAGAGTGACCCAATGGGCCGTGAAAGAAAGGTAACGTCCCTGTCCATGCCTGCTGGACCATGAGTCAGCGGTAATATGCACCTTACCGCTGACCGCCCTGTCCAGCGAGGCCAAGACATTGCCTTCCACATGCCGGTAGAGAGCCGGAATAGCCTTCCGTGAGAAAAAGTGGCGTTTGGGAACCTGCCACTGAGGAACCGCACATTGCACAAACTCACGGAAGGGGGCCGAGTCTACCAACTGAAAAGACAGCAGTTGAAGCGCTAGCAATTTAGCCAAGCTAGCATTCAACCGCTGGGCATGTGGATGGCTGGGAGTGAACTTCTTTCGACGGTCCAGCAGCTGGGGCAGGGAAATTTGCCTGCTAGAATCGGACGTCGGTGTACTGCTAGCAGAGTGGCCGCAAGTACTTGGCTGTGACACACCTAATTCTACACCTTCATTCCTCTCAGTGCATGTTTCTGAGAGGACTGAAGTTATAGTGGGGTTGGAGATCCCAGCTGATGCGGTGCAAGGAGAGGTCCGCTTTGTTCTTTGGTGTGGGTCTTTGAGGTAGGCTTGCCAACGAGCTGCATGGCAGGTCAACATATGTCTGGTCAGGCATGTGGTACCCAAGCGGCTGATGTTTTGGCCACGCGATATACGCTTGAGACATATGTTGCAAACAGCAGCTGTGCGATCTGATGCACTAGCCTCAAAAAAGGCCCACACCAAGGAACTTTTTGAATGACGGGCAGAGGCAGCGCCCTGCACAGGCGGAGCTCTGCGGTGTGATTCCGTCGGTGTACTGCCCTTACGCTGGCCACCAAAGGGCACCCTGTCTCATTGGAGATGTGCCTCCTGGTCATCCTCCTCCTCCTCTCTCCTATTAGGCACCCACGTGGAGTCAGTGACCTCATCATCCCCTCCCTCCTCATCACTGGAGCCAATCTGGCAGTATGCTGCAGCTGCTGGAACATGACTGCCAGATTGGTGTCCTTCTTGAGCATCCCCTCTGTCTGCTCTCACCCTACTGCCTTCCTGTAGGTGGGTTTCATCATCAGACCCTTCGAAACGCTGGGCATCCTCCTGGAGCATGTACCCAACACTGTGCTCAAACAGTTCGGGGGACTCCTCAGGAGGAGGACATGGTGGGTCTAGGGAAGGAGTGACTGATGATGAGTCTGACATTGATACCAGGGAAGAGGACGCTTTGGCAGCTGCTTTGCCAGTACCCTGAGCCTGGGTGAGAGAGGATGAGGAGGAGGAGGAGGGCTTGGTCATCCACTCTACCAAGTCTTCGGCATGATGTGGCTCAACATGTCCAGCTGCCGAAAAGAAGGACAAGCGTGTCCCATGGCCATGTGCTGATGACAATGCACCGCGTCCACGACCAGCACTGTTGCCCCCAGACACAGAGCCTGCTTGCCCTCTTTTATTGCCTCCTGACTGTCTGCCTCTCCTTGTTTGCCTTCCAGACATTCTAATAGATGGCCTGCAGGGAGATGGGAAAAAAGCAATAAGGGCTACCTTCAGGTGTCCTTCTCTGTCCCTTGAAACAAGGACTTGCACAGTGAAAGAAACTGACACTCTCCCTACCTACAGTTTTCTGTCCCTAGAAAAAATGTTTTTTTTAAGCACAATATAGCACAAGGAGAATTCACTCACTGTCCTTCCAGGTCCCTGGAAACAAGGACTTGCACAGTGAAAGAAACTGACACTCTCCCTACCTACAGTTTTCTGTCCCTAGAAAAAATGTTTTTTTTAAGCACAATATAGCACAAGGAGAATTCACTCACTGTCCTTCCAGGTCCCTAGAAACAAGGACTTGCACAGTGAAAGAAACTGACACTCTCCCTACCTACAGTTTTCTGTCCCTAGAAAAAATGTTTTTTTTTAAGCACAATATAGCACAAGGAGAATTCACTCACTGTCCTTCCAGGTCCCTGGAAACAAGGACTTGCACAGTGAAAGAAACTGACACTCTCCCTACCTACAGTTTTCTGTCCCTAGAAAAAATGTTTTTTTTAAGCACAATATAGCACAAGGAGAATTCACTCACTGTCCTTCCAGGTCCCTAGAAACAAGGACTTGCACAGTGAAAGAAACTGACACTCTCCCTACCTACAGTTTTCTGTCCCTAGAAAAAATGTTTTTTTTAAGCACAATATAGCACAAGGAGAATTCACTCACTGTCCTTCCAGGTCCCTGGAAACAAGGACTTGCACAGTGAAAGAAACTGACACTCTCCCTACCTACAGTTTTCTGTCCCTAGAAAAAATGTTTTTTTTAAGCACAATATAGCACAAGGAGAATTCACTCACTGTCCTTCCAGGTCCCTAGAAACAAGGACTTGCACAGTGAAAGAAACTGACACTCTCCCTACCTACAGTTTTCTGTCCCTAGAAAAAATGTTTTTTTTAAGCACAATATAGCACAAGGAGAATTCACTCACTGTCCTTCCAGGTCCCTGGAAACAAGGACTTGCACAGTGAAAGAAACTGACACTCTCCCTACCTACAGTTTTCTGTCCCTAGAAAAAATGTTTTTTTTAAGCACAATATAGCACAAGGAGAATTCACTCACTGTCCTTCCAGGTCCCTAGAAACAAGGACTTGCACAGTGAAAGAAACTGACACTCTCCCTACCTACAGTTTTCTGTCCCTAGAAAAAATGTTTTTTTTAAGCACAATATAGCACAAGGAGAATTCACTCACTGTCCTTCCAGGTCCCTGGAAACAAGGACTTGCACAGTGAAAGAAACTGACACTCTCCCTACCTACAGTTTTCTGTCCCTAGAAAAAATGTTTTTTTTAAGCACAATATAGCACAAGGAGAATTCACTCACTGTCCTTCCAGGTCCCTAGAAACAAGGACTTGCACAGTGAAAGAAACTGACACTCTCCCTACCTACAGTTTTCTGTCCCTAGAAAAAATGTTTTTTTTAAGCACACTATAGCACAAGGAGAATTCACTCACTGTCCTTCCAGGTCCCTGGAAACAAGGACTTGCACAGTGAAAGAAACTGACACTCTCCCTACCTACAGTTTTCTGTCCCTAGAAAAAATGTTTTTTTTAAGCACAATATAGCACAAGGAGAATTCACTCACTGTCCTTCCAGGTCCCTAGAAACAAGGACTTGCACAGTGAAAGAAACTGACACTCTCCCTACCTACAGTTTTCTGTCCCTAGAAAAAATGTTTTTTTTAAGCACAATATAGCACAAGGAGAATTCACTCACTGTCCTTCCAGGTCCCTAGAAACAAGGACTTGCACAGTGAAAGAAACTGACACTCTCCCTACCTACAGTTTTCTGTCCCTAGAAAAAATGTTTTTTTTAAGCACAATATAGCACAAGGAGAATTCACTCACTGTCCTTCCAGGTCCCTGGAAACAAGGACTTGCACAGTGAAAGAAACTGACACTCACCCTACCTACAGTTTTCTGTCCCTAGAAAAAATGTTTTTTTTAAGCACAATATAGCACAAGGAGAATTCACTCACTGTCCTTCCAGGTCCCTAGAAACAAGGACTTGCACAGTGAAAGAAACTGACACTCTCCCTACCTACAGTTTTCTGTCCCTAGAAAAAATGTTTTTTTTAAGCACAATATAGCACAAGGAGAATTCACTCACTGTCCTTCCAGGTCCCTGGAAACAAGGACTTGCACAGTGAAAGAAACTGACACTCTCCCTACCTACAGTTTTCTGTCCCTAGAAAAAATGTTTTTTTTAAGCACAATATAGCACAAGGAGAATTCACTCACTGTCCTTCCAGGTCCCTAGAAACAAGGACTTGCACAGTGAAAGAAACTGACACTCTCCCTACCTACAGTTTTCTGTCCCTAGAAAAAATGTTTTTTTTAAGCACAATATAGCACAAGGAGAATTCACTCACTGTCCTTCCAGGTCCCTGGAAACAAGGACTTGCACAGTGAAAGAAATTGACACTCTCCCTACCTACAGTTTTCTGTCCCTAGAAAAAATGATTTTTTTAAGCACAATATAGCACAAGGAGAATTCACTCACTGTCCTTCCAGGTCCCTAGAAACAAGGACTTGCACAGTGAAAGAAACTGACACTCTCCCTACCTACAGTTTTCTGTCCCTAGAAATTATTTTTTTTTTAAGCACACTATAGCACAAGCACAAAACACACTGACACTCTCCCTACCTATCCTTCTCTTTCCCTAAACTAAAGGAATCCAGGTTAAGCAAGAAAGAAATAAAAGTCACTGTCCCTGCCTATGCTGCTCTATCCCTGCTCCGGAACACACTACACTAGGCCGCCGCACTGGCGGCCTTTTATAGTGTGGGGCGTGTACTAAACACCCTCAGCAATAATTGGCCACAGGCATCCTGCCTGTGGCCAATCATTGCTCTCCTCGCTGCCGGCGCTGTGATTGGCCAAGCATGCGGGGTCACAGTGCATGCTTGGCCAATCACAGCGCCTGGATGACACTGCGATGGCGTAGTGCATTGTGGGCCGTTCGCGTCACTCGAATTTGGCGCGAACGGCCCAAATCGTTCGATCTTCGTCGAACGATCGAACAGCCGATGTTCGAGTCGAACGTATGTTCGACTCGAACACGAAGCTCATCCCTACCCCAAAGTCAAAAGCATGAAGGGTTGCCCCCACTCAATCGGGTGGGGGGAAGACTTCAGTTGTTCACAGAGACCTGGCGGGACACGATCAGAGACAGATGGGTGCTCTCCGCAGTAAATCTGGGATACAAATTGGAGTTAAAAGACTCCCCTCCTTCCCACTTTATAAGGTCAAACGTGCCAAGGGATCCCCAGAAGAGAGGATCCCTCCTGTTGGCACTAGAACAATTATTGCTCCAAGCAGTAATTATAGAGGTTCCCCTGGAAGAATGGGGGTTCGGGTTTTACTCAAACCTCTTTACAGTCCCGAAGCCAAACGGGGACGTGAGGCCCATATTAAATCTAAAAGGGCTAAACAAATTCCTACATATCAGGACTTTCCGGATGGAGTCGATCCGGTCGGTGGCCACTGCCCTACAAGGGGAGGAATGGTTAGCCTCGATCGACATCAAAGATGCTTATTTGCACATTCCCATCTTTCCAGCCCACCAAAAATGTCTACGCTTTGCGGTAGAAGGGCGCCATTTTCAGTTCAGAGCCTTACCCTTCGGTCTGGCCACAGCACCACGAGTGTTCACAAAAATTCTGGCCCCATTATTGGCCAATCTAAGAACACGAGGTGTAACGATAATGGCATATCTAGACGACTTGTTGCTGATAGACCACTCAGTGGAAAAACTAGAAGTGGTTGTTCACGAGACAATCAAGTATCTGGAATATCACGGTTGGATTATCAACCGAGACAAGTCAGCCCTAAAACCAGTCAAAAGTCTGGAATACTTGGGGCTAAGGCTGGATTCAGACCAGAGAAAATTTTTCTTGCCTCAAGAAAAGGGGTCGTCTTTGAGAGATTTGATCCACTTAGTGGGTTCAAAAAGACAGCCATCCATACGCCTGTGCATGAGGCTGCTGGGAAAAATGGTGGCATCATTCGAAGCAGTACCCTACGGTCAATTCCATTCAAGGAATTTGCAAAGATCCATACTGTCAGCCTGGAACAAAAAAGTTCAGGCTCTGGACTTACCAATGTCCTTGTCCCCTTCCGTTCGCAAGAGCCTCCGCTGGTGGTTGGTTCCCCAGAATCTGGAAAGAGGGAAATCCTTCAGTCCGATTTCTTGGAAGGTGGTCACTACAGATGCCAGCCTTATAGGCTGGGGAGCAGTACTGGAGCAATGGTCTCTCCAGGGCAGATGGTCGGATGCGGAAAAGGCCCTGCCCATCAATCTCTTAGAGATACGAGCAGCCCGGTATGCCCTAGTAGCATGGACATCCAAACTCCAAGGGTCCCCTGTCAGAATTCAATCAGACAATGCCACAGCAGTGGCATATATCAATCATCAGGGGGGCACCAGGAGTCGTGCAGCCCAGAGGGAAGTAAATTACATCCTGAGATGGGCAGAAAGATATGTCCCAGCCATATCTGCGGTATTCATTCCAGGAGTGGAGAATTGGAAGGTGGACTTTCTAAGTCGCCAACAATTATGCCCAGGGGAATGGTCCCTTCATCCCGAGGTTTTCCGGACAATATGTCAGCGGTGGGGAACACCGGATGTAGATCTGCTAGCATCCAGATTCAACGCAAAAGTGGACAGGTTTGTCTCTTGGACAAGGGATCCCCTAGCTTGCGGCTCGGATGCCCTAGTGTTCCCTTGGGATCAGTTCAAGCTGATATATGCATTCCCACCGCCACAATTGTTACCTCGATTACTCCGCAGAATCAGGGTAGAAAAGAAACCAGTGATTCTGGTGGCTCCAGCGTGGCCCCGAAGAGCATGGTACGCGGAGATTGTAAAGATGTCTGCTGGGAGTCCTTGGACCCTCCCACATCGTCCGGACCTGCTTTCGCAAGGACCGATATACCACCTTTCCTTACCAGCCCTAGGTTTGACGGCCTGGCTATTGAAGCCCACATTCTAAAAAAGAGAGGGCTCTCTAATGCTGTGGTATCTACCATGATCAATGCCAGGAAGCCGGTATCCAGGCAGATCTACTATAGAATCTGGAAGGCGTACATCGCCTGGTGTGAGGCCAAGAAATGGCATCCACGTAAATACGTAATAGGTAGGATTCTGGACTTCCTACAATGGGCTGTAGATAGGAAGCTTGCCTTGAGTACTATCAAGGGTCAGATTTCAGCCTTGTCAATATTTTTTCAAAGGCCCTTGGCTTCGCATTCACTAGTCAAAGCCTTTATACAAGGAGTGATGCGTATTAGTCCTCCGGTTAATATTCCCATATGTCCATGGGATCTAAACTTGGTTCTGTCGGTTCTACAGAAACAACCATTTGAACCATTACAGCATATTTCCCTGGTTCTTCTCACCAGGAAATTGATTTTTCTAGTAGCCATTTGTTCGGCTAAAAGAGTGTCGGAATTAGCAGCTATGTCCTGTAGGGAGCCATATCTGGTTATCCATAAGGACAGAGTAGTGTTACGTCCTCATCCAGCCTTTCTTCCTAAGGTGGTATCGAGGTTTCATTTGAACCAAGATGTGGTTCTTCCTTCTTTTTTCCCCAAACCTACTTCGGTAGAGGAAAAGTTATTGCATTCTTTGGATGTAGTAAGAGCAGTTAAAGCTTATCTAAAAGCCACTGCTCAGATTCGCAGAACGGATACTTTGTTTATTCTGCCGGAAGGCCCCAGAAGGGGTCAGGCAGCGTCAAAATCTACTTTAGCCAAGTGGATTCGACAGGTCATAATGCAAGCCTATGGCTTGAGAAGGAGACCGCCTCCGTTCAAAGTTAGGGCGCACTCCACGAGAGCAGTTGGAACTTCATGGGCAGTGCATCACCAGGCCTCCCTGGCTCAAATCTGTAAGGCTGCAACATGGTCTTCAGTACACACGTTTACTAGGTTCTACCAGGTGGACGTTAGAAGTCAGGAGGATGTCGCCTTTGGGCGCAGTGTGTTGCAGGCCGCAAAAGATCCTCATGTCTGATAGCGCTCAGCTTATATATGGTGTATCCCCCCCCCTCGTTGGGCATTGCTTTAGGACATCCCATTAGTAATGACTATGTCGCTCTGTGTCCCGTGATGTACGAGAAAGAAAATAGGATTTTTATAACAGCTTACCTGTAAAATCCTTTTCTTGGAGTACATCACGGGACACAGAGCTCCCACCCCTCTTTGGGGACACTTATTGCTTTGCTACAAAACTGAGGTGCTCCCGGATGGGAGGGGCTTATATAGGGGAGGGTACTTCCGGTTTTGGAAGTTGCCAGTGCCAGCACCTGAAGGTATCTATATAACCCATTAGTAATGACTATGTCGCTCTGTGTCCCGTGATGTACTCCAAGAAAAGGATTTTACAGGTAAGCTGTTATAAAAATCCTATTATTTCAATCTCCCTAGGGATTCGAAAAGCTACCTCAGATGAGACGAGAATTGCAATACCTACAACAATACCCCCAGAACCCCAGGATGGAGAGGAATGTGATGTTGTGGAAGTGGAAAGTGGCACCACCACAGGTCAGAGAGAAACCAGACACATGCATGTTAAATAGATGTAGGCCTACATATTCTATCCTACATATTTCTTTTTACATTTAGGTGCAGTTCTGGCCGAAGACCCCAATAAGTTGACACATCACAGTGCCCAGATCCTGATCCAATACCTGATGGTCTGCTGTCGTGACCTCGAAAAAATTAAGGGAGACTTGTTAGAGATCAGGGCAAATACAAAGCGGGTGGAGGAAAGGCTCCAAAATATCATGGCTGTGCTTGGGCGTGTCTAATGTTTTTACACCAAATAACGTTTTACTTGCAGAGTTTTCTATGTTTTTTTGTTATTTTACCCTTTAATGACTAGCACATGTTTAGCTTTTTCAAAATTTTGACAAAGTATGTTTATGCATGGCTGGTCATGCGTTTTAATACACCCGAAATTAAGGGAACATCCACATTTCTAAGGAAGTTGCCCACCTAAACAAAAAAAATAAAGGTATTTTTACATAAAACAAATCATTGTGGCTTCATTATGTAAATGTGGTGCTGAGTGAACTAATCAATGTTTGGTGTTTACACTGACAATGAAGGCTAATTAAAAGATTGTTTAATCCACATGGCAAAACAAGTGCACTAGGTAAACCTACCAGAAACATCAAACATTATACAATAAAAAATACAAACCAATCTTTACTCAAGAAAAAGTTTTATTTTTTTGGTATAAAATTATTATAGATTGTCTGGCATTTCAATGGCCCCCCTACCCATAAAATAGTCCACATATTGGTTACGGACCTCACGTCCGGTTGGGGGGGCCAAGCCAGGACGGCCAGGTTCCAGGGCCACCAAAGTTTCTGCATTGATTAAAGAGGCCTCAGGCCCACTCAAAGATATATAACTCGTTGAATGCACCCTTAGGAAATTATGCAGCACAGAGCACGTCATAACCACATGGTTCCATTTGTATGGGGCAAGGTGGATGGAGGTAAGGAAGAGGCGAAATCGGCTGGCCATGATCCCAAACGCATTTTCCACCACCCTTCTGGCTCTGGCCAGCCGATAATTGAAAACCCTCCTCTCAGGGGTGAGGGTGCCAAACGCCTCATCCGCCACAAACACAAAAGGTAGTCCCTCCACATTCTGCTCCGCTGGTGGCAAGGCCAGCAGATCCAAAAGGAGCCGTTCTCCAAACTCCGTCTGGGCAAAAACTCCTCCATCAGACATCCTGCCATTCTTGCCAACGTCCACATAGAGGAACTCGTAGGTGGCCGACACCACTGCCATCATCACGACGCTGTGGAACCCCTTATAATTATAATAAAAGGATCCCGAATGGGGTGGTGGGACGACCCGAACATGTTTGCCGTCGATGGCTCCTCCACAGTTCGGAAAGTTCCATCGCTGGGCAAACTCGGAAGCCACATTCTGCCATTCATGTGGCGAAGAAGGGAACTGTGGAATTAAAGAAATAACAAATTAATACTTGGAGCCAGAAACATTGAAAGCTGATTTCATACACACATTCATGGCCAACATTGGTAGAAACTGTTTAAAAAATAAAAAATTGGAAGCAAGAAAAAAAAAAAAAAAAAAAACATTATGGGGGGGGGGGGGGGGGTTGAAGATGAGTTGGGAATATCACACATGAAGGCTGTAGCACTCTGTATTGAAGTTAACAAAAATGAAACATTCCTAGGCAAAATTTAGGGTGCGTTTTGGGTAAAGCACTACGATGGAACATATAATAAAAAACATGGAAATGACTAGTCAAGGTAGGTATGGCCCCAGGATAGCATGCTGGTGAGGTTAGGTAAGCCACATTTACAGGTAGGCCTCAAACCCCAAACTTTAAATAATAAAACATGGGGAGAAAGGGGACATTCCCTGCAGCTAAGAATCATGTGAATTAGGGACTGCAAATAAAGCAAATTAAAAATATCCAAAAATAAAAACCATACAATGTGAATTTTTGAAGAACAACACTTACCTTAATATAGTCCTCCTGCAAAACTTGAAGGATGGCAGAACAAGTCTCTGGTATAATGATCCCCAGAGCCTGGGGGGATATGCCTGTGGAGAACTTAAGGTCCTGCAGGCTTCTCCCAGTAGCCAGTGTGACAGCAGGAAGGTAAAGTCACCTGGTTGCATCCAGGGGGGTAGATATATTTCGCCCAGATTCAGGCTTTACGCCGACTTATACAACTAGGTGGAGAGTTGTATAAGGCTAGTGGGCTCATGGATGACTCATACCTCTAGGGAGAGTGTGGGGCGTCGTACAGACAGGGAGTTGATGAGACCAGCTGAAGCTTGTCAGCTCATTTAGGCCTCTATAAGAACTCCCAGATTCATTAGGTGTTAGCTCATGCCTGGAACCAGACCTGTGTGGACTGTCTAGGGAGAGTGAACCCCTGTGCGGTGAGACAAAGCCTGTGTGGCTATTTGCTTGGACATTTAAAACCAGGGACTTAGGGACTAGGACAGCACTAGGCTGATCCCAGTTGTTAGTTAGGAAACCTGTATGTTTAGTCAGAGGTCAAGTTGACCAGGATTTATTTTGTTTGTTTCTTTTGCTTTGCTGTGTTTTGTCACTGTAAATAGAAAATAAACCGCACCTTTATGATTTTGAAAACCACAACCACCGTTTGCTGGGCCTGTTTTTGTGTGGGGAGCCCATCTCGGGGGTCACACACACCCGCTGCCGAGCTAACCCCCTCACAGTTGGTGGAGAATGCGGGCAGTTTTTTTTTAAGCCAGCATGGAGGAGATACTGAAGCAGCTGGCTCTAGCAAATGCCAATCAACAGCAGACAAATGCAGGTTTGCAAAAGAGCCTTGCAGCTCAACAACAGAACTTCGCAGCCCAGCAGCAAGCTCATCAACAGAGCCTTGCAGCCCAGCAGCAAGCTCATCAACAGAGCCTTGCAGCCCAGCAGCAGACAAACGCAACTTTGCAACAGAGTCTGGAGGCTCAGCAACAAGCCCAGCAGCAATCTGAGGCCCGCTTCATAGACCTGTTACAGAAGCAAGAGCAGAGACTACAACAACAGATGGAAGCAGCAATGCAGCAACGTCCGCAGACCAGCTTGGAAAACCCCCCAGGTCTCAAATGTATGATCTCATTCACCTGAGCAGAAAGTGGCTACAGCCAGAGACTTTGTCCGCACCAAAGATTGTGGAACGTGTTGTAATGGATCGGTTTTTGAGAGCTCTTCCTACTGCCATCCAAAAGTGGGTAAGCCATGGAGACCCAGAGACGGCCGATGGTCTTGTGGATCGTGTGGAGAAATACTTGGCTACAGAGAACCTGACGGCCTCTTCCAGAGACACTCGGACTTTCCACCCTAAGACCAGACCATCCCCAGGGGCGGATAAGAGGATTCCAAGGGGTGAGGGTGGAGAGAGTGAGAGGGTGGGAGCTCTACCCCAAGTTTGGCGAGAACAGCCTGGGAAATCAGCGGCTCAAGAGGCCGCAAGAAGGATCGTTTGCTACCGCTGCCGGCAAGCGGGACATATTGCAGCCAATTGCCCGGTTGTGGAGGAACCCATGCAGTGTGACTTTCTGACGGGCAGACGTCAGTCGCTGTGTGCGACAGTCGCATGCACTGCCATTCGAGGAACTGAGAAACATTTATGCAAAATGTGTGTTAATGGTAGAAATGTTGTGGTATTGCTGGATTCAGGTAGCCTTGTGACCCTGATAAAGGCTGAGTTAGTTAAAACAGAGGTCTCTGGGAATAGCAAGGTAGCTGTTATTTGTGTGCATGGGGACACCCGAGAGTATCCAGTGACTACAGTGTGTTTTGAGACCCCCAAAGGTACCCTCTCTCATCCAGTGGGCTTAGTATCTCAGTTACCGCATGACGCCATTGTGGGAAGGGATTTTCCGAAGTTCTGGGAACTGTGGGATGATCCTGAGCCCCCCACTGGTGCCCCTATGTACCAGGAATGTGATAGCCAGAACTCCCCTGAGAGTGGTGAGGACTCTCCAGAATTTCCCTTATCAGTATTGGCAGGGGAGACTCAAGAAACTGGAGAGGAGCCCACCTCCTCAGACGAAAACCTACCGTCTGTGGAGTTTTCTGATCTTGAGGTTCACAGGGAAAACTTTGCCACAGAACAGTTGAAAGACCCCGCCCTAATAAAGGCACGGGAAAACGTAGTGAAAATAGATGGCGAGTTAGTGAACCCAGATAATACCTGCACTTACCCATACTTCAGCGTAGAGAAGGACCTACTGTATCGGGTGGCAAAAAGGGCAGAAGAAACCGTTGAGCAGCTTGTGGTGCCCAAACCTTACAGGAAGTTGGTGTTGGAGTTGGCCCATGGGCACATTCTTGGAGGTCATCTGGGGACAGAGAAAACCCGAGAGAGGGTATTACAGAGATTCTATTGGCCGGGGGTGATGAAGGACATAGAAAATTATTGTTCCTCCTGCCCTGTGTGTCAGAGGTCGGCCCCGATGCCACATTTCCGTAGCCCGCTGGTCCCTCTACCCATCATTGAGGTCCCGTTTGAAAGGATCGCCATGGATTTGGTAGGTCCTATAATCAAGTCCGCTAGGGGGCACCAGTACATATTAGTTATAATGGACTATGCCACCCGTTATCCAGAAGCGATCCCTCTCCGAAATACCTCGGCCAAAACCATAGCCAAAGAGCTATCTCTTGTGTTTAGCCGGGTGGGTATTTGTAAAGAACTGCTTACGGACCAAGGTACACCCTTTATGTCCCGGGTTATGAAGGAGCTGTGTAAATTGTTCAAAGTGACGCAATTACGTACATCTGTGTATCACCCCCAAACCGATGGGCTGGTTGAAAGGTTCAACAAAACCCTAAAACAAATGTTGAAGAAAGTGGTGGATAGAGATGGAAAGGATTGGGACTGTCTACTTCCTTATCTGATGTTTGCTATTAGGGAGGTGCCCCAATCCTCTACGGGATTCTCCCCCTTTGAGTTACTGTATGGGAGACACCCAAGAGGGCTGTTGGATATTGCCAAGGAAACTTGGGAAAGTGAGAGTTCTCCCCACAGGAGTGTGATTGAGCATGTCGCCCTGATGCAAGACCGAATTGCACAGGTAATGCCCATCGTGAAGGAACATTTGGCCCAAGCGCAGTTAGCACAGCAGAGAGTGTACAACCGTGGAGCCAAGACCCGTACCTTTTCCCCGGGGGATAGGATACTGGTACTTGTCCCTACGGTTGAAAGTAAATTCCTTGCCAAATGGCAAGGCCCCTACGAGATAATGGAAAAAGTGAGCGAAGTGAATTACAAGGTCAGACAACCAGGAAGGCGAAAGCCCGAACAGATCTATCACGTTAATCTGTTGAAAGCCTGGAGGGATAGAGAGTCCCTAGTCGCAGACACTTGGTCACCAGCTCAAACTGGTTGCGTGATTCCGGAGGTTGGAATAGCAGCCACCTTGTCACAACCCCAACAACAGGAGGTTAAGGAGTTTGTGCTTCGCAACAAGGAGGTATTCTCTGAGCTGCCGGGACAAACATCTGGGGTAGAGCATGACATCATTACCCCGCCCGGTGAAAGGGTGAAGTTAAAACCCTATCGGATCCCAGAGGCCCGACGGGAGGCAATACGGGAGGAAGTACAGAAAATGCTGAACTTAGGGGTGATAGAGGAGTCCCAAAGTGATTGGTCTAGTCCCATTGTGTTGGTGCCTAAACCGGATGGGAGCTGGCGATTTTGTAACGATTTTCGACAGTTGAACAAAGTTACAAAATTTGACACCTACCCCATGCCACGTATAGATGAGTTGATCGACCGGCTGGGAACAGCCCGATACATGACGACTCTTGACCTCACAAAAGGGTATTGGCAAATCCCCCTGGCCAAGTCGGCCAAAGAGAAAACCGCATTTGTAACCCCAAACGGGGCGTTCCAATATAAAAGAATGCCGTTCGGGTTACAGAATGCGCCGGCCACATTCCAGCGGAAAATGGACCAGATGCTGAGGCCCCATCGGAAGTATGCTGCGGCTTACCTGGATGACATAATTGTCCATAGCACAGATTGGGCCTCACATCTGCCAAAAGTGCAAGCAGTCCTGGACTCTGTTCGGGAAGCGGGGTTTACGGCTAACCCCAAGAAGTGTACCATTGGGCAGGAGGAGGCCAAATATCTTGGGTACACCATTGGGAGGGGAGTAATAAAACCCCAACTCAACAAAGTCGAGGCCATCCAGAGTTGGCCACGTCCCAACAGCAAGAAGCAGGTACGAGCCTTTCTGGGAATCGCTGGGTATTATCGGCGATTCATTCCCCACTTTGCTTCTAAGGCTGTGCCCCTAACCAACCTGACGAAGGGGAAAGGGTCGGTCATGATTAAATGGACCCCCGAGGCTGAGGCAGCATTCCAATTCTTGAAACAAGCCTTATGTAGCCAGCCAGTGTTGTACTCACCCGACTTCTCTAAAGACTTTGTCGTACAAAGTGATGCGTCAGATGTGGGGTTAGGAGCAGTATTGTCCCAGGTCTGGAACGGGGAAGAGCACCCAGTCATTTACCTCAGCAGGAAGTTGAAGTCCCATGAGGTAAATTACGCCACCGTTGAAAAGGAGTGTTTAGCGGTGAAGTGGGCTCTAAATTCCCTTCGGTACTACCTGCTAGGTAGGCACTTTGACATGGTTACGGATCACGCTCCGTTAAAGTGGATGGCTCAAAACAAAGAAACAAATAGAAGAGTGAATAGGTGGTTCCTGGCCCTCCAGGAATTCAACTTCACAGTAAAGCATCGCCCTGGCGTTCAAATGGGGAATGTGGATGCTTTGTCTCGAGTACATGAATGCCTGATTGCTGGTGTTCCAACCCCGAGGTTAAAACAAGAGGGGGGGTATGTGACAGCAGGAAGGTAAAGTCACCTGGTTGCATCCAGGGGGGTAGATATATTTCGCCCAGATTCAGGCTTTACGCCGACTTATACAACTAGGTGGAGAGTTGTATAAGGCTAGTGGGCTCATGGATGACTCATACCTCTAGGGAGAGTGTGGGGCGTCGTACAGACAGGGAGTTGATGAGACCAGCTGAAGCTTGTCAGCTCATTTAGGCCTCTATAAGAACTCCCAGATTCATTAGGTGTTAGCTCATGCCTGGAACCAGACCTGTGTGGACTGTCTAGGGAGAGTGAACCCCTGTGCGGTGAGACAAAGCCTGTGTGGCTATTTGCTTGGACATTTAAAACCAGGGACTTAGGGACTAGGACAGCACTAGGCTGATCCCAGTTGTTAGTTAGGAAACCTGTATGTTTAGTCAGAGGTCAAGTTGACCAGGATTTATTTTGTTTATGTTTCTTTTGCTTTGCTGTGTTTTGTCACTGTAAATAGAAAATAAACCGCACCTTTATGATTTTGAAAACCACAACCACCGTTTGCTGGGCCTGTTTTTGTGTGGGGAGCCCATCTTGGGGGTCACACACACCCGCTGCCGAGCTAACCCCCTCACACCAGGTATCGCAACGTGGCGATGAGCCTCTGCTCAGCACTGATGGCTTCCCGCATAACGGTGTCCTGCCTGGTAATATAGGGGGACACCAAAGCCAACAGCTGCTGAAATACGGGGTCAGACATCCTGAGGAAATTCCTGAAATCATCAGGATTATTCTCCCTGATCTCCCGCAACAAAGGCATGTGACAGAATTGGTGCCGCTGGAGCAACCAATTCTTGGTCCATGAACTCCTCCTGACCCTGCTCATGGCATGGAGTCGGGATACAGCATGAACCCCTGCACCAACTACAGCACGAACTCTACGACGAGTACGTAGTCGCAACATGGCTAGATAACGGTCGGCTGAACAGAACGAACTAGAAGAACGCACGGAAGAACAGCAAGGCCTATGAAGAACAAGCTGAAAAACACGAACGTGCAGAGCAGGCCGCACTGAATAAACAGATACGAACTGACTACAAGCAGTGCTAAACAGATACGAACCCACAGGCGCAAACTGAACTCCCGAAAACGATCTTCAAAGCACGAAGACTGAAAAGCGCGAATCGTCTCTCACCAAACTTTTACTTAACACGCGGTAACACAGAATTAGCAAAAGCGTCCCAAAGGGTGCCGTCATTCGAACGGAACTTCCCCTTTATAGTGCCGTCGTACGTGTTGAACGTCACTGCGCTTTGCTTGATCGTTTTTTTTAATGATGGTGTGTACGCAAGGCAGGCTTGAGAGGAAACATGAAAAAAACGAGGAGAAAAACGTCGGTTTAAAAAATGACATTAAAAACGATCGTGTGTACGGGGCAGAAGAGGAAGAGGAAGAGGAAGATGGAGGAAGAAACCCGAATGGAGAAAAGAAGAAGATGGAAGAAGAAGAAGGAAGAAAAGAGAAGACATTAATAAAGGAATTGTCAAAAACCGGCTCTTGTCATTTTTTACATTTTTGACACTTTCCTTGTGAAATGGTAGGGGTACATTTGTACCCCATTACCATTTCACATAGGGGGGGGCCGGGATCTGGGGGTCCCCTTTGTTAAAGGGGTCTTCCAGATTCCGATAAGCCCCCCGCCCGCAGACCCCCACAACCACCGGGCAAGGGTTGTGGGGATGAGGCCCTTGTCCCCATCAACATGGGGACATCCTCACCATGTTGAGGGCATGTGGACTGGTACGGTTCAGGAGGGAGGGGGGGCCGCTCTCGTCCCCCCCTCTTCCCCTGCGGCCGGCCAGGTTATGTGCTCGGATAAGGGTCTGGTGTGGATTTTTGGGGGGATTCCACGCCATTTTTTAAGAAAATTTGGGGTGGAGTTCCCCTTAAAATCCATGCCAGATTTGAAGGGCCTGGTTTGGATATTTGGGGGGAACCCGCACGTCATTTTTAAAAAAAAATTGCAGCGGGGTGCCCCTTAATATCCATTCCAGACCTGAAGGGCCTGGTTATGGAATTAGGGGGACCCCCACGCTTTTTTTTTTGGTTAGCAAAGACTTTCAATGACTTTTCTCTATATTGCCGGGAGCCGACAATTCATTACAGCCGCGGCTGCTTTTAAATGGCTTTTATTTCCTTTAGAAATGTCATTTTGCTGGCGCACTGGCAAGTTCAGGGCTGCGCCTGTTCAACTTATGCAAATTAGTTTAGGTGACTTGACATTTACTAAGATTTTGCCGGCGCAGTGAACCGGCGCATTTAAACCATTGAAATTCCCGCGCTGAGCTCAAAAAAACCTCCCGCAGCTCGAATCGGAATTGCCTGCGCAGCGGGCTGGTTGTGAAAAAGTTACTTTCCCACTCTATTTTGGGCATATTAGTTATTTGGGCAGGTGTCCCTACACTTCCTCACATCACCCCACATCACCCCCATTATATTCTCACTTCCAGCTTCTTTATATTTAGATTTTAACATGCCCTGCGCCGGGTCCATAGTAGCGCACTGAGCGCAGAGAACACTATAGTAAATGGGAAATAGGGCTGCGATACCGGCGCTAATGTTTTGTAAATACCAAAACAGCCATTGCGCACGCAGATGCGCCAATACTCATGGCGCAAACGTTTGGTAAATCAGCCCCACTGTTGTGCATCTTCAAATTTTGGCTTGATTGATTGTCTAAAAGCGTAATAAAATTGGGGTAATAACAATATCCAAAAATAAAATGGGGTGTTTTGTGCCTTATTCAATTTGCCCCAAAACATCTAGGATGTCCTTAAAGGTTTGATCCATCACATTAATTCTTTGCTTAATTCTGTCCAGTTCTGTACTACATTCCATCACTTGCTGTATGATTCGTAGGGCACTGTCAGCAGAGAAACGCGTACTTTCTTTCACCACAACATTTTCATCCCCTATAAAAAAATACAAAAGGTATTATAACTCTGCAGGCCTACATCTCTTACCTGAAGCTGTGGCGACAGATACTGACCTGTTGTGGTGACCAGTTCCACCACGTCATCCACTTCTCCTTCCTCCACTTCTCCTTCCTCCACCTCTTCAACTTCCTCAACATCCTCAGGTTGGGGTTCTTGGTGAGGTTGGGGTTGTTTAGAAGGTGCGGGGTTCCTGTGCTCCCTGGAGTGGTGTCCTCCCAGTCTTCTCTCCCCTATGAGAATCAAACAAAAGGTATACTTAGCACACAGATATTGTTGTAAAAATAAATGAACATGATACATTGCTTGGAAGTGGGGTACAAGTGTCTGTTTGGGATGAATTTCAAGAAGAAGACATTTTTTGGACAAAAAAGATTCTTGACTATTCACCTTTGGCTGACAAATTTTACACATGGAGGCACCCCAAAAATACACTGATGCACCTGTGTGGGGCACCCTAAAAAAGTTGGTTCTGGTGGCCCACACTATAGTGCTCAAGATTCCAGATGTGGAAACAGCTGCTGAGTGTCCTCTCCTTTACACTGATTAAAGTTTGCATTTCATTCTCTTTCCAAACACATCATCTAGCCAACAATGTACTAACATTTATGGAATAAAAACAGGCATCTCTGTAAATTATTGGAAGCCTGTAAAATCGCTAAACATCGTATATAGTGGGCGAACGATGTGTCTGTAACGAGCGATTACTGGGCCAAACAAAGTTTTAAGGATGACCTTTTGTAAGGTACAATTGTAAAATGCAACAACATGGAGCAACATGCAAGTTCAGAAATACAATAATAGGAACACAGGAAAAGTACTTACCGTACTTTTTTCTAGCATTCTCTTAATGCTCCTTAACTGCTCCGGCTCCCTCAGTTTGAGGTCAGACCACCTCTTTCTGAGCTGCTCCTTTGATCGTTTCACCCCGAAATTCTTCTTCAGACTTTTCACTACTTTCTTCATTATTTTGGACTTCCTTCGATTAGGGTGGCTATACGGGCCATGCTTTGCGTCTTAATCCGACTTTAGCAATATGTCCACCATCTCCGCCATCTCTGCGTAAGACATATTAGATGCCTTGAACCTCCTCCTTGATCGTGACGTTTCATGGTCTGGGCTGGTCTCCTCCTCGTTATTTGAAGAATTAGCAGACACCTGCTGTGACTCCGCCATATCTGTCTGTGCGCCGAAAGAGAAGGGGCGGGGAAAAGTTGATACTTTGAACGTCACGGGCGGGCGACGTGTGCGGAGCGATGTGTGCGGAGTTTCACGCATGCGTGGTGTATATAAAGCAAACACACATGTGACGATACTACGTTCGGTGTGCGGAGAGAGGAGGAAAAGTGACGGATGTGAGAACGAAGGTATGTGATTTTTATACTTTGTGAAATCGGTGGCCTATAATGCCTAGAGATTGTTGGAGGATATATATGGGGAATCTGATTTACAGGAGGTTAGACTGTGTGACTGACATTCCTTTTTTGTCTTCTTTTTTGTCTTGCAGAAACAAAATGAATGCTTTTATCAGTGACTGTGAATTCCTGGCAGAATTTATAGACCGGGTAAGGGAGCTGCCCGCTCTGTGGGAGACCAAAAACCCCATTCACAGAAAGAAAGGTGTAAGGAAAGCAGCGCTGGAGACCCTGCTCCCATTTGTGCAGACCAAGGTACCCACAGCAACCACAAAACAGGTGGACAGTAAAATTGGGAGCTTGAGAGGCACATACAGGACTGAGCGCTATAGGGCCCTGGCTTCTGAGAGGTCAGGAGCATCAGCAGATGATGTCTGTGTCCCGAATTTGTGGTACTACAGCAGGATGTCCTTTCTGAACGACCAGCTTGAGGCAAGACCATCACTGTCCAGTCTTCCCCCCAGACTTCCCTGCAGCCAACCTGAGCCTTCTCTGGAGCAAGAGGAGGCAGCCATCCTGGAAGAACCTGATTTGGACATCTGGAGCCAGGTATAGTATTTTCATTAAATGTCTTGTGAGAAAATTAAGGCATGAAAAAAAAGAGAATATGTAAATCTCCCCAAAAATTGGGAGCAAAAAGTGATATAAATATCAATAGACAGTAGTGGGCCCAAAATTGGGGGAGAAGAATGAAATCTGATGGGGGTCATAATAATAGTCTTTTCTATTGATTTACATTCAATTTGCAACAGTCATGAGCTATAATTTGTGTGAAAATTATGAACCACAAACTAAAACTATGTCCCTTTTTCATACACAGGATGACATCAGCCAGGAGAAGGGTCCGGAAAGTGTCAGGCAGGAGGAGGCAGGGCCCACTGTGAGCCAGGAGGAGGCAGGGCCCACTGTGAGCCAGGAGGTGGCAGGGCCCAGTGGCACACAGGAGGTGGCAGGGCCCAGTGGCACACCGGAGGTGGCTGGGCCAAGTAGCAGGGCCAGATCACAGGTGCCTCCCATCCGCCTTCCTAAAAGATCCAGGAGGGACAGGAGCGCAAGCGAGGCAGCAATGGCCCTTATTAGAGAGGCACATGCCACCCTCCAGGAGCCCACATCCCCTGAAGAGGCCATTGCTGGCCTAGTTGAGGCCAAGTTCAAGGTGATGAGCATGGAGAAACGCCTCCTATGCGAGCCCCTGCTCATCACCTTGCTGAACAAGGGGGTGATGGAGAGAATTACCCCCAATACAGCCATATGTGAGGTCGCACAGCTATCACAACCTCAACCTCCTCCTCCTCCTCCTCCACCTTCTTCTTCTCCTCCACCTCCTTCTCCTCCTCCTGACACGAGTACACCTCCAGTGGCACAGCCTCCAGCCACACGCAGAAGGAAGGCTGCAGGGAAGGCTTCAGGGAAGGCTGCAGGGAAGGCTGGCAAGAAGACCAGGAAGTGATGGCCTTGCTTCAATGTGGTCTGACAGAAGGCAGCCTGTTGTAGTACCACAGACTTGGGACATGTAGATCACCTGCTGCTGTTCCTGACCTCTGGGAGTCCAGGATCAGATTGTGCTCACAACTGTTGTGCTTCTCAAGCTCCCAATTTTTTGGCCACACAGGGTTGATGTGTGCTCTGGGGTCCCATGGATGCAGAAATGGCAGCAGGTTCTCCAGCGCTGCCTTCTATTTATTTTGTTATATACATGAATAAATGGTTTTTATTTTTACAGTTAATACTTGACTATGTGTTTTTATAATAATTATACATTTAGCTTTGGAGTAGGCAGATACATTTTAACAAATAAAATAAAAGTACAGATAACACAAAAAAATCTCCTTGAAGGTCTAAAAATAATAAAAAAATAAAATAAGGGGTAAACTTGACACAACAAAAATAAAAAATAAAATCATGGAGATCACTATAAAATAAAGAATCAATTAAAATGAAGATCTGAATTCAAAATTAAAAAAAATATAATTATTAAGGAGGTCTTGCTTGATATAATACAGCTAAATATTCATGAGATCAGCATGAAAAAGGTTTAAAATAGTTAGTCACAACTGAATATCAGCAGCAAAACAAGTTCTTTATTTTTCATTATTGTAACATTCTAAAGAAGATTTCAATGCGCAACATTTAAACGATGCAATAATTTACAGCGGGACGAATGTGCTATCATCATTACGAAGGGTTGTTTTACCAGAAGAAGCGCTCCCGTCTCATACTTGATTCTGTGCATGCGCGCTTTTTGAAGACTCGTTTTTCTCGTCGCAAAACAGGCCGACGAAAAACACGACGAGAAAATCGAGAAGCCTGACAAGAAAAAAGAGAGCAGGTTCTCTATTTTTCTTGTCGAGATTCACGGCAGTTTTCTCGATGAAAAACCATACACACGAACGGTTTTCTCGACAAGAAAGCTCTCTGCAGTTTTCTTGTCGTTTTTGGACGAGAAAATCGGTCGTGTGTACGAGGCTTGAGCCTTGACAGCTTTGATCTGCTCAATATCAGTTAAAGCTAACCATTTTCTAACTATTCGTTCTTAACCCTTTTTATTTTTATTAATTTTGTTTGTTAGATATTTTTAAAGTTGCATTGCAAAAGTGCAAAATTGAAAAAAAAAAACAGAACCGTGATTTAATTGTAAATTTAAACAAGACAAATTATTAAATAAAATGCTAACTTTTTATCTACATTTAGGCAATTATTTTTTTTAAACTAACACTGATCAAAGTAATAAAAATGTGGGTTTTCTTCATTTTTTTTTTACATTTTTGACTATGGATTACATACAAACTAAAATAGTTTTTTTGAAAGACAACATCACAAAATGAAAGCCTTTTTTTAATATGAAAAAAAAAAAAAATATATATATATATATATATATATATATATATATATATATATACTGTATTTATTGGCGTATAACTCTCACTTTTTTACCCTGAAAATAGAGGGCAAACTGTGCCTGCGTGTTATACGCAGGGGGCTATGGAAAGTTTTTTTCCTGAAACTTCCCTCCTAAAGTTAGGGTGCGTGTTATACGCCTGTGCGTGTTATACGCCAATAAATACGATATATATATATATATATATATATATATATATATATATATTGTGAGGGGGTTAGCTCGGCAGCGGGTGTGTGTGACCCCCGGGATGGGCTCCCCACACAAAACAGGCCCAGCAAACGGAGGTTGTGGTTTTCAAAATCAAAAAAAGGTGCGGTTTATTTTCTATTTACAGTGACAAAACACAGCAAAGCAAAAGAAACATAACCAAAATAAATCCTGGTCAAGTTGACCTCTGACTAAACATACAGGTTTCCTAACTAACAACTGGGATCAGCCTAGTGCTGTCCTAGTCCCTAAGTCCCTGGTTTTAAATGTCCAAGCAAATAGCCACACAGGCTTTGTCTCACCGCACAGGGGTTCACTCTCCCTAGACAGTCCACACAGGTCTGGTTCCAGGCATGAGCAAACACCTAATGAATCTGGGAGTTCTTATAGAGGCCTAAACGAGCTGACAAGCTTCAGCTGGCCTCATCAACTCCCTGTCTGTACGACGCCCAGCCCTCTCCCTAGAGGTATGAGTCATCCATGAGCCCACTAGCCTCAGCTGGGCTTCATCAACTCTCCACCTAGTTGTATAAGTCGGCGTAAAGCCTGAATCTGGGCGAAATATATCTACCCCCCTGGATGCAACCAGGTGACTTTACCTTCCTGCTGTCACATACCCCCCCCTCTTGTTTTAACCTCGGGGTTGGAACACCAGCAATCAGGCATTCATGTACTCGAGACAAAGCATCCACATTCCCCATTTGAACGCCAGGGCGATGCTTTACTGTGAAGTTGAATTCCTGGAGGGCCAGGAACCACCTATTCACTCTTCTATTTGTTTCCTTGTTTTGAGCCATCCACTTTAACGGAGCGTGATCCGTAACCATGTCAAAGTGCCTACCTAGCAGGTAGTACCGAAGGGAATCTAGAGCTCACTTCACCGCTAAACACTCCTTTTCAACGGTGGCGTAATTTACCTCATGGGACTTCAACTTCCTGCTGAGGTAAATGACTGGGTGCTCTTCCCCGTTCCAGACCTGGGACAATACTGCTCCTAACCCCACATCTGACGCATCACTTTGTACGACAAAGTCTTTAGAGAAGTCGGGTGAGTACAACACTGGCTGGCTACATAAGGCTTGTTTCAAGAATTGGAATGCTGCCTCAGCCTCGGGGGTCCATTTAATCATGACCGACCCTTTCCCCTTCGTCAGGTTGGTTAGGGGCACAGCCTTAGAAGCAAAGTGGGGAATGAATCGCCGATAATACCCAGCGATTCCCAGAAAGGCTCGTACCTGCTTCTTGCTGTTGGGACGTGGCCAACTCTGGATGGCCTCGACTTTGTTGAGTTGGGGTTTTATTACTCCCCTCCCAATGGTGTACCCAAGATATTTGGCCTCCTCCTGCCCAATGGTACACTTCTTGGGGTTAGCCGTAAACCCCGCTTCCCGAACAGAGTCCAGGACTGCTTGCACTTTTGGCAGATGTGAGGCCCAATCTGTGCTATGGACAATTACGTCATCCAGGTAAGCCGCAGCATACTTCCGATGGGGCCTCAGCATCTGGTCCGTTTTCCGCTGGAATGTGGCCGGCGCATTCTGTAACCCGAACGGCATTCTTTTATATTGGAACGCCCCGTCTGGGGTTACAAATGCGGTTTTCTCTTTGGCCGACTTGGCCAGGGGGATTTGCCAATACCCTTTTGTGAGGTCAAGAGTCGTCATGTATCGGGCTGTTCCCAGCCGGTCGATCAACTCATCTATACGTGGCATGGGGTAGGTGTCAAATTTTGTAACTTTGTTCAACTGACGAAAATCGTTACAAAATCGCCAGCTCCCATCCGGTTTAGGCACCAACACGATGGGACTAGACCAATCACTTTGGGACTCCTCTATCACCCCTAAGTTCAGCATTTTCTGTACTTCCTCCCGTATTGCCTCCCGTCGAGCCTCTGGGATCCGATAGGGTTTTAACTTCACCCTTTCACCGGGCGGGGTAATGATGTCATGCTCTACCCCAGATGTTTGCCCCGGCAGCTCAGAGAATACCTCCTTGTTGCGAAGCACAAACTCCTTAACATCCTGTTGTTGGGGTTGTGACAAGGTGGCTGCTATTCCAACCTCAGGAATCACGCAACCAGTTTGAGCTGGTGACCAAGTGTCTGCGACTAGGGACTCTCTATCCCTCCAGGCTTTCAACAGATTAACGTGATAGATCTGTTCGGGCTTTCGCCTTCCTGGTTGTCTGACCTTGTAATTCACTTCGCTCACTTTTTCCATTATCTCGTAGGGGCCTTGCCATTTGGCAAGGAATTTACTTTCAACCGTAGGGACAAGTACCAATATCCTATCCCCCGGGGAAAAGGTACGGGTCTTGGCTCCACGGTTGTACACTCTCTGCTGTGCCAACTGCGCTTGGGCCAAATGTTCCTTCACGATGGGCATTACCTGTGCAATTCGATCTTGCATCAGGGCGACATGCTCAATCACACTCCTGTGGGGAGAACTCTCACTTTCCCAAGTTTCCTTGGCAATATCCAACAGCCCTCTTGGGTGTCTCCCATACAGTAACTCAAAGGGGGAGAATCCCGTAGAGGATTGGGGCACCTCCCTAATAGCAAACATCAAATAAGGAAGTAAACAGTCCCAATCCTTTCCATCTCTATCCACCACTTTCTTCAACATTTGTTTTAGGGTTTTGTTGAATCTTTCAACCAGCCCATCGGTTTGGGGGTGATACACAGACGTACGCAATTGCGTCACTTTGAACAATTTACACAGCTCTTTCATAACCCGGGACATAAAGGGTGTACCTTGGTCCGTAAGCAGTTCTTTACAAATACCCACCCGGCTAAAAACAAGAGATAGCTCTTTGGCTATGGTTTTGGCCGAGGTATTTCGGAGAGGGATCGCTTCTGGATAACGGGTGGCATAGTCCATTATAACTAATATGTACTGGTGCCCCCTAGCGGACTTGATTATAGGACCTACCAAATCCATGGCGATCCTCTCAAACGGGACCTCAATGATGGGTAGAGGGACCAGCGGGCTACGGAAATGTGGCATCGGGGCCAACCTCTGACACACAGGGCAGGAGGAACAATAATTTTCTACGTCCTTCATCACCCCCGGCCAATAGAATCTCTGTAATACCCTCTCTCGGGTTTTCTCTGTCCCCAGATGACCTCCAAGAATGTGCCCATGGGCCAACTCCAACACCAACTTCCTGTAAGGTTTGGGCACCACAAGCTGCTCAACGGTTTCTTCTGCCCTTTTTGCCACCCGATACAGTAGGTCCTTCTCTACGCTGAAGTATGGGTAAGTGCAGGTATTATCTGGGTTCACTAACTCGCCATCTATTTTCACTACGTTTTCCCGTGCCTTTATTAGGGCGGGGTCTTTCAACTGTTCTGTGGCAAAGTTTTCCCTGTGAACCTCAAGATCAGAAAACTCCACAGACGGTAGGTTTTCGTCTGAGGAGGTGGGCTCCTCTCCAGTTTCTTGAGTCTCCCCTGCCAATACTGATAAGGGAAATTCCGGAGAGTCCTCACCACTCTCAGGGGAGTTCTGGCTATCACATTCCTGGTACATAGGGGCACCAGTGAGGGGCTCAGGATCATCCCACAGTTCCCAGAACTTCGGAAAATCCCTTCCCACAATGGCGTCATGCGGTAACTGAGATACTAAGCCCACTGGATGAGAGAGGGTACCTTTGGGGGTCTCGAAACACACTGTAGTCACTGGATACTCTCGGGTGTCCCCATGCACACAAATAACAGCTACCTTGCTATTCCCAGAGACCTCTGTTTTAACTAACTCAGCCTTTATCAGGGTCACAAGGCTACCTGAATCCAGCAATACCACAACATTTCTACCATTAACACACATTTTGCATAAATGTTTCTCAGTTCCTCGAATGGCAGTGCATGCGACTGTCGCACACAGCGACTGACGTCTGCCCGTCAGAAAGTCACACTGCATGGGTTCCTCCACAACCGGGCAATTGGCTGCAATATGTCCCGCTTGCCGGCAGCGGTAGCAAACGATCCTTCTTGCCGCCTCTTGAGCCGCTGATTTCCCAGGCTGTTCTCGCCAAACTTGGGGTAGAGCTCCCACCCTCTCACTCTCTCCACCCTCACCCCTTGGAATCCTCTTATCCGCCCCTGGGGATGGTCTGGTCTTAGGGTGGAAAGTCCGAGTGTCTCTGGAAGAGGCCGTCAGGTTCTCTGTAGCCAAGTATTTCTCCACACGATCCACAAGACCATCGGCCGTCTCTGGGTCTCCATGGCTTACCCACTTTTGGATGGCAGTAGGAAGAGCTCTCAAAAACCGATCCATTACAACACGTTCCACAATCTTTGGTGCGGACAAAGTCTCTGGCTGTAGCCACTTTCTGCTCAGGTGAATGAGATCATACATTTGAGACCTGGGGGGTTTTCCAAGCTGGAAAGTCCAGTTATGCACACGCTGAGCCCGGACAGCCTGGGTGACACCCAGCCTTGCCAATATTTCAGCTTTTAGCATCACATAGTCTTTTGCTTGGTTAGGCTCTAGGTCATAGTAAGCTTTCTGCGATTCACCAGTTAACAGAGGAGCCACCAGTCCAGCCCACTGCTCCTCAGGCCACTTTTCTCTTTCAGCGGTCCTTTCAAATGTGGTCAAAAATACCTCTGGATCATCCTCTCCAGTCATTTTTGTCAATAAACGACTCACCCCAAAGGACGCGGTATTAGTGGGACGGCTTTCCTCACTGGTCTGCGGACGTTGCTGCATTACTGCTTCCATCTGTTGTTGTAGTCTCTGCTCTTGCTTCTGCAACAGGTCTATGAAGCGGGCCTCAGATTGCTGCTGGGCTCGTTGCTGAGCCTCCAGACTCTGTTGCAAAGTTGCGTTTGTCTGCTGCTGGGCTGCAAGGCTCCTTTGCAAACCTGCATTTGTCTGCTGTTGATTGGCATTTGCTAGAGCCAGCTGCTTCAGTATCTCCTCCATGCTGGCTTAAAAAAAACTGCCCGCGTTCTCCACCAACTGTGAGGGGGTTAGCTCGGCAGCGGGTGTGTGTGACCCCCGGGATGGGCTCCCCACACAAAACAGGCCCAGCAAACGGAGGTTGTGGTTTTCAAAATCAAAAAAAGGTGCGGTTTATTTTCTATTTACAGTGACAAAACACAGCAAAGCAAAAGAAACATAACCAAAATAAATCCTGGTCAAGTTGACCTCTGACTAAACATACAGGTTTCCTAACTAACAACTGGGATCAGCCTAGTGCTGTCCTAGTCCCTAAGTCCCTGGTTTTAAATGTCCAAGCAAATAGCCACACAGGCTTTGTCTCACCGCACAGGGGTTCACTCTCCCTAGACAGTCCACACAGGTCTGGTTCCAGGCATGAGCAAACACCTAATGAATCTGGGAGTTCTTATAGAGGCCTAAACGAGCTGACAAGCTTCAGCTGGCCTCATCAACTCCCTGTCTGTACGACGCCCAGCCCTCTCCCTAGAGGTATGAGTCATCCATGAGCCCACTAGCCTCAGCTGGGCTTCATCAACTCTCCACCTAGTTGTATAAGTCGGCGTAAAGCCTGAATCTGGG
The DNA here is from genome assembly GCA_029206835.1 of Rana muscosa. Taxonomy (NCBI): domain Eukaryota; kingdom Metazoa; phylum Chordata; class Amphibia; order Anura; family Ranidae; genus Rana; species Rana muscosa. The sequence continues at coordinate 45,384,338 of CM055118.1, forward strand.
CGAAATATATCTACCCCCCTGGATGCAACCAGGTGACTTTACCTTCCTGCTGTCACAATATATATATATATATATATATATATATATATACTTTGTTATCTTAGGGTGGCCATACGTGGATCAAAATTCGGCCAGTTTAGCAGGGACAGTCCGAATTTCAATTCATGTATGGGCAGGCTGGTTGTACAGAATTCGATCTACTGACCAACCAGTGATTAATTCAACAATTAAGCAAATTGTTGCCGAATAAACAGGCCTATAACAGACATGTAGAAATTGTGCTGGTCCATAGAGGATGTACATGTGTAAAAGCTGAAGTGATTAGCAATATAGATAGTTTTTTATTTTCTCAAATAAATCAAGTGCCGAAGTATCAAGTTGCGGGCCTGAAACAGAGCCCTAGCTATGGCCTGTTTAGGTACCTCGTCCACCAGGAGATCACACAGAATCCCCAAAAGACAAGATTTTGGTTCCTCTGGTATATGGACCTGGAACACCTGGTTCATAGTAATGATAACACCCTTCCAATATTGGTGTAGATTTGGGCAACGCCACATAAGATGTATCAGATCCCCCAAGTCCTTGCTACATCTAGTACCTCTAGGACTTTCTCACCCCCATATGGAACAGCCTTGCAGGTATATAGTGCACCCTCAAAAGCAACTGTGAGAGGCAATGAGTCACGTTCAGGGAGCATTGTTTGACCGCTAGGAGAGCCTTATCCCATTGCTCCTCTTCAAACACTCCTACGTCCTTCTCTCGCCTAGATATCACCTAATGATCCTGTAGGATGATCCTGATGATCCTGTCGGAAACTGTTCAATAGAATAAAGTAAAATTGTGATATGAATCCTTTATATGAGACAACCTCAAACATGTAATTAAATATTGGGGAGGATGATTGTATCCATTGATCAGGCCCTCCTTGTGCTTTTGATGAAGCTGCATATTATAGAACTGCATTGATTCTGGGAGTCAATGCCCGTTTTCTGTAAATCAGGAAAAGAGCATATCTTCACATTGGCGAAAATATGACGCAAATGAGTGACCCCAAAGAGTTGCCATCTCGCACCATATTTAGCCAGTTCTGGGTAGTACCCATTACTCCAGATAGGGCTAAACCTTGTGAACCCCATAATCTGTTGTAGCTGTCTAACCTTGTTCCAGGTTTTTTGTATTAGGGCATAGATAGGATACAACTTGTTTGATTTACAGAAAGCTAGCCCCTCTAGACCATTCTCAATCCTCTCGACCCTCACTGCATGAATAAGTAATCTAGTGGAAGGGTCTCTGTCATTCTCCATTGTCCCTATAGGGGAAGACATGCAGCATGCTATATGCTGCATTTGGGAGGCCAAATAATAAAGCCATGGGTTGGGCAGGGCCAAACCTTCAACCTCCTTGGGCCTTTGAAATTGCTCCAATTTCACCCTGGGTTTTTTCGACAGCCATAAAAGGGACCTAAAATTGTATTTATAATATGAAACATTTTCAGGGGAATGACTACTGGGGAGTTGTGGAGGACATATAATAATTTGAGCAAAAGAATAATTTTAATAAGGTTGGTCCGACCAACAAAGGACATTTTAGGTTTTGACCATACCTTAACCCTATCCCTGAATCTGGCAAGTAGTGGCGTTAAGTTGAGACTTATATAATCCAAGGGACGCGGAGTCACCTGAATTCCCAGGTATTTAAATATGGAGAAGATAAGGATATAGGCTGTAGCAAAGGACGGAGAATCCGGCGCCACATCCAGAAGCAGTATGGAAGACTTATGCCCTGCACACACGATCGGTTTTCCGGTGGAATAAAATCCGATGGAATTTTCCATCAGAAATCCGATATAGCTGACTTCCATCAGTCTTGCCTACACACCATCAGTCAAAAATCCGACCGTCCCAAACGCCATGACGTAAAACACTCCGAAGAGCCGAGAAAAATGAAGTTCAATGCTTCTGAGCATGCGTTGACTTGATTCTGAGCATGCGTGGGTTTTTTCTCCGATGGAGTTCCCCACAGACAATCGGAATTTGCTATTGTTTTTTTTTCCGTCTGTATAATTTAAAACATGTTCTACTTTTTTATACCGATGGAAAACCGATCGTGTGTACGCGGCATTAGACCAGTTTATGATTAGGCCTGAGTAAGTGCCAAATTCGATGATCGCCGACATTGTTTCTTTAAGAGATGACGTAGTGTCACCCAGCAGTAACATGGTGTCATCCGCATTTACATTGGAGTGAGTGAGTGCTGCCATGGGTTCCATGGCAAGGGAAAATAGGAGTGGAGATAAGGGGCAGCCCTGCCTTGTTCCTCTGTGTAAATCAAAACTGGGGGAAATCCTACCCACCTCCCTGATGACTGCCTTTGGTGCATGGTGAAGCAAATGGACCCATAAGATGTATCCATCCCTAAATCCGAATTTACGCATTACTGCCCACAGCACAGGTATGTCCATTCAATGCTATCAAAAGCTTTTATGAGCATCAAGTGACCGCAACGCCATATCTACAACATTATTCCCCAGTGAATGTACATTAAGGAACAGTCTGCGTAGATTAAGAGATGTCCATTTTTGGGGCATAAAGTCGGCTTGATCGGCTTGTATAATGGATGTGATGACCTTATTTTGTCTGAGGGCCAGGACTTTAGCAAGTATTTTAATATCGTTTTGCTGAAGTGAAATGGGCCTGTAAGATCCTGGATCCAATGGATCCTTTCCTGGTTTTAACAAGATTATAATAGTTGCTTTAGTCATAGATGGGGGACGGCACTGATTAGTCCTGGCTTTATTGAAGACCTTTAACAACTTAGGTAATATCTCAGCACTATATGTCTTAAACACTTCAATTGACAACCCATCCTCCCCCAGAGACTTTGAGTTAGGGAACAAACCGGTCACTGTTTGTAGTTCCTCCAGTGTCAGAGGAGCAGTGTCTTCTCCCCTTCCTCATAGTGTTCTCCTCCAACTTGTTAAAGAAGCACTTCCTCTCAACCGCAGACGTGGTTTTGCGAGAGAGTGCCTCCTGTTCTGCCATCCATCCCTCTCGTTTCACCTCCGATGGGTCATTAATAAATTTGACTTCCAATCGCTGTACCAGCTGGGCTGCCTTCTCCCCCTGTGCTGCTGTGGCTTGTATAATAGCCTGCATTTATGAAATAAAGCACCCTCTCAAAAAGGTGTTAAAGGCCTCCCACGCAATGCCTACATGTGGGTGGTCAGCATGATCATGCCAAAACTCTATCGCATTCCTAACACTATCCTGTGAAGGTAGGAGATTCAGCCATAAGGCATTGAGCTTAAAGGGGACCCTCTGTAGATCTGCCCTGGGCCGAACCTCTATACTCACTATCATTGGAGAATGGTCAGATACACCCCGAAGGGCATACGTGATATTGCATACATAGCGGGCAGCTTGAGAAGTACAAAGACACATGTCTATCCTAGACAAAGATGTGTGTGTGTCTTGGAGAAACATTAAAACAGTTTTTCAACTGGATGCATTTTTCGCCAGGGATCAGTCCAGCCCAATTCACTGGAGAATTTCAATAGAGCCGTGTGGCGTGCTCCCCATTCCACAGGAGTGGGAGGGTGTTTATCCAATGTGGGGTCTAACCAGCAGTTAAAATCTCCCTTGATAAATAGAGGTAAATATGGGCATCGCATCTGGTATGTCAACAAAGCTGTCAGAATCTCACTACTAAAAGGAGGCGGTGTGTATATATATATATATATATATATATATATATATATATATATAAAGGCTAGGATACAGTGCAAGGTATACAGTCAGCATGTTAAAAATGTATATCTCCCCTTGGTGTCAACAGAACAATCCTGCTCCTGGAAGTCCAAGGAGCTGTGCACCAGGACACTTACACCCCTCGAATACATGGTGTGAGTGGGATGGTACGCCTTTCCAACCCAAGCAAAATTAGGGCATGACAAAGAGTCCCTGGTGAGATGTGTCTCCTGTAGGGCACATATTGCAGGCATATGATTACGTAAGATTGTAGAAACCATAGTTTTAGGAGTCATGCAACCCCTGAACGTTCCATGAAACTATAGTGACTGTGCTCATGGTAATGAGGAAAGTACATATAGCACAGGATATACCATGGGCCTATAGTCCAGTTCAATAATTTTTGGGGAAAAATAGGCAGGTCTAAATAATATAGATAAATCGAGTTTTATCTATATTATGAATCTGGTAGGTAACCAAAGCTTCCCTTGTAGCTTTAGCAGTAAGGGCCACTGCTTCGGGCTGGCAACACAAAATAAGCGACAGCACATGATGCAGCTGTAATTCCACATAGGTAATGAAGCAATGAATAAGCATCAGTAAAAGGGAATGTAGTAGTATCCGCTGGCTTCGTACTCTGTTACAGGTATTAATACATGCACGGTTGTAAGAAAGGGAAACATTTGAACAGTCATGGGGGACAACAGGTCCCTCCCACTGCCAACGCATGGTGGAAAAAAAAAGAAAGAAGGAAACTCACAAAAAGAAACTGGTAATACTTCCAAAGAAGCTGTTCTTTGATTTATGAAACTGACTTCCTTCGCTCTTTGTAGAAGCATATTTTGACGTTTCCAGTGATATCCGCTAATGCTGATTAAATGAACAGATGTTGACCCTGGTAACATGGAGAAGTGCAATAGTAGGAAGGTCACTGTAACCTATTAATCTTCCTCCATGGATCAGTGAGGTGGACGAAAGACAAGCTCTTTAGAATCCAGCCAGGTAGAGGCCTCTGCAGCGATCTCAAAGAAGTAGACCCGCCCCTGGGCTGTTACACAAAGTTTGGCCACGTACAGCATAGCAGTCAAGTCAATTTACCACAGTCAAGCCGTTGTTTGACTGCAGTAAATTTGGCTCTGCTTTTTTGAACCTCAGCTGAGTAATCGGGGTAGAAAGATATTCACCCTCCATTAAACTGTATGTTCTGACATTCTCAGGCAAGGCGTAAGACAATTTCCTTGTCTCTGTAGTTCAAAAGGCGTGACAACATAGTACACGGCAGGCGGCCTGGTTGCAGGTGCCGCGGAGGAACACTATGGGCTCATTCAACTGCATACAGTGAAGTGAAGGCTTCCTTGCCAAAGACTTCTATTATCCAGCATTTCACAAAGTCAGTGGGATCCCTGCCTTCCACCTTCTCCGGATGTCCCACCATGTGGATGTTATTCCACTAAAGTCAGTTTTCAATATCTTCAGTTTGCATATTCGTGGCTATAGCAAGTCTAGCAGTGGACTGAGACTCCCTAACAAGGAGGGGCAGCTGGTCCTCAAGGTCACTGATCTGACTTTCTGCTGCTGTTGTTCTCTCTCTGACTTTCTGTAAGTCTTGTCTGATCAGGGCCACTGCCTCCAACAACCCCCCAAACTGTTCTTTCTGAGTGTCAACAGGTGCATTTGTTTACTGCCCTCAGGATATCAGTCTCTTCTCTCTCCTCAGTGTCAGGTGGCCTCATGTCCTCACTGTCTGCAGGGGCTGTCAGGTGCTGCATTCTCCCGGTCTCCTCCTGTTCTGTGTCTGATAACCCTGGGGGATACACTTGCTTCTCGCCCCCCCCCCCACTCCACTAGGCCAGGAAGTTTCTAAACATAAAAGCGCATATCGCGCTGTTGATCTCTAGGGGTTTAAACTGTTTACTCACAGTGTCCTTCTTATGAGTGCCATGTGAGCTCCCCAGCTGTCTGGCCGCCATGGCGCCATGTTGGGCCTCAGGAAAAGCGACATCTTCTCTGTTTTTTTGGGTCAGTGTGCCTCTGATTCAAGTGATCACCCCTCCTTAGTCTGCCACAGACAGTGAGGAGCAGTCGGGCGGCGATTTGTAGCTTCCGGGAAGGCTGGGAACAGGATCTCTGTAGAATGTTAGATGAGAGAACTGTGAGGTATGTCTTCGCACATGCTGCTCGTAGCCACGCCCCCAATATATATTCATAATTTTACTGAGCTTCTGAAAGACCTTCAATGCAGTTTAGCCCCGTTGTTTATAATTTAATTGAACCAGTTAAATGTAAATATTATATAATTATATTTTCTTGTGTCAGAATTTTTTTTTTTTGTATTGATATTTTATTAAAAAAATAGTTATTCTAATGTCTTCTGCACTTTACCAATATACTCAAATACAAGCATGACAGGTGAGTGTCTGTGACATCATATCCATGTATGCCATGTCTTGTTATAATTGCCATGAAAGCTTTATGAAGTGTAGTATACTGATATAACTTTTAAATTATAGCAGAACAAAAGCACAACTCAGGATTGGTAAGATAGGTTAAGAGGCTTTGGCCAATATAGAGACTTGTTTTTTTATTCTAAGGTTACAATTCTAAGGTTACAATAATGCTAAAGTTGTGACATCTTATGCCTGCCATCTTTAACGTTAGGCTTTAGATCAATATGTCCTTGTGGAGCCCTTTGGATCCTGGTCCAGGGTGTTTATCGGACTTCTGCTTCTGCCACAGTCAAGATTAAACCAATCTTCACACTGGAAACACAGACAACTTCACAGGTCTGCCAGGGTTCAGACTTTGATATGTGAGCTCATTTGTATAATTTTTTTGTATACCAGATAATTTATAAATTTCCCCATATTTTAGCAAGTGGAATGCTGCGTACACACGATCGGAAATTCCGACAACAAATGTTCGATGTGAGCTTTTTGTCGGAAATTCCAACCGTGTGTAGGCTCCATCGGACATTTGCTGTCTAAATTTGAGAGCTGGTTTTCAAATTTTCCGACAAGAAAAGTTCTTGTTGGAAATTCAGATCGTCTGTATGCAATTCCGACACACAAAAAAACATGCATGGTCAGAATCAAGCAGAAGAGCCAAACTGCCTATTGAACTTCATTGATTTCGGCTCGTCGTACGTCTTGTACGTCACCGCGTTCTATACGTTCGGAATTTCCGACAAGATTTGTGTGACCGTGTGTATGCAGCACAAGTTTGAGCCAACATTCCTTCGGAAAAAAATCCACAGTTTTGTTGTCGGAATTTCCGATCGTGTGTAAGCGGCAGAAGATGTGTTTTTTCACAACAATATTTTATTTAGCCAGGTACAGTTAAAGAAAATGTACAATTTTTTTTTACATTTTTTTTCTTTAGTTATTGGAAGGTGGAGCTTAATACTCCTATTATTAGTTTTCTCCACATATCCTTACATTCTGTTAAAGGCTTGTAGGCTTATAGTGCTCCTTCCAAGGCTTCAGTAATCAACATGATGTTTTGAGCAACCACAGCTCTGCTTGGTCTTGGGCTCAACTGGTAGTGGCAGAAGTAAACCATGCACACGACAGGGACCCTCTGTAGGGCCGGACTAGCCTACCGGGATATCGGGAGATTTCCTGGTAGGCTGCCTGTCCTGAGGCCGGTTCCAGTTGCGGCAGCAGTGCTCCCTGTCCCCTCTCTCCTGCTCCTGTGTATCACAGAGCTGGCTGGGTCTGTGTTCGGGGGTGACACTGTAGCACGGTCCCGCCCCCCTGGACCGGCTCGTGTGATAGTAGTCAGTAGATAGAATCAGTGTTCAGCCTATCACAGGAGCGGGTCGAGGGGGGCGGGACTGTGTTACAGCGTCACCGCTGAACACAGACCCAGCCAGCTCTGTGCTACACATGAGGAGATGCCCGCCGTACGGTACAGCCCGCCCTACGGTACAGCCCGCCCTGTGTGCCTGGATAGGAGGATCGGATTCGGCAGGGTGGCTGCATATAGAGGAATTGAGCTTTCTATATTCCTCCATGCAGCCGCTGAATGCTTGCAGGAGGGAGAGGAGGAGAATCAAGCATTCCGTGGCTGCATGGAGGAATATAGAAAGCTAATTTCCTCTATATGCAGCCGCCCTGCTTCTCCTCCTATCCAACTTCTTTTGTTGGCCCCTCCCAGTTCTCCTTGTGGCTCCCCCCCCTAGTGCTCTCCTCCCCACCACACTCTCCAGCCCCCCCACAATTCTCTCCACCCCTGTTCTTTCTGCCCCCCTGCTCTCCAGCTCTCCCCATCACTCTCCAGCCACCACCCCAGTGCTTTCCACTTCCCCCAGTGCTCTCCACCCCTGTTCTTTCTCCTCCCCAGTGCTCTGTGCTCTCCAGCTCTCCCCATCACTCCCCATCCCCCACCCCAGTGCTCTCCACCTCCAAAAGTGCTCTCCAGCCCCCAGTGCTCCCCACCCCTGTTCTTTCTGGCCCCCCCAGTGCTCTCAAGCTCCACCCATCGCTCTCCAGCCCCTCAGTGCTCTCTGCCCCGGTGCTCTCCACTCCTGTTCTTTTTGGCTCCACCCAGCACTCTCCGCTCCCCACCCCTGTACTCTCCACTCCCCCTGCATTTTGCCCCCACCCATGTGCTCTCCAACCCCGCCAGTGCTCTCCACTCCCCCCTGCATTTTGCCCCCACCCATGTGCTCTCCAACCGCGCCAGTGCTCTCTGCTCCCCCTGCATTTTGCCCCCACCCATGTGCTCTCCAACCCCGCCAGTGCTCTCCACCCCCCATAGTGCTCTCCAGCCCCCCGTACTTTCCACCCCTGTTTTTTCTGGCCCCCACTGGTGCTCTTAAGCTCCCCCATTGCTCTCCACCCCCCAGTGCTCTCCAATCCCCCCTGCTCTTTTCACATCCCAGTGCTCTCCAGCCCTCGTGCTCTCCATCACTGTTCTTTCTGCACCCCAGTGCTCTCAAGAGCCCCCCAGTGCTCTTTACCCCCCACACTCTTAGCCCCCTCAGTGCTCTCCAGCCCCCCCTCTCAGCCTCCCGTGCTCTTCACCCCTGTTCTTTTTGGCTCCCCACAGTGCTCTCAAGCCCCCCCAGCGCTCTCCGCTCCCCACCCCTGTTATATCCACTCCCCCCTCCCCTGCTCTTTCCCCCATCCATGTGCTCTCCAACCCCACCAGTGCTCTCCGCTCCCCCTTCTCTCCAGCTCCCACCCAGTGCTCTCACTTCCCCAGGACCAGAGGACAGGCTGACTGGGGGCAGAAAATGAGGACGGCTGAAGGTGCAGGTGGCCAGGGACCACTCCATCTCACAGCAAACAGATCCTCTGGAAGGAGCACTGTCCCCATCCAAAACGAGAACAGACCCTACCTGCTGATGGTGATCATGGATATCCTGCTGGCATGGAAGGTACCGTACCGAGCATCAACAACACACCTTCCCACAGACAAGGACTGCAGACTGGGACATGGGGCATAGGAGGGGCTGCAATGATGGGCACAGTGAGGCTGCATTCATGGGCACAGTGAGACTGCATTCACGGGCACAGAAAAGCTGCATTTGATGGGCACAGTGATGCTCGATTGATGGGCACAGTGTGGCTGCAATGATGGGCACAGTGAGGCTGCAATGGTGGGCACAGTGAGGCTGCATTCATGGGCACAGTAAAGCTGCATTTGATGGGCACAGGGAGGCTGCATTTATGGGCACAGTGAGGCTGCAATTATGGGCACAGTGAGGCTGCAATGGTGGGCACAGTGAGGCTGCAATGGTGGGCACAGTAAGGCTGCATTTGATGAGCACAGTGAGGCTGCATTTATGGGCACAGTGAGGCTGCAATGGTGGGCACAGTGAGGCTACAATGATGGGAACAGTGAGGCTGCATTGATGGGCACAGTGAGGCTGCATTAATGGGCACAGTGAGGCTGCATTGATGGGCACAGTAAGGCTGCATTTGATTGGCACTGAGGAGGCTGCATTTGATGGGCACTGGTGGGGCTGCATTGAGCTCTTGTATCATGTCTGCAGCCTCTGACCATCTCCTGTATCATGTCTGCAGTCTCTGAGGGAGTCTAGAGAGGAGTCAAGAGTGGGAGCACCGCCGGGATGGGGGTCATGGGAGAAGTCAGATGTGTGTGGCCTGTGGAGAGGAGACTATATAGGATAAAACCAGAGCCACCAAGCTGGAGCCGACTGACTGAGCCCTGCACGGTGTACCTGAGAGAAGGTCAGTGACAGCACCGCTAGGCCAGTCTGTGGGGGGTTACTGATGTAATGGGGGAGTGAATACGATAATGTAAGGGGGCACTGATATAAAGGTTTCCCCCTCCTTATATCAGTAACCCACCCCCCTTACCTTGGTGTATTCTTTCCGCAAGAGGTGATCCTGCACGTTCTGTGTTCCTGGGGTACCCCTTGATGATTGACCACTTTTACCACTTTTAACTGGAATTTGCATGTATACATATAAAGCCCTATGTGATTTCATATCTGTCTTATCTATATATAATACACTCTTCAAATGTGCTTTAACCACTTGTCCCCCGCCCACTGTCAATAGACGGCGGGCGGAGGATACTCTCATTCTGGGAGGACGTCATATGACGTCCTCCCTTTAAAACGAGCTAGGAGGCGCGCGCCCGCCGCGTTCACAAGGCCCCGGTGCGCGTGCCCGGCGGCCGCGTTTGCCGCCGGGCACCCGCGATTGCCAGGGAAACGAGCAGGAAAGTGGATCTCTGTGTGTAAACACAGAGATCCACGTCCTGTGAGGGAGAGGGGACCGATGCTGTGTCCCTTGTACATAGGGACAACCATCGGTCACCTCCCCCAGTCAGTCCCCTCCCCCCACAGTAAGAACACTTTGAGGGAACATATTTAACCCCTTCCCGCCCCCTAGTGGTTAACCCCTTCCCTGCCAATCACATTTATACAGTAATCAATGCATTTTTATAGCAGGGATCGCTGTATAAATGTGAATGGTCCCAAAAATGTATCAAAAGTGTCCGATGTGTCCGCCGCAATATCGCAGTCACAATAAAAAATCGCAGATCGCCGCCATTACTAATAAAAAAAAAAAAAAAATGCTATAAATCTATCCCCTATTTTGTAGACGCTATAACTTTTGCGCAAACCAATAAATACGCGCTTATTGCGTTTTTTTTTTTTTTTTACCAAAAATATGTAGAAGAATACGTATCGGCCTAAACTGAGGAAAATTTTATTTAAAAAAAAAATGGGTATTTATTATAGCAAAAAGTAAAAAATAGTGTTTTTTTTCCAAACTGGACGCTCTTCTTTTGTTTATAGCGCAAAAAATAAAAACCGCAGAGGTGATCAAATACCACCAAAAGAAAGCTCTATTTGTGGGAAAAAAAGGACGCAAATTTCGTTTGGGAGCCACGTCGCACGACTGCGCAATTGTCATTCAAAGTGTGACAGCGCTGAAAGCTGAAAAATGGCTTGGGCAGGAAGGGGGTTTTCGTGCACAGTAGAGAAGTGGTTAAAATGTATGGTTTTCCCTTTCATGAACAAGAAAAAAATTACGTTATGCTGTTACGCTGGTATAATAATGCTGTGGGGCTGGTATGAAATTTTTTCCAGGGCTGGTTTTTATTCCCAGTCTGGCCCTGACCCTCAGGAACGGTCCAAGCAGGTTTGACCTGCCCTTTAATTCAGCAGTTTTACAGTTTCAATGCAGGATCCAGCCTTATTTATTGAGTCTAAAATTACCTGGGCCTTTTGCGGTTGGTAATCCCAGACACTAAAAATGACATCATCATCTAAATATGCTGAAGCATATTTTTTGTGAGGCCCCATGTAAGCCAAAAGGGAGGATCACATACTAGCACAGCCCATCTAAAAATACTGTATGTCTTTTCTCATGTCTGTTAAATGAATCTGTCAATACCCTTAAGTAAGCTTGAGGTTGGTAATGTACCTTTCAGGACTCAACTCTTCAATCAACTCATCCAGCCAGTGCATGTAATAAGAATCATATTTTGATATTTTGTTTAGCTTCCTGAAGTTTATTATGGAACTTTAAGCTGCCACTATCGGACTTGACTACTTAGTTAGCTGTTAGATTCCTCTGTGACCCCAAGGGATAACATTTTCTGTACTTCTTTTGAAATGGCTTTTCTCTGAGCTTCAGGTATCCCAAAAGATCCTAACTTTTCTTTGACAATGAGGTTCTATCAAAATATTACGGAAATTACATTAGTTCAGCCTGGTAATTCTGAAAACACCTCTCTAATGTTCTGCAAAAACTCTCTCATCTACTGAATCTGATTAGCAGACAGGGTCTTTGACATTCTTTTTTTTATTTTTTATTTAGAACAGAGATGAAGAGAACACAGGCCGACTCAATACAGAGGATCTATATGGTAGACAATCATACAATCACAGTACATGGCACATAACTTCAAATCACTTAATATGACTGTTCAAACAACTGAATACTGAACAGGGGGGCTACTGTAGTGCTCCCTGACTATCAAGTGTATCATTTGCCCTCCGAGTCTTATCCGATAGCACCCCATCGGGGAACCTAAGGTGGTGATAGGGAGGGCCCTCCCCAAAGAGGGAGGGTGTGCATGTGCCTGTTTCCGGCTCAGATGAGGGCCCATGCGCCCGGTCTCCACATTTTCAAATAGAAACAAAAGAGAGGAACAAGGCCCCCGGTCTCGGGGGTCCGTAACAAAGGATAGATAGCAATAGAGAAAGATGAGACATAGAAAAGAAAAAGGGAAAAAGGAGAGAGAGAAGTGGTCAAAGCTTAAAGAGAAATAAAGGAGGGGAGGGGGGGTGATCCTCCTCTGTCTCCGCAAAGACATCAGAAGTCAAGCAGTCACAACCCCCCGTCTAAAACAGGGCAAAGGTCGGGAGTGGGCAGTGTGGGGAGGATACGGTTACACTGTAGCCTCAGGTTCTCTCAGAGCTTGACCTTCAGCTGAGAATATGAAAATATTCCACAGCTGCCAGGTGTTGAACGTTTCCTGCCTGTCTTGAGCTGTGAGGATAAGGTCCTCCATATGCTTTATTTCTTCCACTTTGGTAATCCAAAGGGAAATCGTTGGAGGCATTGTGATCTTCCAGAGCAATGGTACGCAGGCCTTAGCGGCGTCCAGCAGATGTCTGATCACTGATCACTGATTTATTATAGACTTTCTCCGGGGTGGTGGATGCATGTAGGAGGAAGAATGCAGGGTCACCAGGGATGATGCGTTCGGTAAATTTCTGTGCGGTTTCCCGCACCCCCCGCCAGAAACACTCCAGATGAGGGCAGGACCCGAAGATGTGTAAGAGTGTCCCCTTATCCCCCCGGCAGCGCCAGCAAATGTCCGACGTCACCGGGAAGAACTTGTGAAGCAGTGCCAGGGTCCTGTACCACCTCGACAGGAGCTTGTAGTTGGTCTCCTGTGTCTTGGCACGGATAGAAGACTTGTGCGTGAATCTCAGGATCCGCTGTCTACATGGCTCATTAAAATGACAATTTAGTTCAAGTTCCCATTTGAGCAGTCCTGGCGGTTGGAAGCCAGCCGGCGGCAAATTTAAGAGGCTATACGCTAGGGAGAGTGTATGCGACACAAGTCCCGAGGAGTCGCAAAGTTTTTCCAGCGCCGTGAGAGGCAGGTTGCCGGGGAGGGGGGGTTTCAATGTCTGGAGGAAGTGGCCCAGCTGATGCGACCATAGAAAGTCCAGGCGGAACGGGCCCGCGGGGTCAGAAAGCTCCGCTATAGTAACCCAGTGCCCCCCTGTACTGAAGTGGGAGGCCTGATGGAGGCCCGCCCCGCCCAGGCTCCGAAAGGCCGCGTCCTGCATCTCGGGTGTAAGCCCGGGATTTACCAGTATAGGGTATAGAGGAGAGTTGGGTGAGGACACAGGGGTCTGAGAGAAAAGCCTAGCACAGACCCGTAATGTGTTGCCAATCAGTGGGTGGCATTTAGTCGCCGTCGATAGAGTTCCGTAGCACCAGGGGGCTCTGTTGAGGAGGGCCACGCTTTAGCTTTGCTGTAGCCATGTCCAGAGTTTGGTCTCCTGGTGGCGGCACCAGTCTATAAGCCTCCATATGTGGACTGCCTGGTGGTATGCCCGAATGTCGGGCAACGCGAGGCCGCCGTGGAATTTGGGCAGTACCAGAAGTTTATGTGAGAGGCGCGGTTTCTTCTTCGCCGGAACAAATTCAGTAAATGTGGTTTGTATCTGCTTGAAAAAGAAAGCGGGGATGTGGATAGGCAGTGCTTGCATGAGATAAATTATCTTCGGGAGGATCGTCATTTTTAAGATGTTACATCTACCTATCCAGGAATACAGACCCGTGTGCCTCTGGGGGGTCTCTGACATTCTAATCTTTTGTCATACCTTTTTGTTGGTGATACTTTAGGTTCACTTTTTATACCTGGTGTAACGGGAGGGCCCGTGGAACCCAGAAGTTCTTAGAAAGTATGAGCCAGAAAATAATGGACATTGAGAATTACTGGTTGTTTGATTCTGAACTCAACAGGTTAATTGAGAGATGCTGATGTGTTCAACTCTAACCACCTGGCTGCCTGTGTAATGTAGATGAAATCCAAACTAGCTTCCAAAGACCTTTTCATTGTTGTTTGTGGTGATGTGGATTGGAGCTGGTAGACCGTCTGGCTGCCTATTATGGGATGTTTAAGTGTCTTGCTGTGAGGAAAGGGGGGGTATCACTCCAGCAACCCATCCTGCTAAGACTGTTTACTGAAGGAGAAGTTTGAACACACCTGACCTGTATCACCATTGTCATTGGACAGTTTAACCCGCCCTGTTCCCCAAGGATGGGAGGGAAGTGTTTTGAAGGGAAGTGTGTTAGCATGTGCTTGTAATAAAGATTCATTCCCTGTTTTTGGAACTTCAACACAGAGCGTTGTCTCGTTTGTGCCGGGAGAAATATTTGTATGGGGTCTTATTCGGCTGGTTGGAGTGTCTGGTAGCTGCTGTGTGTTCGGGAATGGAATATATTTAAACAACGTTAACTCCTGTCGTTACACCTGGTACTTTACATTTTCTCTCTGATCTTATAGGGTCCCTGCGATTTTGCCAAACCTACCCAGACCTGCACATAAACCTCCCTGCTTTGATGAGTGTCCCTCCGCTGGTCTGTTGTTTTCTCTCACCTATTTTATTGACTTGTGTTCTTTTGTGCACATATCTTAACCAATTCAATACCCAGCCATAGTAATATGACGCCCACAGATGGGAACTCCCATCCTGGGTGGGCGTCATATGACGTCCTGGGTTTGAGGGGGGATATCTGAATGATGCCTGCAGCTAGAGGCATCATTCAGATATCCTTTTGTTGTGCCGGCGATTCTGTGCACTATAACAATGATCATAGCGGCGGTTCCACCGCTTGATCGTTCTTATAGGCGGCGGGAAGGGACATCCCCCCCTCCCGCCGCCATCCGGTGCTTCTCCGGGCTCTCCCGTGCCATCGGGGACCCGGAGAGAATCGTCCGGCGCCGGTGGTGGGTCACGTGACAAGCATAGAGATGACTGGTGACCAGATGGTCACCAGTCATCTCTATGACCGTCGGAGGCCCAGGTGCGATGTGATGACGTCACGCCCGGGTCCTCAGATGTAAACCAAGCCGCTATTGCGGCTAGTAAACATGAGATCAGTGAAAAAATTTTCACTGATCTCATGCTTTCCAGCCTGGAGGAGAGATGTGGGGTCTTTTTGACCCTGCATCTCTCAATAAAGAGGACCTGTCACACACATTCCTATTACAAGGGATGTTTACATTCCTTGTAATAGGAATAAAAGTGATAAAAAAAAAAAGAAAGTAAAATAAGTGTAAAAAAAAAAAAAAAAAAGTAAAAAAAATATTTAAAAAAAATAATTAAAAAGGCCCCTGTCCCCGGTAGCTCGCGATCAGAAGCGTACGCACACGCAAGTCCCGCCCACATATGTAAACGCCGTTCAAACCACATATGCGAGGTATTGCCGCATGCGTTAGAGCGCGCGCAACAATTCTAGCACTAGACCTCCTCTGTAACTCTAACCTGGTAACCTGTAAAAAAAATTAAAGCATCGCCTATGGAGATTTTTAAGTACCGAAGTTTGGCGCCATTCCATGAGTGTGCGCAATTTTAAAGCATGACATGTTAGGTCTCTATTTACTCTGCGTAACATCATCTTTCACATTTTCCCAAAAAATTGGGCTAACTTTACTGTTTTGTTATTTTTTAATTCATGAAACCATTTTTTTCCAAAAAAAAGGCGTTTGAAAAATTATTGTGCAAATACCGTGCAAGAAAAAAAGTTGCAATGACTGTCATTTTATTCCCTAGGGTGTCTGCTAAAAAAACATATATAATGTTTGGGGGTTCTGAGTAATTTTCTTGCAAAAGAATGATGATTTGTACATGTAGGAGAGAAGTGCCAGACTAGGCCCGGTATGGAAGTGGTATAAAAAGCCCTGTATTGAAGTGGTTAAATAAGTATTCTGAAATTTAAAAAGTGCAACTTTTGCCAACATTTATATCTATGTCTCTGAGAAGCATTGAGGATGAGGCCTCGTACACACGACTGATTTTCTCGTCGTAAAAAACACGTCGTTTTTTTCGACGAGATTCTTGTTAAGCTTGTCGATTTTCTCGTCAAGCTTTCCATGCATACACACTGACAATTTCCAATTTCCTCGTTGTTCTCCGCGGTCACGTCCAGCACATACGACGGCACTAGAAAGGGGAAGATCTTTTTTCTTGGCGCAACCCCTTGGGCTGCTTTTGCTGATCTCGTGTTACCGCGTGTGAAGTAAAAGTTTGGGAAGAGACGATTCGCGCTTTTCAGTCTTCGTACTTTTCAGATCGTTTTCTGCGGTTCAGTTTGTGCTTGTGGGTTCGTATCTTGACTTTCAGGACGTCTAGGCAGGTCGTATCTGTTTTACAGTGCGTTCTTGCCTGTTCGTTTCTGATTTTCAGTTCGTTATTCATAGGTAGTGATGAGCCGAACACCCCCGGGTTCGGTTCGCACCAGAACCCGCGAACGGACCGAAAGTTCGAACGAACATTAGAACCCTATTAAATACAATGGATGCGAACGTTCGAATTCTAAAGTGCTAATTATAACAACTATTATGCATGTTATTGTCATAAATAGGGTTTGGGAACCCGGGTTCTGCACCAGGGGACATGTATCAATGCAAAAAGAAGTTTTAAAAACGGTCG
Organism: Rana muscosa; assembly: GCA_029206835.1. NCBI lineage: Eukaryota > Metazoa > Chordata > Amphibia > Anura > Ranidae > Rana > Rana muscosa. The sequence goes on from CM055118.1 coordinate 45,401,249, forward strand.
TTTTTCGGGAGCAGTCATTTTAATGATGCATAAAGTGAAAAAAAAAAAGTCAAATATTCCTTTAAATATCGTACCTGGGGGGTGTCTAAAGTATGCCTGTGAAGTGCCACGTGTTTCCCGTGTTTAGAACTGTCCCTGCACAAAATGACACTTCTAAAGGAAAAAAAAGCCATTTAAAACTGCTTGCGGCTTTAATGTAATGTCTGGTCCCGGTAATATGGATGAAATTCTTTAAGAAAAATGGCATAGCTACCCCATGACCCCCCCCCCCCTACCCCAGCCCATTACCAGCCCCTTTGGGTCTTGTATGGATATTAAGGGGAACCCCGCACATAAAATAAAAAAGGCCCTATATACTCTGAACAGCCGTATACAGGCGGTGCATACAAGACAGGGACTGTAGGTTTGTTCTTATGTAGAATCTGTTTGTAATTTTGAACAGGTACATTGTTGAAGTGTAGCTCCAGCCCAAAAATCTATTTTTAAACTTTTTGGGAAACATAGGTAAGGGTTATCACCCCTGTAACATTTGTTTTGCTGTCTGTGCCCCTGTTCAGAACATTTCACCTCACTTTCCGTCCCAATGACAACTGTTTTTGAAATGTGGTGTTTTTCTTGAAACAAGGATTGCTGATAAAGCATCAGTACAGATGAGACCCCTTTCTCCCATATTTATTCTTACAGGAGAGAATTTTCCTTTCTAGGGGTAGATTTCCTCTCACTTCCTGTTGTCTTCTTTCGTTTGCAAGTAGGAGTCGTTTGTAAGTTGGATGTTTGAAAGTAGGGACCTGCCGTATATACTCTGCAGAAATAGGCCCCTTAGTTGTTGGTGTTGGCACAACACTGTAAGCACTCAGTTACTCTTGGTTGGTGCTGGAACACCCTGCTGTCAACTATTATATCAGGAATTTTAATTACATATAATTGTTGAACAGTGGTAGTAAAAATTGGGGCTTTGATGGTGGTGCTGGTGCCACAACACTGTAAGCCCTGACAGTTACTCTTGGTGGGTGCAGCAATGGGCCCTGCTGTGAATTATTAGATCAAGAATTGTAATTACATGCCCCTTTTGAACAGGGGCTGAAAAATTGGGCCTTTCGTGGTGGTGGTGGTGGTGGCGTTGCCACAAGACTGTAAGCCCTCAGAGTTACTCTTGGTGGGTGCAGCAATGGACCCTGCTGTGAATTATTAGATCAAGAATTGTAATTGCATGCCCCTGTTGAACAGGGGCTGAAAAATTGGGCCTTAGGCACTGGTGGCACAACACTACAACCCCTCACAGATACTGTACTTGGAGCACAGCAATGAGCCCTGTTGCAAAGTATTGCTTCAAAAATTGTAATGACACGCCCCTGTTAAACAGGGGCTGAAAAATTGGGCCTTAGGCACTGGTGCCACAACACTCCAACCCCTCACAGATACTGTACTTGGAGCACAGCAATGAGCCCTATGGCAAATTATTGCTAAAAAAATTGTAATTACACGCCCCTGTAAAACAGGGGCTGAAAAATTGGGCCTTAGCCACTGGTGGCGGCACCCATAAACAAAAATGATCTTCCAAGCTATCATCATCAATCGTATCATTGAGGACTCGGAGGAGGAGGATAGCCAGTCAACATAACAGCACAGGCACTCAGCATCAGCATCAGTCTTGAAGGGATGTGACATGTTAAAATCAATTAGTCTGTTATATCAGCATCGGGTGTGTGGTAGCTGGTGGTGATCCAAGACTGGTTCATCTTGATGAAAGTCAGTCGATCAACCGAGTCGGTGGACAGGCGCACCCTGTGATCCGTGACAAATCCTCCAGCAGCACTGAATGTGCGTTCCGAAAGAACGCTGGATGCAGGACAGGCCAGTAGCTCAATTGCATACTGTGCAAGCTCTGGCCAGTGATCCATCCTCAAGACCCAGTAAGCCAGAGGATTTTCGGTGGGGAAGGTGTCCAAGTCTGACCTTGCCCCTAGATATTCCTGCACCATGTTTATCAGACGCTGGCGATGGTTGCTGGACCCGATCATACTTTGGGGCTGCGGACTAAAGAATTGTCTGAACGCATCGGTCAGACGGCCACCTTCCCCACCGCTCCTTCTTTGACTGGCCGAAGCCTCAGCAACTCGTTGTCCAGGACCAGGAGTTTGTAACCTCCCAGTCTCTGGGAACGCGTTGCACAGACCTTTCTGCAAGGCCTCCCGGAGTTGTCTCATCCTCTGCTCCCTCTGCGACGGTAACATAAGGTCCGCAACCTTACCCTTGTACCGTGGATCAAGGAGAGTGGCCAGCCAGTAATGGTCCCTCTCCTTGATCCGAAGAATACGAGGATCCTTCCGCAGACTTTGCAGGATCAGGGAGGCCATGCAGCGTAGGTTTGCTGAGGCATTCGCTCCGGAGTCCTCTGGGTCACTAAGGACGACATGATCCGCAGCCACCTCCTCCCAGCCACGTACAAGTCCACTGGTTTCTTGGGACTGTAAATCATCCCTAAAAGACTGCTGCTGATGATGCTGAGTGCCAGCCTCCACCTCCATGCTGACACAATCCTCCTCCTCCTCCTCCTCCTCCTCCTCTTCCTGTGCGATGGGTGGGACAGAAGGAACACTGTCTGGGTAAAGGGGGCCTTGAGAGGCAAGGAAGTCCTCCTCTTCCTGCCTCTGTTCTGCCTCAAGTGCCCTGTCCATTATTCCACGCAGCGTGTGCTCCAACAGGTGGACAAGAGGTACAGTGTCACTGATGCATGCACTGTCACTGCTCACCATCCTCGTGGCCTCCTCAAATGGTGCCAGGACAGTGCATGCATCCCTGATCATGCCCCACTGGCGTGGAGAAAAAAAACCAAGCTCCCCTGACCCTGTCCTGGTGCCGTAGTCGCACAGGTACTCATTGATGGCCCTCTGCTGCGTGTGCAGCCGCTGCAGCATGGCCAACGTTGAGTTCCACCTGGTGGGCATGTCACATATAAGGCGGTTCTTGGGCAGGTTCAACTCCTTTTGCAGCTCAGCCAGGCGAGCACTGGCATTATAAGATCTGCGGAAATGCACACAGACTTTCCTGGCCTGCCTCAGGACATCCTGTAAGCCCGGGTACCTGCCCAAGAACCGCTGCACCACCAGGTTAAGGACGTGAGCCACACAGGGCACATGGGTCAGTTGTCCCTGTCGGAGGGCGGAGAGGAGGTTGGTGCCATTGTCGCAAACCACCATTCCTGGCTTAAGCTGGCGTGGCGTCAACCACCTCTCGGCCTGGCCCTGCAGAGCAGACAGGACCTCTGCCCCAGTGTGGCTTCTGTCCCCCAAACACACCAGCGCAAGCACGGCATGGCATCTTTTTGCCTGCGTACTTGCGTAGCCCCGTGAACGGCTACGGAGCACCGCTGGTTCATAGGACAAACCACAGGAAGAGGCCATGGAGGAAGAAGAAGAGGAGGGGGTGGAGGAGAGAGGTGTGTCACAACCAGTAGTAGCATTTTGGAGGCGTGGCGGTGGGACAACCTCCAACACTACTGCACCTTGTCCTGCATCCTTCCCAGCTGCCAAAAGAGTGACCCAATGGGCCGTGAAAGAAAGGTAACGTCCCTGTCCATGCCTGCTTGACCATGAGTCAGCGGTAATATGCACCTTACCGCTGACCGCCCTGTCCAGCGAGGCCAAGACATTGCCTTCCACATGCCGGTAGAGAGCCGGAATAGCCTTCCGTGAGAAAAAGTGGCGTTTGGGAACCTGCCACTGAGGAACCGCACATTGCACAAACTCACGGAAGGGGGCCGAGTCTACCAACTGAAAAGGCAGCAGTTGAAGCGCTAGCAATTTAGCCAAGCTAGCATTCAACCGCTGGGCATGTGGATGGCTGGGAGTGAACTTCTTTCGACGGTCCAGCAGCTGGGGCAGGGAAATTTGCCTGCTAGAATCGGACGTCGGTGTACTGCTAGCAGAGTGGCCGCAAGTACTTGGCTGTGACACACCTAATTCTACACCTTCATTCCTCTCAGTGCATGCTTCAGAGAGGACTGAAGTTATAGTGGGGTTGGAGATCCCAGCTGATGCGGTGCAAGGAGAGGTCTGCTTTGTTCTTTGGTGTGGGTCTTTGAGGTAGGCTTGCCAACGAGCTGCATGGCAGGTCAACATATGTCTGGTCAGGCATGTGGTACCCAAGCGGCTGATGTTTTGGCCACGCGATATACGCTTGAGACATATGTTGCAAACAGCAGCTGTGCGATCTGATGCACTAGCCTCAAAAAAGGCCCACACCAAAGAACTTTTTGAATGACGGGCAGAGGCAGCGCCCTGCACAGGCGGAGCTCTGCGGTGTGATTCCGTCGGTGTACTGCCCTTACGCTGGCCACCAAAGGGCATCCTGCCTCGTTGGAGATGTGCCTCCTCCTCATCCTCCTCCTCCTCCTCTCTCCTATTAGGCACCCACGTGGAGTCAGTGACCTCATCATCACCTCCCTCCTCATCACTGGAGCCAATCTGGCAGTATGCTGCAGCTGCTGGAACATGACTGCCAGATTGGTGTCCTTCTTGAGCATCCCCTCTGTCTGCTCTCACGCTACTGCCTTCCTCTAGCTGGGTTTCATCATCAGACCCTTCGAAACGCTGGGCATCCTCCTGGAGCATGTACCCAACACTGTGCTGAAACAGTTCGGGGGACTCCTCAGGAGGAGGACATGGTGGGTCTAGGGAAGGAGTGACTGATGATGAGTCTGACATTGATACCAGGGAAGAGGACGCTTTGGCAGCTGCTTTTCCAGTACCCTGAGCCTGGGTGAGAGAGGATGAGGAGGAGGAGGAGGGCTTGGTCATCCACTCTACCAAGTCTTCGGCATGATGTGGCTCAACATGTCCAGCTGCCGAAAAGAAGGACAAGCGTGTCCCATGGCCATGTGCTGATGACAATGCACCGCGTCCACGACCAGCACTGTTGCCCCCAGACACAGAGCCTGCTTGCCCTCTTTTATTGCCTCCTGACTGTCTGCCTCTCCTTGTTTGCCTTCCAGACATTCTAATAGATGGCCTGCAGGGAGATGGGAAAAAAGCAATAAGGGCTACCTTCAGGTGTCCTTCTCTGTCCCTTGAAACAAGGACTTTGACAGTGAAAGAAACTGACACACTCTCCCTACCTACAGTTTTCTGTCCCTAGAAAAAATGTTTTTTTTAAGCACAATTTAGCACAAGGAGAATTCACTCACTGTCCTTCCAGGTCCCTGGAAACAAGGACTTTGACAGTGAAAGAAACTGACACACTCTCCCTACCTACAGTTTTCTGTCCCTAGAAAAAATGTTTTTTTTAAGCACAATTTAGCACAAGGAGAATTCACTCACTGTCCTTCCAGGTCCCTGGAAACAAGGACTTTGACAGTGAAAGAAACTGACACACTCTCCCTACCTACAGTTTTCTGTCCCTAGAAAAAATGTTTTTTTTAAGCACAATTTAGCACAAGGAGAATTCACTCACTGTCCTTCCAGGTCCCTGGAAACAAGGACTTTGACAGTGAAAGAAACTGACACACTCTCCCTACCTACAGTTTTCTGTCCCTAGAAAAAATGTTTTTTTTAAGCACAATTTAGCACAAGGAGAATTCACTCACTGTCCTTCCAGGTCCCTGGAAACAAGGACTTTGACAGTGAAAGAAACTGACACACTCTCCCTACCTACAGTTTTCTGTCCCTAGAAAAAATGTTTTTTTTAAGCACAATTTAGCACAAGGAGAATTCACTCACTGTCCTTCCAGGTCCCTGGAAACAAGGACTTTGACAGTGAAAGAAACTGACACACTCTCCCTACCTACAGTTTTCTGTCCCTAGAAAAAATGTTTTTTTTAAGCACAATTTAGCACAAGGAGAATTCACTCACTGTCCTTCCAGGTCCCTGGAAACAAGGACTTTGACAGTGAAAGAAACTGACACACTCTCCCTACCTACAGTTTTCTGTCCCTAGAAAAAATGTTTTTTTTAAGCACAATTTAGCACAAGGAGAATTCACTCACTGTCCTTCCAGGTCCCTGGAAACAAGGACTTTGACAGTGAAAGAAACTGACACACTCTCCCTACCTACAGTTTTCTGTCCCTAGAAAAAATGTTTTTTTTAAGCACAATTTAGCACAAGGAGAATTCACTCACTGTCCTTCCAGGTCCCTGGAAACAAGGACTTTGACAGTGAAAGAAACTGACACACTCTCCCTACCTACAGTTTTCTGTCCCTAGAAAAAATGTTTTTTTTAAGCACAATTTAGCACAAGGAGAATTCACTCACTGTCCTTCCAGGTCCCTGGAAACAAGGACTTTGACAGTGAAAGAAACTGACACACTCTCCCTACCTACAGTTTTCTGTCCCTAGAAAAAATGTTTTTTTTAAGCACAATTTAGCACAAGGAGAATTCACTCACTGTCCTTCCAGGTCCCTGGAAACAAGGACTTTGACAGTGAAAGAAACTGACACACTCTCCCTACCTACAGTTTTCTGTCCCTAGAAAAAATGTTTTTTTTAAGCACAATTTAGCACAAGGAGAATTCACTCACTGTCCTTCCAGGTCCCTGGAAACAAGGACTTTGACAGTGAAAGAAACTGACACACTCTCCCTACCTACAGTTTTCTGTCCCTAGAAAAAATGTTTTTTTTAAGCACAATTTAGCACAAGGAGAATTCACTCACTGTCCTTCCAGGTCCCTGGAAACAAGGACTTTGACAGTGAAAGAAACTGACACACTCTCCCTACCTACAGTTTTCTGTCCCTAGAAAAAATGTTTTTTTTAAGCACAATTTAGCACAAGGAGAATTCACTCACTGTCCTTCCAGGTCCCTGGAAACAAGGACTTTGACAGTGAAAGAAACTGACACACTCTCCCTACCTACAGTTTTCTGTCCCTAGAAAAAATGTTTTTTTTAAGCACAATATAGCACAAGCACAAAACACACTGACACTCTCCCTACCTATCCTTCTCTTTCCCTAAACTAAAGGAATCCAGGTTAAGCAAGAAAGAAATAAAAGTCACTGTCCCTGCCTATGCTGCTCTATCCCTGCTCCGGAACACACTACACTAGGCCGCCGTGCTGGCGGCCTTTTATAGTGTGGGGCGTGTACTAAACACCCTCAGCAATAATTGGCCACAGGCATCCTGCCTGTGGCCAATCATTGCTCTCCTCGCTGCCGGCGCTGTGATTGGCCAAGCATGCGGGGTCACAGTGCATGCTTGGCCAATCACAGCGCCTGGATGACACTGCGATGGCGTAGTGCATTGTGGGCCGTTCGCGTCACTCGAATTTGGCGCGAACGGCCCAAATCGTTCGATCTTCGTCGAACGATCGAACAGCCGATGTTCGAGTCGAACGTATGTTCGACTCGAACACGAAGCTCATCCCTATTCATAGGCCTTGCTGTTCTAAAGTGCGTTCTGTTCTGTACGTTCTGATAAGACGACCGTTTCTTAGCCATGTCGCCTGGACGTTCTCGTCGTCGAGTTCGTGCTGTGCGTGCACTTGGTGTTGGTCTGCTTGTTTTGGACCAAGACCAGTCCATGAATGGTGTGAGGAGGAGTTCATGGACCAAGAATTGGTTGCTCCAGCAGGACCAATTCTGCCATATGCCTCTGCTGCGGGAGATCGTCGAGAATAATCCTGAGGGCTACAGGAATTTTCTGCGGATGTCTGACCCCGTTTTTCAGGAACTGTTGGCTTTGGTGTCCCCCTATATTACCAGGAAGGACACCGTTATGCGGGAAGCCATCAGTGCTGAGCAGAGGCTCATCGCCACGTTGCATTACCTGGCGACAGGGAGAAGTCTTCAGGACTTGAAGTTCACCACAGGCATCTCCCCCCAGGCTCTGGGCCTCATAATCCCAGACACCTGTTCTGCCATTATACAAGTCCTGCAGGAGGACTATATTAGGGTAAGTTTTCTCCCTTAACATCACATTTTATGTATTACATGTATGCTAATGTATTGTATTTCTTTCATCCTTCCCTAATTACCATGATTGTAATATGCTGAGAATGTCCCCTTTGTCCCCATGCATGCTGGAAGCTTTAGATTGCCCCTTTTTTCTCCTCCATAAATATTTCCCTTCACTAACTTTTCCAGCAGGGGCGCCTGTTGCTCCAAATGTTTGGGGGTCCCAACCCAATTTATGAACTAAACTTCCTCCTTTTTTGCTCAGGTGCCTATTAAACGCCCCATGTTGTCCCCTCTAATGCAGCCATTTTGTTCCCTCCAATGCAGCCATTTAGTCCCCTCTAATGCAGCCAGTTTCCCCCCAGCCCTGCACTTACCTTCTTGTGGTCAGCGCCATCCTTATTCTGTCCTTGATGTGTTCTCCTTCCCTTGATGTTGCATCAGCCAATCATGTTACCATTAAACAGACTTGGTGAACATGATTGGCAGAGCAGCCTGCCAGTGTTTCCCCAAGGAATGCCCCCCCCTGCGTCCCCTATTTTACTTTTAGGAAGCCAATTACATCCCTCAGGTTGTAATGTGCAAGACTATTTTACTACCTGTTTCTGCTATGCAATTTGAACCCCCTAAATGCCGCAATTATTCATATGTCGGTCGCTTTACAAGAGGCCATCCACCTGAATAGTGGGCGGCATAGACAATACATAGGTTAATGCAACACATGAACCTATGTATTGTTCTGAGTGATGGGCACAGGAGAGAGGGGGCAGTGCTCCAGCGCCCACTCTGGACGCACCGCCACTGCAATGCTATCCTGTGGCCAAACACATCCCCCCCCCCAAAATAATTTAGTAATGGCCCATCAGAGGGGGTGATGAATATGATAAATGAGCCTTCCATTATACTTATTTTAAACACCTTAATAAACGTAGAATTTGATTGATTTTGGCCTCTAATGTTTTTTTAGAGATTTTCCTTGTAATGTATGATTTTTGTATTCTAATATTATTTCATCTTGTTTCACTCCACAGCTTCCTTCCACGCCACAGGAATGGCAGACTGTGGCATCGGAGTTTGCCACGCGGTGGGACTTCCCCAACTGCGGTGGTGCTATAGACGGGAAGCACGTCCGCATCGTGCCGCCACCCCGTTCTGGGTCCTACTACTACAACTACAAGGGGTTTCATAGCATTGTGCTGATGGCGATGGTGTCAGCACGGTATGAATTCCTCTATGTTGATGTAGTGAAGAATGGCCGGATGTCCAATGGGGGATCCTTCATCCAGACGGAGTTTGCCCTCCGTCTCCAGAGTGACGACCTTGCATTGCCACCGGATGCAGGGAATATTGAAGGACTCCCCTTAGTTTTTTTGGCTGATGAAGCCTTCGGACTCGGACGGCATCTTATGAGGCCATTTCCTCAGAGGACCCTGACCCCAGACAAGAGGGTGTTCAATTACCGGCTGGCCAGGGGCCGAAGAGTTGTCGAAAATGCCTTTGGCATAATGGCCAGCCGGTTCCGCCTTTTTATGACTTCAATACACTTGGCGGACTACAAAATAAACTATGTCGTATTATGCTGCTGTGTGCTACACAACTTTCTGAGCCAAAAATCAAATTCCTATATGGCCTCAGTTTTGCCAGAGGCTGGACTTTCCCCTGCAAATCCCCTGCCGGGCCTGGAATCTGCCCGTCCTGGCTTGCCCTCCCAAAATGCCTGTGAGGTTCGGGACAAATACATGGAGTATTTCACGGGTAGGGGGGCAATTCCTATGCCAGCCTATGTCTAAGGATCCAAATAAAAAGCTTGTTTAAACCTTTAATTATTTGTTCTTTCCTGTCTCCTAGTTTGTCTTAGTGCATTTGTAGTGCCAAGTGTATTTTACTTTAGTAACTAACAACCATTTCGCTACGTAACCTTACAAAATAACCAAATAAGCTTAGAGGGTATTATAAAAAGAAGCTACACGTTGTTTGTGGTCAAATATTTTACTCTGTGCACATTCACACCATTTTTAGTTTTTTCTGTTTTTTTGGGTTGGCCTGGCCACAAACCGGCAATTTTTTGCTTATGAAAATACAAAAATAACAGTTGCATTCCAAAAATTACAACATTGGATACCTCTGAGCAATCTGAGACATTCACTTACACAAACTATGTCTCTATGTGCCCGTCCTAATATGGGGTCCTGCCACCCCTTGCCCAGCCAAAAATTGAATATGCACACATTTGGGATTTTTTTCATCTAGGAAGTTTACAATCCTGATCCCTATTGTCAACATGTGCTATCTGCCATCAGGGGTGATCAATGGACGTGTTTTGGGGGTGCAACCCCTTCCTCAGTTCACCGACTTTAGATACGAGGAAGGGGTTGCACCCCCAAAAGACGTACATGGATATCCCCTGATGGCAGATAGCACATGTTGACACACTGTGTGCAGATTCAATTTTTGGCTGGTTTGATTGTCAAAAATATTCTAAAATGTGCAATAACAAACATGTAAAAACAAATGTGTTTGGATGGCTTATTGAATTCTCCCCAAAACATCGAGAATGTCTTTAAATGTTCGTTCCATCACATGGATTCTTTGTTTAATTAGGTCCAGTTCCGTGCTACATTCCATCACTTGCTGGATGAGGCGGAGGGCACTGTCAGCAGAGAACCGTGTACTATCCTTCACAACATTTATATCCCCTAAAAACAAAAAACAAAAGGTATTATAACTCTGCAAGCCTACATCTCTTTTTTTGTTCCATAAAGTTTTATTGAGCAAATTCACAGGAATCACAGTACAAGGATTGATGCAGAACAGGTGCATTCACAGAGAACCAGATTTTGGTACAACTTAAACAAACATTACAGGCGGGTGTAAAATAGTCTCCAAGTTTTGTATCAATGAGAATGAAGGTGCGGATGGGCCGGAGCCTTTATTAGTTTGATCCGCATTCCAACCGCCTGCTAACTTTGCTACATTACATGTTGATTCCAACACCAAAGAGATGGTGTCTAAGATATGGTGATAAGGGGATAGGGTGGGGGGGACAATATCTATTCATGTTGGGGGGGTATGGGACTGAAGGGGGGGTAGGGGAGGGGGGGATGGATCAGAGCACAAGGGGCAACAGTGAGAATGGGGGGAAGGGGTGGGGTGGGGTTGAGGATGAGGGTGAGGATGAGGATGAGGGGAGTGACCACTCGCTTGAACCTCTGTATGAAAGAGGGGAATAAAGAGCCCCTCAGAGTACCGACTCTAATCCGAGGGAACATGCTGATTGTATTCAGCTGTAGTTTTGAAGTGTGACCAACAGGACCAGGTAGTCGAGAAATTCTCCAGTCTCTCTTGTGAGATGTGGATCAGCTCTTCCATGTCGCAAATTCTAGAGATGGTCGTAAACCATTCTTTAAGTGACGGAATATGGCAGGAGCGCCAGTGTTTGGGAATGCACAGCCTGGCAGCATTCACCATGTGCATGGCTAGGGATTTGAAATAGTCCTTCCTCGAGAGAGAAGTGTGATGCAGGAGAAATTGTGCTGGTGTGAAGTCCAAGGTGTAAGTGGTGATTGAGGCGATGCATCTGTGTACTTCCCTCCAAAAGGGTTGGATGTGTGAGCATTCCCACCAAATATGTATCATGGTACCCACCTCTGTATTGCATCTCCAGCATATATTGGAGGTTGAAGGAGCAAACTTATGAAGGAGAGCTGGGGTCCTATACCATCTAGTGAGCACTTTATAACCATTCTCCTGGATGGCAACGTTCAACGACCCCCTGTGTGCGTATTCGTGAATTCTCGTCCATTCAACTGGTGTCAGGGGGGTAGGTAGATCTCTGTTCCACGAGGCCTGCGATGGCGAAAGGGTGGAATCAGTGGGTTCTAAGAGTAAAGCGTAGAGCAGGGAAAAAGGGTGCCGTTGGGGGGTTCTACGATAGCAGAGGGTTTCAAAAGGGGTAAGTGGTCTTGTCCAGCTGCCCTGAGCTGCATGTGTGGATAGAAAGTGACAAATTTGTCTGTATGTCCAAAAGGGGAAGGTAGAGGTGTTGGAAATGAGCCTGAGGTCCTCTATCGAAGCGAGCTTACCGTCAGTGTATAGCTGTAAAGCAAGGATGTCCTGATACGGCCATTCTTGTTTGAGGAAAGTAGGTGACTCGCCTGGGATAAAGTCGGGATTCCCTCTCAGCGTAGTCAGCGGGCCCGGGGTGGGTGAGAGGGAACCTCTGGAGGGGGACCACCTAAGAAGCGTTAAGGAAGTGTGGATGAAAGGATGTGAGGTCAGGAGCCGTGGCCATTGTTTCGGGGATAGCCATGGGAGAAGATGTAGCGGAATGGGTGAAAAAGAGTCTTCGATAGCAGTCCAGACCTTTTCAAGGGAGTGGATGGACCAATCCGCGATTCTCGTAAGGTGACAAGCCACGTAGTATTTATACAGGTCTGGGAGAGCAATGCCCCCTTTAGGCTTGGGCAAGTCTGGCGTATTTGATTCTAGGGGGGGAGCCTTTCCATAGAAATGCCGAGCAGGCCTTCCGATAAGAGGAAAAGAATCCTGCGGGTATATGCATCGGGATGGTTTGGATCAAGTATAATATACGTGGCAGGACAATCATTTTGATCAGAGCCGCTCGGCCAAACCACGAGACATTCAGTGAGGACCACTCCAAGAAGTGGTCTTGGGCTTTTTTCAGGGCAGGGTGGAAGTTAAGGGCATACAAATCTTTAAGGCAGGGTGGGATCCGAATCCCAAGATAGGAGATAGCAGTCTTTTCCCAATGAAATGGGAGAGATTCCTGACAATGAAGAACTTCCTGTGGTGGGAGGGTGATATTCAGGGCGTGGGACTTTGTGTAGTTAATTTTTAGGTTTGAAATTGTACCAAAGGCTTCCAGGTCATGTAGGAGAGAAGGGAGGGAGGTTCGCGGGGATGTGAGAGAGAGCAAGATATCATCCGCGAAGGCGGCCACTTTAAAGTCTTTGCCTTTGACCATCAAACCCCTAATGACCGTGTTTTCTCTAAGTTTGTTTAAGAGGGGTTCTAAGGAGAGAATGTAGATCAAGGGGGAGAGGGGACAACCCTGGCGAGTGCCATTGCTGATGGAGAAGACGTTCGACAGGTGGCCGTTAACTCTCACCGCCGCCGTGGGGTTCGAGTATAATGCCATTATGGAGGTGAGCATGCGGTCCTCCAGACCCACCCCTTTTAGGACCTCTCGCATGTAGTCCCAGGCCACTCTGTCAAACGCCTTCTCCGCATCAAGGGAAAGCAAAAAGCCTGGTGTTTTAGTTGAGGTGAGCCAGTGATGTAGGTTGAGGGTTCGTATGGTATTATCCCGCGCCTCCCTACCCGGGACAAAACCCACTTGATCATTGGAGATAAGACCGGGGATTAGAGGTATTAACCTGCTGGCAAGGATCTTGGCATAAATTTTTATATCGACATTAAGGAGTGAGATCGGCCTATAATTCGCCACCTGGAGGGCATCCTTCTCTTCCTTAGGGATTACAGTGATGTGTGCCTCTAATAGTCTATTAGGTCGGTCTTGCGGATTGGCCAGGGCATTAAACATCTGTAAAAGGTTGGGGGCAAGGATGTCTGCAAAGGACTTATAGTACTGGAGGGTGTACCCGTCCGGGCCCGGGCTTTTGCCCAGTTTCATTTGTTTCAGGGTTATCTCCAGCTCTCCTGTCGAGAATTGTCCCTCTAAGGATTGTGCTTGTTGGGGGGAAAGGGGTTTAGGGCCATATTGAGCGAGAAAGTCCGCGATGAGCGTTTGACGTGTCTCCCCCGATGCTCGGGGTGGCAGGGCAGGGCGAAGGTTATAGAGCTTTTGGTAGAAAGACTCGAATTCTTTCGCGATGTCCTCACTCCTGGCTAGGAGGGTGCCCTGGGGATCGCGTAAGGCATGTATGGTGGACGAGAGTTTGGCCTTCTGGACTGACCGCGCTAAAAGGCGCCCACTCTTATTGCCATGCTCATAAAAGACCCTCTGGCCAAGAATATAGCGTCTTCTCGTGCGTTTACCCAATTCGTCTGTAAGGAGTGTGCGGAACTGAGTTAGTTCCTGAAGGGTGTTCTGGGCATGTGTTTGTTTGTGGGACAGCTCTAGTGCTCTAATCCTTTTGATAAGAGCATTCACCTTCTCCTGATAAGCTTTTTTGGCCTGTGCATTCAGGGCAAGCAGTTCTTCCCTTACCACACATTTGTGGGCTTCCCATATGGATATTGGAGAAATGTCAGGATTAGCGTTCTCCTGAAAATAAAGCTTGATGCATGAGCGGATCCGTTCCAATGAGGTTGGATCCGTCAAGCAGGAAGGGTTGAACCGCCATACTTTAGTCTTGGGGTACGTTTCCGGGAACGATAGTGTAACTGTGATGGGATGGTGATCCGATAAGAACATTGGTTCAATGGAGGCATGTTGGAGGGCGGGGAGGTCGGTCTGGGATAGAAAAAAAAAATCGATTCTGGAGTATTTCCGGTGGGGGGCCGAAAAGTAGGTGTAGTCTTTGGTTGAAGGATAGAGGGTGCGCCATGTGTCATGAAGGGTCAAGGTTTGTAATTGGGCTTTAATTTGGTGTAATGCCTTATAGGGCAGAGATGTCGTGGCAGTGGAGGTATCTAGGAGGGGGTTCAAGGGCACATTAATGTCGCCTCCCAGGAGGACCAGGCCGCTCTGGAATGAGGACAGAAGGGCACATGTCTTGCGGAAGAAGGAGACCTGATGTTCATTAGGGCAATATATGTTAGCCAGTGTAATAGGCTTAGTTGCATATGTTCCCCTAATAAAAATGAATCTGCCTTCAGGATCCACTAGGGAGTCAGTCAGGAGGAAGTTGGCGTGTTTTGAAATAAGGATCGAAACTCCCTTAGATTTGGCCACCGGGTTAGTGGCGTGTAGGGCAGAGCGATATATGTGATTAGTCAGTTTGGGGATAGCATCAGATCGGAAGTGCGTCTCCTGTAGGAAGATAAAGTGAGCCTTATGTTTGGTGAGCGAAGCTAACACTTGTGACCTTTTTTCAGGTGCATTCAGACCTTTTGTGTTCAATGAAACACACTTCAGAGTCATTGGGATATTAGTCTTAGGGGGGTTCTGCATTATGAAGAGTTAGGGAGAGGTGAAAATAAGAGTCTGGTTGTCGAGTAGGTTAGGATCTTCCTATAGAGGATGAATGTGAGGGTCACTCCCCTAGGGGAAGGGAAAGAAGGGAAGAGGACACACAGAAGGGGAAGAGGGGCAAGGAGAGAGGACACACGGGTGAGGAAATCAGGAAGAGTTGGGGGTAGGGAGAATCAGGAGGATCAGAGTAGAAAAAAAAGGGGGAAAAAGAAGGGTAGGGGGGATCAGGGCCAAGTACTCAAGGCGGGGTAGAGGAGAAAAAAAAAAGGGGGGGGGATATGAGAGCTAAATGTAAGGGGATAAATATGGGAGAGGAGAAAGAAAAAGCAGAGGTGGACTTAGCTAGGCTATCCACCTGTAGGAGTCAAGGGGAAATCTGGAGTGTCAGCTACGTCCCAGTGAGACCGCTGTGTGGGGGTAGTAGTGTGAGCGGTAACCGCAGCCTAGCTGTGGACCGGGGGTCAAAGTGGAGCGGATGAGGGATCCCGCTTACAGCGAGAGCCCAAGAAGCGTAGCGGGGAGCCTACCATAAAGAACAAGCTACAGAAAGTTCAAGTATCAAGTGCATAGGAACAATACACAAATCAACATAACATAACGCATATAACCTTCTCCAGCTCGCAGTGCTGGAATCCATATAAGCGAACCATACTATTTAGAAAGTAAACCTTTTAAAGTATATTCAGGAGAACTCAACCGAGAAATCCACAGCCCGTGAGACATGCTGGGGAGAGGATACCCTCTTCAAAGACTTACGTTAAGCCACTCTATGGTGAGGGGGAGGGGGGGGAGTAGGGGGGAAGGGGTAGGGCAAGGGGTATAAGGACGGGGGGGAGGGAGGAATGGGAGGGGGAGATATGGGAGGGAGGGGAGAAAGGAGAATGAGGGACAAGGGGATGAGGCGGGGGAAGGGGCAGGTTGGGGGGGAGTGGGGACAGGAAGAGGGGAAGAGGGGGGAGGAGAGGGGAAAGAGGGGGAAGGGATGGCTAGGGAGGATAGAGGTGGAGGGGGAGAAGAGGGGATTAGGGGGAGGGGGAGACGAGGCGAGGGGGGGGAGAAGAGGTACGGGGGGAGGGGAGAGGGGGTGAGGAGGGGGAGGGGGGGAGAGATGGGGTGAGGGGGAGAGATGGGGGGAGAGGGGGGGAGGGGAGGGGAAATGAGGGGGAAAAGAGGGAAGGGAGGGGAAGTGATGTGGGGAGAAAGGAGGGGGAGGTAGGGAGGAGAGAACTAAGGGAGGGGGGGGGAAGTGGGGGGGAGAGGGGAAGAGACGGGGGGAAGGGGGGAAGGAGTGGAGAGGGGAGAAGGGGAGGGATAAGGGGAGGAGAAGGGGAGAGGTGGGGGAGGGAGAGTCCAGAGTGAGTTAGGATGACGGTATCTCGACGTCAGCCCTCGCATCGGGGGGGTGGGGTTCCCGGAACTTAGTGGTCTTTGGCATCCCCCAAATCCCACCCCGCCCGACCGATGCCCGGCACACCGTATATGCACAACAGGGGTCAAGGGAAAGCACGTGCGAATAAGGGACATACAACAGAACTGGCAATGTTAATGAGAGACAAAATAAAGTAACATTTGGGGGAACAAAAACAAAACGCAGATTGCGGATACATTGCCTGCAGGAGTGTAGGCTCGTCGTCCGCGAAAGGAATGTCCCAGGGGGGGACGATGTGTTCGCGTTGCAGGCCGAGGCGTCGGGCAACATAGAGTTCAGTCCTCCCGCTTCCAAAAGGGGGGATGTCTGTTCGGGCCCGAATTGCAGAGAGATCCTTATGCCTTGTCGGAAAGGGTCTCCGTAGCTGTGTGGGTAGGGGCCAATGACAGAAACCCAGGCCTACTCCTGGGCACTCATGGGGAGCCTCTCCCAGGACGGGGACATGTCGTGGGGGCGTCCATATCTTCCGGATGACAGAGAGTTTCAACTTTTAGTGCAACCTCCCAGCTTTGGGGGATCCGGACGTGTACGAGGGACTAGGTGCTCTGGGGTAAAAAGGCGTATGTAGCTTATTCGGGGATACGCACTTGCCACATCCGCCACCTGAATACGGCAGGCCCTAGGCCATCCGTTGGGTTACAGGTTGCGGAGCTATTGGTTGACTCCAGATGGAGAAGCGTTGTATGGAGTCCCAGGCAGGGAAAGAAGGTCGCCGTGAGGGCCATTGGGACGAGGGTTTATCAGCTATGGGGTGCAAGAGACCGGGGTGGGAATGGCATACCTATATCAGATGAGGGTCTGGGGGGTCTCTGGGAGAGTGAAAGTTCAGTGAATAACGCTTACACATACCGGGGGGGGAGACATACTCACGGGCTGCAGGTCTCAGTCTATCCAGCAGACAATTAGTCAATAGGTTTCTCGCATCACATACGCGGTGGTGAGGGGCTATGTTGTTGCAGGTCCCGGCGTGAGGAGCGGGCATTCGGTGACGTCGGTCCAGGTCTACGGTGACGCGGTCTCTGGCGTGCAGCTTTCGGTGACGGGTGGAGCGAAACAGGAAGCCAGGGTTCCGCTGGGAAGTAAAGCGCATACCAATCCGGTAATTCCAAGTCGGGCAGGTCGAGTTGAGCACAGAACGCCTGAAGATCCTCCGGTGTGCGAAGCAGGGCAGAGCGCCCCCTAGCAGATGCAGACAGGCCAAATGGGAATTTCCAGCGATACTGGATGTTTCTCGCACGCAGAGCATCTAACAGAGGTCGTAGTGCCCTCCTGTTTTGAAGAGTAATCTGTGAGAGGTCCTGGAACAGTTTCACCTCCGCGCCATTATAAAGAATACGTCCCCTTTCCCTCGCCTTGCGGAGAATCTCTTCCTTAAGGGGGAAGCTAACTATACAACGTATAATGTCTCTGGGGGGTTCGTTGTCTCGGGGTATGGGGCGGAGAGCGCGGTGGGCCCTTTCCATATCGATGGGGGAGTCCGCCGGGCGCTCAATCAGGTCATTAAAGATAGCGCTGACGGTTTGCTGTATGGCGGTGGGGTCTACGGATTCGGGGACCCCCCGTACCCTAACATTGTGCCTCCTTCCCCGGTTATCCAGGTCTTCCACGTGTCTGTGGAGCTCAAAAACTTGGGCAAGTTGGGAGTCATATGCCGACTGTACCTGGCGAATGGCCGCCACATGCGTCTGGGTCGTCTGCTCCACGTTATCCACTCGGTGGGCGACCGCGAGCATTTCGGCCTTCAGGTCTGCTATGGCAGCAGTGACCGTGTTTTTGATGTCTGTCGCAACTTTCTCCAAGTCGAATAGGCTGGGGGGGAGAGCCCCGTTGGAGCAGGGAGAGGATGTACCCGGCATATTGGCTGAAGGCGGTCTGTCAGGCGAGGCCGCGGCTTGGGCCTGTGCAGGCGCGAGGATCCGCAATGGCGCAGAGGCCTGTGTCTTTTGGGACCGGAATATGTCCGGTATATTCCTCCCCGAGTGGGTCTGAGAGTCCTTAAAGGTGCGAGAGGTGGACGAGCTCCTTGTGGCTCTGTGCATAGCAAAATTAGGACGGTAGGCTCCCGTTTAAGGTGATAAATCAGCCCGGTCGCACAGGAGCTCTCAGGTTAGGCGTCCATCTCGGTCTCCGCTCAGGCCACGCCCCCAGGCCTACATCTCTTACCTGAAGCTGTGGTGACAGATACTGACCTGTTGTGGTGACCAGATCCACAACGTCATCCACCTCTCCTTCCTGCACTTCTCCTTCCTCCACCTCAACTTCCTGCACATCTTTCGGTTGTGGGTCTTTGGGAGTTTGGGGTTGCTTGGAAGTTGTGGGGTGCATGTGCTCCCTGGAGTGTTCTCCTCCCAGTCTTCTCTCCCCTATGAGAATCAAACAAAAGGTCTATTTATCACACTGTAAATCTCAATGTTAAAATAAAAACAGGCTAAATTGCTTGGAAGTGTGGTACAAGTGTGTGTTTGGGCGGAATTTAAAGAAGAATGCATTATTTATGACCAAGAATATGTTTAGTATTCACCTTTGGATGTAATTTATTTGACATGGAGGCACCACATAAATTCACTGATGCACCTGTGTGGGACACCCAAAAAAGGCGGGTCTGGTGGCCCACACTATAGTGCTCCAAAGTACAGATGTGGAAGCAGCTGCTGAGTGTCGTCTCCTTTACACTGATAAAAGTTTGCATTTCATTCTCTTTACAAACACATCATCTAGCCTAAAAATTTTGCCACAATATTTGACCAAAAATGGCAGATGTCTAATTACTTGTGTGGCTATAAAATAAGCCAAAACCGCGGATATTGGCCGAACGAAGTGTCTGTAACGTAACGAACGATTACTGTGCCCAACCAAGTTCAAAATATTACATTTTGGAAGGGAGTCCAATATGAGAAACCAAAATAAGAGCAACATGTAAGTTTAGAAAAAGATTAATAGCAGAAAAGTCTACATTTTACTTACTTTTAGCGAGCATTCTCTTTATG
This sequence comes from Rana muscosa, assembly GCA_029206835.1. Lineage (NCBI taxonomy): Eukaryota > Metazoa > Chordata > Amphibia > Anura > Ranidae > Rana > Rana muscosa. The sequence continues at coordinate 45,420,667 of CM055118.1, forward strand.
CTCCTCAACTGCTCTGGCTCCCTCAGTTTGAGGTCTGACCACCTCTTTCTGAGCTGCTCATTTGAGCGTTTCACCCCGAAATTCGTCTTCAGACTCTTCACGACTTTAGTGAGGATTTTGGCCTTCCTTCTATTTGGTTTGCTATACGGCCCATGCTTTGCATCATAATCAGACTTGAGCAAGATGTCCACCATCTCCGCCAAAGACATATTCGATGCCTTGAATCTCCTCCTTGATCGTGACGTTTCCTCGGTCTCCGGGCTTGTCTCCTCCTCGTTAGTTGCGGAATTATCAGACACCTGCTGTAACTCCGCCATATCTGTCTGAGCGCTGAAAGAGAAGGGGCGGGGAAAAGATGTTAGTTAGAACGTCATGGGCGGGCGACGTGTGCGGAGCGACGTGTTCGAAATTTGACGCATGCGTGGTGTGTATATAGCAAACACACATGTGACTATAGTCCGTTCGGTGTGCGGAGAGAGGAGTTCAAGTGACGGACGTGCGAACGAAGGTATGTGATTTTGTGACTTGTACAAATTGTTGGCCTATACTGTCTTGAGAATGTTGGAGGATATATATGGTGACTAGGATGTTAAGGAGGTTAGACTGTTTGCCTCACATTAGTTATATATAATTTATTTAACTTGCAGATACAATATGAATGTCTTTATAAGCGACAAGGATTTCCTGGCGGAATTTATTGACCGGGTAAGGGAGCTGCCCGCTCTGTGGGAGACGAAAAACCCCATCCATAAAAAAAGAGGGGTGAGAATAGCAGCGCTGGAGAAGCTGCTCCCATTTGTGCATACCAAGGTGCCCACAGCCACAGCAAAACAAGTGGACACTAAAATTGGCAGCTTGAGAGGTACCTACAGGACTGAACGCTCTAAGGTCCTGGCTTCTCAGAGGTCAGGAGCAGCAGCAGGTGATGTTTATGTCCCGATTTTGTGGTACTACAACAGGATGTCCTTCCTGGATGACCACATTGAGACAAGGCCATCACTCTCCACTCTTCCCCCCAGACTTCCCTGCAGCCAACCTGAGCCTTCTCTGGAGCAAGAGGAGGCAGCCATCCTGTTCCTGGATGACCACATTGAGACAAGGCCATCACTCTCCACTCTTCCCCCCAGACTTCCCTGCAGCCAACCTGAGCCTTCTCTGGAGCAAGAGGAGGCAGCCATCCTGGATGATCCTGATTTGGCCATCTGGAGCCAGGTATAGTATTAACTGAAAATGTATTGGGATAAACTTAATGTTTGACAAATATGTCAAGATGACAAACATAAAATATTTTGGATTCCACAAGTGAAATCAAGATCTGTAGACATTAGTCTGCACTTAATTGGGTGCTAAATAGTCAATCTGATGTAGTGGTAAATTTAAAGCAAGGATTTATGGATTTACATTCTAATTGCTTCAATCAGGTTTACAAAGTTTGATGCAAAGATTAAACCAACATATTAAAATATGTCCCTTTTTCATACACAGGATGAAATCAGCCAGGAGGAGGGTCTGGAAACTGTCAGGCAGGAGGAGGAAGAGCCCAGTGGCAGCCAGGTGGTGGCAGGGCCCAGTGGCAGCCAGGAGGTGGCAGGGCCCAGTGGCAGCCAGGAGGTGGCAGGGCCCAGTGGCAGACAGGAGGTGGCAGGGCCCAGTGGCAGACAGGAGGTGGGAGGGCAAAGGAGAAGCACCAGATCCCAGGTGCCTCCCATCCGGCTTCCCAAAAGAGGCAGGAGGGACAGGAGCACGAGTGAGGCAGCAATGGCCCTTATTCGTGAGGCCCATGCCACCCTCCAGGAGCCCACATCCCCTGAAGAGGCCATTGCCGGCCTAGTGGAGGCTAAGTTCAAGGTGATAAGCATGGAGCAACGCCTCCTATGCGAGCCCCTGCTCATCACCTTGCTCAACAAGGGGGTGATGGAGAAAATTACCCCCAATACCGCCATATGTGAGGTGGCACAACTGACCCAACCTCAACCTCCACCTCCCCCTTCTTCTTCTGCCCCACCCCCTTCTGCTCCACCTCCCCCTTCTTCTTCTGCCCCACCCCCTTCTGCTACACCTCCACCTTCTTCTTCTGCCCCACCCCCTTCTGCTACACCTCCCCCTTCTTATTCTGCCCCACCCCCTTCTGCTACACCTCCCCCTTCTTCTTCTGCCCCACCCCCTTCTGCTACACCTCCACCTTCTTCTTCTGCCCCACCCCCTTCTGCTACACCTCCCCCTTCTTCTTCTGCCCCACCCCCTTCTGCTACACCTCCACCTTCTTCTTCTGACCCACCCCCTTCTGCTACACCTCCACCTTCTTCTTCTGCCCCACCCCCTTCTGCTACACCTCCACCTTCTTCTTCTTCTGCCCCACCCCCTTCTGCTACATCTTCTCCTCCTCCTCCTGACAGGAGTACCCCTCCAGTGGCCCAGCCTCCAGCCAAACGAAGAAGGAAGGCTGCAGGGAAGGCTTCAGGGAAGGTTGCAGGGAAGGTTGCCAGGAAGAAGAGGAAGTGATGGCCTTGCTTCATTGTGGTCGGACAGAAGGCAGCCTGTTGTAGTACCACACACTTGGGACATATATATCACCTGCTGCTGTTCCTGACCTCTGGGAGGCCAGCATCAGATTGTGTTCAGAAATGTTGGCCTTCTCAAGCTCCCAATTTTAGGGTCCACACAGGGTTGCTGTGTGCTCTGGGGTCCCTGGGATGCACAAATGGCAGCAGGTTCTCCAGCGCTGCCTTCTCTTTATTTTATTTCGAAACATGAATAAATGTGATTTTTGTTTAAGTTCATACTTGACTATGTGTATTTGTAAAAATTAAAAATCTAGCTTTGGAGTAAGCAGATACATTTGACTGACAAAAAAAGGGACAGATAACAACCCCCCAAAAGAATAACTAAATCTGATTTGCAAAAAAAGATGGTGGAAAATTTAACTATTATAGATTCCAAAATTAAATGGGAGATCACTATCAAAACATTGCGAAATTATAATTAACATCATTTTGAAAAATATAACAATTTAAATTATTCCGAAAAACTTGCACGATATAATACACATAAATCTTCTTAAGAGCAGCATGAAAAAGGTTAAAAAAAATAGTCATAACTCGGTGTGAATATCAGCAGCAAAAGAAGGTCACTCGTTTTGATTAATGTAACATTCTAACGAAGATTTCAATGCAGAACATTTAAACGATGCAATAATTTGGAGCGTGACGAATGTGCTCCCTCCATTACGAAGGCTTGTTTTACCAGAAGATGTGCTCCCGTCTCATAGTTGCTTGTGAGCATGCGCGCTTTTGGAAGAGTCGTAAAAGCATACACACGAACCATTTTCTCGTCACAAAACAGGCCGACGAGAAACACGACGAGGAAATCTGGAATCCTGACGAGAAAATAGAGAGCAGGTTCTCTATTTTCTCGTCGAGATTCTCGGCAATTTTCTCGTCTTAAAACCATACACACGAACGTTTTTCTCGACAAAAAAGCTCTCGCGGCACTTTTCTTGATGGTTTTGGACGAGAAAATCGGTCGTGTGTACGAGGCTTGAGAGCCAAAACTGGAGACCATACTACCCTGTATTTGCAATCTCAGTCAGGTATCTTTAATCTGATGCCGCATACACACAATCGTGATTCACGGCGGTGTAAACACTGCCGTGAAGCATGACAGGAAAAACGAGGGGAACGGCTTGTTTCCCCACACACGGCTGGTTTTCCCGTCATTTTTTCTCTTGACGAGAAAAACGACCGTGTAGGCTCCGCGGCAGTGTTTCCCTATGGGAAAACTGCCACGGAAAAAAATGACAGGAATCACGACGAGAAAAATTAGAGCATGTTCTAATTTTTTTCGTCGTGATTAATGCCGGTTTTTCCCGTCGGGAAAAATTGCAAAAAGCGCACAGACGATCGTTTTTCTCGTCCAAAGGAAAAAATTTAATTTTTCCAGACGGGAAAAATGATCGTGTGTACGCGGCATTAGTCAGGGACCTTCAAAAAAATAAAAGCAACCAAAAAGATTTAGCAATAAATGGATGGCACAATGAAAAACACTCAGCATACAGAAAAAAAACAAGTAGGCTGTATCTTTTTAGTTATTTTATATAGAACATGTTCATGATTAAGTGAAGTGTAAATGAGTTAGTGGTAAAATAATACCAAAACAACAAATGTCTTGGTATTAATAAAGGTCAGGACACCATTGCATGAAAAGTGACAACACCAGAAATAATAATAAATAACTTTAGTAATAGAGGAAAAACAAAATATAATTTATGTAAGAATAGAAAGTCTATTTATAAAGAAAATGTTAAATGAATGTCACTTGCATTCTTACAGGCTACATGAATGTTCCCAGTATTTTCTCTGAAACGATGACAACTCCATCTAGTGGCCTAAAATGTGGTATGTTTTTCTGAAATACCTCAGTCAGATAATATACAGAATTTCATATGGCTTCGACAAATTCTTGTTTCATTCCTCCAACAAAAGTTTTCAAAATGGTGCCTAGGTGCCACAGGGTTCAAAATATACAATTGTATTCATTTTTAAAAGTTACTTTTAAAATAAATGGAAAATAAAAGATTTAAAATGTGCAAAAAAATGTAACATATCTGTTGTAGTTTTATATTCCCAGGAAAAGGCCCTCTATATGGTTGACGTCAGATGGGAGTTTCTAAGTAGGAATAGGAATGAGTAATTGTGCCCAGGTTTAAATAGGGGTATGGGTTATGGTTGTTGAATCCTGTTGGAAACTTGCAAAATCCAAGCTTAGCCGCGAGAGTCATTGAAGCCACACAGGGAAAATTTTGATGCTAAATACTTGATACTAAATAGTTAAATTCAGCAGCAACAACATGGAAAAAATACTTTTAAGGTACTTTTGGCTGCGACATTTGATGTTTTCATCAAATGGAAAAAGACCTGAATTGACCAGTGAAGTCTAGATAGCAAATCTTGATGCTAAATACTTGATACTAAATACTAAATGATAAATAAACACAGTAGAAAAAGGTTTAAACAATGGATCTCAAACTAGTGCTAGTTTTTGGGCATAAAAAGAAACCAATTCATCTATAGAAGACGTGATGCCCTCATAACTATATGTATTATATACTGTATATATACCAGACCATGGTATTCATATGCCATACAAACTTTAATAGTACAGAAATTATGTAATATTGAAAAGAAACCCTCTTAGCACTGTAAAATTGATAACAATATATTAAAGGGACAACATTGTCACTCTAAAATATTAAACACGCAGGACATTTCTGCAGAAATGGAAAATAACCGCATAAAGCCTGGAGCTCCCTTAGTTACCCAGGAGCCATGGACCTATAGTCCATTATTTGGTCAAGTTAGGTGGAAATCTATGACACATGAAGCATACAATTTGCCCGGAAGGGATCAGTGTATATATGTGCTCTGGATAAATGCACCTATAGACCATTGTGGCTGTGGCATAAAGGAAAAACACGAGCTCCAGGTTTTATGTGGCTATTTTCCATTTCTGCAGAAATGTCCTGCGTGTCCAATATTTTAGAGTGACGACGTTGTCCCATTAATATATTTTTATCAATTTTATAGTTCTAAGAGGGTTTCTTTTCACTATTATATAATTGTTGTACTATTAAAGTTTATATGGCATATGAATACCATGGTCTGGTCCTCCAATTGACTACTTCCCCTTTTCCCCATTCTTGCTTTTCCCTTTATTTTTTATAAATAAACACAGCAGCAGCAACTCAGAAAATTGGCTTTTTAAGGTACTTTTGGCTACAGCACCTAATTTGTTTTATCAGGGGGTAATAACTGATCCTTGAAAAGGCACTTGGCCTGACTCAATTTTGTTATGGCAGCAGATAGAAAGTCTTCCAAGATGCTGACAGAAATCAGCACTGCATACTGTATGTAGCTGATGTAGGTTTGTAAGCTCCCCAGAAGCCTGAATGCTGGCGATCCCTAATATACAGATTACAACACTTAATAGCAGTGTTGATAGCTGACAAATATTTCTGTCTTCCACACCTAGTTATTAGTCTATCACTATGATAGAAATCCTTGCAAGCCAAGCCACTAGGAAGGTGCAGGAAGTAGTGTTGAGCCAGCTATCAATGTACTGTAACTTAAGATGGTCTCATCCTGTTATAAAAAGGTCCAGTGACGCAAGCAGGATGTGTTTCACATTTACATTTAAACCTACAATTTACTTCTATGTATATAATATCATATTTTATGAACTTTTGCAGTGTATGAAAAAACACTGTTTGACCATTTCTGGCCGTATGTTCTTCAGTGCTTAAAAGTTATTTCCCTAATAGAGCCTCTAAATTGAAAAGTCGTTGACCATGCCTTTGAATAAATCCTTGTGTAGACGTCCAGTTTCAGTGAGCAGGTTACGGAAGGAGTGAAGATGAATTCAAGTGCTGTAAAAATAATGCAAGAAAATAATAAAGTCAATGTAGTAAAGAAAAATTGTTGTCTAATTAAAAAGCATGACATTGCTCTAAAATCAAGGGGCCTTTTTTTCTAATGAGGAGGATACCAGCATTTTTTCATCAATAAAGATGCTGAAAGCAGCATGCTGCCAAGGGTGGCTCCATGGCTTGTGAGGCCCTATACCCCACCAGAGCCATCCTTACATGTGTGATCACAATATACCTGCCACCGCCTTCTGTGCTGGACATGCACAGGCAGCCCAGGGAAATAGAAATTATTACAATATAGCACGTGTCATGGTTCTAGGCATAATGGAAAATGTAGCCCTGAGGAGGGAATCCATGAGACTTTTTTTTGAGCACTTCCCAACCGAAAGTTCAGGGAAGCCACATGGAGGGAACTGGAAGCTGTGCTATTTCTAAGAAAAGTGAGTATTATTGGAATTGTGGAAAATCATCAATAATTGGTACGTGATTAATAAAGCAAGAGGAATGTAGCTGTAATAAAAACACTAAGGCTTTAGTACTACTTGAAATAGCTAAGCACCTCCAGAAAATACTAGTAGTTCCTTACCCTGTAAAAGTAGATAAAAGGCTCCCTAGTATAACATGCAAAATGTAAAAATGGGCTTGTTTTCAGGCTGTGCTGGTTTTCACCCATTATATATTCATTTAAAAGCAACCTTCTATTTTGATAAGAAATATCTAACCTTTTTGTAAATTTAGGAGCAAATCTTAAAAACTTAAAAATGTTATTTAGTAAATTTAAGAGCAAAACTAAAAGAACAGGTATAAAAAATTGTTTTTAGCCTTTAATAGAGCCAAAATAGTTTGAGTTGTATGATTAGAAAAAAAAGACCATAAGATAGCAGTTAAAATGACCAGAATGGTAACAATCTTGGACACAGGGTAGAAGAATATCTTGAAAAAGCCAGACACAATGACACAACATCTGGGTAAGTTAATATGTTGTGATCCAACATTATGCTCTTTGGATGATTCAACTTATAAAATAAGTTTTATTATTAAAAGTCACCTAGAACTTAAAACACTGGATTAGTGACTGAATAATATTTTCTCAAGGAACCTTGTGAATATAATTTGTGGAAGACCTGTTTGGTCTGACCCAGGAGTGGAATCATTGAGCAAGCAGCACCTAGCCGTCTCCCACAAGGGGGATCAGTGGAGTGGACGGACTGCAATCTTTAAGAAAATTTGAAAAGAGTGTTATGACTAAAACAAGATCATCACAACATGAACAAAAAAGTAACTGCCTATGAACTGTATCAAGGAAACATTTATTTTCTAGTGCAATGGAGATGAGGAGTACAGTGTAAATATGGATCTCTGGTTGAAAGGTAAGAGTTGGGCCAATATAGTTTTCTGTTAGGTGTTTAAAAAATACAGTTTGGAACAGTAAAGATTTTTCTTTTGCTCTGACTGTCTCAAAGCACAGGAAGGTCTCAATAGAACAATGGATGCCATGCCGATAGAAGCACAAACTAGAACTATGTAAATCTTTCAAAGAAATGGAAATTGGGGACTCAGTTAACATAGCACTTGATCCTGTTTAATTATTTGCAGTGTGTTTGGACAGCTTGCCCCACATCTTCACCCAACCCACTGCTGTCTGACCACACTGGATGAAGGACAGTTTTTATTCATTCTAAGCTCTGACTGACAGTGTACAGACAGTGCACACAGAGCCCAACTAAACACCTACCCACTTTGCCAGTACTAACATCTGCAGCTCTGTTCTCTAACTGTGAAATCCTGTGCCTCCTCTGCAATCTTATTTTTTATTGAAAATAAAGCTACTGAGCACAGATCCACCTTGGTTGGAGGAGAGAAAGCATAAATGTAAATGTCAGCTTGTGTTGCCAATGACCACACTGGAAGGCAGCACTGCCATTGGCAAAAACACAAGCCTACAGCAAGACACAGCTACTGCACTAATATCTAGTGGGATACTTGGTTACTTTAGACAATAGATCTCCAGAACGAATGGGAGGGTGGTTTCAGTGCTGACTGTACCTCTCGCATGGCATAAGAACATTCAAATTATGCTTCAATCTAGGATGGATCTGCAACCAGCTCTGACAAAACTAAAAATGTAATTGCATTTAAAATACATTGCAAACATTTTAGTGGGACCAAGTGCTATGTGTTACGTCCTCTTGGGGGTTCGACAGTTTTAAAATTCTGGCGATACCTCTTCTTTAAACTCCAAATCCAAACAAAACTTATTATTGTGTTATTGATAGAGTGGGGTTATTTATTTTGATCTGTGTCTCTTAATAGAAGATCACAAGGTCTCCACCTTGGGTCCCCTCACTTTGTGTCTTGGTGGCAGTTGTCGTCAGGACATACTGTATAGAGGGCTGAATCTATCCAGCAGGGACACAGACCACAATACAAATTTGGCAGAGGGTTTAAGCCGCCCCCACTCTATCCAAACCTAAAAAAAGTTTTGCCTCTACATACACTTTAAATTTTCTGTATTTCAATAGAATGTTAATGAATAACCCAGCTCTTCATAGAGTTATCTGATACAACAGTATGGCAACTCCAGGATCAGAAGACTGCTAGAGCATATTCCTCTGATACAACAGTGTGGCAACTCCAGGATCAGAAGATGGCTAGAGCATATTCCTCTGATACAACAGTATGGCAACTCCAGGATCAGAAGACTGCTAGCACAGAGAATGGTTTCAGCATTGGGCCCATGGATTGGCTGATTGGAAGTATCTGATACTCTAATAGGGCTGCTAAGGAGGGTAAGAGAAGGCACTTGGATGACAGGTGCATAACAGTACAACTTGGCTTTGTGCAGGAGCTTTCTGTAATAAAGACCGGTCACTGCAGTTCTCTATCCTTGTGCAGAGTGTTATTGGTCTAATTTATTGCAGACAGCCTGTAGTTGGTAGTCTTGTTGGTCATCCCCCCTCCTCCACCAAGCTGTGTATTGCAATAGTTACAAGGTAATATGTGGGTTTGCATAGGTATTTGGTGCACACAAAGTGTATTTATACTCTTCCTGTGTCAAGAAATATTAATATTTGTGCCTAAAATTCTGCTTAAATACCATTTATATTAATATGTTTGTTCCCAATTTGTGTTTTACCTTCTTCACTTGACAAATTTCACATGTACTTCTTGATGTTGTTCTGTAAGGTTTGCAAGTAATGTTGTTTCTGCATTCAAAGCAGCTTGAAATAAAAAATTCATAACTGGGTTATTAACATAAAATAGTTCCTATGAGATTTTCCCATGTGAACTCTCCAAAAAAACATTGGTAATATGTTCTTTAAAAGTAGGAAATTTACCATGGCAACATTTAGTAATCATAGCAGCTACTAATATAGTGAACAGTTCTGGCAGGTGTGCTATTTTTTTCCCTTTTAAAAATCTATCTATCTACTGTGTGTGTGTGTATATAATATATATAAATTACATACAGTCATGTGAAAAATTAGGTACAGACAATGGAAATTGTTGACATCAATATATTTGAACAGGTAAACCGTAACTACAGATAAAGGCAATATATTTGATTAATATATAGAAACTCGTAGATTTAATTAATCTATGAGTTCCTGTGCCCTGCAGGGGGGTGGGAGATGAGGTTAATCTCCGCAGGAAGCGCAGACAGCATGGTGTCCTGTAGCTGGAGAAACCAGATGTGCCACCACCGGGTGTTGAATTCAAAACACAATTTCATATCCCTATGCTGGCAGAAAGTGTCACACTGTAGAGAGTCTCTTCAGTGACAGACAAAGTAGCTAATGGCTGCAAGTCTCACTAGGAGGCTAGAAGACGCATGGAACGGTGGAGACCGATAGTTCAGTATGGGCTGTGCTTTGCTTTTTGAACTGCTGGGACTTGTAGTTCTGCATTGTCTGTGTGGCTTTCTGGACACTGGGACTTTACTCTATTCTCTGCCCTTCCTGCCACTGCTGTCTGTGTGGTCTAGATGCTGCTGCCAGGATACAGCCCTCTGAGGACCTGTGATGTGCCTATCAAGAACCTTTGCCCGCCAGACCTTTTTTTTCCTACCAAGCTGCCTGGACTTCCTCTGCTGAGGCCACTGTTGGCTGGTGAGTTCCCTTAACTCTTGCTGTGCCTTGCTGTGCCCCTTGCTGAGGGTTTACCATGAGAGCCCTGTGTTACGGACTTAGTCCTGATCCTGCCAAAATCCTGCTATCCCTACTGTGTGCCCAGCCTGTGTACAGATTTAACCCTTTGCCCGCCAAAACCCTGATATCCCTGCTGTGTGCCTACTACCCAGCCTGTGTATGGATTTAAAGGGGTTGTAAAGTCAGAAGGTTTTTTATCTTAATGCATTCTATGTGTGTAACATCCCCCTTGGCCCCCCTAATACTTACCTGAGCCCCATCTCTGTCCAGCTATGTCCATGAGTGTCGCGGATGTCCGAGGCTCTCTCTCCTGATTGGCTGAGACACAGCAGCAGAGCCATTGGCTCCTGCTGCTGTCAAAGGTCAGTCAGCCAATCAAGAGAGAGAGGGGCGGGGCCGGGCCTCCATGTCTGAATGGAAACATGGAGCTGAGATTCAGCTCGGGTGCCCCCATAGCATGCTTGCTGTGGAGGCACTCGACAGGAGGGAGGGGCCAGGAGCACATAAGAGGGACCCGAGAAGTGGAGCTGCTCTGTGCAAATCTACTGCAACAGAGCAGGTAAGCATAACATGTATGTTATTTTTATAGAAAAAAAAAGACTTTACAATCACTTTAACCTTTTGCCTGCCAGAACTCTTTTATCCCTACTGTGTTCCCAGCCTATGTACGGATATAACCTTTTGCCTGCCAGAACTCTGCTATCTCTGCTGTGTGCCCAGCACCTGTCTTTCTATAAAAGCCTGTGTACGCCTGCTTTCCGCATGGGTTCTGTTCCACCCACACCTCTGTCACAAATGATGTTGTAAAAAATAACTATAGCACAGTAAGATTGTGGATACCTATCAGTCTGGCAGGGGATTTAAAGTAGTACTAAAGGCAAAATCAAAACTGACATATATGATGCAGTCTCTTACTAGCATTATCAATGAAATCTTTTATTTTTTGAGTCCCTCTGTAATAGATCTTCTACTTGTCGATCATGCTGTTATTTTTTTACTTCCCTTAACAGAGCAAGCTGTGGATCAAAAATGGAAGTTAGAAGGTTGAGACAAACCATGTAACACTGACAAGGGTGTTTACAATGGTCAGCTTGTATTTATTTAGTTAAGAAATAAAAAAATGTGAAAACTGTTTCCATAACTGCTCAAAAAATGTTAACTGGAGGTTTTAATTTGTTAGTCACTTATGTTAAGTCCATCTAAATCTACTAGTCCATCTAACACTACCTTCATCAGACAGTGCTGCTGCCCATAGATGTCTCCAATGCTCCTTTATAGATAGAGTAGTCACCCTAAGAAAGGAAGTGTGTTACTTGCCCGATCACCAGGTGAAAATGGAGAAAAATAAAAATAGAAAATGAATGCAGCGATGGCATTTAAAGTAGTTGTTAAGGCTAACATTTTTTTACTTAAAGCGGAGGCCTCGCGAAAAAAAATATATTAAAAGCCAGCAGCTACAAATACTGCAGCTGCTGACTTTTAATAAATGGACACTTACCTGTCCAGCGGCAGTCGCTCGTCTCTCTGCTGCCCCCGCCGCCATCCTCGGTGAGGAAATCAGGAAGTGAAGCCTTGCGGCTTCACTGCCCGGTTCCCTACTGCGCATTCGCGAGTAGCGCATCGCTTTCCCAGTGGTCCCCGCTGTCTCCTGGGACCAGTGTGTTTCCCAGAAGGCAGCGGGGGGGGGGGGGCGGGAAGTGAAGTGACTCCCGTGGGAGTCTCTCCCCGGAAGTGGGTGCAAATACCTGTCTTATACAGGTATCTTCACCCCCCTCCCCCTGAAAGGTGCCAAATGTGACACTGGGGGAAGTTCCATTTTTGGGTGGAACTCCGCTTTAACGCATTCTCTGAACTAAGGTAAAAAAAAAACTTTAGAGAGCAGCACCCCCTCAGCCGCCCCCTAAATATTTGACTGAGCCTGCTCTCGATCCAGCTCTGTGCCAGAGAACAGCAGTGCTTCTCTCTCTCTCTCTCTCTCTTTCTCCTCACAGGACTCAGTGAAAGTAGTGGAAGCCATTGGCTCCTGCTGCTGCCAATCAAACCCTGTGATGAGGGAGCAGGGCCGGGCTACACTGTGTATGTCAAGGGATGCACACAGCCAGGCTCAGGATTGAGCCTGCACGCATTCCACTATAGGGATAAGATTCCTATGGTGGCAAACGAAGAAGAGGAGGAGCCAAGAGCACTGGGGAGTGACCCCAGAAAATGAGGATTGGGGCTGCTCTGTGCAAAACCAACAGAGCAGGTAGGTATAACATGTTTGTTATTTAAAAAAAAAAACACCTTTACAAACACTTTGAGGTTTGGTAAGCTACAATATAATACATTATTGATTTTTGAGCTTAAATACACTTTAAAAAAGATTACCAAATTATTTTAAATCAATCATCAAACTATAAGGATTATAATAGTCTTTAAGTGGTGTCGATTTTAGAATGACTCCTAATTTGTCCAGGACTGGACAGAGCTGCTTGTTTGATTCTAAAAGAAGTCACTATAAACCCCGGTATCTGCAGGCAACAGTTGGTGTCAAAGTGCATGCATTCACAATAAGAAAGAGATTGCACTAATGTAACCTGCATGGAAAGTGTAAGAAAACATTTTCTGTCCAGAAAACATTAAAGCAAGACTACAGTATGTCATTAAACATATAGGCAAAGACTGGGCCTTCTGGAATAAATATAGAGTTATGCAGTACAAACTGTAGCGGTAGACAGCATTTCAGGAGAAGAACCAACTGTGAAGCATAGTGATGGAAATGTTAACATTTTTGGTTTCTGTGTTGCTTCTGGGCCTGGGCAACCACAATCATCAAGTCAGCTATTTAATTCTTTACCATATGATAATGTACTCAATGTGAATGTGAGGCCATCTGTGTGAAAGTTGAAGCTGAATATGAAAATAATATGAAGAACACTGGTAAATCTACTAAGGAATGGCTAAAAAAGGGGAGTTTACAGACTTAAGGCAGGAAGGCAGAGGGGAAATCATCGCTCCAGGTGAGCCGAAGAGATCCCACAGCAGCTAACCCCACAGGTGCTGGCCCAGTTCGCCACCGCGACAAACAAGGAAACTTGGAATAGGCAGCCGCACACTGCAATAGGATACCAATAAAATGTCTTTATTTTAATGTAGACAGATACAGTCACAGGAATGAACTGTTCATTCCTGTAACTGCATCTATCTACATTCCAATAAAGACGTTTTTATTGGTGTCCTGTTGCGGTGTGCGGCTGCCTATTCCAAGTGTCCAGGGTTTATAGACCGACCTAGTTAAAGTACTGATTTGAATTCAGTAAAAATGTTGTGGGTGATTTCAAAACAGCAGATCATGCAAGGAAAGCCACATTCATCTTGCAATAAAATGAATTTTGCATTTCAGGACTGGTCAAACATTTCACAAATTTTTTGTTAGAGACTGGCAGGCAGTTTTTCAAAATGCCTAACAAAGTAGATTCTACTTCAGGTGGCAATTACAGCTTCTGAGGCCAGGGGTACCACTTATATTCTTCAGAAAACACCATTACAGCTATTGATGTTTTCGTCTAAGAAATGATTGAAAAATCACTTCTGCCTGTTCAAATATATAGAGATAAGTTCAACCATTTCCATGGGGGATACTTATTTTTTCACATAGCTGTACAACTTAAAACAGGAAAGTATTATTCTCTCAAAGCAAATATACTTTAATGTTATGAACATGTACTTTTGTAGCAAAATCTGATGTGGATTCACTTCCACTCATGCTAGAATTTTAAGCCTAGTGCAGTTTATATACAATAACAATATTCAACAATGTGGAATTCAGTATATCACACAAGATTGCAGAAGTACCTACCTATATACCTTAAGATCTTAACGGTGTATATTATAAAAAGTACCAAAACCATAAAGGAAACCAGAGATCGGATTGTTATCCTGAATACATGGATGCCTTTGGCTGAGGAAGTCTCTTCATCATCCAAGACTGAAATATAAACACAGAGACAATGAGGTTGATTTACTAAGGGCAAATAGGCTGTTCACTTTCCAGGGAAAGTTGCACTGTGACAAGGAATTTTCCCAAGAGCTTAGTGAATGTGGTGAAAATTTTATTTGCAAAGAATACCCAATCATTTTTGCTTGCACATGATTTGGTTGATGGAAGTCCACAGAACTTCACCTTCATGTCTCCATGCTTAATTTTTTTGAGAAAACACCATATAACATTTCTAGGCACATTATTGAGCAAGGGTGGATGATTCATGTAGCATTTACTTCTTGAAATTCATCTGTGTTTAGCTCAGGCTTGCAGATAGGGGGATGTGTTTAGCTGAGAAAGCCCCTCTTCCCCTCCTCAAGAGGAAAGCAAACAATAAATTCCCCTTAAGACTCATGGGATGTACAGTATAACGTAATTTTGGCCTGCATCAGAAACCATGAAGCAACTGAAGAAATATGAAAAAAAGTTTAACAAGTAAATATAATATACCTTCCTATCTTTTTACTAATTCTAGCAGCATACAGATTAAAAACAGTGTTGATTGAGAGAGTTTAGTTCCACTTTAAGCTCTAGGGAACATTAATTTGCAAAGTGCAACTTAAAGGGGTTGTAAAGGTTTGTTTTTTATTTTCTAAATAGGTTCCTTTAAGCTAGTGCATTGTTGGTTCACTTACCTTTTCCTGTTCCTCCTCAGTAAGCTGTTCAGTAAGCTGTTCTGGCTGACTAAACACCGCTCGGATGATGGTGTGAAGTTTACTGAGGAGAAACAGGAAGTGAGAAATTCAGACAAAGAAAAAAAACATTTAGAAGGGAAATCGAAGGAAAAGGTAAGTGAACCAACAATGCACTAGCTTTAAGTAACCTATTTAGAAAATAAAAAACTAACCTTTACAACCCCTTTAAGGTGGCCATAGATGTATTAAAATTTGTCCAGTTGAGCAGGAGCCAATCAAATTTTGACCAGTTTGTGGCTTTCCTTATTTAACAGAAAGAACTGTTAGATCGACTTCTGTTGATTAAACAAGTCAGAAAATGTAAAACATTTGTCTATCAGCAGCTACAGCCGAATCCAGCTATCAGAATACAATGTACCAGCGGGGGAGGATTCCTCCAACCACCTCCCTTGTGTGGATGGAGAAACCTGTTCGTTTTTTTTCCTTTAGCTCGCTAGCTTAATGAAAAAAAAAGAAAAAATCATCTATGGCCAGCTTTGCTATCTATCTTAACGCCTGCCCAAAGCAAGCCTTAACATAGGTAGAAATCAAGCAGCTTGGTCACACTACCGAATTTTTAATTACTGTATGTTAAGTCTCTACATCTTCATGAATTTTCAGTATTGCAACATAGAAAACAAAGAGTATGGTTGCAAGACTATAAGCATTTTCTACCTGCCACAATGTGCAATGTAATACATTAGTCATTTTTTTCATTCAACCAACGTCTTGAACGAAAAAAAAAAATACTTGATTCCCCCACTGAGTGATTGTATTCAGACAATAGCTGGTGGCACTGATCGGTCATGAAATACCCAACAGGTTGGTTGTACAGAAGTCGATCAGTAGATTGACTTTTGTACAACTAGCTTGCACTTTTATGGATTGAAGTTTGACCAGTCCCTGTTGAACCAGCTGAATTTTGATCCATGTGTGGCCAGTTTTTTTGTGTAGGCCACTACAGTGGTATTTCTATTCATAGTTGATACAGAAAAGAAAAACAGATACAATACCTGGGCTTGGCTCAGTTTCATAATCTGAGGTTGTTGATTTACAATTTGGCTTCATGGTATAATTCAGTTTTGTTTGAATGAAACCAACCAATAAATTTTTATTGAACACCAAACAAGTCCAATCTGTTCTGTTTTCATTAACATTCTTTACATGCAGAGTATTTTCCATTTGAATGATGGACAATTTTTTACTTTTTACAGGAATAGAGGAGGTTGAATTCATCTGTACCCACAGTAACATGATATTGATGCTAGGCAAAAGATGAGATACTGAACATGTAAGGTGTGCGTCACTGCCTTGAAGAACTAATTCAGAAGGATGTATTTTCACTACAAATCATGAAAATAGATGAAAAAGAATTTCAGTGTACAAAATTGTAATGTCAGAGACAAACTTTAGTTTACCTTTAATAATAAAAACTTGTTCTATGTTTATATCAGCCAAAGTGTTTGTTAAGGCAATAAAATAAGTCCATGCTAGCCCCTATATTAGAGGCTACCATAGCACACTGTGTAAGTTGTATTTAAAAATGAGTGCTGTAAATACTGTCAGCTGTCTTCAGGCTGGTCACATGACTCATGGCCGCTTTCCAGCTCCGATGGATGTCTTCTGCGTAAATTGATGATGCTCTTAGGTCATTTTAAATGTATTCATTTTGTTTGTATGGTTTCAACACTAGGAGGACCTCTGTTATTTATATGTAATTCCAATTCAATCTAATGTTACATCTGGAATTCTACCATGCATGCATAAGAGTGCAGGTGTATAATTATGAGAGGTGGGGCCTATACAAGTCGTGTTGATGATGTTTGATGCCACCCTTCAGAAATACCTTAAAATCTTCATGATAAAAAAAAAACACGTTTCACACTTTTCACCTCTGCATTACACCTATCTTTAAATGATAACTCGTATAAAAAATTGTAACAAGCAACATTGGTGAATTTCAAAAGAATGTAGTATTGTATTTCATTAGGCTTTGGTTCATTTAAAGCAGACCTTGGTCCCCAATTTATGGCAAAACACTGCATAATAGCAAAAAAAAAAAAAAACTTACTGTACCTTTGACCCAGCTTTCCCCCATGCAGCCTAGGCAAGTGTGACATTAGGATTTTTAAGGCAAGCATATGGAAATGGTGGGGACCCAAATGTCTGAAAAGAACCCTTTTACACTGTGCAGTGGTGTCTTCATACTAGATTTAGGATACTCAGCTTTCCCAGTATATCATTGGAAGCATTGCAATGTCACTCTCACAATGCAGAATCCAGGTTTGGGGTACATGTATATTCTAACTTTTTCCCACATGTTTTCTTCTTTCTACAGCTATGGTGTGAGATTTGGCATTGGTGTTGGGGGCCTGATGTAATTAGCAGACCTTTCCTTAAGTGATATTAAGTGATAAAATGGAGTGCACTATAATCATGTTACCTTTGACCTTCCTTCATGGTGCCATCTTGCATCCAAACCCAGAAAAGGAGCAGAATATTCCTAATACATAACCAATGCACACTGCCTACTGAGCACACTATTGATTCCACTGCCATAATCTTGTTGTTACGGCCAGGGGTCAGGCTCAGAGATCAGTAGCCATTGCAGTAGAGAGACCAGCAAGATAAGTACAGGGGAAAGTCACCCTGGTGGATGACGTGGGCTCACTTGAGGCACTGGGTCAACTCACTAACTGGTCTTCACCTCAGCACGTATTGGTGGAGGTGGTTACTGTTGCATGTTAGATTCTCAGGATCGCCCTACCAGGATGTGAGCAAGCTGGGATCCAGTAGCACATATAGCAGGTAGGGATCAAGCAGAAGCATAGTCAGTAAACAAGCCAGACGTGTGGTAACAAGTGGTTGCAGGTTTGGATTAAGTGAAAGCATAATCGAGGAACAAGCTAGAGGTTGGTAACAAGTGGTAGTGAAGATATGGATGGCCCGCAGGAGTGACAAGATAGAGGTATTGGCTGGAGAGAGCACAATAATCTGGCAAACAGTGCAGAGGCATGGCTTAAATAGGAAGTTCATGGGAGGGGCAAAGAGTTCAAGGTTCACCAGAAACAAGGTAAGGTTGTCCAAGTGATAAGACCGGGAACTGTCCAGCATCTCAGGTAGCTCACCTAGAATAGTTACTGCCATACACAGCAAAGCCCATGGGTTCAGATCTAGGTCTTTGTTTTGGCTCCCCCCACAGTAGTATAGTATACACATAGTATTTTATAAACCTCTGACATAGTATACCCTGTTTTGGGATATTAACTTTCATAAAATATACCCACCTTCCACAGTAACAAGATTTACTATAATTCCAGCACTGCCATCTGAGAAATAGCATTTGTATTGACCAGAATCATTAAAGCTCACTGGTGAAATTTTAATAGCAAAATCTGCTTCATCTGTAGTCTCCACATGAAAAGGTCCATTACTTGTAATTTGATTACCAGAGTTAGCCTGTATGGTGGCACTGTTTAATAAGTCAGATGAAGTCCATTGCCATTTAATGTATGTGACTTTTTTCATAATGGTGCAAATCAGTAGCAGAGTGTCCCCAACAGACCAAAACTTTATGATTGATTCTGAGGTAGAAACTGGAAAAAAAAAAGTAAAGAATAACTCACAAGTATAGAGTTAAATACAATCTTTAAAAATTACTGTTTGCATTTATAAAAACAACTGTCTAAATACCCCAAATTAATTTCCCTGGCCCTGACAATCGCAGAGATACAACGTGTGTATATTATTTGTTGTTTGTACCTGTAGAATGGCCCAGAAACAATATTGTACATTCTCATACAAGTACCTGGTACAGCAGGCACATATCAGGAATATGAAGTGTTGGGGTAACAAAAAGCTTTAATTAGATACAGGTAGCAGAAAAAAAAAGTCAGTATACTACTAGGGACCAGTGCTGTAACTATAACTTGCCAGAGAAAAGGTGGCAGCAGTGCAAGGATTTAACCTTACATTTCCAGTTAAATACTCTGTCCTAAGTTGCTTTTCAGTCTTTTAATAACATCAGCTGATCTTTTTAAGAGCATAAGATCTTGGGGCCTTGCGGCAATTTTTTTTGCTCTCCTAGCCCTTTTACCACCACAGCAAGCAAGTACTGAATGTTTAAGTACAACAGTCAGTTAATAAATACAAGTGTAGTCTTAACCCCTTGTTTCCGAGTGTACGCATATATGCAGCCACACGGAAATGGGTGTTTATCAATGGGGCTGCACAACATGCTCCCAGATCAGAGACCTCTCCCCGACAGCCCCCGGGACACTGATTACCTGATCACTGTGATTAGCTGTCACAATGATGAGCTACTGTATAGCCCACCCCTTTTTTTTTCTCCTCTTCAGTGAAGAAAAGGACACATTGGGGGGTATTTACTAAAGGCAAATCCACTTTGGAAGTGCAGTCGCTGAAGATCTGAGGGGGACATGCAAGGAAAATTAAAAACAGCATTTTTGCTTGCACATGATTGGCTGATAAAATCAGCAGAGCTTCCCCTCAGATCTACAGCGATCTACAGCGACTGCACTTTCAAGTGCACTTGCAGTGCACCTGTAGAGCAGAGTGGATTTGCCTTAAAAAAAATAGCTAGATCAGGGTTTGATCTAGGTCAGGGTCAAACCCAAGTTTAGGGTCAAAGGCCGTATCCAAAGTCAAAGGTCAGGGTCAGTGTACTCTAGGTAAGATTACAAAAAATAAATTTTTAATTTTTACAAATTAGTATCAGAGTTTTAGTGTTTTAGTTGGGATAATCAAAATTTTGCTAGGCCAAAATTATCTGTACACTGCCCTTGCTTCGTTATATGATTATTGGCATCCTATAAAGGAAATGTACTCACTTTCATTAAACTCTAATATTGTTCCATTACTATTAATACAAAGGTATGGGCCTTTATGGTATTCACTAAAGTCTGGAATTATGATATACAAAGTATCTTCATAACTGAACTGTTTGATATTCCTTTTTGTAGGGATAGAAACAGAGCGCGATGGTCCACCAACTTTTGAAGATGGGCAGGTCAGTGTGATATCGGTTCCAGGAGGAGCTCCTTTTTTCTGCATGTCTGAAATAAGATTTTAACAGTCTTAAGCTAATACACAAGGCATGCAATACTGTTATTGGGGGGAAAAGTATTAAAACAAAAGTAGAAATGTTTACCATGCTGTAATAGAAAAGGGCCAGTTTTAAGTACAAGTTACAAAAATGATCTGCTGGTGCCAAAATGAACATGTTTCAAGACATTCATATTTTGTTTTACTTATTTATGTAATTGTCAGCAACAGGATAAATTACTATTATAGGCCATTTGCAGTAAGCAAGTCATGTACCTCTTTACCATGAACAAAAGTAGGTTTGTGAAATAACATTTTAAACAAAAAATATCACCACAGTAAATATCCCACCATACTGTATAACAGAATGTGTGTTGTACTGTAAAAGGCCATACACGTAGTGCGCAAAACCAATAAAACAGAAGAATATTATTACATAAAATTCCAAATTTATTATACAAAAGTTAAAAAAATACATGTTTTTAAAAAAATGGTCCACATAAGAAGTTCAACGCGTTTCATACACACTCTTTCTTCTTCCAAACTTTACCTGAGTACAATTCATGGATGTGGTTACTACTATGTCTTTTTAACTTTTATATAATAAATTATATCAAATAGTGAAGATCGGCCTCAGCGTCAGGAGTGTCATTTCAGGAGGAGCTGAGGCTGAGGGTGCTCTTCACTATTTTATATACATTGAGCGGTCAATGTGCAGTGCCACCACATGGGATACCTTTCTGGCATTAGCCCCCTTTCATGTGTCCTTCCATAAGCATAGCTGACCTTTTTTTCTGTTCAGGTGAAGTGTGAATATGCATAGGTGTGGCTAGACATACCTTTTGATTGGTCTAAACTTCTCTAGAAAAACACCAATGCTCATATTGCCAGTTGTAGTATTCAGATTGATGTCCATAGGTTGTGTTTCTGTAGGACCATAATTTCCTGTATCATGATTGACCTGACCTTGCTACTACACCACCTGCCCTGACCTTAGTTGTCAATAGTTGTTAGTGTTATTGACTATATACCCCTTCCACCCTCTGGTTTATAAAGTGCAATGATCTTTCATTACTCCCCTCGACTATACCACTGCTCCTAGTTCCTCTTCACTGAAAAACTGCCTCCTGTGCACACATATAAAGGTGGCTGATAACAGTGAAGCATGTCACAGTAGTGGCCATATGGTCTTAATGCGTAACTCACCCTTATAGATTCATCACCCTACCACTGCCAACTTCTTGCATTGTTCATTGATCAACTGAGGCTGACAAAACTCTATGCATGCACACAATTACATGGCTGTATAATAATAGGAGTGCCACAGTATCAATTAAAATAAATAACTACCAGAATGTTTCATTCTTTTGAAAGTATGTACCCATTTCTAAAAGCCAGTGTTTGTCATAAAACCTCCTGGCACTGGTTACATTATCTAAAGTACCTCTTTGGTATTATAAATGTTTTCTAAACCATCCCATATGCTCCTAAATGAATAAAATGTGTCCTTAGATCTGTTTAAACATTATTTATAATTTATTAGATGTCTAGTTTGAATTCACCTTACCTAACAGAAGCTCCCCCTAAACCTTGATGATGTGACCCCTAGGATTCACATTTCATTAAGTTTTAGCATTGTGTCTTTCAAGAAGAACTCATCTTTCTCGAGGTGATAATACTGTCAATATGATTGGATTTAATTTAAATCGTTCACAACAATCAGATGTCAGGTAATTTGAAATTAATGTGTAATGACAATCAATTGAGTGAATTAAAAATATATGCAGTAAACAATGGCTATGAATACTAATCATCTGTAACAAGAATTCCAGCTTTACTAATTGTCAAATCCATTTCTCATTATTTGTCAATTTTCTCTTGGCTTTTTACGGCTGACCATACATTATATGGTTTTCTTGTACAATTTTCCTTTTGATTTGCCAAAATCATATAATATGAGGTCAAACCTAAACACTTTCAATTTGTATGCAATCGGGCATGCCCATGCACTACATAGTTGAAGGTAAATCTAAAGGAAATTGAACAAGAAAATTGTATATTGTATGGCCAGCTTAATGTAAAACTATAAGCATTTTCATTTTGGATAGAGCAGAGGGTTATAAACCCTGTCTGTTTTTCTGCCATCTGTGTCCCATTGCAAAGATTTTCCTTCACTTCCTGTCACATAGCCAAACAGGAACTGAGAGGAAATCCCTACAAATAAGGGAATTTCTTTGATAAAGCACAATTCATTTGTGAAACATGTAAGACATTCCTCCCTTGCTTGTACATGTAGTGCTCTTCATGGTATTATGCGAATAAAGGCATTTGGATCTCAAAGGAGGAGCTTGATCGGCTGACATTGAGGTACCAGGAAGTGTTGCAGAGCAGGCACAGGACAGGGAGAACACCGTGAAACTAGGGCTGCAGAACCGGACCATAGGTGACTTTATCACCCCTCAGCCCTCCAGCACTTTAAAGGCATGTATTATTCATTTGAAATGTGAGTTTTATGTATGTGGAGTTTTGTTTGCAATTAAACCTTTTTAAACGTTATCACACTAGTGCATACATGTCATTTTTCGCATGTGATACATATGAGGCAAGTCTCTGAATAAAACCAGGAGAAAATAGTGGCTTTTAAGCTGGACAAAGAAAATAAGGGAGGATCTCTGCAAGCTAATGCTATTAATCACAGGCTTATTGATTAAGCCCTTAAGGTGAGGGTACACCTGGTGGGGGATGTGTGCACATCGCATGAAGATACATGAAGACACATGAAGACACATTTATCACAAGATTGATGTTATTATGGACCTTCGTTGTTCAATTTAATATCATATTAAGGACTGTATATGATTCACGGAGCACAAGCACTTTATTAATATTAATTTTATGTACAGGATGTCACGTTTTATATATTGCTATATATAGTGTATATATTTTTCATTTGTTTTATTAGTATTCATTGCATATGGTGTATATTAGCGCTGCACAGTGTGTTATATATATTGTGACAGCAGGAAGGTAAAGTCACCTGGTTGCATCCAGGGGGGTAGATATATTTCTCCCAGATTCAGGCTTTATGCCGACTTATACAACTAGGGAGTTGATGAAGCCCAGCTGAGGCTAGTGGGCTCATGAATGACTCATACCTCTAGGAAGAGTGCTGGGCGTCGTGAGGCAGGGAGTTGATGAGACCAGCTGAAGCTTGTCAGCTCATTTAGGCCTCTATAAGAACTCCCAGATTCATTAGGTGTTAGCTCATGCCTGGAACCAGACCTGTGTGGACTGTCTAGGGAGAGTGAACCCCTGTGCGGTGAGGCAAAGCCTGTGTGGCTATTTGTTTGGACTTTTACTAAACCAGGGACTTAGGGACTAGGACAGCACCAGGCTGATCCCAGTTGTTAGTTTAGGAAACCTGCATGTTTAGTCAGAGGTCAAACTGACCAGGATTTATTTTGTTTATGTTTCTTTTTGGCTTTGCTGTGTTTTTGTCACTGTACATAGAGAAATAAACCGCACCTTTTGATTTTGAAAACCACAACCTCCGTCTGCTGGCCCTGTTTTTGTGTGGGGAGCCCAACCAGGGGGTCACACACACCCGCTACCGAGTTAACCCCCTCACAATATGTAGCGGGTATTTGAATTTAGGGGAAGCATCTGGGTGGTAGTGTAACCCAGATGCACTGATTGCTAGGGAATCTGAGGTCCTTTTATGGTTTCCTGGGCTTATAGGTGGCGTTGTTGCCGGGGGCCGGAGGTGAACTTCCACTGCAGGACTGTGCCTTTTTGTCCTCCCCTGGAGCTGGTAAAGCAGGGCTCGGAACTCGCTGTGGCACGAAGGGAGAGGAGATAAAAGGGGCAGACGCCCTTACCACGGGGTTCAGAGTGCAGAGTCGGGGGATGTGGCTGCACCCAGGCACCTTCAGCTTGGGTGCTGGCGTTCCGGTGTTCCGGGCCCAGGTGCCTTTGACCTGGCCGGAGCGGAGATGGAGTCCATCTCAGGCACCTTTAGCCTGGGGTGAGGTACTATGGTGGATGCCTGGGGCTCAGTACCTTCGACTGAGTTCCCAAGGGTGGAGGAATCCGAGGGGGGCCTAACTCCTTGGGTGCCCGTGTCTGAGTTTGTGAGGTCTGGTGTGCAGAACTTCTCTGGAGAGTCCAGCGCAGCATCGCTGGTGACAGAGAGGCCTCCGGTATCTCCCTTGAATGGATATCCTTCCCCTGACAGGGGCCGTGTTAGCGAAGGTATCTCATGTTCTATTTAATGTAGTCAGTGGCAGTGAATATTCGCCACTGGTGATACCACAGTGGTTGGCAAGAGAAGGGAAAGGATTGTGCCTCGACCTAACCCTATTGAGACTAAGTTGTTGCAAAAGAATCCAACTTAACCGTGCTGTGTGTTTATTCGCTGAGAAGAATAAAACTGTGTTGGACCTATTCACTGTGTGGAACTCTGGTTACTAGGAGCAAAGGAGTCAGGGATGAAGTACAGGACTTGACTCTAGGACACCTACACAAAGCCCGATCTTTCTGGCCTTCACTTCGTCACTATGGAGGACATGGGCCGTGGTGTATCTCATTCCTCTCTCCCAGGTACCCCTAGACAACAGCCGTATAACCGAAAAAACTAGAGGGAGGGGTGAGATCGCTACATATATTAAAATAAATTATGCCTTTAGTTATACTTTAAGTCAATCTTTACTAACATGAGGGATAATTACTGGAGCACTTAGAATCTGGTGCAGCTGTGCATGGTAGCCAATCAGCTTCTAACTTCAGCTTGTTCACTTATTCTTTGACAATAAAACGTGGAAACTGATTGGTTTCTATGCAGAGCTGCACCAGATTTCCTGACGCCAAACCATGGCAGCATACTAGTGATAGAGCTCCGCCTCTTGACCACTCCCTCAGGACCAGTGAATAGTATAAATGAAGGCATGGTTAGCTGCCACCCCATTCTTCTTTTTTTCCTCATACCTCAATGCACCAGTGAAGAGTAAGCAGTACTATGTTCCCCCCTCTGCCTCAGTGCAGTAGCCGTCTGGGTTGAGCCTCTCCCAGTGCGAAGTCCCAGCGCTCAGGCTGCTAAAAGCGCTATAGTCTGGGAGCCCCTTCTGTGGGTCTTATTGGGGCCCCTGCAGTGTTTCCTCTTTAGGAACGAAATCTACTTTTAAAATTGGTAACTGCAGCGCTTGTGGAATATGGAGGGGCCAGCTATGCTTTATCTCTCTTGGCCCCTTGTGCCATACAGGGTCGCCTGTACCTTTTACCTATGTCTCCCTCTTTTTTCTTTCATTACCTTTCTTATTCACTGCTGTCCTCTGCAGGTGTTGTGTGTGTGTGTGTGTGTATATGTGATATGGGTATGTGTGTGTATACTTATATATACACGTTAAAACAAAAAATTGTATGTGGATGTGTAGGTATACATATATGTGTGGGTGTATGTGTATACATGTAGGTATTGTAGGGGATCAGAGGGGTCTAAGGCCAGCTCAGACAGTTCAGTAAAATAAAATGCCTTTATTCAGCAAAACAAACAGAAAAAACTACAGGCTTGTCTTGTAACACAGGTGCAGAGATAGAAAAGGTTCAGTCTCGTTAGCCAACAGGCTGATATATAGACAAAGTACACGGCTATAGTCAGATCTACAGTCTCTGATATGGTTTTGCTCACCCCAGCAGGTACGCAATCCAGCAATGGATCCTCTCACACAGCATGCTGCTGTCTCTCTCTCTCTCTCCAGACACACAACTCATCTCTGACATGTTCAGCTCAGCTGACAAGCAGGTCTGAAGGGGAAGTTCCTACCCTCTTCAATTAACCCCTTCTTAACCTGCCCCAGACTGATCCTCTGCAGGTAGGTATGTATGTATATATATATATATATATATATATATATATATATATATATATGTGTGTGTAGGTATATAGGTGTATATACATATGTAGGTGTATGTAGATAAATCAGAAAGGAAAGTGGAATCCTTTCTCCTATGTCTACTCCTGCTTCTTCTGTCGCTTTTCAGCTATCCTCGCCTCAGCTGGCCGTCCCATTTCTCCACAGATCAAGAGTCAGTTACTGCTCATACAAAGGCCCTCAACAATTAGAGTGGGGACCACCATATTGGTAAGTTTTCAAGAAAAGAGTGCTTTTTTTGTCGGATTGCTTTGATTTGCTTCAGCCCCGCACGCCCACGCTCTCAAAAGGGCCGGGCAAAGGCAATGCGGTCGTTCTTCAGGGGAGCATAGCCCGAATGGCGCTCCCACTCAGGAAAAAGTTCCAAGGAAGATGTCTTTGCACCTCTTCCCCAGAGCCAGTGCCACAGCAAGAGTCCTGCAGGGCCTATGGCGCAGTACCTATGCCCAGGAGGCTGGTGAGTAGACACTGCCTGGAGGAGTATGCAGCTAACAGGTAATGCCAAATGTCTTTATTATTGATAAAAGTGGCACAAGATTCTGTTTTGAACTCGCCTTAATTACCTGAAGCTACTGTTACACTTGTATTGTAAACTGTTGGAGACTGTTGCCATAGGAGACAGCGTTCCTATCAGTGCAGATGTGGCATCTTGCTGGATGCTTTTCCCTGCGTGGCTGTCCTTCTGTAGAAGTCTTGGAGTCTGCCGGGTTGGTGTTGCGGCTGCCTGGGGGTGTCCTGGCCTTAACCCTCTCTCCCAGAGTTCTGTTTAGGAGAAATGGAATGTCTTTGCAGACTGAGGCCCTGACACATGATTCAAAACCCAAATTGTCCGGGTGAATCCTGGACAGGGGGAACACCCTAGGTGTCTGGCGCCCATGAATCTACTTTGCACTGCACCCATTATACCTTATGACCCACTCTATGTGGAGGGATGTCAGAAACTCATGGCTCTGGAGGTTCTCGTTAGACTGAAGGAGGCCTGGGTGCTTGCTACATATATTACAGATACAGCAGTCTGCTACTCAGGATATGGAGGCTGACCGGGAAGTCCCTCATAGTTGCTTGTCTAACCACTGGAAGAGCATCCTGGCACTTTGGTGGCTAGGGAGGCCATATGGTTTAGACCCTGGGCTGAGTATTGCTTCCTAGAAACAAAAGTGGGAAATAATGGAAGGGGTTAGAGAAAAATGCCCATATAAACAGGCTGTCAAAACTGTATACCCTGAACAAGCTAAGGGTCAACCTGCTCCTACATACTGTAGCATCTGCAGGTGCCAGCAGACCAGCAATAACCAGCCCATGTGCTGGGCGAGTCTAATGGGAATGGTTTAATAATTATTAACCAGCTGCAGCACATGCAGGACTCTGAGGAGAGTGGCAGGGTCTGCATCCCTTTAGACATGATTTCCTTTGTGGAGTATCTTGCCAAAAATTACATTTTTGTAGAAGTGGATGCAAAAAATCTGACTTGTATCTTAGTGCAGACTTCTGGAAAAAATCAGTCACACAAGTGCATGCCCAGACTCTAGGGCTCTGTTCCCTTTAGTGCGACTTATCGTGCGACTTGGGACTGGAAAGTCGCATGACAGTTCTTTCCCCATGATTTCCAATGAGTACCGTTCATATCTGTGCGACTTCAAGTCGCAGCGACTTCAAAATAGTCCCTGCACTACTTTGGTCCTACTTTGATGCGACTTACACAGGCATGGTTTCCAGTCACATCAAAATCGCGGAAAAAAAGCAGCAAAAATCGCAGCACAATCTGGGGTTGCAATAGTGGAAACAGAGTCTTAAGGTAAGACCTAGAGGGCACACTTCACGTGTTTCTGGACAGCATGTTGTACAGGTCATTGGATGAAGGTATCAGACACTAATGGTCACTTCGGGAGATTCGTCACTGCTCCTCCTCCAGACCATTTCTCTCCCACGGATATGCCAAGTCCACCAAAACAACGGGTGGGCTGCTACAATGCTAACAAACACTTCAGACTCAAGAGGGATTGCAGGTTTTCTACCCAATCCTGTTTGGAGTTCGCAGGGGATGTTGGCTAGTGTCCAGTAGGAGATCGGTTTGAGATCTTTAAGATGGAGCCCATTAAACAGTACAACCACATGGCTGGATGCTGTTGCTGGATTGCCAGGATGCCTATCCTATTCTCACACCTGAGAGGGAAAGCAAAGCCAACTTTCTCCATCCTAATGGTTAGTGTACCCTGGGGTGCTCTAGTTCCTCTTATTTCCATCAGAGGAAGTGGTGACAGTCAGGAACAGAATTCTGAGGAAGGATACTTCCGCTTGTTTGATGGTTTCTCAGTGCCCCAGTCACCTGAGCACAACGTCATCACGCATACAGATGATTCCTGGGGTGCATGGGCACCTGCGCAAATTTCAACTTCAATTTCAAGAATTCTGCAAAGGAGGAAACAGGATCGAACACCGTTAACAGTCTTACTCAGTAGGAGTAGCGGTCCGCGGTGATGGAAAGCCCTTGAGGAAATCTCGGTTCGTTAGGACCTTTACACTGAAGAATTGCTACGAATCATGTCTGCAAGACAGTTGGGAAGATGCACTGTGAGGGACTTTTGGTCAAGGCAAGCAGAGATTCCCAGCCAAGGAGGGTAATCTTGAACGTGCTGGGGTTCAAACAGCCCTTTTAGCACTTTGGCCTTACTACACAGAGTCAAGGAAGACCACTCTCCTTGCAGTTGAGCAACAGGGCAGTAGTTGCCTATATTCAGCTCCAGGGTGAAACTCACGGCAATATGCTATTGAGAGAGATGAAACCCATAACGCCTGGGACGGAAGATCATCAGCAAAATTCCGGAAGCAGTTTGCCTCCCAGTGTTTTTTTTGAACAAGTACAAGCTTCCCAGAGCACGAGTGGGTCTACTTCCCAGGTCTTCTCTGACCTGGTCCACAGGTGGGGCCTACCTCAGACAGACCTCCTCGTTTCCCACAGTAATCACAAACTTTGGGTATGTCTGACTGTTTCCTTACCCCAAGGCGCAGGGGGCAGATGCTCTGGTCTCTCCCTGGGACTGCAATCTAACCTATATATTTTTCCCAAACATTTCCTGTAAATGAGATTCCTCTTGAGGCTGTCAAGAGAGAACATAGCCCTCGGTTTTCCCTGGCCATTAATTTTAGGATACAGAAGACATTTCCCCTCCATAACCTATGCAGACTGTGGCTGCAAGCAGGGGCACTAAAGGGGGAGGGTGGGCAACTCTGGTTGCTCCAGTTTCACTCCAGAGTGATCTCCACTTTGTTGTGTGCGAGAAGACATTCTACTTACAACATCTAGGCCTAATTCTGGAACAAGTTTGCTTTTTCTTGGTAGGGCGAGACATTGATCCTACTGCCCTTTCAGTGCCAGCTGTTCTATACTTCCTCCAGGCTTAAACATAGCTCACGAGTGTCGGCTATATCGGCAATAACACATTTAAATGGGACAAGAATCCTTCAGTTTTCACAACTTTTGAGTTGTGGGGAGTAGGTCACCAAGGAAAAGAGAAATTATTGGAGTTGCTGGTTCTCATATCAGTTCAACCGTTCGTTCCAACAGAGCAGTGTTCGGTTCAGGCCATCACTTACAAGGCAGTATCAATTGCAAGAACTTTAGGCAGAAGGTTGTCGGAGATTCAAAGTAAATAAAAAGAAAAAAAAAAAATATATATATATATATATATATATATATATATATATATATATATATATACACTTTTCATTCCAAAAGGAGTAGAGTTGGTCTTGTAGATAAACTTGCATCAAACGTAGCAGCAACAGCCCCGGATCATTTTGGTGATCAAGGACCAGGCCACTTTTTGCGATTCGGCATTGCGTCACTTTAACTGACAATTGCGCGATCATGCGACGTAGCTACAAAACAAAATTGACGTCCTTTTTTTCCACAAATAGAGCTTTCTTTTGGTGGTATTTGATCACCTCTGTGGTTTTTATTTTTTGCACTATAAGCAAAAATAGAGCTACAATTTTGAAAAAAATGCTATATTTTTTACTTTTTGCTATAATAAATATCCCCAAAAAATATATAATTTTTTTTTTCCACAGTTTAGGCCGATACGTATTCTTCTACATGTTTTTGGTTAAAAAAAACGCAATAAGCGTTTATTGATCGGTTTGCGCAAAAGTTATAGCTTCTACAAAATAGGGGACTGTTTAGGTCATTTTTATAATTTTTTATTTTTTTTACTAGTTATGGCGGCGATAATCGATTTTTATCGTGACTGTGACATTATGGCGGACACATCGGACACTTTTGACACTATTCTGGGACCATTGTAATTTTTACAGTAATCAGTGCTATAAAAATGCACTGATTACTGTAAAAATGACACTGGCAGTGAATGGGTTAACCACTAGGTGGCGCTGCAGGGGTTAAGTGTTTCTTAGGGAGTGAGTCTTACTGTGAGGGGGCATGGCTACATGTGACACATCACTGATGACCGTTCCCAATCATGGGGAACGGTCATCAGTGACAGTGTCACTAGGCAGAATAGGGGAATGCCTTGTTTACAAAGGCATTCCCCTGTTCTGCTCTTGCCGACCGCAATCGCGGGACTCCCGGGAACTTCGAGTTAACCCGGGACCCGTGGCCGCACTCGCGAGGCACGCGGCGGGCGCGCGCTCCCGCAGGGCGGCAGATTTAAAGGGACGTACCTGTACGCCAATCTGCCTGCCTGTGCTATTCTGCCGACATACATCGGCGTGCGGCGGTCAGCAAGTGGTTAAAGTAGCATCTGTCCACAATTGTCCCTTTCAGGTCATCTAAATAAACCTTTTGTCATTCCAGCTGGGAATCATCAAAGCAAAAGATTACTACCTGGACCCTAGCAGGCTTGATTATACATATAGGACTAGGGGTCGCGAGCCTCTGTCAGCGGTGGTGGAGCACTCTACCAGAGCGGTTGAAGCCTCATAGGCAGCACATTCAAGAGAATCTATGTTGTCCATCTGTAGAGGGGTATCGTGGTCGTCCCAACATTCCTACACAAACTTGACAGAATAGACCCGGGGGCCTTTTCATCAGGGGGCTTTGTAGAAACGACTATTCAGTCCTCTGTCTCATCCTAATTGGAAGATTGTTTGGACAAGTAGATGCCACCCTGTCAGCTAGTTATTTATCACTAGTATGCTGCCATGTTGGCGTCAGGAAAATGGAAAATTGTATCAAATACTTACCGTAATTTTCCTTTCTTGATGCCAAACCATGGCAGCATATGAGCCCACCCATGTGCGTTCCGGTATGTGGCTTGTTACAAAGAATGGGGTGGTGGCTAACCATGCCTTAATTTATACTATATACTGGTCCTGAGGGAGTGGTCAAGAGGCGGAGCTCTATCACTAGTATGTTGCCATGGTTTGGCGTTAGGAAAGGAAAATTACGGTAAGTATTTGATACAATTTTCCATTTTTGCACACTCCAGTTTTAGTAAATCCCTTCCATGTTGTATTAACAAAATAGCAGGGAACTAGTTAGTAAAAAGTGTTCTTTGAAATAGTTTGCCTAAGCACATAAAATACTTACAGAATTGAAAAAAAAAAACACACACACATTGTAAATAAGCATATACAATCTGCGCTAAAGTCATGCTTATCAACTCTTTAAATTTCCCCCTAAAATAGTACAAAGGCATGCTTCAACATCTACATGGATACTTAATTCGCCCTTTGTCCATTCAAAGAATTTACCATAGGACCGTTAAAAAGAAATGGTTATGTTCTTTTATATTATACTCAAAAACTAAAGTTAATCTACATTCAACATTGTAAAATGGGATCTGATTCTAAATAATAATGAATCCCAAGATGCTGGATCATAGTCATCGAGCACTATTAATTAATTTATTTTAAAAATGCATATAGTTCATAAAGTTGATAAAGTTAATTCACCCAAATCAGACTCCTATGTGTAGCTAGTCCTAATATGCTGCCACCATTAGGAGAGGGTTTCACATTCTCTTCAGAGAATCTTCTTACACACAGGCGATATTTTACATATTTTACATTACAGAAAAAGAGGCAGGATCAGTGAGACTCCACAATAAAATCAATCAAAATAATATATTTAAACTTACCAAAAGCTGATGTCAATACAGTTGATAGGAAGAGCAGGCTAATTGCAGAGAAATTGGACAGCCACATTATCATTCTATTTATCATTAACGGCATTATGACAAGTGCTTGTGGCCAAAGAGGTCAGCTACTATGTAGTGAGGCAAATGCTGCAAAAGCTATAAAATAGGTTTAACAAAATCAGCCACTTCCTGTTACTATACAGAAGGAAAAATGTGCAAAGCATTACATACAACTCTGGTTTATTATCTAAACACATATTGCATAAATTAATTAAAGCAGAACGGGACGTATGGACATAAATGTTTTTAGTGATCTCATTAGACTGGATCTGTTCCTTTATCAGTTGTTACTGATATATCAACTTATTACAGTGCCTTGAAAAAGTATTCATACACCTTGAAATATTCCACATTTTGTCATGTGTGATGGGAGTCACTTTAGGGGACAGGGTGACTGAGAAAATATATCTTGGATTACTAAAAATGGGAAAGTTATATCTATCCACAATATCTCCCAGGATATATGTAAAGACTATTCTTGGTTTGTTTGATTCTGAACTCAACATGTTAATTGAAAGAGTTGATCACATTGGCCTCTGTACAATGTAGGAGACGGGCCGACTCCTGCTATTGTGAGAAGGTGTCTGTGTGTATTCTTATGATAATGTATAATCTACTGTGTGAAGCTCGGTGACAACAAGTCTGACCTGTAGTGAAATCCTGATTTATCATAACAATGACCAGGCTGCTTTAAGGGATTAGTTCATTAGCTCATGTTAATTTGTTACAGGTGTATTGTTATGCCGCGTACACACAATCGTTTTTTTTCTGATGAAAAAAGAGCGATGGACTTTTTTCATCGGACAAACGGATCGTGTGTGGGCCCCATCGGTCTTTTTTCCATCGGTATAAAAAAATAGAACCTATTTTACTGGGGAAAAAAAATGATAGCAAATTACGATCGTCTGTGTGGAACTCCATCGGACGAAAAACCCACGCATGCTCAGAATCAAGTCGACGCATGCTCAGAAGCATTGAACTTAATTTTTCTCGGCTTGTCGGAGTGTTTTACGTCACGGCGTTTAGGACGGTCGGAATTTTGACAGATGGTGTGTAGGCAAGACTGATGAAAGTCAGCTTCATCAGATTTCCGATGGAAAAATCCATCGGATTTTATTCCATCACAAATCCGATCGTGTGTACAGGGCATAAGAGTAATATGAGCAGGAGGGGTGAACCTCCTCTTCAACTGTATATAAGACTTGTATTCCTTTCAATAAAGAGTCTGATTCATGCTTGACCCTCAATACAGAGCCTCGTCTTGTACTTGGGGGGGGGGATTATTCGTATGGGTTTCTTGTTCGGCTGATTGGAGTGTTCGGTAGCTGCCTTTGTGTTCGGGAATGGAATGTCCTAAACGACTTTAACCCCTTTCATACTTGTCGTTACAATTGATGGCAAGCAGCGGGATGATTCCCACAGCCCAGAACGACAGCTACAAGAGGACACAGGCCAATGGTAGCACAGTATGAATGGCTAAAGCGCTCTACCCTCAAGGACTTACTGGAGAACCGGGGCTGACCGGTCAACAACCGTAAAAAGAGGGACATTATCGCAGAACTAGTCTAAATGGATAGAGCCAAAAGACCCAACATAACCAAAAGGCCCAGCGTAACAGACAGGACACCCGAAGAGGCAAGTTTTGATCGGGCTGCTAACATAAGATTGGCACATTATGGTCCTAACCCTACAGCGGAGATCATAGACCGAGTTATAGCGGCTGTGGAGGCAAATTGGCTGCAGCAAAGAGGTGATGCAGCAGCAGAAGCCACAGCAGCACCAACTGAAAGGAGAAAGGTACATTTTGCTGCTTTCAAAAAATTTCATCGAAACAGAAGAGGAGATTGATGGGTACCTTGACGATTTTGAACGGCAATGTGCCCTACACCGGGTGCCCACAGAGGAATGGGTTACCATTTTGTCTGGGAAATTGTCCAGCTGGGCCAGTGAAGCGTTCAGGGCCATCCCAGAAGAGGATATTATGAACTATGGGCTGGTAAAAGAAGCACTTTTGGCCAGGTATGCCGTCACCCCGGAGGCATACCGGAGGCTGTTTCGAGAGACTAGCAAGCAGACTGAAGACTCCTATACCGAGTGGGCATGCCACCTACACCGCGTGGCATCCCACTGGGTCATTGGATGCCAAGCAGTATCCGGGGAAGAGGTGCTGCAGCTGTTCCTGCTGGAGCACTCCTTTGACAAGCTGTCCCCGGAAGTCAAAGAGTGGGTCCGTGATCGAAAACCTTTTACCTTGCCTGAAGCAGCTCGCCTGGCAGACGAATACACAGACGCCTGCAAACTGGATAACTCTGTGGTCAAGACAACAGCTCGGGTGGATTATCGATCAGCGGCATCCCCTCCAGCTGCCGCCTACCAACCACAGTCGTACCGCCCTACAGCACCACCTCCAGCGGCCACTTATTCTCAGCAGCCCAGGTTCAACTCCCAGGACTACTCACAACTAGGGATGGGCTATCTGTTTGAGTCGAGCGGAACACCCTTTAAAAGTCTATGGGAGAAATCAAAAGAGCTACCGTATATACTCGAGTATAAGCCAATTTTTCCAGCACATTTTTTTGTGCTGAAAATGCCCCCTTATTGCGCCTGATCTCTCACAATTTGGGGACCTGGTTCCGCCGGCCGTAAGGTCCTCTGGACCCCAAACGTGGCACACATATAGCCCCACTCCTCTACAAGTGTGCAAAGTTTGTTGTCCGGGGGACCTATGGCCGGGGAGCACCGATTTTTCAAATTCGGGCACCCCTTCCATAGACTCCCATGTTAAACTGTAATTTCTCTGGTCATTTTGGGGACCCGGTACTGGCCGTCTGTAGGTCCCCTGGACTCGAAACTTGGCACACATGTAGCCCCAGTTCTCCTCTACAAGTGTGCAAAGTTTTCTGTCTGGGGGACCTACGGCTGGGGAGCACCGATTTTTCAAACCCGGGCACCCCTTCCATATACTCCAATGTTAAACGTAAGTCTAGTCATGGGCACAGTGAGGCATGGGCACAGTGAGGCATGGGCACAGTGAGGCATGTACATGGACAAAGTGAGGCACAGTGAGGCATGCAGATGGACACCGTAGGCTTATACTCGAGTCAATAAAATTTCCCAGGGTTTTTTTGTGGTAAAATTAGGTGCCTCGGCTTATATTCGAGTCGGCTTATACTCGAGTATATACGCTAATTTTAAAGGTTAATATGCAAGTTATTGTCAAAAAAGTGTTTGGGGGACCTGGGACCTGCTCCGGGGGACATGTATCAATGATTTTTTTTTTTTAAACGGATGATTTTTCGGGAGCAGTGATTTTAATAATGTTTAAAGTGAAACAATAAAAATGAAATATTCCTTAAAATTTCGTACCTGGGGGTGTCTATAGTATGCCTGTAAAGTAGCGCATGTTTCCTGTGCTTAGAAAAGTCTCTGCACAAAATGAAATTTCTAAAGGAAAAAAGTCATTTAAAACTACTCGCGGCTATAATGAATTGTCGGGTCCCAGCAATACAGATAAAAGTAATTGAAAAAAAACATCATGGGTTCCCCCTTTAGTCCATTACCAGGCCCTTTGGGTCTGGTATGAATATTAAGGGGAACCCCGAACCAAAATAAAATAAAAAAAGCATGGGGGCCCCCTCAAAATTCAATATCAGGCCCTTCAGGTCCAGTATGGATAATAAGGGGAACCCTGCGCCATTTTTTTTTTAATTGGCGTGGGGTTCCCCCCAAATATCCATACCAGACCCTTATCTGAGCACGCAACCTGGCAGGCCGCAGGAAAAGAGGGGAGGATGAGAGAGCGCCCCCCCCCATCCTGAACCGTACCAGACCACATGCCCTCAACATGGGGAGGATGTCCCCATGTTGATGGGGACAAGGGCCTCATCCCTACAACCCTTGCCCGGTGGTTGTGGGGGTCTGCGGGCAGGGGGCTTATCGGAATCTGGAAGCCCCCTTTAACAAAGGGGACCCCCAGATCCCGCCTCCCCATGTGAATTGGTAACGGGGTAAATTGTACCCCTACCATTTCACAAGAAAAGTGTCACAAATGGTAAACACACAGCTTTGGACAAGTCCTTTATTAAAAAAGAAAAAAAAATTCCAGCGATGTAAACCTTCCTCGTCCCAGGATATGAAGAAACACGCCGCCACAACACGATCCGCCTCCATGGGAGGTGCCGGCGGGCGGGGGGGCTTATCGGAATCTGGAAGCCCCCTTTTAACAAAGGGGACCCCCAGATGCCGGCCCCCCTATGTGAATTGGTAAAGGGGTACATTGTACCCCTACCATTTCACCCAAAAAAGTGACAAAAAAGGTAAAAAAAACACACACACAACTTGGGACTAGTGATGAGCCGAACACCCCCGGGTTCGGTTCGCACCAGAACCCGCGAACGGACCGAAAGTTCGAACGAACATTAGAACCCTATTAAATACAATGGATGCGAACGTTCGAATTCTAAAGTGCTAATTATAACAACTATTATGCATGTTATTGTCATAAATAGGGTTTGGGAACCCGGGTTGTGCACCAGGGGACATGTATCAATGCAAAAAGAAGTTTTAAAAACGGTCGTTTTTCGGGAGCAGTCATTTTAATGATGCATAAAGTGAAAAAAAAAAAGTCAAATATTCCTTTAAATATCGTACCTGGGGGGTGTCTAAAGTATGCCTGTGAAGTGCCACGTGTTTCCCGTGTTTAGAACTGTCCCTGCACAAAATGACACTTCTAAAGGAAAAAAAAGCCATTTAAAACTGCTTGCGGCTTTAATGTAATGTCTGGTCCCGGTAATATGGATGAAATTCTTTAAGAAAAATGGCATAGCTACCCCATGACCCCCCCCTACCCCAGCCCATTACCAGCCCCTTTGGGTCTTGTATGGATATTAAGGGGAACCCCGCACATAAAATAAAAAAGGCCCTATATACTCTGAACAGCCGTATACAGGCGGTGCATACAAGACAGGGACTGTAGGTTTGTTCTTATGTAGAATCTGTTTGTAATTTTGAACAGGTACATTGTTGAAGTGTAGCTCCAGCCCAAAAATCTATTTTTAAACTTTTTGGGAAACATAGGTAAGGGTTATCACCCCTGTAACATTTGTTTTGCTGTCTGTGCCCCTGTTCAGAACATTTCACCTCACTTTCCGTCCCAATGACAACTGTTTTTGAAATGTGGTGTTTTTCTTGAAACAAGGATTGCTGATAAAGCATCAGTACAGATGAGACCCCTTTCTCCCATATTTATTCTTACAGGAGAGAATTTTCCTTTCTAGGGGTAGATTTCCTCTCACTTCCTGTTGTCTTCTTTCGTTTGCAAGTAGGAGTCGTTTGTAAGTTGGATGTTTGAAAGTAGGGACCTGCCGTATATACTCTGCAGAAATAGGCCCCTTAGTTGTTGGTGTTGGCACAACACTGTAAGCACTCAGTTACTCTTGGTTGGTGCTGGAACGCCCTGCTGTCAACTATTATATCAGGAATTTTAATTACATATAATTGTTGAACAGTGGTAGTAAAAATTGGGGCTTTGATGGTGGTGCTGGTGCCACAACACTGTAAGCCCTGACAGTTACTCTTGGTGGGTGCAGCAATGGGCCCTGCTGTGAATTATTAGATCAAGAATTGTAATTACATGCCCCTTTTGAACAGGGGCTGAAAAATTGGGCCTTTCGTGGTGGTGGTGGTGGTGGCGTTGCCACAAGACTGTAAGCCCTCAGAGTTACTCTTGGTGGGTGCAGCAATGGACCCTGCTGTGAATTATTAGATCAAGAATTGTAATTGCATGCCCCTGTTGAACAGGGGCTGAAAAATTGGGCCTTAGGCACTGGTGGCACAACACTACAACCCCTCACAGATACTGTACTTGGAGCACAGCAATGAGCCCTGTTGCAAAGTATTGCTTCAAAAATTGTAATGACACGCCCCTGTAAAACAGGGGCTGAAAAATTGGGCCTTAGCCACTGGTGGCGGCACCCATAAACAAAAATGATCTTCCAAGCTATCATCATCAATCGTATCATTGAGGACTCGGAGGAGGAGGATAGCCAGTCAACATAACAGCACAGGCACTCAGCATCAGCATCAGTCTTGAAGGGATGTGACATGTTAAAATCAATTAGTCTGTTATATCAGCATCAGGTGTGTGGTAGCTGGTGGTGATCCAAGACTGGTTCATCTTGATGAAAGTCAGTCGATCAACCGAGTCGGTGGACAGGCGCACCCTGTGATCCGTGACAAATCCTCCAGCAGCACTGAATGTGCGTTCCGAAAGAACGCTGGATGCAGGACAGGCCAGTAGCTCAATTGCATACTGTGCAAGCTCTGGCCAGTGATCCATCCTCAAGACCCAGTAAGCCAGAGGATTTTCGGTGGGGAAGGTGTCCAAGTCTGACCTTGCCCCTAGATATTCCTGCACCATGTTTATCAGACGCTGGCGATGGTTGCTGGAACCGATCATACTTTGGGGCTGCGGACTAAAGAATTGTCTGAACGCATCGGTCAGACGGCCACCTTCCCCACCGCTCCTTCTTTGACTGGCCGAAGCCTCAGCAACTCGTTGTCCAGGACCAGGAGTTTGTAACCTCCCAGTCTCTGGGAACGCGTTGCACAGACCTTTCTGCAAGGCCTCCCGGAGTTGTCTCATCCTCTGCTCCCTCTGCGACGGTAACATAAGGTCCGCAACCTTACCCTTGTACCGTGGATCAAGGAGAGTGGCCAGCCAGTAATGGTCCCTCTCCTTGATCCGAAGAATACGAGGATCCTTCCGCAGACTTTGCAGGATCAGGGAGGCCATGCAGCGTAGGTTTGCTGAGGCATTCGCTCCGGAGTCCTCTGGGTCACTAAGGACGACATGATCCGCAGCCACCTCCTCCCAGCCACGTACAAGTCCACTGGTTTCTTGGGACTGTAAATCATCCCTAAAAGACTGCTGCTGATGATGCTGAGTGCCAGCCTCCACCTCCATGCTGACACAATCCTCCTCCTCCTCCTCCTCCTCCTCCTCTTCCTGTGCGATGGGTGGGACAGAAGGAACACTGTCTGGGTAAAGGGGGCCTTGAGAGGCAAGGAAGTCCTCCTCTTCCTGCCTCTGTTCTGCCTCAAGTGCCCTGTCCATTATTCCACGCAGCGTGTGCTCCAACAGGTGGACAAGAGGTACAGTGTCACTGATGCATGCACTGTCACTGCTCACCATCCTCGTGGCCTCCTCAAATGGTGCCAGGACAGTGCATGCATCCCTGATCATGCCCCACTGGCGTGGAGAAAAAAAACCAAGCTCCCCTGACCCTGTCCTGGTGCCGTAGTCGCACAGGTACTCATTGATGGCCCTCTGCTGCGTGTGCAGCCGCTGCAGCATGGCCAACGTTGAGTTCCACCTGGTGGGCATGTCACATATAAGGCGGTTCTTGGGCAGGTTCAACTCCTTTTGCAGCTCAGCCAGGCGAGCACTGGCATTATAAGATCTGCGGAAATGCACACAGACTTTCCTGGCCTGCCTCAGGACATCCTGTAAGCCCGGGTACCTGCCCAAGAACCGCTGCACCACCAGGTTAAGGACGTGAGCCACACAGGGCACATGGGTCAGTTGTCCCTGTCGGAGGGCGGAGAGGAGGTTGGTGCCATTGTCGCAAACCACCATTCCTGGCTTAAGCTGGCGTGGCGTCAACCACCTCTCGGCCTGGCCCTGCAGAGCAGACAGGACCTCTGCCCCAGTGTGGCTTCTGTCCCCCAAACACACCAGCGCAAGCACGGCATGGCATCTTTTTGCCTGCGTACTTGCGTAGCCCCGTGAACGGCTACGGAGCACCGCTGGTTCATAGGACAAACCACAGGAAGAGGCCATGGAGGAAGAAGAAGAGGAGGGGGTGGAGGAGAGAGGTGTGTCACAACCAGTAGTAGCATTTTGGAGGCGTGGCGGTGGGACAACCTCCAACACTACTGCACCTTGTCCTGCATCCTTCCCAGCTGCCAAAAGAGTGACCCAATGGGCCGTGAAAGAAAGGTAACGTCCCTGTCCATGCCTGCTGGACCATGAGTCAGCGGTAATATGCACCTTACCGCTGACCGCCCTGTCCAGCGAGGCCAAGACATTGCCTTCCACATGCCGGTAGAGAGCCGGAATAGCCTTCCGTGAGAAAAAGTGGCGTTTGGGAACCTGCCACTGAGGAACCGCACATTGCACAAACTCACGGAAGGGGGCCGAGTCTACCAACTGAAAAGGCAGCAGTTGAAGCGCTAGCAATTTAGCCAAGCTAGCATTCAACCGCTGGGCATGTGGATGGCTGGGAGTGAACTTCTTTTGACGGTCCAGCAGCTGGGGCAGGGAAATTTGCCTGCTAGAATCGGACGTCGGTGTACTGCTAGCAGAGTGGCCGCAAGTACTTGGCTGTGACACACCTAATTCTACACCTTCATTCCTCTCAGTGCATGTTTCAGAGAGGACTGAAGTTATAGTGGGGTTGGAGATCCCAGCTGATGCGGTGCAAGGAGAGGTCCGCTTTGTTCTTTGGTGTGGGTCTTTGAGGTAGGCTTGCCAACGAGCTGCATGGCAGGTCAACATATGTCTGGTCAGGCATGTGGTACCCAAGTGGCTGATGTTTTGGCCACGCGATATACGCTTGAGACATATGTTGCAAACAGCAGCTGTGCGATCTGATGCACTAGCCTCAAAAAAGGCCCACACCAAAGAACTTTTTGAATGACGGGCAGAGGCAGCGCCCTGCACAGGCGGAGCTCTGCGGTGTGATTCCGTCGGTGTACTGCCCTTACGCTGGCCACCAAAGGGCATCCTGCCTCGTTGGAGATGTGCCTCCTCCTCATCCTCCTCCTCCTCCTCTCTCCTATTAGGCACCCACGTGGAGTCAGTGACCTCATCATCACCTCCCTCCTCATCACTGGAGGCAATCTGGCAGTATGCTGCAGCTGCTGGAACATGACTGCCAGATTGGTGTCCTTCTTGAGCATCCCCTCTGTCTGCTCTCACGCTACTGCCTTCCTCTAGCTGGGTTTCATCATCAGACCCTTCGAAACGCTGGGCATCCTCCTGGAGCATGTACCCAACACTGTGCTGAAACAGTTCGGGGGACTCCTCAGGAGGAGGACATGGTGGGTCTAGGGAAGGAGTGACTGATGATGAGTCTGACATTGATACCAGGGAAGAGGACGCTTTGGCAGCTGCTTTTCCAGTACCCTGAGCCTGGGTGAGAGAGGATGAGGAGGAGGAGGAGGGCTTGGTCATCCACTCTACCAAGTCTTCGGCATGATGTGGCTCAACATGTCCAGCTGCCGAAAAGAAGGACAAGCGTGTCCCATGGCCATGTGCTGATGACAATGCACCGCGTCCACGACCAGCACTGTTGCCCCCAGACACAGAGCCTGCTTGCCCTCTTTTATTGCCTCCTGACTGTCTGCCTCTCCTTGTTTGCCTTCCAGACATTCTAATAGATGGCCTGCAGGGAGATGGGAAAAAAGCAATAAGGGCTACCTTCAGGTGTCCTTCTCTGTCCCTTGAAACAAGGACTTTGACAGTGAAAGAAACTGACACACTCTCCCTACCTACAGTTTTCTGTCCCTAGAAAAAATGTTTTTTTTAAGCACAATATAGCACAAGGAGAATTCACTCACTGTCATTCCAGGTCCCTGGAAACAAGGACTTTGACAGTGAAAGAAACTGACACACTCTCCCTACCTACAGTTTTCTGTCCCTAGAAAAAATGTTTTTTTTAAGCACAATTTAGCACAAGGAGAATTACCTCACTGTCCTTCCAGGTCCCTGGAAACAAGGACTTTGACAGTGAAAGAAACTGACACACTCTCCCTACCTACAGTTTTCTGTCCCTAGAAAAAATGTTTTTTTTAAGCACAATTTAGCACAAGGAGAATTACCTCACTGTCCTTCCAGGTCCCTGGAAACTAGGACTTTGACAGTGAAAGAAACTGACACACTCTCCCTACCTACAGTTTTCTGTCCCTAGAAAAAATGTTTTTTTTAAGCACAATTTAGCACAAGGAGAATTACCTCACTGTCCTTCCAGGTCCCTGGAAACAAGGACTTTGACAGTGAAAGAAACTGACACACTCTCCCTACCTACAGTTTTCTGTCCCTAGAAAAAATGTTTTTTTTAAGCACAATTTAGCACAAGGAGAATTACCTCACTGTCCTTCCAGGTCCCTGGAAACAAGGACTTTGACAGTGAAAGAAACTGACACACTCTCCCTACCTACAGTTTTCTGTCCCTAGAAAAAATGTTTTTTTTAAGCACAATATAGCACAAGGAGAATTCACTCACTGTCCTTCCAGGTCCCTGGAAACAAGGACTTTGACAGTGAAAGAAACTGACACACTCTCCCTACCTACAGTTTTCTGTCCCTAGAAAAAATGTTTTTTTTAAGCACAATTTAGCACAAGGAGAATTACCTCACTGTCCTTCCAGGTCCCTGGAAACAAGGACTTTGACAGTGAAAGAAACTGACACACTCTCCCTACCTACAGTTTTCTGTCCCTAGAAAAAATGTTTTTTTTTAAGCACAATTTAGCACAAGGAGAATTACCTCACTGTCCTTCCAGGTCCCTGGAAACTAGGACTTTGACAGTGAAAGAAACTGACACACTCTCCCTACCTACAGTTTTCTGTCCCTAGAAAAAATGTTTTTTTTTAGCACAAGGAGAATTACCTCACTGTCCTTCCAGGTCCCTGGAAACAAGGACTTTGACAGTGAAAGAAACTGACACACTCTCCCTACCTACAGTTTTCTGTCCCTAGAAAAAATGTTTTTTTTAAGCACAATTTAGCACAAGGAGAATTACCTCACTGTCCTTCCAGGTCCCTGGAAACAAGGACTTTGACAGTGAAAGAAACTGACACACTCTCCCTACCTACAGTTTTCTGTCCCTAGAAAAAATGTTTTTTTTAAGCACAATATAGCACAAGGAGAATTCACTCACTGTCCTTCCAGGTCCCTGGAAACAAGGACTTTGACAGTGAAAGAAACTGACACACTCTCCCTACCTACAGTTTTCTGTCCCTAGAAAAAATGTTTTTTTTAAGCACAATTTAGCACAAGGAGAATTGCCTCACTGTCCTTCCAGGTCCCTGGAAACAAGGACTTTGACAGTGAAAGAAACTGACACACTCTCCCTACCTACAGTTTTCTGTCCCTAGAAAAAATGTTTTTTTTAAGCACAATTTAGCACAAGGAGAATTACCTCACTGTCCTTCCAGGTCCCTGGAAACTAGGACTTTGACAGTGAAAGAAACTGACACACTCTCCCTACCTACAGTTTTCTGTCCCTAGAAAAAATGTTTTTTTTAAGCACAATTTAGCACAAGGAGAATTACCTCACTGTCCTTCCAGGTCCCTGGAAACAAGGACTTTGACAGTGAAAGAAACTGACACACTCTCCCTACCTACAGTTTTCTGTCCCTAGAAAAAATGTTTTTTTTAAGCACAATTTAGCACAAGGAGAATTACCTCACTGTCCTTCCAGGTCCCTGGAAACAAGGACTTTGACAGTGAAAGAAACTGACACACTCTCCCTACCTACAGTTTTCTGTCCCTAGAAAAAATGTTTTTTTTAAGCACAATATAGCACAAGGAGAATTCACTCACTGTCCTTCCAGGTCCCTGGAAACAAGGACTTTGACAGTGAAAGAAACTGACACACTCTCCCTACCTACAGTTTTCTGTCCCTAGAAAAAATGTTTTTTTTAAGCACAATTTAGCACAAGGAGAATTACCTCACTGTCCTTCCAGGTCCCTGGAAACAAGGACTTTGACAGTGAAAGAAACTGACACACTCTCCCTACCTACAGTTTTCTGTCCCTAGAAAAAATGTTTTT
This sequence comes from Rana muscosa, assembly GCA_029206835.1. Classification (NCBI taxonomy): domain Eukaryota; kingdom Metazoa; phylum Chordata; class Amphibia; order Anura; family Ranidae; genus Rana; species Rana muscosa. The sequence continues at coordinate 45,464,917 of CM055118.1, forward strand.
TTTAAGCACAATTTAGCACAAGGAGAATTACCTCACTGTCCTTCCAGGTCCCTGGAAACTAGGACTTTGACAGTGAAAGAAACTGACACACTCTCCCTACCTACAGTTTTCTGTCCCTAGAAAAAATGTTTTTTTTAAGCACAATATAGCACAAGGAGAATTCACTCACTGTCCTTCCAGGTCCCTGGAAACAAGGACTTTGACAGTGAAAGAAACTGACACACTCTCCCTACCTACAGTTTTCTGTCCCTAGAAAAAATGTTTTTTTTAAGCACAATTTAGCACAAGGAGAATTACCTCACTGTCCTTCCAGGTCCCTGGAAACAAGGACTTTGACAGTGAAAGAAACTGACACACTCTCCCTACCTACAGTTTTCTGTCCCTAGAAAAAATGTTTTTTTTAAGCACAATTTAGCACAAGGAGAATTACCTCACTGTCCTTCCAGGTCCCTGGAAACAAGGACTTTGACAGTGAAAGAAACTGACACACTCTCCCTACCTACAGTTTTCTGTCCCTAGAAAAAATGTTTTTTTTAAGCACAATTTAGCACAAGGAGAATTACCTCACTGTCCTTCCAGGTCCCTGGAAACAAGGACTTTGACAGTGAAAGAAACTGACACACTCTCCCTACCTACAGTTTTCTGTCCCTAGAAAAAATGTTTTTTTTAAGCACAATATAGCACAAGGAGAATTCACTCACTGTCCTTCCAGGTCCCTGGAAACAAGGACTTTGACAGTGAAAGAAACTGACACACTCTCCCTACCTACAGTTTTCTGTCCCTAGAAAAAATGTTTTTTTTAAGCACAATTTAGCACAAGGAGAATTACCTCACTGTCCTTCCAGGTCCCTGGAAACAAGGACTTTGACAGTGAAAGAAACTGACACACTCTCCCTACCTACAGTTTTCTGTCCCTAGAAAAAATGTTTTTTTAAGCACAATTTAGCACAAGGAGAATTACCTCACTGTCCTTCCAGGTCCCTGGAAACTAGGACTTTGACAGTGAAAGAAACTGACACACTCTCCCTACCTACAGTTTTCTGTCCCTAGAAAAAATGTTTTTTTTAAGCACAATTTAGCACAAGGAGAATTACCTCACTGTCCTTCCAGGTCCCTGGAAACAAGGACTTTGACAGTGAAAGAAACTGACACACTCTCCCTACCTACAGTTTTCTGTCCCTAGAAAAAATGTTTTTTTTAAGCACAATTTAGCACAAGGAGAATTACCTCACTGTCCTTCCAGGTCCCTGGAAACAAGGACTTTGACAGTGAAAGAAACTGACACACTCTCCCTACCTACAGTTTTCTGTCCCTAGAAAAAATGTTTTTTTTAAGCACAATTTAGCACAAGGAGAATTACCTCACTGTCCTTCCAGGTCCCTGGAAACTAGGACTTTGACAGTGAAAGAAACTGACACACTCTCCCTACCTACAGTTTTCTGTCCCTAGAAAAAATGTTTTTTTTAAGCACAATTTAGCACAAGGAGAATTACCTCACTGTCCTTCCAGGTCCCTGGAAACAAGGACTTTGACAGTGAAAGAAACTGACACACTCTCCCTACCTACAGTTTTCTGTCCCTAGAAAAAATGTTTTTTTTAAGCACAATTTAGCACAAGGAGAATTACCTCACTGTCCTTCCAGGTCCCTGGAAACAAGGACTTTGACAGTGAAAGAAACTGACACACTCTCCCTACCTACAGTTTTCTGTCCCTAGAAAAAATGTTTTTTTTAAGCACAATATAGCACAAGGAGAATTCACTCACTGTCCTTCCAGGTCCCTGGAAACAAGGACTTTGACAGTGAAAGAAACTGACACACTCTCCCTACCTACAGTTTTCTGTCCCTAGAAAAAATGTTTTTTTTAAGCACAATTTAGCACAAGGAGAATTACCTCACTGTCCTTCCAGGTCCCTGGAAACAAGGACTTTGACAGTGAAAGAAACTGACACACTCTCCCTACCTACAGTTTTCTGTCCCTAGAAAAAATGTTTTTTTTAAGCACAATTTAGCACAAGGAGAATTACCTCACTGTCCTTCCAGGTCCCTGGAAACAAGGACTTTGGCAGTGAAAGAAACTGACACACTCTCCCTACCTACAGTTTTCTGTCCCTAGAAAAAATGTTTTTTTTAAGCACAATTTAGCACAAGGAGAATTACCTCACTGTCCTTCCAGGTCCCTGGAAACAAGGACTTTGACAGTGAAAGAAACTGACACACTCTCCCTACCTACAGTTTTCTGTCCCTAGAAAAAACGTTTTTTTTAAGCACAATATAGCACAAGGAGAATTCACTCACTGTCCTTCCAGGTCCCTGGAAACAAGGACTTTGACAGTGAAAGAAACTGACACACTCTCCCTACCTACAGTTTTCTGTCCCTAGAAAAAATGTTTTTTTTAAGCACAATTTAGCACAAGGAGAATTACCTCACTGTCCTTCCAGGTCCCTGGAAACAAGGACTTTGACAGTGAAAGAAACTGACACACTCTCCCTACCTACAGTTTTCTGTCCCTAGAAAAAATGTTTTTTTTAAGCACAATATAGCACAAGGAGAATTCACTCACTGTCCTTCCAGGTCCCTGGAAACAAGGACTTTGACAGTCAGTGAAAGAAACTGACACACTCTCCCTACCTACAGTTTTCTGTCCCTAGAAAAAATGTTTTTTTTAAGCACAATATAGCACAAGCACAAAACACACTGACACTCTCCCTACCTATCCTTCTCTTTCCCTAAACTAAAGGAATCCAGGTTAAGCAAGAAAGAAATAAAAGTCACTGTCCCTGCCTATGCTGCTCTATCCCTGCTCCGGAACACACTACACTAGGCCGCCGTGCTGGCGGCCTTTTATAGTGTGGGGCGTGTACTAAACCCCCTCAGCAATAATTGGCCACAGGCATCCTGCCTGTGGCCAATCATTGCTCTCCTCGCTGCCGGCGCTGTGATTGGCCAAGCATGCGGGGTCACAGTGCATGCTTGGCCAATCACAGCGCCTGGATGACACTGCGATGGCGTAGTGCATTGTGGGCCGTTCGCGTCACTCGAATTTGGCGCGAACGGCCCAAATCGTTCGATCTTCGTCGAACGATCGAACAGCCGATGTTCGAGTCGAACGTATGTTCGACTCGAACACGAAGCTCATCCCTACTTGGGACAAGTCCTTTAATAAAAAAATAAATACAAATTCCAGCGCTGTAAATCCTTCTTTGACCCGGACCCGCTGCTATGAACGATACAGCCTCCTCTGAGACTCCCAGCCCAATGACGCGCTACCCGTCTGTCATTTCTTATATAACCGGAGGCGGGCCACCCGTGATGTGGACGGGTGACCCCACCCCCCTGTGACGCAACAGGGATTCCCGTGACGTGTCAGAAGGGGGCGGGTCACCCGTGACACCACGGGAAACTGCCAGAAACACCCGTTGCGTCACAGGGGGGCGGGGTCACTCATCCACGTCACGGGTGGCCCCGCCCTCGGTTATATAAGAAATGTCAGACAGGAGGCTGTATCGTTCGTAGTGGCGAGTCCGGGTCGTAGAAGGATTTACAGCACTGGAATATTTTTTTGATTAAAGGACTTGTCCCAAGCTGTGTGTGTGTGTGTGTGTGTGTGTGTGTGTGTGTGTGTTTTTTTACCTTTTTTGGGTAAAATGGTAGGGGTACAATGTACCCCATTACCAATTCACATAGGGGGGAGCATCTGGGGGTCCCCTTTGTTAAAGAGGGGTTCCAGATTCCGATAAGCCCCCCCGCCCGCAGACCCCCACAACCGCCAGGCAAGGGTTGTGGGGATGAGGCCCTTGTTCCTATCAACATGGGGACATCCTCCCCATGTTGAGGGCATGTGGCCTGGTACGGATCAGGAGGGGGGGATGCTCTCTCGTCCCCCCTCTTTTCCTGTGGTCTGCCAGGTTGCGTGCTTGGATAAGGGTCTGGTATAGATTTTTGGATTCATTATAGCCGCGATCAGTTTTAAATGACTTTTTTTCCTTTAGAAATGTTGCTTTGTGCAGGGACTTTTTTAAGCACGGGAAACATGCACTACTTTACAGGCATACTATAGACACCCCCCAGGTATGAAATTTAAAGGAATATTTCACTTTTGTTTCACTTTAAGCATTATTAAAATCACTGCTCCCGAAAAAAACGTCAGTTGCTCCTGAAAAAACGTCATGCCCTGATACATGTCCCCTGGGGCAGGACCCGGGTCCCTAAACACTTTTTTATGACAATAACTTGCATATTAACCTTTAAAATTAGTACTTTTGATTTTTGATGTTCGTGTCCCATAGACTTTAACGGTGTTCGCGTGTTCAAACAAATTTTTTGCTTGTTCGCATGTTCTGGTGCGAATCAAACCGGGGGGGGGGGTGTACGGCCCATCCCTACTCACAACACATCAGGTGTTTGGGGTGTAAACAGCTAGGGCACAAAAAGTCAGACTGTCCGTTGAATCCAGCCAGGCATTCCCAGTCTTGGAGAAAGCCAGCAGGGGGGAACCCCCACACATCCATGCCTGCGGCCCACTGCGTTGAGGAGGAAGAACATTGGGGCGTCCTGCACGAGGCTGATCCAGTACAAGCAGCTAACCGGGACAACAGGCAGCAACACAGGCAGACTGTCCGGGTTAATGGAAAGGTAGCCAATGGCCTACGTGATACTGGCGCCACCATGACCCTACTACAGAAGAACCTCATCCCAGAGAGCCAACACACTGGAGACACTGTAGCCGTAAGGGTAGCGGGAGGCACTGTTTCCGGCTAACCATTGCCCGTGTTCACCTGGATTGGGTGGTTGGTTCGGGACACGTGAATGTGGGGGTGATGAAGGATTTGGCATTGGATGTACTACTGGGGAATTATTTGGCCCCCCTCGTTTCTGCTTACGCCCCGATGGGCCCCGCTGAAGCCAACCCAGTGACTACCCGTGCCCAGACCCGTGCTGCTGGAACCGGCCCGCCTGCTGCTGAGACCCAGGTAAGACTATCTCCCCCGACATGTACCTTAGATCAAGCTCCCCTAGGCTGGGATACCCCAGAGGCATTCGGGAGGGAAAGTCGGGAGCACCTGACCTTACACAAGTATAGGGCTAAGGCAGATACTCAGGAAAGGGGAATAGATGGGGAGCTTTATGAATGGGTGGAGGATAGACTGTATAGGATCCCTAAGCCATCCCCTAGAAGTAAAGCCCCTTTGCAGAAACGACAGCTGGTGGTGCCTAAGAAATACCAGCTGGAGATTCTGCAAATCGGGCATGATGTACCACTAGCAGGACATCTAGGGTCCCATCGCACTGCCCATAGAATTACACAGAATTTCTTCTGGCCCAATTTTAACCAGGATGTGCGACAATACTGCAAAACGTGTGACACATGTCAATGAGTAGGTAAGCGCGGGGACCACCCTAAGGCCAGACTTATGTCCATGCCTATTATTGGGGAGCCCTTTTACTGCATAGCCGTTGACATTGTGGGTCCCTTGGCCAGGCCTAGTCCATCCGGGAAGAAGTATATTCTCACCGTGGTGGACTACACTACCCCTTACCCAGAGGCAGTAGCTACTGTATGTCCAACATTGAAGAAGAGACAGTAGCTGACGCCCTGGCTAAGATATTTACTAGAGTGGGGTCCCCTAAGGAGATTCTCTCTGACCAGGGAACCCAGTTTACCGCGGTGCTCACCCAGCAGTTTTGGAAGGTGTGCAATATTAAGCCCTTGCTGAGCTCACCTTACCACCCCTAGACTAATGGTCTCTGCAAGCACTTTAATGGGACCCTCAAGCAAATGCTTTTCGGACGCTTACAGAGACTGGGAGAGTTTCCTGCCTCACCTGTTATTTGAGTACAGAGAGGTACCCCAGGAATCTACTGGGTTCTCTCCCTTCGAGTTACTCTATGTGAAAAGGGTCCGTGGACCCCTCAATCTCATTAGAGTTCACTGGGAGGGAGAGACAGAGCAGGAGGGGATCCCCATAGTGCCCTATGTTCTGGAACTTCTACAGGAAGCGTCGGCTTCCACTGGCGCAACCCGTTCCACACCACTGCCCTGCACGGAGATAAGACACGGACTCTTCAGTTTTACATGCCCAATTTAACTCCTTGTATGTGAGTATGTATGCTCTCCTCTTTTCATTCATTAAAATGTATTGAAAATACTGCACTTAGAGTGGCGCTTCTGTGCTTTCCCCCCAGCTTACCCAGGATTTGCTTCACATCCACACTGGGCTGCCTTCATAGTGCTTTATGATGGACTAAAAGGACTTTTTATAGTCTTAGGTGTTTTCAAAATCATTGTTTTTAAAATCATTGTTTTGGTTTTTTATCAGTCCCTTTGTTTTAATCTCCCCTTCTACCCGTACTAGTTCCTACATCGCCTCTGGTACAAGCGCCAAATCTCTCCTATATCTGATGGTAAGGGTGAATCTCCAGGCAGCCCAGGGGAAAAAGAAGAGATGGTACGATCGGGGGGCCCGATAGCGTATCTCCCAGGTTGGGCAGAAGGTCTTAGTGCTCAAGCCTGTGAAGACCGACAAGACTGTTAGAAAAGTTTTGTTTGTGTGTCTATTTAAAACAGAGCTGACATTGATTTTTAAAATGGCTCCCAAGCACATGTTGTTTTAACTTGATTCCTTGTTCTAACCCCATACGTAATATATAACAGATTGTCCAGGAAGCTCTGTTTGAGAATAAACGTGCCAGCTTGTGCCAGGTACAGGCAGACCTTCCTAGCCAATGAAAAGTGTTTTTGTTGTTTCACTGTAAGTATTAGAAGGGTGGGGGCTTCCCGGCTCACTTTTACTCTTGCTATGACTTTCACCTTGTAAGATGTACACAAAGTGTACCAGTGCATATTGAATACATTGTCTTCACTTTCAAACACCTGGAATTCGATTGATTAGCCTAACATTTTGGTCCTCGCGAGCTGGAATCAATGGATGGAGCCATTGGGTTGTCCGGAACCGACAGAATCCAGTGAGTATTGGACCTGAAAAGCTCACTGAGAACCCTTACTCATGTTAAGCCCTGTACACACGATAGGTTTAACCGATAAAAACAATCCGATGGACTTTTTTCATCGGACAAACCGATCGTGTATGGGCCCCATCGGTCTTTTTTCCATTGGTGTTTAAAAATGGAACATGTTTTAAATTTATCCGATGATTAAAAAACCGATAGCAAATTACTATCGTCTGTGGGGAACTTCATCGGATAAAAAACCCACGCATGCTCAGAATCAAGTCAACGCATGCTCAGAACCATTGAACTTAATTTTTCTCGGCTCATCGGAGTGTTTTACGTCACCGCGTTTGGAATGGTCGGTTTTTTGACTGATGGTGTTTAGGCAAGACTGATGAAAGTCAGCTTCATCGGTTTTCCGATGGAAAAATCCATCGGTTAAAAAACCATAGGAAATCCGATCGTGTGTACAGGGCTTAAGTGTTAAACAGGGACTGCTTGGCGCCGGATTTGACCCAAATCCACCATCTGGTTCTGAACCTGAATATATTTAGTCTTTTGGTGTTTGGAAGGTAAGCTAATTTATATTTACTTTACTTTTCTTCTCTTCTCTTCTCTTCGGTTGATTCTTGTTAGTTCTGTGTGAATTGTGTATGTGAATTGTTGTACCGACATTGGCATTGATCGTATAATAATCTCGGAAATCCAATGTTTCGAAGACAGAGGCATTTGGGGACGTTGCCTAAGGAAAAATAGACGTCACCCGCTCTCCGGACAGATAAAAAAAAAGATTTGTGGTATACCAAAACGTCAGAGGTTGATTGCCTGACGTTGTAGGAGGTTGAATGTTTGATGGTAAAAGCGCTAGTTAGCAGAGTGGTCTAGAAAGACCACGAAGTTAACTTTATTCTGAGTGTGTTTTAGTTTCTTCTTTCTTATGTTTTGTTGATGCTGTAATTTCATTGAACAATGGCAGAACTGAGCCGAGATGTTCTATAAGTTAATGTGAGACCCACAAATGCTGATTGATGAGATGGTGAGAATTAAACCAGGCAATGCAAATAGTATCTAAATGTTTAAGAAATATTTGAGAAGCAGAAAATCAATGCTGATGATTGTTAGATAAAGATGAGATAAGCCTGCTCGTATTTTGCAGTTTTCCTCACTCCCTCCTTTGCGTTTTGTGTATCAATGCTTAAGAAAGGAGTGAGCCCCCTCCCTTCAGATTTCTGTGTGGGAAGCCTGACTCTAATTATGTTAACTCTTGCTATGATTTTAGTAGTATAATATGTGACCGAATTGATTTAGCATGCCAAAATATTAAAGGAACTATGCAAGTTAAAGTTAATAAGTAGTAGATAGAAAACATGGAAGTGAATTGCAGTATAAAGAAGGTAAACTGGTATAAAATTATTAATGAGGATTGTTGAATAAAAGACAAGGAAAAGCTGAGGATGTTTTTGATTACTTTAAAGGTGTTCAGTCCATGACAAAATCTGTTCAGTATTGTGCTAAATGGGAAACAAAATTTGGATTTTATGGTAAATGAACTGTAAAAGGATGTCAGGATTTGGTGGATAAGCTTAAATTCCTATGACCCAGAGATAAAAAAAAGACATGGGTTAGAAATGGCCTCACTGGCTTGAACACACTAGGATCAGAGCAGACGGGAGATGAACAAAAGAAAAATGCCAAGCCCAAATGCCCCTGGTGGACAAAGAGGATGATTTAATTTGTTGAACCACAAGACCACCTCCTTTATAATAGCCCCCCCTCAGGTGCAAGCCACTGCCCAGAGTACCACCCTCCCTGTTATGTCCACCCCTGTCAGGAACCGCCTTTGAACAAGACCCCAAACCTACTTCCTCAATCTATTTAGACAGTAGCACAGCCTCAGAGATGTACAGATCGATCCTTGAAACTTTAACTAATGCCATAATCAATGCACTAGGGGCCCCAGCAGGGTCCAAGAGATTAAATAAACCTCATATGAGGTATGGTGAGATGATGGAGAGGAAATTCCCCTTGATAGAAGTCCCATACCCCAGGGGAGGACAAGCGGACAGGGGCGAGTGGATCCATTGCCTCCAGATAGCCTAGACTTAAGAAACAGGTCGACTGCCTTACTGAATAGATGCCAGCTTAGATGGGTACAACGGACTGATTGGACCTTTCGAACACACAGTGGACTCAAGGGAGGGTCACATGACATCGGTACTTACACAGTCACATGGCGAGTGCCAGAGGGCGATCGCTTACTATTCTATAAAACTAGACAGTGTAATTAGAGCATTTCTACCCTGTGGTACAGGCAGTGGTAGCTGCAGCCGAAGCAGTTAAGGCCTCAGCATCTATAGTGTTATATCACCTGCTGACACTCAAAGTATCACATGCAGTATCTGTTATTCTTTTGCAACAAAATATATCACATTTGAGCCCAGCACGACATCCCTCCTGTATGACAATACTCTTGACACAACCTCACTTAACAATACAGAGGTGTACTACATTAAACCCATCCACACTGCTACCACTTCCTACTGATGGTCATAAACATTACTGTACTGCTGCCATCGCTGAAAAGGTACTGCCACAAAGTGATTTGAAAGATGTACCGTTATCTAACCCTGACATGACACTTTTTGTAGATGGCTCCAGTAAAAAATCCAGATGGCATAAATGCAACTGGATATGCAATAGTGACACGGGGTGAAATCTTAGAGGCTAGGCCATTACCAAAACATTATTCAGTACAAGTAGCAGAGCTTGTAGCACTGACAAGAGCATGCATACTATCAAAAGGAAAATCTGTAACCATATACACTGATAGTCAATATGCATTTTCAACAGTACATGTTTTTTGCACAACAATGGAAAAACAGGGGGATGGTGACCTCTAGTGGTAAGCCAATTTCACACACACACACCCCATCTCAAAAGGGAAATAAAAGGGCAGATGAAGCGGCCAAAATAGTGGCACAAGAAACACATAAAAAATTACAGAACAGGAAATGGATCATACAGTCCTTACTGATATGCACCTCCCGGGGAGAAACAATATTGGAAAACAAAAGGTTGCACAATAATAGATAACATTTATACATCACCTGAAGGAAAACCGGTATGGCCAAAATCCCTATTTAGGTATGCAGCAGTGTTGACACATGGAGTAACTCATGTGTCAAACGGGGTGATGATTGAGATGTTAAATACGGTATGTACAGCCTATGGTTTTACTAACTACTAAAAAAAAAAATTGTTCTCAATGCATTATATGTGCAAGAGACAATGCTCAGGGGGGCATAAGTCCATGGAAAGGGAAGTTCCCTACACCGCAATATCCATTCCAACACATTTGTATGGATTTTATTGAATTGGACAAGTGTGAAAGGAAAAGATATTGTTTGGTTATCATAAATGCCTTGACCAAATGAGTGGAGGTATTCCCGACAGGAAGTGCGGATGCACAGACTGTGGCCAAAAAACATTACTAAGAGATATAATTCCTACATTTGGAATTCCTGAAAAGATCTACAGTGATAATGGATCCCATTTTGTAAATAAACTCCCATGGCAATAAGGTTTGCAGAGAGGTCTACCTGGACTCACCAGTCCCGTTGCAAAAAGGTTTTATAGGCAGAGCAGGGTCAGTTGGCGGCAGAGCTCTGGTAAGTCCGGCTACAAAGGGAGGTTCTGCACAAGGTGGGGTTTATCTCAAACTGGTGAAGACTCCCTTACCTTAGCCCCCCCAGGGCTCTGTAGCTGGTTAGGATGAAAGGGATAGTAATTGTCCTGGGTCTACTGGTGACTCTAGGGTAGACATCCATACGGGGAGGCAGAAACTGGAAAAAGAAGGAACCTCTAGAATGGGCAAGTACGGGGAAGGCCTTGAAATCTTCATAGAAGGGGTAACTAGCAACATTTTAGTTGATTTTTGATAACCTTTGTTTGGATGGTGATTTTATGGTTGCATCCATTTCTGACCCTACTGAGATAAATTACATTATTAGGTTTAGTGGAGAGGATGAGGAGCAAACATTTATGTTTACCTGATGCCAGAGACCAGCTACATGGAAAAAAAGGATGGTGACGAAGGCAAAGATGGAACTGGTGCCAGTACTTTAGCATTAAGTTCAACTGAGAGGTGTCCAATTTGTCTGAACTATCTTTCCCTGAAGGTTGGCTTTCCAGAAGTTTGTTGTCACGTTTTCTGTATATCCTGCATTCTCAAATGGTGTGAAACCTCTTCATCCTGCCTTGTTGACCATGAACCCATTCAAGCCGTGTATAAAATAGATCCGGTTGGTAGATGCACCAAAATCCATGTTGTGGCAAGAACGCAAAAAGAAAACTGCAGCTGCAACCTGTGCCAGTGATGCTGTACAGAAGAGAAGATATGTTTTGGAACGGATGTTATGAAGCAATACTGCTGGAATTAGGAGAAAAAGAAGTGAAAAGATGTACTACAATCAAGCCTGCCAGCTTTTTCCTAGAGACAGAGGAAAACCCCGAAGAGGAGGGTGACCACATCTGCTTAAAACTTATGGAAGAAGAAATGCAGCAAATCTCCCCAGTAAAGGACACTCCTTTTGAAAATTCTGATTTGATCCTGTTTGCAGAGGGTTCACGTCTGTACAAAGATGGAATCCCAAGAATGGCATATGTGGTGACAACATTGGAGGAAGTGATTGAGACCCAACTACTCCCTTCATCACTTTCAGCGCTGGTTGCCAAAGTGGTAGCACTCATGAGGGCCTCTGAGACCGCAAAGGATCAAACAGCCAACATCTACACTGATAGCAAGCATGCTGTCAAAGTAGTCCATGATTATGGACCCATAAGGAAGAACAGAAGTTTCAGAACTGCTGCAAGAGAATCAATTCAAAACTGGAAATATGTTTAAGAACTTTTTGAACCAGTCGCCCTCCCAAAGGAAGTAGCTATCCTGAAGGTCAAGGCACATACTGGAGGACAACCCATGGAAGAAAAAGGAAACCAGTTGCCTGATCATACTGCCAGGAAGACTGCTGAAACACCAATGGAAGCAATCATGACTCTAATCACGGATTTTGCAAGGGAATAAGAAGAAGAAGAAGCCTGTAACAGATTGAAGGAAAATAAGGGAACTAATACTGAAAGTAAAAGAACTGATTTAAGAAATTGCAAGAATCTGCACCTGATGATTGGTATAAAATTATGTAAAGGAACGATCAAAGAAGGATCAAGATGGACTCTTGTGCAAGGAAAATTGAATATGTGTCCCATCTCAAATGGAGAAGAGGATCATGCCATTAGCCCATGGACTGAGTTATGTATGCCCTAAAGCAATGGAAAGAAACATAAGCAAGGCTGGATGGTTTATTCGATACTCCAGAAATGCATATCAAAACTGTGTTGAGGGATGCATAATCTGTGCTAAAAATAACTCAGGAAAACAGACCAGAGTAACACAAAGACATTTGGCCAAGTCACTATTCCTTTTCCAAAGACTTCAGATTTATTAAATCCAATTGCTCAAATTAGGCCAATATATCAATATGTTATGTTGTGCATAGAAATGTTTCAAGCTGGATAGAAGCCTGACTGGTGGCTAAAGCAAATGCCAAGACGACAGAAAAGAAGATCCTTTCCGAAGTAATATGCCACTTGAAGTGCCTGAAATCATAGAGAATGACAGAGGAACACGTTCCACTGGACAGATCATGCAAATTACATGCAAGGATTTGGCAATTGAGCAGGCCTTCCATGCTCCTATCCTCAGAGTTCAGGGAAGGTAGAAAGGTATAGTGGAGTCGTTAAAGGCAGGCCAGCTAAATCAATGCAGGAAAAGGGTAGATAGGTTAGTAAAGAAACAATGGCCATAACTGTTTCCTCAGGTTCTTTACAACATTAGGATTACCCCTACTTTATAGGTCAGAGAACTTGAGCCCTTATGAGATTTTGTTTGGGGGGGCACTTAAGACAGGGTTGTATTTTCCACATCAGACTGTTATAATGTAGAATAATTTTGTTATGTAATTGTCTAATACAAAAAAATTAACTGTGATGCACAAGTTTGTTTTTGATTCAATTCCAGATCCAGAGCAAGTAACTGGAACACATGATTTACAGCCAGATGATTGGGTCCTAGTAAAAAAACATGTGAAAGTACCTTTAGGACCAAAGTTGAAGGACCCTACTAAGTGTCCCTGACAACTGCTACAGCTGTAAAGTGACGTGGATACATGCTAGCCATTGCAAGAAAGTACAGCTAATTTCAAAAGATGAGTAAACTACTGCTATGCCTTTGTTTGATCTTAGCAGTCAAGGCTATAAGAGGTAGAATTACCTGTACAAATTACACATGCTAACAGGCATAAAGAGTCATTTGAGTAATTGCTAGATATGTTCACATAGGCCAGACAGTTAAAAACAAATGCACACACCTACTACTCATTTACTTTCATTTTGAGTTTAAGCAATGCAAAGCTGCCCAAAAACTACTATTTCAGGAATATCAGAAATGGTAAATTTTCATGGATTCAACATATTTTTTTGTTCTGATAGGAATCATAGTTGTTGGATTACTTGCCAATTTGTTTTTCAGGTGTGCTAAATGTGGAAAAAATTACTACAATGGCAGTTAGAACTGAGGGAGATGACCCCAGGGAAGAGAGAGTGTTATCAGATTAGCAGATTCATATGATGCCAAGATGGGTGATACGAATGAGGAAAGATATGTATCCACATACACCCCAAGAAGAACTTTGCTCCACTTAGACGTGAAGTAGTACTGTGGACCCTCTGGCATCATACTAGGTAGGGAAGATATGATCCTGGCTGAAAGAGGAGGGGTATGCAAAATGGTTGGTAGCATGTGTTGTACCTTTATCCCTAATAATACAGCTCCTGGAGGGACCGTGACAAGAGCCCTGGAAGGATTGACTGCTCTATCTAATGAATTAGCGGACAATTCAGGTATTAACGATCCATTCACAAACTGGCTTGAAAGATGGTTCGGTAAGTGGACTGGACTTATCACATCATGTTTGATCTCGATTACTGTGGTTTTAATCGTTTTGGTCACTTGTGGATGCTGCTGTATTCCCTTTATTCGAGGACTTCCACAAAGACTAATTGAAACTGCAATCTCAAGAACAATGTATCAAGCCGTTCCTACCTCTGAGGAGACCTATGTGGACATTGAAGCTCAACTTAATGACATACAGTCCGAAAGTGTATAACACAGGGACTATCATCGAAATGTGTTGAGATAAAATAGACACACAAGAGGAGGGAATGTTAGAAAAGTTTTGTTTGTATTAAAACAGAGCTGACATTGATTTTAAAAATGGCTCCCGAGCACATGTTGTTTTAACTTGATTCTTTGTTCTAACCCCATACGTAATATATAACAGATTGTACAGTAAGCTCTGTTTGAGAATAAACGTGCCAGCTTGTGCCAGGTACAGGCAGACCTTACCTTCCAATCCAATGAAAAGTGTTATTGTTGTTTCACTGTAAGTATGAGAAGGGTGGGGGCTTCCCGGCTCGCTCTCACTCTTGCTATGACTTTCACCTTGTAAGATGTACACAAAGTGTACCGGTGCATTTTGAATAAATTGTCTTCACTTTCAAACACCTGGAATTCGATTGATTAACCTAACAAGATGCAGGTATCTTGGCAGGACCCGTATAAAGTAGTAGCCCAGGTATGTGATACTACCCATGTTATTGCCAGCTGTGCAGATGAAAGAATCCAGCAAACCTTTTATGTGAACATGCTGAAGGAGTATCAGAAACGGCAGGAGGATGTTGCTGCAGTATGTGCCCCTGCTGCGGATGACTCAGAAAGTTTAGAGAGAGACCCCCAGACTGACCTCATTAGCCTTGTACAGCTACGGGACCGGTTAAGCCCCACAAAGAAGGAACAGGCTAAGCGGCTTCTGTGGGAGAAATAGGCGACTTTCTCACAAAAACCGGGCTACACGACCCTGGCTGTGCATAAGATAGAGACCCCTGGACAAGCACCCCTTCGACAGACCCCTACCATATCCCTGAAGCTGTCTGAGAAGGAATGCAGAAGGAGATACAGGAGATGACTCAGTTAGGAGTCATTGAGCCCTCTGACAGCCCTTGGGCCTCGCCTGTAGTCCTGGTGCCTAAGAAAGACGGAACTACCCAGTTCTGTGTGGACTACAGCCGACTCAATGAGAAGACCAACACTGATGCCTACCCGATGCCCAGGGTTAGACGAACTGCTAGATCGTATAGCCAGGGGACATTATTGAACTACAATAGACCTGTGTAAGGGCTATTGGCAGATTCCCCTGGCCGAGGATGCTTTTCCCAAGTTGGGAATTTGTTACCCCGATTGGCCTGTACCAGTCTAAGGTCATGCCATTTGGGATGAAAAATGCCCCGGCTACCTTCCAACCTATAGTGGATAGGCCCCTCGATGGCTTCCAGGATTTTGCATGTGCGTGCCTGCATGACATTGCGATCTACAGTGGGTTTTGGGAGGAGCACCTCGTTCACGTAGGGGTGGTTCTTGAAAAGATTCGGGCCGCAGGCCTGACCATGAAACCAGACAAGTGCCATCTAGGTATGGGGGAGGTGCAGTACCTGGGACACCGAGTAGGGTGTGGGAACCAGAGACCAGAGCCAGCCAAGGTAGAGGCAGTAGCTAACTGGCCCACACCCCGTACTAAGACCCAGGTATTAGCCTTCTTGGGTACTGCAGGGTACTACCGTCATTTTGTCCCGGATAATATTGCTATCACCAAGCCCCTAACTGACCTGACAAAAAAGAATTTACCTAGGCAGGTCCTGTGGTCTCCAGCTTGTGAAGCCAAGTTTATAGCCCTCAAGCAAGCACTTGTAAATGAGTGAGTGAGTAAGTGAGTGAGAACTTGTATAGCGCTGCAAATGCAAACTTAATCGCCTCAAGGCGCTTGGCTTCCAGTGTCGATAAGATCCTTTAGAAGAGATGAGTCTTTAGTTTTTTTCGGAAGGCTCTATGGTTTTCTTCCATGCGGATGTTCGTGGGTAGCGCATTCCATAGCCTTGGTCCTTGGGCAGCAAACCTTCGTTCTCCCTTGGCTTTGTAGCGAGTCTTGGGGATGTGGAGGAGGTTTTGGTTGGTTGATCGGAGGTCGCGAGTAGTGGTGTAGTGTTTTATTTTCTCGCATAAATATTGAGGTGCGGTTCCTTGTGCACATTTGTGGGTGAGGCAGAGGATCTTGAATGTGACCCGATCCTCTACGGCTAGCCAATGGAGGCTTCTCAGGGACGGTGCGATTGATTCCCAGGGTTTTTTCCCCGTTCCCCGCTGTGTTTTGGATGACTTGTAGACGTGAAATCTGGTATTTGGGTAGTCCTAGGTAAAGGGAGTTAGCGTAGTCAAGCCGGGAATTGATGATGGTTCCGACTACTACTGCTCTGTCTTTTTCCGGGATGAAGGGGATAAGTCTTCGTAGCAGGCGGAGAAGGTGGTGAGATCCGCTGACTACTGATCCTATTTGTGCGTCCATAGTCATGCCTATGTCAAAGATGACTCCCAGGCTTTTAACTTTGGAGCTTGGGGTTATGTTTTGTCCAAGGATGGTGGGTGGCGTCCATGTGGTCCTAGCGTTTTTCTTTCCGTTAGCATGGAAAATGAGCAGTTCTGTTTTGGATCTATTAAGCTTGAGGGAGCTCTCTGTCATCCAATTGTCGATTAGTGTAAGGCATTTTTCCAGTCCGTAGTATTGATCTTTTTTGTTGTTGATGTGAAAGTAAAGTTCAGTATCATCTGCATAGGAGTGATAGCGCAGGTCCTGTTCACTGATGATTTTAAAGAGTGGCCGGAGGTAGATGTTGAAGAGTACCGATGACAGGGGTGATCCTTGAGGGACTCCGCATGTATTTGTGCGTGGTGCCGAGGTGAAGGCTCCCAGTTTCACTGTCTGGGATCGATTTTCTAAAAAGGATGCGAACCACGGTAGGTCCGCGTCTGCGACTCCTGCTACTTCGGAGAGGCGTGTGAGCAAAATTTTGTGATCTACTGTGTCAAAGGCTGCACTGAGGTCCAGTAGCACCAGGAGACATGATTCTCCGTCATCTGCTGCTTCGAGTGCGTCGTCCCATATTTTGAGAAGTGCTGTTTCCGTCCCATGGCCTGGGCGGAACCCTGATTGAAGTGGGTCCAGGAGTTTGTGGGTTTCCAAATGAAGTTGTAGCTGTTGTGTTACTACTTTCTCGACGATCTTGGAGATGGTGTTCAGGCTTGTTACCGGTCTTCTAAAATTTGGGTCTTTCGGGTCGAGGTTGGGCTTCTTTAGGATGGGTTTGATTATTCCTTGTTTAAGGGAAGTCGGCACAATACCTTCTTTAAACGATTGGTTTATGAAGTGTGTTATGGGGGGTGCTAAGATGTCGGTACATTCTTTCAGCAGTTTTGCCGGAATGATGTCGTTCGGTGAAGTGCTATCTCGGGGGCTTCTGATGATATTTTTGGTAGTGTCAATAGTAATTGGGACCAGAGTGAATTTCTTTGATTGCAGATTATTTATATGGTTCTTTTCTTCCTTTGGCCGCGTGGGGTTGTTCGTTTTTTTCTGCTGAATTATTTTCCGAATGTTATCGATTTTGTCGATAAAAAAACTGGATAGTTCATTGCAGAATTCCTGTGTTTCATTTGCTGAAGATTCCAAACAGGAGGGATTCATTGTCTGAGCCACTAGTCTGAAGAGTTCGCGGGGGCGGTTTAGGGCTTTTGCGATGGTGTTAGCGAAATAGTCTTTTTTTGCCTTGAAGATTGCTTTATGATATTTCCTGGTGAGTGCTTTGTAGGTTGTGTAGTTCTCCTTTGTTGAGTTTCTTCTCCAGGTTCCTTCTGCTCTTCTGCATTCTTGTTTCAGTAAAATAAGAGCGTCATTGAACCAGCCCGCGTTGTTTTTGCGGATAAGTGCTCTGTGTCTTGGAGCAACTGTGTCTGCTGTCTGTAGCAAAGCTTTGTTCAGGGAGTTGAGTGTTTCTTCCATTGAGTGGTTTTGGTTTAACATTTACATATTGTTCAATAGTGTGGTTTTGAAAAGCTCAGAGTATAGTTTCTTTTGTGATCTTGTCCAGTGTGTTGTTGTTGATTGTCTTGATTTTTGGAGGGTGGTTTTGGTCGTTATAGTAAATTTGATGGCATGGTGGTCTGTCCATGGTAGAGGCCGGTTGTCCAGTGTGTTGATGTCCATATTTTGTTTGAAGATTAGGTCGAGAGTGTGACCTGATACAAGTGTAGGAGAATTTATCAGTTGTTGCAAGCCTAGTTTTTCTAGTTGGTCGATGCAGGCGGTGGCGATGAGGTCTTCGGAGGAATTGGCCCAGAGGTTGAAGTCTCCAAGTAGCAGGAGATTTTTGGTATTCATGGTGTATGTCGAGAAAAATTCATTGAAAAGTGTGAGGAGTTGTGTCTTTGGTCCCGGTGGTCTGTAGCAAAGCAGTATGTGGATGGTATCCTGGGGTGTAGTTTGAAGTTGCAAGGTGAGCGTTTCCATGAAAGGCAATGAGTTCTGTAGAGTTGGTTTGATGAGCGTAAGGTGGTCTTTGTAGATTACTGCTAGGCCTCCTCCTCTTTGTCCTGTTCTATGTTCGGTAAGGATGCGGTAGTTCCTTACCGAGCCCCTGTCTTGCCTGCCCCAGTACCTAACAAACTTTCCTTGTCCACACCAATGCTTCCATGTTTGGACTGGGGGCTGTGCTGAGCCAAGTCGGGGAGGATGGAAGAAAACACCCTGTCGCATACCTGAGCAGAAAGCTATTAACCCGGGAAGTGAGCTATGTGGCAGTGGAGAAGGAGTGTTTGGCCCTGGTTTGGGCACTTAAAATGTTGAACCCTTTTTTGTACGGACAAGAATTTTCATTAGTCACCGACCACAACCCATTGGTCTGGCTTAACCTGGTCTCAGGAGACAATGGCAGGTTGCTGCGGTGGAGCGTTGCCCTGCAACCTTACAACTTCACCATCAGCTACCGACCCGGTAAGCAAAATGGCAATGCTGATGGGTTGTCCCGGCAAACAGACGTCACTCCGGCCGCCTAGTTCCGGACATCCCCAAGTTGACCCGAGAAGGATCAAGCCGGGTCTGCCGGAGTGTCCCACAAGGAGGTATCCATGTGACGGGAGTCACTTTTGGGCACAGGGTGACTGAGAAAATATATCTTGGATTACTTAAAATGGGACAGTTATATTTATCCACAATATCTCCCAGGATATATGTAAAGACTATTCTTGGTTTGTTTGATTCTGAACTCAACATGTTACTTGAAAAAGCTGATCACATTGGCCTCTGTACAATGTAGGAGACGGGCCGACTCCTGCTATTGTGAGAAGGTGTCCTGTGTGTATTCTTATGATAATGTATAATCTACTGTGTGAAGCTCGGTGACAACAAGTCTGACCTGTAGTGAAATCATGATTTATCATAACAATGACCAGGCTGCTTTAAGGGATTAGTTAATTTGTTACAGGTGTATTGTTAGAGTAATATGAGCAGGAGGGGTGAACCTCCTCTTCTACTGTATATAAGACTTGTATTCCTTTCAATAAAGAGTCTGATTCCTGCTTGACCCTCAATACAGAGCCTCGTCTGGTACTTGGGGGGGGGGGGGATTATTCGTATGGGTTTCTTGTTCGGCTGATTGGAGTGTTCGGTTGCTGCCTTTGTGTTCCGGAATAGAATGTCCTAAACGACTTTAATCCCTTTCATACTCGGGGTGTCATTACATCATGTTACAACCAAAAACAGAAATGTATTTTATTGGGATTGTATGTGATAGACCAACACAAAGTGGCACATAATTGTGAAGTGGAAGGAAAATGATAAATGGTTTTAGTATTTTTTTAGAAATAAATATCTGAAAAGTATGGCGTGCATTTGTATTCAGTCCCCTTTAATCTGAGACCCCTAACTAAACTCTTGTGGACAAGAAAGGGTAGAGAAAAAAGAAGTGCCACCTAAGTGCAGTATTAAAAGATTATTTTAATGACACAAATATCAATCAGCCCCTTGCTTCTCCTGTGTGACCCCCTTCCCGTGACGTCACGTGCGTTCCACACTGGACCAGGCCTCAACCTGATGGCCACAGGACAAGCCTGAGGAAAACAGACTCTGCACCTTCTACATCTGTGCAGCCCATGGACCCGGGACAAGGACTACAGGATCTTTACAGATGAGCCTTCCTTTGCTTCCTTTCCTGTAAGTGTGATTGATATTTGTGTAATTAAAATAATCTTTTAATACTGCACTTAGGTAGGGCTTCTTTTTTCTCTACACTTTCTTGTTTACTACAGAGCAGCCGCCATCCACCAGCCATATTATCTGCTTTTTAACCCTTGAACTGCCTGTTACTATTATTATTTTAAACAGACTCATTGCTATATCCCCATTTTACTTTTGCACTTTGTGTTTGCGCTAACAGTTACCTTTTCTATTGTAAAATCGTATGGAACCAATCGCCTTCAGAAGTCACATAATTAGTAAATAGAGTCCACGTGTGTAATTTAATTTCAGAATAAATACAGCTGTTTTATGATGTAAGAGAACCTTAGAGAACAAACAGCATCATGAGAGCCAAGGAACACACCAGACAGGTCAGGGATAAAGTTGTGGAGAAGTTTAAAGCAGGGTTAGGTTATAAAAAAATATTCCAAGCTTTGAACATCTCACGGAGCACTGTTCCAATCCAATCCATCATCTGAAAATGGGAAGAGTATGGCACAACTGCATACCTACCTGTCCGAGACATGGCCGTCCACCTAAACTGATAGGCTGGGCAAGGAGAGCATTAATCAGAGAAGCAGCCAAGAGGCCCATGGTAAGTCCATGGAGGTGCTGCTGAGATCCACAGCTCAGGTGGTAGAATCTGTCCACAGGACAAATATTAGTCGTGCACTCCACAAATCTGGTCTTTATGGAAGAGTGGCAAGAAGAGCCATAAAAAGTCCCATTTGCAATGTGTGAGAAGCCATGTGGGGGACACAGCAAACGTGGATGAAGGTGCTCTGGTCAGATGAGACCAAAATTAAACTTTTTAGCCTAAAAACAAAACGCTATATGTGGAGGAAAATGAACAGTGCACATCACCCTGAACACACTATCCCCACCGTGAAACAGTGGTGGCAGCATCATGTTGTGGGGATGCTTTTCTTCCGCAGGAACAGGGAAGCTGGTCAAAGTTAATGGGAAGATGGATGGAGCCAAATACAAGGCAATCTAATGCCCCATACACACGATCATTTTTCATGCCGTTAAAAATGCCATTAAAAAAAATGGCCATTAAAAATGATCGTGTGTATGCTCCAGAGCATTTTTAATGACGTGAAAAACGGGCATTAAAAATTTCGAACATGCTCTCTTTTTTCACGTCGTTTTTCATGTCGTTTTTTTTAACGACGTGAAAAACGATAGTGTGTATGCTTTAACGACGTGAAAAAAAATGCGCATGCTCAGAATCAAGTATGAGACGGGAGCGCTCGTTCTGGTAAAACTAGCGTTCGTAATGGAGATAGCACATTCGTCATGCTGTAACGGACTGAAAAGCACTAGACTGAAAAGAGCGAATCGTCTCTCAACAAACTTTACTAACATGAAGGGTGGCGCCATTCGAACGGAACTTCCCCTTTATAGTGCCGTCGTACGTGGTGTACGTCACTGCGCTTTTCTTGAACATTTTTTAAAATGATGGTGTGTACGCAAGACAGGCTTGAGAGGAAACAAGAAAAAAAATGACAAGAAAAACGTCAGTTTTAAAAATGACATTAAAAATGATCGTGTGTATGGGGCATTAGAAGAAAACCTGTTAAGCCTAGAACACACGACCAAGAATCTCGTCGTAAAAAAAGTTGAGCGGACACCTGGATGTTCGGGACCGAACTTGACCCGAACTTGACCCCAAACCCGAACCCCATTGAAGTCAATGGGGACTCGAACTTCTGAGGACTATTCGCGCTTGTTTCCCGTGCTTAGAACTGTCCCTGCACAAAGTGTAATTTCTGAAGGAAAGAAAGTCATTTAAAACTCACTCGCGGCTATAATGAATTGTCGGCTCCCGGCAATACATAGAAAAGTCATTGATTAAAAAAAAAAAAGCGTGGGGGTTCCCCCAAATTCAATTACCAGGCCCTTCAGGTCTGGTATGGATATTAAGGAAAACCCTGCCGCAAATTTAAAAAAAAAATATGTGTGGTTCCCCCAAATATCCATACCAGGCCCTTCAGGTCTGGTATGGATTTTAAGGGGAACTCCACCCCAAATAAAAAAAAAATGGCGTGGAGTACCCCCAAAAATCCAGACCAGACCCTTTATCCAAGCACGCAACCTGGCAGGCCGTAGGAAAAGAGGGGGGACAAGAGAGAGCCCCCAGACCGTTTTTGTGTGTCATCTTGTCTGTGTCCCTCTCTTTTTGTGCATCATTGTTTTCTTCCATGTCGCGCCGTGTGTGGAACGCTTCTGCGTTCTGCGTTCCAGGACGGCACTTCACTTTCTGCGCATGCGCAGAGCCGCGGTGAAACTGAGGCTTGGTTTTCACACGTGTGGTACGGCGGCGGGGTCAGGGGCCGCACAGGCGCGGTGGGCTGGTCCCCTCGGTGCATGTGCGCAGCGGGACCGTCCGTGACGTCACTACAGCAGGGAATTTAAACCACTGAGGAGCCCTATACAGGTGGGATAACCTGTGGGCTTTGACGGCAGCATCCCGGAGCTCGGTTCTGCTGGGACAAGGTAGGCAACATTTTTTAAGTAGTCATGCAAGTGTCTCTTAAAGAGACAGTTTAAAAAAAAATGTTTTCTTTTTTTTTGTGTTGCTTACTTTTGTCCTAGGTAGTCTCAGAGTTTGCGTTTGTCTTGCCTCATCATGGACTCTTCTTCACTGCCGTGTGGCCAGTCCTCCCGCACAAGGTATGTGCGGAGTGGGTAGGGGGTTGGTGTCTTTTGTGCCTTTGCTGGTGGTTGCTAACGGTTACATCCTGCCCACCTTCCTCCCCCTCCCTCTGTCTGTATTATCTCTTACAGCCCGGCTTTATCAGTTCATCGGTCACAAGACATGGACCTTGCCAGGCCGCATCAGCATCATCATTCATCTTCCAGGTCCAGACGCGGCACTACGTCTAGGACCCATCATCATAGGGGACGTTCACATTCCCCCTCTAGACATAGGAGACGTTCCCATTCCTCCTTTAGTCACCGCCACCACCACCGCGATAGTCGCTCTGACCACAGAGCCTGTTGGGGATGTAAGACCAGAATCCCGGAGGGCAAATCGCTATGTGACCCATGTTATGCCCGAGCGGTCGGTGACCGAAAAACAAAACCTTGAGTCTCTTGTTAAATGTGTGGTACAGCAATCTATGAAAGGAATAGTTACCCCCCACACGAGGAGCCAGTCCACCACCTTGTCTGGCTCCTTGGCTGACGAGGCCCAGGAGGATCCAGGCCAATGATTCTACGGTGGGATTCGACTACGCTTTAGTCTCTCCACTGATCAAGGCAGTGAAGGAAACCCTAAATTTGGAAGATACCACTGCCCCCCAGAGAAACAAAGAAAACTGTTTAAGCAACTGGGGAAAGAACGCTCCAATTTCCCACTTCCCTCTGAGCTGAAAGGAGTGTTTGAGGAAGAATGGAGCAAGGAAGATTAGAGGTTTTGCTTAACATAGAAACCTTCTTGACTGTATCCCTTTAAATCTGAGGACGTTAAGCATTTGGAAACTGCTCCCCTCGTAGATGCAGCGGTAATGCGCCTAGCAAAGCATGTCACCCTCCCGCTAGATGATGCTGTATCTTTTAAAGTTGGTCTGGATCGAAAGATTGACCAAGACCTCAAAAGAATATATAGCCTGACCGGAACGGCATGCAAACCAGCTTTAGCCCTTGCAGTTACCTCCAAAGCAATGGAGGCCTGGGTGGAAAATGTAGACTCCGTCCTGAAAGGTGTCTCGGAGGAATTGGCACAAAGTTCAGCAGTGCAAGAACTTAAACTGGCTGTCGCCTTTTTGGGAGAAGCATCAATTGACCTCATCCGTTTACTGGCCAGATCAATGTTGTCTTTGGTCACGGTCAAACGAGCATTGTGGTTACGCCCCTGGCTTGCTGATCTAGCCTCCAAGCAGGCGTGGTGCAAAATTCCCTTTGAAGGGACTTCATTGTTTGGGAACAAACTTGATAACGCCATTTCAAAAGCTACAGGTGGAAAGTTGGGTTTCCTTCCCCAGGACAAGCGCCTGTTTAACCAGAGAAGACCTCAACTGAGACGCAGTACAGAGCGTTCGAGGGAGGCACGCTCCTATAAACCCGGACGGGATTTCAGGAGAAGCTGGAACTGGAATAGAGGGCAAACTTCCTTTCAAAAGTCTGGCAAGAAACAGACGTCCGGTGGGCGTGAGCCAACCAAGTCCTTTTGAGATTGGGCCCGCCCAGGTAGGGGCTCGCCTACACCTCTTCCGGCACGTCTGGGTGGCCTCGATCTCAGATTATTGGACCATCAAAACGGTCTCAACAGGCCACACATGGTGCTTCACCAAGATTCCTCCATGCAGACCAATGCAAACTTCTCTTCCTCAATCAGAAGAAAAACAACAAGTTCTTCTTTCATATGTCAATGTCCTGAAAGATCAAGGAGCAGTGGTGCCCGTGCCAAAGGACGAGGAATTCCAGGGGGTATACTCCCCCCTCTTTCTAGTACAGAAGAAAAATGGCTCTTGGCGCCCAGTTATAGACCTCACCTTTCTAAACAGGTGTATAAAGCACGAGAAGTTCAAGATGGAGTCACTCTCAACTATCCAAAAAGTTGTTCAACCAGGCGACTGGTTGATCTCAATAGATCTAAAGGACGCGTACTTTCGTGTTCCCGTGGTGGAAGATTTTCACAAATATCTTCGGTTCCAGGTCGAACAAGAGCACTTACAATTTATTTGTCTTCCGTTTGGGCTAACGACTTCTCCAAGAGTCTTTTCCAAGGTGCTGTTGGCAGTTGTGTCCCTTATCAGAATACAGGGTGTGCGTCTGTATCTTTATCTGGACGATTTACTAGTACTGTCCCAAGACAAGCAGCAGTTGCTGATCCACAAAGATCAGGTGATCTCTACACTGTTGGAGTTCAGATGGCTCCTAAACCGGTAGAAGAGTCAGCTAGAGCCGACCCAGCGCCTAATATATCTAGGGGCTCAATTCAACACAATAGAGAATACCATCTCTCTTCCGGAAGAAAAAATACTGATCATTCGGGAAAGAATCTCCTTAGCCCTAGACTCCTCACACCTAAGGGCGTCACAGTGCCTGAAGATAATCGGCACGATGGTGGCCACATCCGCTATGATCAAATGGGCGATGTGGAGACTTCGTCTTTTTCAGTCAGGTTTCCTCCAGCAGTGGAGGTCGGACGATCTCAATCAGTTGATCCGGATAACACAGTCAATGAGGAACAGTCTCCTCTAGTGGCCTCAAACCAAGAACTTGTTAACTTGCCACTCCCTTGCTCCCATCCAATGGGTGACTGTTACATCCGATGCCAGCAATGCGGACTGGGGGGCCCATTGTGGGGCAGAACTGGCTCAGGGCAAATGGGATGCCCGTCTCCACACTCCAGGTTCAAACATTCTGGAGCTACATGCGGCATGGTGTGCCCTTCAAGCCTTTTCCCACCTCCTGAAAGGGAAGTCGGTCCTACTCAAAATGGACAACATCACTGTGGTGGCATACGTGAAGAGGCAAGGGAGTACTCGGAGCTCCACCCTTCTCCAAGAGGCCCAGCCCATCATGACCTTGGCTCAGAGGAATCTGCTCAACTTGACAGCAGTCTTCATTCCAGGGGAGCAGAACATTCAAGCGGACTTTCTGTCACGCAGCAATCTAGACAACAACGAATGGTCACTACATCCACAAACATTCAAGTGGATCCTATCGTTGGAATTCGATCCAGAGGTGGATCTGTTTGCATCCCCCTGCAATTACAAGATCGACAGATACTACACTCGAGGTCGGTGCAGTCAAGCTTTCGGAGTAGGTGCATTAACGAGTCAATGGGATTTCAACAGGGCATATGCCTTCCCTCCACCTCCGATCATGCTAAAATTCCTACAGCGGCTTCAGTTGGAGACAGTCAAAGTGGTAACAATAGCACCATATTGGCCGAGCAGGCAGTGGTTTCCTCTCCTGAACCTAATGAGCTTCCGGGACCCGTTGCCTCTTCCTCTCAGGCCGGACCTTCTTTCTCAGGGGGCGACCCTGCACCCCTGTCCAGCGATACTGAGACTGATGGGAGAGGCTAGAGTCTCTTGGGTGTGCTTCAGGGGTAATCTCTACCCTTATGAGCTCCAGAAAGCCTAACACAAACAAAACTTACAATAGAATCTGGGCCAGGTTCGTCAGCTTCAAGACTTCTGCAGGAAAATCATCTAGAAATCCTAGTGTTCAAGACATTTTGAGTTTTCTCCAATCAGGCTTGGATCTTCCTTTGTCGATCAGTTCCCTCAGAGTACAAGTTTCAGCCTTATCAGCTTTTTCGGGAACGTCATGGGCAACTCATCCCCTGGTTCAACAGTTCTTTCGGGGGGCATCGAGAATCAGGCCTCAGAGGAAACCCAGATTCCCCAAATGGGATCTTCCGCTTGTTCTTGTTGCTCTTTCAGCACTCAACAACAAGGATCTTTCCATTAAGGACTTATCAGTTAAACTGGCTTTTCTAGTGGCTATTACTTCAGCCAAAAGGGTTTCAGAAATAAGCTTCCTGGGTTGACAAGAACCCTTTTTGACTTTCTTCCTGGACCAAGTGGTCCTGATTCCCATGATTGGGTCAAAGCCAAAAGTCACGTCAGTTTTTCACGAGAATCAAGAAATAGTCCTTCCTACTTTCAATTCTCCGGAATCAGCAGATGCTCATCCCTTGGATGTGGGCGAGACTCTGAAAGAATACTTGAAAGTCACTTCATCTTTTAGAAGCTCGAACGACCTGTTCTTGTTACATAGTGGCAGCAACAAAGGAAAGAGGGCTTCCTCCAGAACGATAGCAGCCTGGATCGTTCAATCTATTAAACAGGCCTACAGGGCGAAGGGCTTGGCTCCTCCAGAGTAGTGATGAGCCGAACACCCCCGGGTTCGGTTCGCACCAGAACCCGCGAACGGACCGAAAGTTCGCACGAACATTAGAACCCTATTAAATACAATGGATGCGAACGTTCGGATTCTAAAGTGCTAATTATAACGACTATTATCCATGTTATTGTCCTAAACAGAGTTTGGGAACCCGGGTTCTGCACCAGGGGACATGTATCAATGCAAAAAGAAGTTTTAAAAACGGACGTTTTCCGGGAGCAGTCATTTTAATGATGCATAAAGTGAAAAAAAAAAGTCAAATATTCCTTTAAATATTGTACCTGGGGGGTGTCTAAAGTATGCCTGTGAAGTGCCACGTGTTTCCCGTGTTTAGAACTGTCCCTGCACAAAATTACATTTCTAAAGGAAAAAAAAGCCATTTAAAACTGCTTGCGGCTTTAATGTAATGTCTGGTCCCGGTAATATGGATGAAAATCTTTAAGAAAAATGGCATAGCTACCCCATCACCCCCCCCTACCCCAGCCCATTACCAGCCCCTTTGGGTCTTGTATGGATATTAAGGGGAACCCCGCACACAAAATAAAAAAGGCCCTATATACTCTGAACAGCCGTATACAGGCGGTGCATACAAGACAGGGACTGTAGGTTTGTTCTTATGTTGAATCTGTTTGTAATTTTGAACAGCTACATTGTTTAAGTGTAGCTCCAGCCCAAATACCTATTTTTAAGCTTTTTGGAAAACATAGGGAAGGGTTATCACCCCTGTCACATTTTTTTTGCTGTCTGTGCCCCTGTTCAGAACATTTCACCTCACTTTGCGTCCCAATGACAACTGTTTTTGAAATGTGGTGTTTTTATTGAAACAAGGATTGGTGATAAAGCATCAGTAGAGAGGAGACACCTTTCTCCCATATTAATTCTTACAGGAGAGAATTTTCCTTCCAAGGGGTAGATTTCCTCTCACTTCCTGTTGTCTTCTTCCGTTTGCAAGTAGTAGTCGTTTGTAAGTTGGATGTTTGAAAGTAGGGACCTGCCGTATATACTCTGCAGAAATTGGCCCCTTAGGTGTTGGTGTTGGCACAACACTGTAAGCACTCACAGTTACTCTTGGTGGGTGCTGGAACGCCCTGCTGTCAACTATTATATCAGGAATTGTAATAACATATAATTGTTGAACAGTGGTAGTAAAAATTGGGCCTTTGATGGTGGTGCTGGTGCCACAACACTGTAAGGCCTGACAGTTACTCTTGGTGGGCGCAGCAATGGGCCCTGCTGTGAATTATTAGATCAATAATTATAATTGCATGCCCCTGTTGAACAGGGGCTGAAAAATTGGGCCTTTGGTGGTGATGGTGGTGGTGGTGGTGTTGACACAACACTGTAAGGCCTGACAGTTACTCTTGGTGGGCGCAGCAATGGGCCCTGCTGTGAATTATTAGATCAATAATTATAATTGCATGCCCCTGTTGAACAGGGGCTGAAAAATTGGGCCTTAGGCACTGGTGGCACAACACTGCAACCCCTCACAGATACTGTACTTGGAGCACAGCAATGAGGCCTGTTGCAAAGTATTGCATCAAAAATTGTAATTACACGCCCCTGTTAAACAGGGGCTTAAAAATTGGGCCTTAGCCACTGGTGGCGGCACCCATAAACCAAAATGATCTTCCAAGCTATCATCA
The DNA here is from genome assembly GCA_029206835.1 of Rana muscosa. NCBI lineage: Eukaryota > Metazoa > Chordata > Amphibia > Anura > Ranidae > Rana > Rana muscosa. Next base: position 45,493,612 of record CM055118.1, read on the forward strand.
TTAATCGGATCATTGAGGAGGAGGAGGAGGATAGCTAGTCAACATAACAGCACAGGAACTCAGCATCAGCATCAGTCTTGAAGGGATGTGACATTTTAAAATCAATTAGTCTGTTATATCAGCATCAGGTGTGTGGTAGCTGGTGGTGATCCAAGACTGGTTCATCTTGATGAAAGTCAGTCGATCAACCGAGTCGGTGGACAGGCGCACCCTGTGATCCGTGACAAATCCTCCAGCAGCACTGAATGTGCGTTCTGAAAGAACGCTGGATGCAGGACAGGCCAGTAGCTCAATTGCATACTGTGCAAGCTCTGGCCAGTGATCCATCCTCAAGACCCAGTAAGCCAGAGGATTTTCGGTGGGGAAGGTGTCCAAGTCTGACCTTGCCCCTAGGTATTCCTGCACCATGTATATCAGACGCTGGCGATGGTTGCTGGAAACGATCATACTTTGGGGCTGCGGACTAAAGAATTGTCTGAACGCATCGGTCAAATGGCCACCTTCCCCACCGCTCCTTCTTTGACTGCCCGAAGCCTCAGCAACTCGTTGTCCAGGACCAGGAGTTTGTAACCTCCCAGTCTCTGGGAACGCATTGCACAGACCTTTCTGCAAGGCCTCCCGGAGTTGTCTCATCCTCTGCTCCCTCTGCGACGGTAACATAAGGTCCGCAACCTTACCCTTGTACCGTGGATCAAGGAGTGTGGCCAGCCAGTAATGGTCCCTCTCCTTGATCCGAAGAATACGAGGATCCTTCCGCAGACTTTGCAGGATCAGGGAGGCCATGCAGCGTAGGTTAGCTGAGGCATTCAGTCCGGAGTCCTCTGGGTCACTAAGGACGACATGATCCGCAGCCACCTCCTCCCAACAACGTACAAGTCCACTGGTTTCTTGGGACTGTAAATCATCGCTAAAAGACTGCTGCTGATGATGCTGAGTGCCAGCCTCCACCTCCATGCTGACACAATCCTCCTCCTCCTCCTCCTCCTCCTCTTCCTGTGCGATGGGTGGGACAGAAGGAACACTGTCAGGGTAAAGGGGGCCTTGAGAGGCAAGGAAGTCCTCCTCTTCCTGCTTCTGTTCTGCCTCAAGTGCCCTGTCCATTATTCCACGCAGCGTGTGCTCCAACAGGTGGACAAGAGGTACAGTGTCACTGATGCATGCACTGTCACTGCTCACCATCCTCGTGGCCTCCTCAAATGGTGCCAGGACAGTGCATGCATCCCTGATCATGCCCCACTGGCGTGGTGAAAAAAACCCGAGCTCCCCTGACCCTGTCCTGGTGCCGTAGTCGCACAGGTACTCATTGATGGCCCTCTGCTGCATGTGCAGCCGCTGCAGCATGGCCAACGTTGAGTTCCACCTGGTGGGCATGTCACATATAAGGCGGTTCTTGGGCAGGTTCAACTCCTTTTGCAGCTCAGCCAGGCGAGCACTGGCATTATAAGATCTGCGGAAATGAACACAGACTTTCCTGGCCTGCCTCAGGACATCCTGTAAGCCCGGGTACCTGCCCAAGAACCGCTGCACCACCAGGTTAAGGACGTGAGCCATACAGGGCACATGGGTCAGTTGTCCCTGTCGGAGGGCGGAGAGGAGGTTGGTGCCATTGTCACAAACCACCATTCCTGGCTTAAGCTGGCGTGGCGTCAACCACCTCTCGGCCTGCCCGTGCAGAGCAGACAGGACCTCTGCCCCAGTGTGGCTCCTGTCCCCCAAACACACCAGCGCAAGCACGGCATGGCATCTTTTTGCCTGCGTACTTGCGTAGCCCCTTAAACGCCTACGGAGCACCGCTGGTTCCGAGGACAAACCACAGGAAGAGGCCATGGAGGAAGAAGAAGAGGAGGGGGTGGAGGAGAGAGGTGTGTGACAACCAGTAGTAGCATTTTGGGGGCGTGGCGGTGGAACAACCTCCAACACTACTGCACCTTGTCCTGCATCCTTCCCAGCTGCCAAAAGAGTGACCCAATGGGCCGTGAAAGAAAGGTAACGTCCCTGTCCATGCCTGCTGGACCATGAGTCAGCGGTAATATGCACCTTACCGCTGACCGCCCTGTCCAGCGAGGCCAAGACATTGCCTTCCACATGCCTGTAGAGAGCCGGAATCGCCTTCCGTGAGAAAAAGTGGCGTTTGGGAACCTGCCACTGAGGAACCGCACATTGCACAAACTCACGGAAGGGGGCCGAGTCTACCAACTGAAAAGGCAGCAGTTGAAGCGCTAGCAATTTAGCCAAGCTAGCATTCAACCGCTGGGCATGTGGATGGCTGGGAGTGAACTTCTTTCGACGGTCCAGCAGCTGGGGCAGGGAAATTTGCCTGCTAGAATCGGACGTCGGTGTACTGCTAGCAGAGTGCCAGCAAGTACTTGGCTGTGACACACCTAATTCTACACCTTCATTCCTCTCAGAGCAGGTTTCAGAGAGGACTGAAGGTATAGTGGGGTTGGAGATCCCAGCTGATGCGGTGCAAGAAGAGGTCAGCTTTGTTCTTTGGTGTGGGTCTTTAAGGTAGGCTTGCCAACAAGCTGCATGGCAGGTCAACATATGTCTGATCAAGCATGTGGTGCCCAAGCGGCTGATGTTTTGGCCACGCGATATACGCTTGAGACATATGTTGCAAACAGCAGCTGTGCGATCTGATGCACTCGCCTCAAAAAAGGCCCACACCAAAGAACTTTTTGAATGACGGGCAGAGGCAGTGCCCTGCACAGGCGGAGCTCTGCGGTGTGATTCCGTCGGTGTGCTGCCCATACGCTGGCCACCCAAGGGCATCCTGCCTCGTTGGAGATGTGCCTCCTCCTCATCCTCCTCCTCCTCCTCTCTCCTATTAGGCACCCACGTGGAGTCAGTGACCTCATCATCCCCTCCCTCCTCATCACTGGAGCCAATCTGGCAGTATGCTGCAGCTGCTGGAGCATGACTGCCAGATTGGTGTCCTTCTTGAGCATCCCCTCTCTCTGCTCTCACGCTACTGCCTTCCTCTATCTGGGTATCATCATCAGATCCTTCGAAATGCTGGGCATCCTCCTGGAGCATGTACCCAACACTGTGCTCAAACAGTTCGGGGGACTCCTCAGGAGGAGGACATGGTGGGTCTAGGGAAGGATTGACTAATGAAGATAATGATACCAGAGAAGAGGATGCTTTGGCAGCTGCTTTGCCAGTACCCTGAGCCTGGGTGAGAGAGGATGAGGAGGATGAGGTGGGCTTGGTCATCCACTCTACCAAGTCTTCAGCATGATGTGGCTCAACATGTCCAGCTGCCGAAAAGAAGGACAAGCGTGTCCCATGGCCATGTGCTGATGACAATGCACCGCGTCCACGACCAGCACTGTTGCCCCCAGACACAGCCTGCTTGCCCTCTTTTTTTGCCTCCTGACTGTCTGCCTCTCCTTGTTTGCCTTCCAGACATTTTAATGGATGGCCTGCAGGGAGATGGGAAAAACAGCAATAAGGGCTACCTTCAGGTGTATACTGTGCAGGAGGCTTAGCAACAATGACACTGACACTGTCCCCTGCCTATCCTTATCTGTCCCTAAACACAAGGATTTGCAATATGCTTCAGCAAGATTGGTTTAGCACAGAATAGCACACTGTCAGTTTCACTCACTGTACCTCTCTGTCCCTACAAACAAGATTTAGCACAGAATAGCACACTGATAGTTTCCACGAGTGTCCTTCTCTGTCCCTAAACTCAAGGATTTCAAATATGGTTCAGCAAGATTGGTTTAGAACAGAATAGCACACTGTCAGTTTCACTCACTGTCCTATTCTGTCCCTACAAACAAGATTTAGCACAGAATAGCACACTGACACTTTCCCTCACTGTACCTCTCTGTCCCTAAACTCAAGGATTTCAAATATGGTTCAGCAAGATTGGTTTAGAACAGAATAGCACACTGTCAGTTTCACTCACTGTCCTACTCTGTCCCTACAAACAAGATTTAGCACAGAATAGCACACTGACACTTTCCCTCACTGTACCTCTCAGTCCCTAAACTCAAGGATTTCAAATATGGTTCAGCAAGATTGGTTTAGAACAGAATAGCACACTGTCAGTTTCACTCACTGTCCTACTCTGTCCCTACAAACAAGATTTAGCACAGAATAGCACACTGACACTTTCCCTCACTGTACCTCTCTGTCCCTAAACTCAAGGATTTCAAATATGGTTCAGCAAGATTGGTTTAGAACAGAATAGCACACTGTCAGTTTCACTCACTGTCCTACTCTGTCCCTACAAACAAGATTTAGCACAGAATAGCACACTGACACTTTCCCTCACTGTACCTCTCAGTCCCTAAACTCAAGGATTTCAAATATGGTTCAGCAAGATTGGTTTAGAACAGAATAGCACACTGTCAGTTTCACTCACTGTCCTACTCTGTGCCTACAAACAAGATTTAGCACAGAATAGCACACTGACACTTTCCCTCACTGTACCTCTCTGTCCCTAAACTCAAGGATTTCAAATATGGTTCAGCAAGATTGGTTTAGAACAGAATAGCACACTGACACTTTCCCTCACTGTACCTCTCTGTCCCTACAAACAAGGTTTAGCACAGAATAACACACTGACACTCTCCCTACCTATCCTTATTTGTCCCTAAACACAAGGAATCCAGGATTAGTAAAGGAAAAAAATGACACTGTCCCTGCCTATGCTTCTCTTTCCCTGCTCCGGAACACACTACACAAGGCCGCCGCGCTGGCGGCCTTTTATAGTGTGGGGCGTGTACTAAACCCCCTCAAGAATAATTGGCCACAGGCATCCTGCCTGTGGCCAATCATTGCTCTCCTCGCTGCCGGCGCTGTGATTGGCCAAGCATGCGGGGTCACAGTGCATGCTTGGCCAATCACAGTGCCTGGATGACACTGCGATGGCGTAGTGCATTGTGGGCCGTTCGCGTCACTCGAATTTGGCGTGAACGGCCCAAATCGTTCGATCTTCGTCGAACGATCGAACAGCCAATGTTCAAGTCGAACGTATGTTCGACTCGAATACGAAGCTCATCCCTACTCCAGAGGCGGCGACGGCTCATTCCACCAGAGGCATGGCAGCCTCATGGGCAGCAGCTCGACACGTGGCTCCTGAAGTGATATGCAAGGCAGCTTCGTGGTCTTCTATTAATACATTTATGTCTCATTATTGTATTGAGCCTGCTTCCCTTTCCTCTGTTAATTTTGGTTGAAAAATCCTGTCAGTTGACGGGAAAGATTAAATATATTTTTGTTCAAGCATACCCTCCCGTGTGGATTGGCTAGTTATTTCCCACACGTAGTCTGCCATGGAGTCTGTCAGGAAAACAGAAAATTTATTACCAAATACTTACCGTAATTTTCCTTTCCTGATAGACTCCATGGCAGATGGAGTTCCCACCCATGAATTAAAAATATGAGAGTTGAAATTTGAGTCGGCTAGTTAAGGAACACTTGTCTGTTGAGGTGAGCTCAAATTTATGGGTAAGGGATCCTATAGCTGTGGAGAGGAGGTGGGGTTAACCCACACGTAGTTTGCCATGGAGTCTATCAGGAAAGGAAAATTACGGTAAGTATTTGGTAATAAATTTTCAGTTTTCTATTAATATCAATGGAAGCTTTCACACTGGGGCAGTGCGCTGGTGGGGTGGTGAAAAAAATAAATCCTGCAAGCAGCATCTTTGGAGCATGTTTGGAGCGCTAAAAAAAGCACCTCAAAAACACCCCACTCCATTGAAATTAATGGAAAGCTCTTCAAAAGCGTCTGGAAAGCTCTTCAAAAGAGCCCCGCAGCTGTAAGAAGGTCTAAAGATGTCTGGATTGTAGTGTTGCATGCTGGGATATCAGGAAATCCTGTTAAGAGGAAGAAGAGGAGAAGTCGACATGGAGGGAGAAAGACAGAACGGAATGGGGGGAGAGGGCGAGAGTAAAGAGCAGAGGGAGAAAGAAGCAGAGGGAGAAAGACATTCCAGAACTTCTTGCTTTGAGCCACAATAATTTATTCATTCCCTACATATCCATCCTGAGCTATGGGATCTCAACGACCCCAACTATGTCAACAGGACCAAGAAAACAAAAGCATGGGAGGAAATAGCTGTCCAGCACATCCCAGATTGGAATTGGCTTTGCCCACGTCAAAAAGATGGAAAAAGTAAGTGCAAGTGTGCGTGTATTGGTATTATCATAGTTAAAGGATAGTGTGTTGTGACTAGGGTATTGGGATTAGGGGTTTGGGATTAGGGGATTGTGATTAAGAGATTGGGATTAGGTGTTTTAGATTAGGGGGTTGGGACTAGGGTATTGGGATTATGGGTTTGAGATTAGGGTATTGTAATTAGGGGTTTGAGATTAGGGTATTGGGATTAGGGGACTGTGACTAGAGTATTGGGATTAGGGGTTTGAAATTAGGGGATTGGAATTAGGATATTGAGATTAGGGGATTGGGATTAGGGAGATGGGATTAGTGGTTAAAAAATAGGGTATTGGGATTAGGGCATTGGGATTAGTGGTTTGAGATTAGGGGATTGGGATGAGTTTTATCATTGTAATTATTATTGTTTAATTCACTTTAAGCAGTTGCCACCCGCCCACCATCAAATGACAGAGGGGTGGTGCAGCTCTCATTCTCATTCATATGACGTCATCTCATTCAAACAGAGATTGCGTGCGATCGGGTGCACACATCCCTGCACTGTCGGTGGCGGCGTGTCACCAAGACCTCGTCACCGACAGGGTCGAACAGCCATTGGACATGGCTGTTTACCACATGATCGGTCGTGATCAAGTCACAGTCGATCACAGATGGCACTGCCCCATAGCACACGGCGCATGCGCGTGATCGTGGACGCGCTGTGCGTGCATGTCAGTGGCGACATGTTCCCGAGAACACTGCTCGTCACCGACAGTGGTAAATAGCCACAGTAAATTACCACGTGATCGGCTGTGATCCATTCACAGCCGATCACTAAATGTAAACACAGACCGGTAACTAACTGTTACGGCTCTTCCCTCCTCACACACCGTTTCCAGTGTGAGGAGAGAAGAGCCAGGAGCAGGAGTTACAGATCTGTGTTCTGTAGTGTCTGCACCAAGCATAACACTTGTCACATCGACCCCCCCCTCATTGTCATCTGTCACCCAACAGTCACTACAGTCAATTTAAAAAGCAGAGAAAAGGAAGCCGCTCAAGTGTAGAAATCCTGCAAATTACCTCCTCCCAGCAGCCAAGGGTGCAAGCAATGCCAATATCAGCAAACAGGAACAAAAAAGTCTTCTGGATAGCAGCACTCCAAAAATAAAAGCCTTTATTTTAAAATTCAGGGATCCAAATACACACTGCACATCACGTCACACTGGTCAAAAACTAGCTAACGCGTTTCACACTGTACTAGTGCTTATTCATAGCTAGTTCTTGTTTGCTGATATGAATATATGCTATGAATAAGCACTAGTACAGTGTGAAACGCATTAGATAGTTTTTGACCAGTGTGACGTGATGTGCAGTGTGTATTTGGATCCCTGAATTTTAAAATAAAGGCTTTTATTTTTGGAGTGCTGCTATCCAGAAGACTTTTTTGTTCCTGTTTGCAGTCACTACAGTCAACCCATAAAGTGCACCTGTCACATAAGAGACTGTCATCAGTGACCGTCAGCGTTGCACCCATCAGTGACCGTGGCCTGTCACCGTCACCTGTCAGTGATCATCACCCATCACCTGTCAGTGACCATCACTCGTCAATGACCATCACCATTACCCATCACCTGTCAGTGACCATCACCCTTCACCTGTCAGTGACCATCACCTGTCAGTGACCATCACCCATCAGTGACCATCACCTGTCACCGACCGTGGCCTGTCACCCATCAGTGACCATTGCCCGTTACCCATCAGTGACCATCGCCCATCATCCATCAGTGACCATCACACCATCATCACCTATCAGTGCTAAGAGGTTGGGACTTTTTAGTGAGGCCAGCTAGATGTACCTTCATCCCCGATAGGTTGATAAGAAAGAACTACATTTTTTTGGGACTTTGAATTGAAGCGTGCAGCCAGGAAAATAGCATTGCATGGTACTATAATGCTGTCTGGTGGTAGAGCCATCTATAGTGCCATATAGTAAATGCATAGACATGTAGTAACCATCATAGTAAAGTAAAAAACTTTTATTTCATGACATTACACATAGTAATAAATTAACAGAATAGCATAATGACACGCAGATAGCATATTGGCCTAGAGCCACAGTAATGGCATAATGATGACACACCAGACTAATTGCAACGTATTCCCACAGTAAGTAATATATAGGTATATTCCAGTGAACCGTAATCATGGTATCTTGAATAAAAAGAACAGCAGGGAAGGCATCTATTAGCTCAACGCGTTTCATAGCTGTAGCGCTACTCTTCAGGAGCATCTTTCATCTTAGTTCTTTCTTATCCCCTATCAGTGACCGTCACCTGCCACCCATCTGTCACCCGTTGCACAGCCCATCAGTTACCGTCACCTGCCACCCATCTGTCACCCATAGCACAGCCCATCAGTGACCGTCACCTGCCACCCATCACACAGCCATCAGTGTCATGTCCAAAAGAGTATACAACAGTTAGGAGGCATTCCAGATCCTCTTCATGACCGATGAGAGCAGCAGGGAGTTCTCATCAGATTCCAATGCCAATGATTCGGATGAAGAATGGGTCCCTCCTAAAAGGGCACGGCGCTCTGGAAACCAGGCAGCCGCCAGCAACCAGGATCCAATTCCCAGTCCCAGTACCAGCGCTGCTACCAGAGTTAGGCCCCAAGAAGAGGATTTCCCAGGCCCAGTACCAGCGCTGCTGCCAGTGATAGGCCCCAGGAACAAATGCCCAGGCCCAGTTCCAGCTCTGCAACCAGCGATTGGCCCTGGAAACAAATGCCCAGTACCAGCGGTGCTGCATCACTCCTAAGTCTCAGCCGAGGACCTGCAAATACTCCAACTACCAGCACTGGAGAATCACATCCCCATAGAGCCAGGGCCGATACATACCTCCCAGCTGGGCTTGCCAACCCAACATGGCTGCCTCCCAACTCTGGATCAGCAAGAATCTCCGATATCACCGCACAGCCAGGTGTGAAGGCCAATATCGAAAACTTCACAGAGATTAATTGCTTTTATCTGTTTTTGCCCGACACTTTGTTGCAATTCATCATGGACCAAACCAATCTATATGATCACTAAATGTAAACACAGACCGGTAACTTAGACCCGGTTCACACAGGGGCGGCACGACTTTGGGGGCGACTCGGCAAGGCGATCTCAAGACGACTTCAGAGGTAACTTGCAAAATTACTTCTGTATTGAAGTCAATGTAAGTCGCCCCGAGTCGCCCCCAAAGTCGTACAAGAACCTTTTTCTAAGTCGGAGCGACTTGAGTCGCTCCTATTAGAACGGTTCTATTGAACAGAGCGGAGCGCGACTTGTCAGCCGGCTGAGTCGCCTGACGTGTCACCCCTGTGTGAACCGGCTCTAACTGTTACCCGCTCTTCCCTCCTCACACACCATTTCCAGTGTGAAGAGAGAAGAGCCAGTTCTCTGTTTGAGTGGAGAGATTTGACTTTGGAGGAGTTTAAATTGTTTATGGGCCTCACCATAAGCATGGGGCTTAAAAAAATAAATAAAATGGAGGACATGCCTACTGGTCCACCAACCCCATCCACCAGAAGCCCATTTCTTCTGCTGTAATGCCCAGGTCCCTATATGAGATGATTATACACTATAATATCCTGTATGCTTACCACATATACGAAGGAAGAGATTCCCAGCTCTACCCCCTGAGTGCCTGGCCTAAATGGGCACAACTGGAAAAATTGTATGGGACCTGGCATACCCACTGATGAACAAAGGTTACCACCTATACTTGGATAACTTTTACACCAGCTTGCCCCTTTTCAAACACCTATACCTTACAAAAATCCTGGCCTGCGGAACCTCCAGAAAAAACAGAAAGGGCTTTCCACAATCTATAGGCCACAAAAAACTACCGCAGGGGGAAAGAGCAGCCTTGAGATGCAATGAAGTGCTGGCCTTGAGGTGGAAGAATACCAGAAATGTGCACATGATGTCCACCATCCATGATGACACTACAATTGAGGTTCAAAGAAGACGAGGTCCCATTGAAAAGCCAACATGTGTCCAAGATTACAATCTTTACATGGGGGCTGGATTTCAACGACCAAATGCTTTAGCACTATTTGTCAATAAGGAGGTCCCGTTTCTGGTACAAGAAAGTAGCAATATATCTCATCCATTTGGCCATTTATAACGCATACATTATCTACACCAAATCCACGGAAAGCCCCACCTCCTTAATAAAAATTAATTGAAGAAGTTGTCACGTCCCTCATCTACTAACAAAGACCCCCGATAAGACCTTTGCTCTGAGGCTGTTAGTTGACTTCATAAGCGCCACTTCCCGGTAACATCCCACCATCTGAAGCAAGCTAAAGATGCCAAAAAAGATGTTGTGTATGCACCAAAAGAGGATTTCGAAAAGATACCAGCTTCCATTGTCCCCAGTGTCCCTCCCAACCCGGCCTTTGCATTAGTGAATGCTTCCAACTTTTCCATATATGATCAAAGGGGTGAACAGCGCTGATCAGCAGACATAAATAGTACCTTCAGAGGCAAGGTAAAAACTTTTTATCATCGTTAAAAAAATAAAATACATTTAAATAAAGATTTTCACCAAGGCAAACAGCAGTCAATTGATGGTCATGCAGAGACTTGGATTAAAAAAACTGACAGTACCTGGAGGCTGGAGCCGCATGGATGACACAGGGGCTCAGGGAAACCCAACACAAAGCCGTTGGACAGAGAACACAGGAGCGCCGCTGGTGGGGGGCCCATCCAGGACCGTGGGGCCAGGGGTCCGATGAAGTGGGACAGGCACAGTAACTGCTGGGGCCAGTATACAGTGGCCGCTCACACTGTGTACGAAGCCCAGAAGTGATGTCACAGCCTGGCGGAAGTCAGCCAAGGAAATCTGAAGAGTATGGGTAAACCCTGCTGCTGGGGCCAATTAGGAACTACCGATGCCAAGGGGGCAAAGAGAGTCACACATCGCCGACTGGAGACACTACATGTTTCTGGGACACGCTCCTTCTTCAGGTAATGTCTATATCTCAGAAAATGCAAAAAAAAAAGGATGAACACAGCTAAGGTATATTATATAACTGTACGAACTTCAAGTTCCTCGTTCAACCCATTAGGAGAAACAGTATTGAGCTTATATATCCACACGGTTTCCGGCATAGACGCAGAAATCTTTCGTTCTCCATCATGCCACCCAAAGTTAACCTGCGGTATTCACCAAACCTGATAGGCAAAGTCCGGAATGGTACAACCAACATATAAAAGGTTGCATGGACACTGCAGGACATAAACAACATGTTTCGGGGACACGCCCCTTCTTCAGGTTAACTGATTAGTCGGGTGAGTGTGAAGATTAAATAGGGAAAATTACCCGGAAGTATAAGTGTGGGAGGGGGAGAAGCAAGCAGCCCCTATCATCCATACGGCCCCACCCACCCGAGTGGATAGTAACAACAATACCCAGTGCACAATACTTTATCAACAATTGCCTATCTTAAAAATGTACTAGTTGAAAATTAATAATGTTAATAATAATTAAAGGAAAACTAAAAACATCTATAATAATAATCATAATAATATACATGCATAAAAAATCTTTCAAATATATATGTGTATTTTGGATAATATACACAATCCCAGCAGCACAGTGGTGTAGTGGCTAGCACCCTCAACCAAGCAGTCGGTTCAAACCCTGACCACGACATCATCCGCCAAGAGTTTGCATGTTCTCCCTGTGCCTGCATAGGTTATTTAATAATAATAAATAATAATAGAACATTTTAAATACACAGATAATGTCTATATCTCAGTAAATGCAAAAAACTGATGAAAACAGCTAAAGTATATTATATAACTGTATGAACTTCAAGTTCCTCGTTTAACCCATTGGGAGAAAGAGTATTGAGCTTACATATCCACATGGTTTCGCGTTGGCATAGATGCAGAAATCTTTCGTTCTCCGTCATGCCACCCGAATGTACAAATTCAACGGCTAGGACAGTCAAGTCCTTAAAGTTCATACCATGATAAGTAGAAAAATGATGGGGCACACTATGCTCTCTGAAACCTTTTTAAATTAACCTGCATTGTTCACCAACCCTGATATGCAAGGTCCGAAGGATGTATGTAAGTGATCTCGCGCCTAAAATAAATAAAGAGTTAATTAAGCTGCTAACCCCAAAATTTCAAATGTTGAAACAGTGACTGAGAGTGATTATATGTGCAAAAGGATAGCAAATATATTGTGGGCGCTGGAAAACAATTAATAATTACCAGAATTACTAAATAGAGTGAAAGAAATCTGTATACACCTGCCAGCCTGTGTAAACCACAATGGCTAGTCGATGTCTATCCGACCATACTAGACAGCCTAATTGTAGTCCCCTTGTTTTGTGAAATAGTATACAAAGCCCATCAAACAAACAACGTATGATACACAAAATGATAAAACACTAAATGACAAATAATCGAACATGCAGTGCCAATCGTGATAATTGAATGTCCCAAAAAATAAATGAATATTTGACGGGTAAACAATAGTGTTGAGCGGACCCGAACTGTAAAGTTCGGGTCCGTACCGAATTTTGGCGTTTTCCCGACCCCGGACCCGGACCCGGATTTTGCGCTAAAGTCCGGGTTCGGGTCCGGATTCGGGAATTTAATGGTGCAGTTAGAAATGCTTCAGGGGCCAGCCAATCACCATTTGATTAGCTGGTGTGCCCTTAGAAGCCATCATAGCAATGCCTACTAATGGCATGGCTGTGATTGGTCAGTGCAACATGTGACCCAGCATGTGACCAGCTTCTATATAAGCAAGAGGCACACAGCACAGATCGTCACTCTGCTTTTAGACAGTGTAGGGAAAGGATCCTGGCTGCTGTTGCTGTGAGGGAGAGAATTATATGATAGGAGTTAGTCCTGATTCTGCAATCTACTGATAGAAAAGATAGAGAGACAGTGTAGTGTAGTGTAGGGGCAGGATCCTGTTTGTGCTTTCAGGGAGAGAGATTTAGATAGGAGTCCAGATTGAGAGATATAATAGCTCAGCGATCTGCATAGGTTTATCTGTTTGTGTTGCAAGCTCAGTGCACCAGCACTGCATTACGTTGAGTGATACACCTATTCCATACTGTGGCTGTATTGTGCTCTTGCTAAAAGACCCATTTCGGGCAGAAAAAAAAAAAAGGCACTTTATTGTGCTTTTGCTAAAAAGACCCATTTTTGGGCCCCCCCCCAAAAAAAAGGCACTTTATTGTGCTGTTGCAAAAAAAAAAAAAGGCACTTTGTTGTGCGCAAAAAAGACCTATTTTTGGGCAAAAAAAATATTTTGCAGTGTATATCTCTAGTTGTGTGAAATAACCAATTTCTATATATTTTTCTTGTACTATGCTATACTAAAAAAAAAAACAACCTTTTTTTTGAATAGCATTCTCTGCAGCTGTGCGATTCAGCGGTTATATACTGTGGGTGTGTTGTGCTCTTCCAAAAAACGCCATTTAGGGCCACAGAAAATATTTTGCAGTGTGAAATACACATCTGGAGGTGTGTGAAAAAACAACATTATTTTTGAATAGCATTCTCTGGCCTCTGCAGCTGTGCGATTCAGCGGTTATATACTGTTGGGGTTGTTGTGCTCTTCAAAAAAACGCCATTTAGGGCCACAGAAAATAAATTGCAGTGTGAAATACACATGTGGAGGTGTGTAAAATAAACAATTTCTATATATTGTACAGTGCTATACTAAAAAAAACAACATTTTTTTTGAATAGCATTCTCTGCACTTCTATAGCTGTGCGATTCAGTGGTTAAATACTGTGGTTGTGTTGTGCTCTTCCAAAAAACGCCATTTAGGGCCACAGAAAATATTTTGCAGTGTGAAACACACATCTGGAGGTGTGTGAAAAAACAACATTATTTTTAAAAAGCATTCTCTGGCCTCTGCAGCTGTGCGATTCAGCGGTTATATACTGTTGGGGTTGTTGTGCTCTTGCAAAAAACGCCATTTAGGGCCACAGAAAATATTTTGCAGTGTGAAATACACATCTGGAGGTGTGTGAAAAAACAACATTATTTTTGAATAGCATTCTCTGGCCTCTGCAGCTGTGCGATTCAGCGGTTATATACTGTTGGGGTTGTTGTGCTCTTGCAAAAAACGCCATTTAGGGCCACAGAAAATATTTTGCAGTGTGAAATACACATCTGGAGGTGTGTGAAAAAACAACATTATTTTTGAATAGCATTCTCTGGCCTCTGCAGCTGTGCGATTCAGCGGTTATATACTGTTGGGGTTGTTGTGCTCTTCCAAAAAACGCCATTTAGGGCCACAGAAAATAAATTGCAGTGTGAAATACACATGTGGAGGTGTGTAAAATAAACAATTTCTATATATTGTACAGTGCTATACTAAAAAAAACAAATTTTTTTTTGAATAGCATTCTCTGCACTTCTATAGCTGTGCGATTCAGTGGTTAAATACTGTGGTTGTGTTGTGCTCTTCCAAAAAAACGCCATTTAGGGGCACAGAAAATATTTTGCAGTGTGAAATACACATCTGGAGGTGTGTGAAAAAACAACATTATTTTTAAAAAGCATTCTCTGGCCTCTGCAGCTGTGCGATTCAGCGGTTATATACTGTTGGGGTTGTTGTGCTCTTGCAAAAAACGCCATTTAGGGCCACAGAAAATATTTTGCAGTGTGAAATACACATCTGGAGGTGTGTGAAAAAACAACATTATTTTTGAATAGCATTCTCTGGCCTCTGCAGTTGTGCGATTCAGCGGTTATATACTGTTGGGGTTGTTGTGCTCTTCCAAAAAACGCCATTTAGGGCCACAGAAAATAAATTGCAGTGTGAAATACACATGTGGAGGTGTGTAAAATAAACAATTTCTATATATTGTACAGTGCTATACTAAAAAAAAAAACATTTTTTTTGAATAGCATTCTCTGCACTTCTATAGCTGTGCGATTCAGTGGTTAAATACTGTGGTTGTGTTGTGCTCTTCCAAAAAACGCCATTTAGGGCCACAGAAAATATTTTGCAGTGTGAAATACACATCTGGAGGTGTGTGAAAAAACAACATTATTTTTAAAAAGCATTCTCTGGCCTCTGCAGCTGTGCGATTCAGCGGTTATATACTGTTGGGGTTGTTGTGCTCTTGCAAAAAACGCCATTTAGGGCCACAGAAAATATTTTGCAGTGTGAAATACACATCTGGAGGTGTGTGAAAAAACAACATTATTTTTGAATAGCATTCTCTGGCCTCTGCAGCTGTGCGATTCAGCGGTTATATACTGTTGGGGTTGTTGTGCTCTTCCAAAAAACGCCATTTAGGGCCACAGAAAATAAATTGCAGTGTGAAATACACATGTGGAGGTGTGTAAAATAAACAATTTCTATATATTGTACAGTGCTATACTAAAAAAAACAACATTTTTTTTAATAGCATTCTCTGCACTTCTATAGCTGTGCGATTCAGTGGTTAAATACTGTGGTTGTGTTGTGCTCTTCCAAAAAACGCCATTTAGGGCCACAGAAAATATTTTGCAGTGTGAAATACACATCTGGAGGTGTGTGAAAAAACAACATTATTTTTAAAAAGCATTCTCTGGCCTCTGCAGCTGTGCGATTCAGCGGTTATATACTGTTGGGGTTGTTGTGCTCTTGCAAAAAACGCCATTTAGGGCCACAGAAAATATTTTGCAGTGTGAAATACACATCTGGAGGTGTGTGAAAAAACAACATTATTTTTGAATAGCATTCTCTGGCCTCTGCAGCTGTGCGATTCAGCGGTTATATACTGTTGGGGTTGTTGTGCTCTTCCAAAAAACGTCATTTAGGGCCACAGAATATAAATTGCAGTGTGAAATACACATGTGGAGGTGTGTAAAATAAACAATTTCTATATATTGTACAGTGCTATACTAAAAAAAAAATCATTTTTTTTGAATAGCATTCTCTGCACTTTTATAGCTGTGCGATTCAGTGGTTAAATACTGTGGTTGTGTTGTGCTCTTCCAAAAAACGCCATTTAGGGCCACAGAAAATATTTTGCAGTGTGAAATACACATCTGGAGGTGTGTGAAAAAACAACATTATTTTTAAAAAGCATTCTCTGGCCTCTGCAGCTGTGCGATTCAGCGGTTATATACTGTTGGGGTTGTTGTGCTCTTGCAAAAAACGCCATTTAGGGCCACAGAAAATATTTTGCAGTGTGAAATACACATCTGGAGGTGTGTGAAAAAACAACATTATTTTTGAATAGCATTCTCTGGCCTCTGCAGCTGTGCGATTCAGCGGTTATATACTGTTGGGGTTGTTGTGCTCTTGCAAAAAACGCCATTTAGGGCCACAGAAAATATTTTGCAGTGTGAAATACACATGTGGAGGTGTGTAAAATAAACAATTTCTATATATTGTACAGTGCTATACTAAAAAAAACATTTTTTTTGAATAGCATTCTCTGCACTTCTATAGCTGTGCGATTCAGTGGTTAAATACTGTGGTTGTGTTGTGCTCGTCCAAAAAACGCCATTTTGGGCCACAGAAAATATTTTGCAGTGTGAAATACACATCTGGAGGTGTGTGAAAAAACAACATTATTTTTAAAAAGCAGTCTCTGGCCTCTGCAGCTGTGCGATTCAGCGGTTATATACTGTTGGGGTTGTTGTGCTCTTGCAAAAAACGCCATTTAGGGCCACAGAAAATATTTTGCAGTGTGAAATACACATCTGGAGGTGTGTGAAAAAACAACATTATTTTTGAATAGCATTCTCTGGCCTCTGCAGCTGTGCGATTCAGCGGTTATATACTGTTGGGGTTGTTGTGCTCTTCCAAAAAACGCCATTTAGGGCCACAGAAAATATTTTGCAGTGTGAAATACACATCTGGAGGTGTGTGAAAAAACAACATTATTTTTGAATAGCATTCTCTGGCCTCTGCAGCTGTGCGATTCAGCGGTTATATACTGTTGGGGTTGTTGTGCTCTTCCAAAAAACGCCATTTAGGGCCACAGAAAATAAATTGCAGTGTGAAATACACATGTGGAGGTGTGTAAAATAAACAATTTCTATATATTGTACAGTGCTATACTAAAAAAAACAATTTTTTTTTTGAATAGCATTCTCTGCACTTCTATAGCTGTGCGATTCAGTGGTTAAATACTGTGGGTGTGTTGTGCTCTTCCAAAAAACGCCATTTAGGGCCACAGAAAATATTTTGCAGTGTGAAATACACATCTGGAGGTGTGTAAAATAAACAATTTCTATATATTCTTCTTGTACAGTGCTATACTAAAAAAAACAACCTTTTTTTTGAATAGCATTTTCTGTAGCTGTGCGATTCAGCGGTTACGTGCTGTGGGTGTGTTGTGGTCTGGCAAAAAACGCCATTTAGGGCCACAGAAAATATTTTGCAGTGTGAAATACACATCTGGAGGTGTGTGAAATAAACAATTTCTATATATTTTCCTTGTACTGTGCTATACTAAAAAAAACAACCTTTTTTTTTGAATAGCATTTTCTGCAGTTCTGTAGCTGTGCGTTTCAGCCATTACGTACTGTGGGTGTGTTGTGGTCTTCCAAAAAACGCCATTTAGGGCAAGATCCTAAATTTGGAAAATATGAGGGGAAGGTCAAAGGGACGTGGTGGCCCCGGTCGTGGTGCTGCTGGTGGAGCTCCTGTTGCAGGGAGAGGACGTGGTGGATCTGTGCCAGCTACACGCACAAGTGAAACACCTTCCTCAGGTGCGAGTAGGCGACCGAGCCTGCGGCGGTATTTTGTCGCGCCTAATGAGGCTGTACCAATGTTTAGGCCAGGACAAGTACAGGCGATAGTAGATTGGGTTGCTGACAGTGCCTCGGGTTCCTTCACATTGTCTCCCACCCACTCTTCTGATGAAAGATCAGAGTTGGCACCTGAAGCCCATGTCCATCAGTCTTTCACCTCACCCCCTTGCAAATCAGCCAAGCAGTCTGAGCCCCAAATCATGCAGCAGTCTCTTCTGCTTTTCGATGACTCTGTTAGCAGGGTTTCCCAGGGCCATCCACCTAGCCCTGCCCCAGAAGTGGAAGAGATTGAGTGCACCGATGCCCAACCACTTATGTTTCATGATGGGTACATGGGAGGACCATCGCAGCACGTCTCGGATGATGACGAAACACAGGTGCCAACTGCTGCTGCTTTCGCAATTGTGCAGACAGACATGGAGGGCAGGGGTGAAGACTGGGTGGAAGATGATGTGGAGGACGATGAGGTCCTCGACCCCACATGGAATCAACGTTATGCAGGTGACCAGTGTAGTTCGGAGGAAGAGGCGGTGGTCGCACAGAGCCACCAGCACAGCAGAAGAGGGAGCAGGGTGCAAAAACGGAGCATTCGTCCCCTAGACAGTACATCTGCTACTGCCCAACGCAGCAAGGGACCGAGCACACCAAAGCCAGGTCCAAGGACTTCCCTAGCGTGGCAGTTCTTCACACAGTGTGTTGATGACAAGACACGAGTGGTTTGCACGCTGTGCAATCAGAGCCTGAAGCGAGGCATAAACGTTCTCAACCTGAGCACAACCTGCATGACCAGGCATCTAAGTGCAAAGCACGAGCTGCAGTGGAGTAGACACCTCAAAAACCAAGAAAGGTCTCTGGCTCCTCCTGCTTCCTCTTCTGCTGCAGTCTCGGCCTCTTCATCCACCTCTGTAGTGACAGTGGCACCTGTCACCCCGCAAACAGAGGATCTGCCAGCAACACTACCACCTGGGTCACCAACCATCTCCACAATGTCCCATGGAAGCGTTCAGCTCTCTATCTCCCAAACATTGGAGCGGAAGAGGAAGTACCCCCCTAGCCACCCGCGATCCCTGGCCCTGAATGCCAGCATTTCAAAATTCCTGGCCTTTGAAATGCTGTCATTCCGTCTGGTGGAGACGCAGAGTTTTAAAAGCCTGATGGCATTGGCTGTCCCGCAGTACGTCGTGCCCAGCCGCCACTACTTTTCCAGGCGAGCCATCCCTTCCCTGCACAACCAGGTGGGGGACAAAATCAGGTGTGCACTGCGCAACGCCATCTGTGGCAAGGTCCACCTAACTACGGATGCGTGGACCAGTAAGCACGGTCAGGGACGTTATATCTCCCTAACAGCACACTGGGTAAATGCAGTGGCGGCTGGGCCTGAGGCAGATAGCGGTTTGGCGCATGTCCTTCCACCACCGAGGATTGCAGGGCGCTTCAGTTTGCCTCCTGTTGCTAACTCCTCCTTCTCCGCTTCCTCATCCTCTACCGCCTCCTCATCCATTCAGCGTAACACCTTCACCACCAACTTCAGCACAGCCAGGGGTAAACGACAGCAGGCAGTTTTAAAACGTTCCTGTTTGGGGGAAAATCCCCACACCGCGCAGGAGTTGTGGAGGGACATGGAACAACAGACCGATGAGTGGTTGCTGTCAGTGAGCCTCAAGCCCGGCCTGGTGGTGTGCGATAATGGGCGAAATCTCGTAGCAGCTCTGGGTCTAGCCGGTTTGACGCACATCCCTTGCCTGGCGCATGTGCTGAACTTGGTGGTCCAGAGGTTCCTTAAAAATTACCCCAATATGCCAGAGCTGCTGCAGAAAGTGCGGGCTGTCTGTGCGCACTTTCGGCGTTCTCACCCTGCTGCTGCTCGCCTGTCAGCGCTGCAGCATAACTTCGGCCTTCCCGCTCACCGCCTCATATGTGACGTGCCCACAAGGTGGAACTCCACCTTGCACATGCTGGCCAGACTGTGCGAGCAGCAGCAGGCAATAGTGGAGTTTCAGCTGCAGCAATCACGCGTGAGTCGCTCTGCGGAACAGCACCACTTCACCACCAATAACTAGGCCTCCATGCGAGACCTGTGTGCCTTGTTGCGCTGTTTCGAGTACTCCACCAACATGGCCAGTGCCAATGACGCCGTTCTCAGCGTTACTATCCCAGTTCTATGCCTCCTTGAAAAAACGCTTCGTGCGATGATGGAAGAGGATGTGGCACAGGAGGATGAGGAGGAGGAGGAAGCGGGATCATTTCAAAGGCTTTCAGGGCAGTCTTTCACAAGTGGCTACGAGGGTGGGTTCCTGCACCAACAAACACCAGGTACACAATTGTCCAGCAGAAAGGGCACAGTTCTGGAGGATGACGAGGTGGAGGAGGAGATGGAGGAGGAGGAGCCATGTTCACAGCAGGGTGGCACTCAGACCAGCTCGTGGCCATTACTGGTGCGTGGCTGGGGGGATACAGAGGACACAGACGATACACCTCCCACAGAGGACAGCTTTTCTTTGCCTCTGGGCAGCCTGGCACACATGAGCGATTACATGCTGCAGTGTTTCCGCAACGACAGCCGAGTTGCCCACATTTTAACTGGTGCTGATTACTGGGTGGCCACCCTGCTGGATCCCCGTTACAAGGACAACGTACCGTCCTTAATTCCCTCACTGGAGCGGGATCGTAAGATGCGCGAGTACAAGCGCACGCTGGTAGACGCGCTGCTGGTGGCATTCCCACCTGACAGCGGGCGTACGGTGGAAGCACAAGGCGAAGGCAGAGGAGGAGGAAGAGGTCGCCAACGCAGCCGGGGCACCGGCAGCACCTCAGAAGGCAGGGTTAGCATGGCCGAAATGTGGAAAAGCTTTGTCAGCACGCCACAACAACCAGCACCACCAGCTGAGATGGAACGTCTTAGCAGGAGGCAGCATTTCACCAACATGGTTGAGCAGTATGTGTCCACAGGCCTACACGTACTGGATGACGGGTCTGCCCCCTTTAACTTCTGGGTCTCCAAATTGGGCACATGGCCTGAGCTTGCCGTTTATGCCTTGGAGGTGCTGGCCTGCCCTGCAGCCAGTGTATTATCTGAACGTGTATTTAGCACGGCAGGGGGCGCT
Source organism: Rana muscosa (assembly GCA_029206835.1). Classification (NCBI taxonomy): domain Eukaryota; kingdom Metazoa; phylum Chordata; class Amphibia; order Anura; family Ranidae; genus Rana; species Rana muscosa. Next base: position 45,514,616 of record CM055118.1, read on the forward strand.
ATCACAGACAAGCGCAGCCGCCTGTCCAGAGCCAATGTGGACAAGCTCACGTTCATTAAAATGAACCAGGCATGGATCCCACAGGACATGTCCGTACCTTGTGCAGAATAGACATGTATACCGGTGTTGTGACAAAAACTGTCCGGCCATCGGATTGTGCCCGGCCCGTACTGCGCAGGCGCAGCGCTTGCGCAGTACAGAGGACAAGGAGATTCACAAAATCTCCGAAGATGAACGGCGCCTGCGCTGTGAGTGCAGGTTCAAGCCCCACCATCCAAGAGGACATACGGTAGCACATAGTAACAGGGCCCCTCACGGGCTCGCTTCGATCGCGGCCTTGCTTGGCTCGGCTTGAACCACGGATGGTGTGGCCTTCACCTGAACTCAACACGCAGGCGCCGTTAGTCTTGGGAGATTTTTGAAATCCCCTTGTCCTACATACTCAGCAAGCGCAGTACAGGGCGGACACTATTCGACAGGGGACAGAATTCGACACATCACCGGCCTTACCCAGCCATTGTTGTATTTTTGAACCAGTGTTGGCTACCTCGTCCTCCTCCACCGCCGCTTCCACCTACACAGCCACATCCACCGCCACCTCAACCTCCTACTCCATATGGACCTCGTCCTGCTAGGCCAAGATTAAAAAATTTATTTTATTTTTTTGTAGCGCACAGATCCTTTCCCCCTTACCTGCCTTTATGTTGTTGGCTCTTCGCAGGAGGGAGAAAGGCACACCGCACTACCAGCCCGTATCCTCCTATATAAAGAGGTTGAGCGGTGTACTTGACGGGCCGTGTCCACAGCCGGAGTCAAAACTCCTCCAGAGGATGATTCTCACCTCTACTGTAGGTAGAGGCAAGTCCTTTAATTGCCAGTAAAGTCAATGTCCACACCAGCTGAAACTCCAACTCTTATTCTCTCATGGCAAAATAAACTGTACTCAGAAAAGGTTAGAGCAAAGAAACAGGACAGCTTAAGGTGTGGAGGAGGTCCAGGCACAAACGTAGCACATTCACTTCACTGCTTAGGTTTCTCAAACAGTTTTTGGCGCACGGTCTCTGCCACAGACATTGAGGTTGGTCTCTGCCACAGACCGGGTGTACAAGGCCCCTGCCACGGGCCTGGAGAACTTTGGTCTCAGCCACAGACCAGGGTGTATAAGGCCCCTGCCACGGGCCGGTTGAATAAGGCCTCTGATACAGTCAAGGTGACCTTGAGCTTCTCCTTCTACGAACCTAGCCCATATCAAGGGGAAGACATCTCTCCAGGGAGTCAACAGACCATTCCTTCACCGTGACTCCCGCATCGGTCCATCAGAATGATCCTCCCTTCCCTGGAACAGGGTCCCCTACACGAGGCGGCTCTGGACTCCAGGCTTTACTCCCGCCCCTAGTCCTCCATACCCAGGGCAGCAAGAACTCCAGGATAGTACCTCACCCCGGGCTAAAGGTGCCCGAGATGGAACAGGAACACATGCACCCAGGCCGAAGGCACCTGGGCGCGGACCCCACTGGACATCAGCCCCCAGGCCAAAGGTCTGCCCCTTTTATATGCTCTCCCGGCATGCACAGCAGGTTCCCCGCCCCGCTGTACTACTGCCAAGAGGGGACACAAAAGGCGCCACCTGTAGGCCGCAGGGAACTGCACACCAATACTGTCCCCCGAGGACAAAATGGTCCATGAATCCTACAGAATTAGGGTATTTGAGCCTATTTACCACTCAAACACTTTCCTTAAATTTAGCACCCCGCTACATTTTTATTTCAAAGTATTTTATTTTCCCACTAGCTTATCCATTAAATTAAATAATTTATTCCATAAAGGGCGTATTCTGGGGCATTCCCACCATATGTGTGGCATCGTGCTGTTGAGTTTCTGAGGTTCTTAATGACTTCCTGTACCTCTTCTGCTGAAAAGGGGGCCTCCAGCATATTTTTTAATTTTTTAATTTTTTTTATGTTCTTTTAAGTTATTTCCTATCCACATTTGTTTGCAGAGCACTTGCCATGTTCTTAACAACATTTTGCTGCCATTTGCAGCCCTCTAGCCCTTTCCATTACTTTTTTAGAGCCTTTTTAGTCGTCAGAAGTCCGGGTCCCCATTGACTTCAATGGGGTCCGGGTCCGGGTCCGGTCCCGAATCCAAACTTTTTTCCGAAGTTCGGCCGAACCCGCCGGACCCGAATATCCAGCTACCCGCTCAACTCTAGTAAGCAAGTGATAGTCCATATGCTGAAAACAGTGAAATAAATCCTGGATAGCAGCTTGATCCAACAATAGATTGCTTGAAGTGATAGCCTTCACCAACTTAATACAGGACACCCGATAGTGCTTGTGATAAATATAGCAGCTTACCAAAATTAGTTGACTCTTTTAATTAAAAAGGAGTCATATGTGCTTTGTGCAAGTCTCACTTGCTACCATGGATAGTGATGTCAATAACGGGCATGTGGATTCCCTGCCTCCTGGAGGCTCGGATGGAGAAATGCGGACCACAAAAAAGAAATAGAGTGGAAAATAGTGTGATCCCGTTTTATTAAAACATTTAAAAATATGACAGCCAATTGTCCCCTTGCTTGATTAGTGCCTTGAGCCCGGCACTGAGGCTGAAGAGCATGGACTAGTAGGGCTAGTGACCCGTGTGGAGATGAGCCGGCGTGCGTTCCACCTATTGCAGAGGAAGAGCCAGCGGGACCGGAAGTGTCGTCAGGACGTAGTCTGGCGTTGCCTCGACAGCTGTTTCGTATAGCACGTCATCAGGAAGCGTGCTAGGCTATGTGTATCTGGCTATTAAATACGATTGTCAATCACAATTGGGGGAGGGGTTACCAGACCTGAATCCAGCCTCAATGCCGTCTCTCCGCATACTGTAACCACAGCAATAGATAAGAAAACTCCATAACATTTTTAAAATATAAGATGTGACAAATTGGCAGCTACCCGCCTTAATGGTACATCATATAATAACATTATCTGAATGCCTGAACATACCAACCCAACAATATATATTAATGAATAATGAGCGCTAATCGCGCTCCCCTGGTGAGTGGGTATGGTACGGCACCACCCAGAACTATTGATACATAATATAAATATGTTAGTGCCGCAAGCAATCCATAATGAAAGAGTAATTGGATAAAATTAATAATAAAAAAGCAATGATTTGTAATTAAAAGATTTTATATATAATCCCTACACCTATTTAACCTCTAACTAAGTTAGTCATATTAATTGGATATATATTTTATTCGTTTGTGAGGAAGCAATTTAGATCCAAATCTATATTGAGGCCCTGTGGCTGTATTGTGGATAGTCTGTACAGCCACTGGGTCTCATTCTGAGACACGGCCTTAGTAAGATCTGTCCCCCTCCAGTTGTATGTGGCCCTATCAATGCCATAAAATATCAACTGGCGGGGGTCTCTATTATGATGTTGAAGGAAATGGCGCGACACACTATGGTTAGGAAAACCCTTCGCTATATTAGCTACATGCTCATTTATCCTGATTCTAAGCTCTCTTGTGGTGCGCCCCACATATTGCAGAGAGCAAGGGCATTCCAAAACATTGGTCACATGTTTGGAATAGCATGTAATCAGGGGTTTGATGTTAAATACTTCTTGTGTCACCAAAGATTTGAATTTGGTTACTTTCTTAGTGCGTCGAAATGTAGTACGACAGGCCTTGCATCTGGTGCAGTAATGAAATCCAGAACCATCCAGAAAAGTGAGAGGTTTTTCGGGGGGGTCTGGAACATTAGGCGCAATAATGTTTCTCAAACCTGGCGCCTTTCTGTAAATGAATCTGGGCTTGGAGGGTATTACCGATACCAGATCTCTGTCTTTTTGAAGGATGGGCCAGAACTTTTTGAAAATCTTTTCAATACTTTTGTATTGCCTATTGAAACCTGTAATAAATGGCAGTGTTCCCATGGATGAAGTAGTTTTCTTCTTGTCTGTCCATGATTCCCACCTCATTCTTGGCTCGGGCTAGTGCGACCCTACAAATACCCCTTCTCACAAAAACGATCCGTGAGAATTGCAGCCTGGGCGTTGAAATCGCTGACCTCAGTGCAATTCCGTCGGATGCGCATAAACTGGCCCTTGGGTATGGCCCCAAGCCATTGGGGGTGATGACAGCTATTGGTTGGCACGAAGGCGTTCCTGTCGGTCGCCTTAAAGAATGTCCTCGTGCCAATCCTGCCATTTTGCTTAACCAAAGTGAGATCCAAGTAGTTTATGGTTGTCAAACTGAACTCAGCTGTAAATCTTAGCCCATATTGGTTGGAATTTAGGTCCTGTAGGAAGCCATGTAGTGTGGTCTGGGATCCCTCCCACAACAACACTACATCGTCGATGTACCTTTTATAGTAAAGTAGGGATAATGGGTTATCCTTATAAATGGTTTCCCCCTCCCACTTGTTCAGTAGCAAGTTGGCCACGCTTGGAGCATATCAAGCCCCCATTGCAACCCCCTTGATCTGGTTATAAAATTCCCCCTGCGCCCAAAAGTAATTGTTCCCCATAGCAATTTTGAGTCCCTCAACTAGGAAATTTATTTTAACTTTTTTTAGATGTGAGTCTGCAGTTAGAGCCACCTGAACTGCGACAAGCGCATCCTCCTGTCTAATGTTTGTATAGAGTGACTCTATATCCACTGTAACCATAATGGTTGCATCTGTAACCTGGATATTGGAGATGGATTTAATCAGTTCACGACTGTCCTTAAGGTATGACCTTCCTCGTGTAACCAAGGGTTGCAGGGATATATCCAGATACTCTCCTACTCTGGAATAAAGTGAACCTATCCCGCTTATAATTGGGCGGCCTGGGGGTTGTTCCTTATTTTTATGGATTTTTGGTACCACATATAGCACCGGAGTGCGAGGTACTTTTGGTAAGAGGTACTGTGCTTCCTTTGTATCCAAAATCTTTTGATTGACCCCTTTATCAATCCAGTAATGGAGCTCAGTTTTGCGTTTATTCAGTGGGTTGGATGCCAATGGTTTATACGTGCTCATATCCTTTAACAACCTTTGAATCTCTCCATAGTAATCATCTTTGTTGAGTATAACTACCCCCCCCCCTTTGTCCGCTGGACGAACTACTATGTTTTTATTTTGTTCTAATTGTTTGATCCCCTCTGCTAGGGACCGTTTAGTTCTGGCCTTTTTGATTTCTAAAGATTTGATCTCATCCTGCACCATATGCTTGAACACCTCAATATGGTGGTGTGTTCCCTTTTGGGGGTTGAATATAGAATTGTTTCTCAGTCCACTGTGTTTAAACTTGTCTGTTTCTACAACAGGGGGACGGGTATCTTTTTGAGAAGCAAAGAATTTTTTAATATTGAGCTTCCTCACATACTTTTCCACATCAATAAATAATTCGAATTTGTTAAGATTCTTATCAGGTGCGAATTTTAGACCTTGCGTTAAAACTTGTAGTTCGTCTTCTGAAAACGATGCACCTGCTAGGTTAAATATTCCTTCATTTAACTGTCCCTTGGTCTTTTTCTTTCTGGTTCCCCCTCTTCTACCTCTTTTTCTATGTATTCTTTGGGGTATTGGGGTGTAGTAGATGGGATTTTGTAAGGTTCTTTCCATCCCCTCCATTCCCCCCCTTGTTGGTAATTGTTTTGGTAGGGTGTGGGTCGCCCTCTATAGTTACCCCTAAAATTACCCCTAGGGGGCCTGGGTGGATATTGGCTGGGTCCTTGATAATGATAGGGATAGCCATAGTCACTGGATCTGTTATCCAGGGATCCATACGTATTGTAGGTAGGTACTGGATAGGAACTGGAATAGTAGTCATTGGATGGGGGTTAATTACCCCCACTTTGAGGTGGTGGGGGATATCCCCTATTATTATGAATCGCTTGGCTCTTTGGATTGGCTAAATCTTTAGTTTTTTTTGGAGTGTGTGTCTTGTTTTTACTTTTAGCTATCTGTACAACCGCATTATGTGCTTCCGCATCCCTATCCAACGGGGATTCTTTAGAATTATCCGAATCCAAATCATCCTGCCATTTATATACCTTATTTTCCTCATAATCTTTAATATCTCTCTGATATTTTTTCAGTTTTTTCTATTTGATCTCTCCATCATATTTGGACAGGTGGGTCTGAAGACTCTGCGCCCTGTCCAAATATTCTTTGGTTCCCATAAAGGGCTCCATACTGTTTTTGAGATCAACTATGTTGGCTTCTACCAGCATATTTTTAGCTTTCCGCTTCCTAATCATTAGCTGCATTAGTTTTTGTTCGCAGCCATTGAAAAACTGAAACCATTCGTCTAACAAAGTTAAATTATCCGCACTATCAGTTGGATTAACATCCCATCTTAACCTACGGGGGGGGGGGGGGTAAGGTTTTTGCCAATGTACATCTCAAATGAGGCTATGTCCCACCATAGCCTTATTTGTTTCTCCATTTCGTATTGGAGTTGTTTGAACCCTCTTTCAATATCCAAATTTGGGCTGGGTGTTTGCTGGAATATTTCTTCAATATTTATCTGTAGACCCTTTATGAAGTTAAATACATCCATGGCTGCGTAGATTGAAAAAGTTTGAAGTGAAACCTCTAGAAATGTGTATGTAAGTGATCTCGCGTCTAAAATAAATGAAGACTTAATTAAGCTGCTAACCCCAAAATTTCAAATGTTGAAACAGTGACTGAGAGTGATTATATGTGCAAAAGGATAGCAAATATATTGGGGGCGCTGGGAAACAATTAATAATTACCAAAATTACTAAATAGAGTGAAAGAAATCTGTATACACCTGCCAGCCTGTGTAAACCGCAATAGCTAGTCGATGGCTATCCGACCATACTAGACAGCCTAATTGTAGTCTCCTTGTTATGTGAAATAGTATACAAAGCCCATCAAACAAACAACGTGTGATACACAAAATGATAAAACACTAAATGACAACAAATAATCGAACATGCAGTGCCAATCGTGATAATTGATTGTCCCAAAAAATGAATATTTGACGGGTAAACAAGTGATAGTCCATATGCTGAAAACAGTGAAATAAATCCTGGATAGCAGCTTGATCCAACAATAGATTGCTTGAAGTGATAGCCTTCACCAACTTAATACAGGACACCCGATAGTGCTCGTGATAAATATAGCAACTTACCAGAATTAGTTGACTCTTTTAATTAAAAAGGAGTCATATGTGCTTTGTGCAAGTCCCACTTGCTACCATGGATAGTGATGTCAATAACGGGCATGTGGATTCCCTGCCTCCTGGAGGCTCAGATGGAGAAATGCGGACCACAAAAAAGAAATAGAGCGGAAAAAAGTGTGATCCCGTTTTATTAAAACATTTAAAAATATGACAGCCAATTGTCCCCTTACTTGATTAGTGCCTTGAGCCCGGCACTAAGGCTGAAGAGCATGGACTAGTAGGGCTAGTGACCCGTGTGGAGATGAGCCGGTGTGCGTTCCACCTATTGCAGAGGAAGAGCCAGCGGGACCGGAAGTGTCGTCAGGACGTAGTCTGGCGTTGCCTCGACAGCTGTTTCGTATAGCACGTCATCAGGAAGCGTGCTAGGCTATGTGTATCTGGCTATTAAATACGATTGTCAATCACAATTGGGGGAGGGGTTACCAGACCTGAATCCAGCCTCAATGCCGTCTCTCCGCATACTGTAACCACAGCAATAGATAAGAAAACTCCATAACATTTTTAAAATATAAGATGTGACAAATTGGCAGCTACCCGCCTTAATGGTACATCATATAATAACATTATCTGAATGCCTGAACATACCAACCCAACAATATATATTGATGAATAATGAGCACTAATCACGCCCCCCTGGTGAGTGGGTATGGTACGGCACCACCCAGAACTATTGATACATAATATAAATATGTTAGTGCCGCAAGGAATCCATAATGAATGATTAATTGGATAAAATTAATAATAAAAAAGCAATGATTTGTAATTAAAAGATTTTATATATAATCCCTACACCTATTTAACCTCTAAGTTAGTCATATTAATTGGATATATATTTTATTCGTTTGTGAGGAAGCAATTTAGATCCAAATCTATATTGAGGCCATGTGGCTGCATTGTGGATAGTCTGTACAGCTACTGGGTCTCATTCTGAGACACTGCCTTAGTAAGATCTGTCCCCCTCCAGTTGTATGTGGCCCTATCAATGCCATAAAATATCAATTGGCGGGGGTCTCTATTATGATGTTGAAGGAAATGGCGCGACACACTATGGTTAGGAAAACCCTTCGCTATATTAGCTACATGCTCATTTATCCTGATTCTAAGCTCTCTTGTGGTGCGCCCCACATATTGCAGAGAGCAAGGGCATTCCAAAACATAGGTCACATGTTTGGAATAGCATGTAATCAGGGGGTTGATGTTAAATACTTCTTGTGTCACCAAAGATTTGAATTTGGTTACTTTCTTAGTGCGTCGAAATGTAGTACGACAGGCCTTGCATCTGGTGCAGTAATGAAATCCAGAACCATCCAGAAAAGTGAGAGGTTTTTCGGGGGGGTCTGGAACATTAGGCGCAATAATTTTTCTCAAACCTGGCGCCTTTCTGTAAATGAATCTGGGCTTGGAGGGTATTACCGATACCAGATCTCTGTCTTTTTGAAGGATGGGCCAGAACTTTTTGAAAATCTTTTCAATACTTTTGTATTGCCTATTGAAACCTGTAATAAATGGCAGTGTTCCCATGGATGAAGTAGTTTTCTTCTTGTCTGTCCATGATTCCCACCTCATTCTTGGCTCGGGCTAGTGCGACCCTACAATACCCCTTCTCACAAAAACGATCCGTGAGAATTGCAGCCTGGGCGTTGAAATCGCTGACCTCAGTGCAATTCCGTCGGATGCGCAAAAACTGGCCCTTGGGTATGGCCCCAAGCCATTGGGGGTGATGACAGCTATTGGTTGGCACAAAGGCGTTCCTGTCGGTCGCCTTAAAGAACGTCCTCGTGCCAATCCTGCCATTTTGCTTAACCAAAGTGAGATCCAAGTAGTTTATGGTTGTCAAACTGAACTCAGCTGTAAATCTTAGCCCATATTGGTTGGAATTTAGGTCCTGTAGGAAGCCATGTAGTGTGGTCTGGGATCCCTCCCACAACAACACTACATCGTCGATGTACCTTTTTCGAAGGATACAGATTACATTGCCCAGAGTAGGTTGCTTACCACCAAGATTAGAGAGAAAGTGTAAGGGTATGTACTTACCGAGGCCGAGATGCCGAGAATGGTTCACCTTTGCGACTTGACGCACTCCACCCCCTGGAGTTGAGACAGGGAGTGGATGGCGAGAAGCGGCACCGGCTACCGGCAGGTGGTGGGTACTTGTAGACGTTCCGGTAGTGCTGAGTAGACTGAAGAACAGGCTTCAAGCAGGAACTAGCCGGATTGGTAAAGTTCAAACAGCAGGAGATAATGGAAGCCGGTGCAGGTTGAGTCTGGGTTGCAATTGCAAGGTAACAGTCCCGGCTGGGGGTCTAGCACAGTAAAAGGTAACAAGTCCAGAGAATACCGGGAACCAGGCAGGAGTTCAAAGGAAACGCGGAAGTCCGAAAGGTACAAGCAGGAGGTCAAGGATTGTAGACAGGCAGCAGATCCGAGTCACAGGCCGAGGGTCAAACACAGGAGAAGGCAGAAGTCTGTATAACAAGCCGAGGGTCAGGTCCAGGAGAGAGATCAGAGGAATCAAGCCAGTCCGGGTCACAAGGAGATTTTCAAGATAGTTTTCCAGAGTCTTGGGTATACAGGAAAGCTGACAAACCAGCAACTTGTCAGTGCAACTGGGTCTCTTTAAATAGGCCCGCCTGGATTCCTATTGGTGCGCCGCCGTGCGCGCACCCGAGAACGTAGAAGCGCCGTCCCGCGCATGCGCCGAAGCATCATTCCGCCGCGCGTGCGCATTGGGCGCTGATTGGCGCTGTTGGACGGATTTCCCTGACAGTGCCCCCCTCCTAGGGGCGGACTCCGGACGCCCAGACTAGACATCAACTCGGGATGTTCCTGGTGAAAGACTCTAATTAGGCGGGGAGCATGTAGGTTCCTAGATGGTTCCCAAGAGTTGTCCTCTGGGGGATACCCCTTCCATTTGATTAAATACTGTAACTGCCTGCCTCTTTTCCTGCAGCCCAAGATAGATTCCACCACGTACTCGTTTTCACCATCAACCTCCACAGGTGGAGGAGGTGGCTCATCCCTTCCCGGGAAGGAGCTGGAGACTACCGGTTTCAACAGAGACGTGTGGAAGACCGGGTGTATCCTGTAGGAGTCGGGCAGTGCCAATTCAAAGGCCACAGGGTTGATTACTCGCTTGATTTTAAAAGGGCCTATAAATCTTGGTCCCAATTTCCGTGAAGGGATCGGCAATTTGAGGTTGGTGGCGGAGAGCCATACTTCCTCCCCAACTTTGAAGACTGGATTTTCCTTCCTACCCTTGTCATAGTGTCTCTTGTAAGACTCCTGGGCGTTTTGCATCATTTCCTGGAGTCTCAGAAAATTAGATTGAACAAAGGCTATCCGATCTTGAACAGCAGGAACAGAGCTCTCCGGAATGTCATCAGGGAGGAAGGAAGGATGGAAGCCAAAGTTGGCCCAAAAAGGAGTTTGACTGGTGGCTGAATGCACCGAGTTGTTATATGCAAATTCAGCGTAGGATAATAGGGAGGACCAATCGTCTTGTGAGGCTGAGCAAAAACAACGGAGATATTGTTCTAGGGTTTGATTGGTTCTCTCTGTTTGTCCGTTGCTCTGGGGGTGATATGCCGATGATAGGCAAATCTTGACTTCTAAAGATTTGCAAAGTTCCTTCCAGAATTTCAACGTGAATTGAACACCTCTGTCAGAGGTGATGCTCTTAGGCACCCCATGGAGCCTGATTATCTTCTGAAAGAAGGCTTTGGCTGTATCTGCAGCAGAGGGGGTACCGATCATGGGCACGAAGTGTGCCATTTTGGAGAGGCGGTCAATTACGACCAGAATCGTGGTAAAACCTCCAGAGGGCGGTAGATCTACAATGAAGTCCATGGACACATCTGCCCACGGACGTTCAGGGATAGGCAAAGGTTTGAGTAGTCCCCAACTCTTGGTTTTGGGTCCCTTATACCGTTGGCAACGGGTACAGGAGGCAACATAGGACTTGCAATCTTGTCTCCAACCAGGCCACCAGAAGGAGCGAGAGATTAGTTCCATGGTTTTTTTGGTTCCAAAGTGACCAGCTAGTTTGTGGTCGTGGAAAGTTTTCAGAATCAGTTGCCTTGTTTCCAGAGGGACGAGGACTTTACCTTGGGACCAGAGCAAGTCATTACGCTTCTCTATGGAAGAGGTTACTTGGTCAGGACAATGCTTAGAGGCGGCTTTTATGGAGGTTAGTAGATCAGCCTGTGGGATGAGCAGAAAGTTTTGTGCTGATAGGATGGTACTTGGTTCCTCTGCTTGAGGGGTCTCGGGAAACATCCTAGAGAGTGCATCCGCCTTCACGTTCTTGGAACCGGGCCTATAAGAGATATGAAAGTTAAACCTGGTGAAGAAGAGGGCCCATCGGGCTTGTCTGGGTCGAAGACGTTTTGCTGTTCTCAGATATTCTAGATTCTTATGATCCGTGAATATCATGACAGGGTGAGGGGCTCCCTCCAGAAGGTATCGCCATTCTTCCAGGGCGAATTTGATAGCTAATAGTTCCCGGTCTCCGACGTCATAATTACGTTCCGGAGAAGTTAGTTTACGAGAGGCAAAGGCTACTGGATGAAGAAGGGATTTGGGGCCATGCCTTTGAGAGAGGATGGCCCCAGTGGCTGACTCTGAAGCATCTACTTCCAGAGTAAACGGCAGTAGCGGATCTGGATGCTTCAATACAGGTGCCGATGTGAATGCATTTTTTAGTTTATCGAAGGCATCTTGAGCTTCCGGTGACCAGTGAAAGCGGTAGCTCTGGCGTGTCAGTTGGGTTATAGGTGCCACAATAGAGGAGAACCCCACAATGAACCTCCTGTAGAAGTTGGCGAAACCTATAAACCGTTGTACCCCTTTCTTGTCTGTTGGGGCTGGCCATTCCTGGATAGCTTTGACTTTCTGCGGGTCCATTGCGACCCCATTGGTAGAAATAATAAATCCCAAAAATTGCACAGTGGTTTTCTCAAAGTCACATTTCTCGGCCTTGAGGTAAAGTCTATGTTCTCGGAGAATAGTGAGGACCTTGATGACGTGGATTCGGTGCAGTTCAAGGGAGGACGAAAAAATAAGAATATCGTCTAAGTAGACTACTAGGAAGTCGTCCAGGTGTTCACGGAAAATGTCATTGACCAGGTGCTGGAAAGTAGCTGGGGCGTTGCAAAGCCCGAATGGCATGACCAAGTATTCAAAATGACCGAACCTAGATCTAAAAGCCGTCTTCCATTCGTCTCCAGCCCTGATCCGGATGAGGTTGTAGGCCCCTCGAAGGTCCAGTTTAGAGAAGATCCGAGCTGATCGGAATCGTTGGAACAACTCCGGGATGAGAGGAAGCGGGTATCTATTTTTAATAGTAATTTTATTTAATTCCCTATAGTCGATGCAGGGCCTCAGAGTCCCGTCTTTCTTTTCAACGAAAAAGATTCCGGCACCGGCTGGGGAAGAAGAGGGGCGAATGAATTTCTTTTCCAGATTTTCCTCAATGTAAGACTTGAGGGCCTTCAACTCAGATTCGGACAAGGGAAAGATGCGGCCGAATGGAATTTTGGAGCCAGGCAGAAGGTCAATGGGACAATCGTAGGGACGATGTGGAGGTAGGCGGTCGGCCTGCTGTTTGTCGAAGACGTCCTGGAATTCTAAGTATGCTGATGGAACATGTGGTAGGTTATCCGGTTGAGGGGTTAAAGTAGCACAGACAGTTGGAAGTGCGGAAAGACAGTGTTGGGAACAATACGAAGAAGTGAAGTTAACTTCCCTTTTGGCCCAGTTTATATGAGGCTCATGTGCTTGTAACCAGGGGAGGCCCAGGATGATGGGAAACATGGGAGATGGGATGAGGTCAAATCGAAGGTATTCTTGGTGGCCTGAATCCGTGATAGCAAGGACGGGTTTTGTTTCTTGCGTAATTACCCCTGAACGAGGCAGGGATCCATCCGCCAGACGAACCTGAAGATAACGGTCCTTGGTTTGCAGAGGAAAGTGAAGTTGGGAAGCAAGTGAAGAGTCCAGAAAGCAGCTGCAGGCTCCTGAATCAATAATCGCCGGTAGGCGGGTTGCTCCTGTTGGTAGCTGTAGAGAAATAGAAAGAACAACATAAGTCTGTGGTAAGCCAGAAACTTGGTAGTTCAAAGTGTCTTTGAGGGTACACTTACTAGGTCTCACTGGGCAGCTCCGAAGGAAATGGCCAGTACCCCCGCAGTAAAGACACAGATTGGCCTGACGCCTGCGCTGCTTTTCCTCAGGAGAAAGGGGAGGACGAACCAGACCAAGCTGCATGGGTTCAGGCTCGGGAGGAGAAGATGCTGTAGGAACTTGGATGGGTGGATAGGCAGAAGCTGATCGGGGCAAAGTCCAGTTTGGACGGGTAGTCTGGAAACGCTCAGAACGCCGCTCCCGCAGGCGTCTGTCAAGCTGAGTGACAGACTGGATCAAATCTTCCAGAGTAGTTGGAACACCAATCCTGGCCAGCTCGTCTTTAAGAGCCTCAGACAGTCCTTGGCGATATTGGTATTTAAGGGCCGTCTCATTCCAGCCAGTGTCAGCTGACCATTTCCGGAATTCTGCCGTGTAGTCCTCCACCGGCCTTCTCCCCTGGGTTAAACTGTGGAGAACAGACTCAGCTGTAGCTGATCGCTGAGGATTGTCATACAGCTGCGCCATACTCTCGAAGAAGGTGTCCACGGAATCTAGTATGGGGCTGCTTTGCTCCATCAGGCCATGGGCCCAGGCCTGAGGTTTGTCGGTTAGAAGGGAGATGACGAACCCCACCTTTACCACTTCTGAAGAGAAAGTCCTGGGTTGAAGGGCGAAGTAAAGAGAACATGCGTTTTTGAAAGCCCGATATTTCTTACGGACGCCAGAAAATCGCTCAGGCAGGGGGACCCTGGGTTCAGGGGTAGCCATTACTACGGTGGGATTTGCCTGATTTTGAGACGTGGAGGCAACATTGGCAACGGTAGCAGCTGGTGATGCTGGTCCTGTAGCTCCAGTAAGTAGCTGAAAGCGGCCATCCATTTGGACATAACCTTCTTGTAATTTCTGAACCGCATCGGTTAGTGCAGTGACTTGCTGACATAGGGTCTCGAACGGTGAACGCACCCTGTCGGCCTCAGACATCTGGCTGGTTTGTACTGTGAGGGTATGTACTTACCGAGGCCGAGATGCCGAGAGTGGTTCACCTTTGCGACTTGACGCACTCCACCCCCCTGGAGTTGAGACAGGGAGTGGATGGCGAGAAGCGGCACCGGCTACCGGCAGGTGGTGGGTACTTGTAGACGGTCTGGTAGTGCTGAGTAGACTGAAGAACAGGCTTCAAGCAGGAACTAGCCGGATTGGTAAAGTTCAAACAGCAGGAGATAATGGAAGCTGGTGCAGGTTGAGTCCGGGTTGCAATTGCAGGGTAACAGTCCCGGCTGGGGGTCTAGCACAGTAAAAGGTAACAAGTCCAGAGAATACCGGGAACCAGGCAGGAGTTCAAAGGAAACGCGGAAGTCCAAAAGGTACAAGCAGGAGGTCAAGGATTGTAGACAGGCAGCAGATCCGAGTCACAGGCCGAGGGTCAAACACAGGAGAAGGCAGAAGTCCGTATAACAAGCCGAGGGTCAGGTCCAGGAGAGAGATCAGAGGAATCAAGCCAGTCCGGGTCACAAGGAGATTTTCAAGATAGTTTTCCAGAGTCTTGGGTATACAGGAAAGCTGACAAACCAGCAACTTGTCAGTGCAACTGGGTCTCTTTAAATAGGCCCGCCTGGATTCCTATTGGTGCGCCGCCGTGCATGCGCACGCGCCGCTGCGTCGGCGCGCGCACCCGAGAACGTAGAAGCGCCGTCCCGCGCACGCGCCGAAGCATCATTCCGCCGCGCGTGCGCATTGGGCGCTGATTGGCGCTGTTGGACGGATTTCCCTGACAGAAAGGCTACCCGGATGATCTTTTACAGGAAGTATTTGAATCTTGTCTTACCGAACAGAATGCCGACAGACATTGTAGCCCCTCATAACTCGGGAGCCAGGTTCATCACAAGTTTTAATGGCAATTATAAAGCAGTTGCCAACATTATCCGTAAGCATTGGCCTATTTTTTGTTCAGACCCCAGGTTAGGTCCGCTATTACCACCCGCCCCCCAGGTCGTCTTCAGGAGAGCTTGCATTCTCAGAAATTGCATTGCTCCTAGCAAACCTAAAAAAACTATTCCGTCAGAACCATGGACATCAGGTGTCATTTTGACAATAGGTTTGGAATATTTCAATGCAAGAAACAAGGTTGTCTTACCTGTCAGTTTATAACCCACGGCCAGTACCCCTTTTTGGATAGTTCTGGTAATTAGTAATGAGCTTTATGTTCAAGTCGAACATGAGTTTGACTCGAACATTGGCTGTTCGCCCATTCGGCGAACAATTTGGGGTGTTCGCGGGAAATTCGAAAAGCCACGGAACACCGTTAAAAGTCTATGGGAGAAATCAAAAGTACTAATTTTAAAGGTTAATATGCAAGTTATTGTCATAAAAAGTGTTTGGGGACCCGGGTCCTGCCCCAGGTGACATGTATCAATGCAAAAAAAAGTTTTAAAAACGGCCGTTTTTTCGGGAGCAGTGATTTTAATAATGCTTAAAGTGAAACAATACAAGTGAAATCTTCCTTTAAGTTTCGTACGTGGGGGGTGTGTATAGTATGCCTGTAAAGTAGCACATGTTTCCCATGTTTACAAATGTCCCTGCACAAAATGTAATTTCAATTGGGAAAAAAAGTCATTTAAAACTATAGCGGCTATTCATAGTTACATAGTTAGTTAGGCTGAAAAAAGACACAAGTCCATCCAGTTCAACCATAAAAAAACAAACAAAAATTAAATAATATCATACAATCCCATATACCCAATCTACTCCCACAGTTGATCAGAGGAAGGCAAAAAAAAACAGCAGAGCATGATCCAATTTTCTACAGCAGGGGAAAAGATTCCTTCCTGCGGATTTTCCCTGGATCAACTTTACCTATAAATGTCAGGACCCAGTTATATTATGTACATTTAGGAAATAATCTAGTCCTTTCTTAAAGCAATCTACTGAGCTGGCCAGAACCACCTCTGCAGGGAGTCTATTCCACATTTTCACAGCTCTTACTGTGAAGAAACCTTTCCGTATTTGGAGATGAAATCTCTTTTCCTCTAGATGTAAAAAGTGCCCCCTTGTCCTCAGTGTTGACCGTAAAGTGAATAACACAACACCAAGTTCACTATATGGACCTCTTATATATTTGTTGATCATATCCCCCCTTAATCTCTTCTTCTCGAGAGTGAATAAATTCAGTTCCTCTAATCTTTCCTCATAGCTGAGCTCCTCCATGCCTCTTATCAGTTTGGTTGCACTTCTCTGCACTTTCTCCAGTTCCCCAATATCCTTTTTGAGAACTGATGCCCAAAACTTAACTGCATATTCCAAATGAGGTCTTACTAATGATTTGAACAGGGGCAAAATTATATCTCTCTCTCTGGAGTCCATACCTCTCTTAATACAAGAAAGGACTTTGCTTGCTTTGGAAACCGCAGCTTGGCATTGCATGTTATTATTGAGCTTATGATCTACCAAAACCCCCAGATCCTTCTCCACTACGGATTCCCCCAGTTGTACTCCCCCTAGTATGTATGATGCATGCATATTCTTAGCCCCCAAGTGCATAACTTTACATTTATCAACATTAAACCTCATCTTCCACGTAGTCGCCCAATTAGACAGAGCATTGAGGTTGGCTTGTAAATTGGAGACATCTTGTAAGGATGTTATTCCACTGCATAGCTTAGTGTCATCTGCAAAGACAGAAATGTTACTTTTGATCCCAGACACAATATCATTTATAAAGATATTAAAAAGTAAGGGTCCCAGCACTGAACCTTGGGGTACACCACTGATAACCTTAGACCATTCAGAGTAAGAATCATTAACAACTACTCTCTGAATTCTGTCTTTTAGCCAGTTTTCTATCCATTTACAAACTGATCTTTCCAAGCCTGTAGACTTTACCTTACACATTAGCCGTGTGTGGGGAACTGTATCAAACGCTTTTGCAAAATCCAAGTATACCACGTCCATGTGGTCTTTTATTAATCTCTCCAGTATCTTCCCAACTATAGAAGTTAAACGAACAGGTCTATAGTTACTTGGTAAAGACTTTGTTCCATTTTTAAATATAGGCACCACATTGGCCCTGCGCCAATCCAGTGGTACTATTCCTGTCATTATAAAAAATGTTAATACTGTGCCCTAAAATTATATATGAAAGTGAAAAGCAGCCAAACACCAAAATCAGACAAGATATTAAAGTGTGTATATGTTATAAAGTGTGGCGCTAAATAAAAAGGTAAAAAACCTTAATATGTATAAACATCAAATTACACAATGAAGTGTGACGTGCAACACAGAAATTGTTTACACAAAATTAATATTAAATATTATCCACCATGGTCCACCCGTGGTGGTATATTATACAAAAACACTGATAATCAAACCAGTGCATTAATAATTGATACAAAAAATGAGTATTAGTGATAATAAAACAAACTGTTATAACGGACTCATGTAGGTCATCACAGGTGAGAATATGTCCTTAAGATGCCATAAAAAGTAACAAATAAAGTTAAAAAAAATATGTTTTTTTGGGATCCAGTAGAAAACTTGCATCAGCTGCAGGATATATGGGGAGGTGAGTTGATCGGATGATCTATGCAGACATATGAAGTGTATAACATCACCCAGGAGTGCCTCCACCTTAGGCCAATAAAGAATAAATGGGTACTCTTACCAGCCAGAGTGGATGCAGCACACCATACGGTGGTGGATCATCAGAGCTTTGTCCACTCTATGGACCGAGGGAGCAACAGGGATCTGTAGAACACCTCCTCCTAGTGCTGACGACACTCCAAGCCAGAGGGAAAATCCAGATATCAAACAGAAGGAAATAACAGGTAATTGCAAACATGTGTATCTTACTACACTTCCTGCTTCCGGGGTCACTGTGTCCTATAGGTGAGGCTGAAGTGTTGTGAATACCGCCCCCAATGATGCTAGACCAATAGGACGACGCACCATCACCAAGGAGCCGCGCCGCATCATCAACCACATCCAAACTTCTTCGGTGCATATGGCCATCTATGAAGTGGAGGTGTGTCAAAGACACGTAATGCGACACCGTGCTGCGAGCGTATGCCCACAAGGCAAGCTGGGAAATGTAGTATCGGTGCTAAACCAGTAAGGCGAAGCACCGTCACCAAAAAGCTCTGCCGCGTCATCAGCCACATACAGACATCTGCAGTCTGTGTGACCATCTGCGTAGCGGAGGTGTGTCAATGACACGTCATGCGCCCTCGTGACGGGAGCGTATGCCCGCAAGGCAAGCTGGGATATGTAGTCCCATGATAAGCGCAAGGCTATATTCACCTGCCTGAATTTTTTATGGATTTCGAATAAATCTTTTATGGATTTACACTATGTGGATGAATTTTCCTTTTTGATCCACCGCCGTATGGTGTGCTGGATCCACTCTGGCTGGTAAGAGTACCCATTTATTCTTTATTGGCCTAAGGTGGAGGCACTCCTGGGTGATGTTATACACTTCATATATCTAGATATATATAGATCATCCGATCAACTCACCTCCCCATATCTACGCAGACATATGACGTGTATAACATCACCCAGGCGTGCCTCCACCTTAGGCCAATAAAGAATAAATGGTTACTCTTACCAGCCAGAGTGGATCCAGCACACCATACGGCGGTGGATCATCAGAGCTTTGTCCACTCTATGGACCGAGGGAGCAACAGGGATCTGTAGAACACCTCCTCCTAGTGCTGACGACAGTCCAAGCCAGAGGGAAAATCCAGATATCAAGCAGCAATCGCATCAAATTGCAATGACCGTGGAAAAAGGAAAATTCATCCACATAGTGTAAATCCATAAAAGATTTATTCGAAATCCATAAAAAGTTCAGGCAGTTGAACATCAATAAAAATCCAAATACAGGAAGGCAGCGTGGGATGGACATCTAGAGCTGGCATATAAAAACCCGACCGGTTTCGTCGAAAACAGACATCAACTGGGGTATATTCAAGCTCTCTATCCTCCACGCTTATATAAACAGAAGGAAATAACAGGTAATTGCAAACATGTGTATCTTACTACACTTCCTGCTTCCGGGGTCACTGTGTCCTATAGGTGAGGCTGAAGTGTTGTGAATACCGCCCCCAATGATGCTAGACCAATAGGACGACGCACCATCACCAAGGAGCCGCGCCGTATCATCAACCACATCCAAACTTCTTCGGTGCATATGGCCATCTATGAAGTGGAGGTGTGTCAAAGACACGTAATGCGACACCGTGCTGCGAGCGTATGCCCACAAGGCAAGCTGGGAAATGTAGTATCGGTGCTAAACCAGTAAGGCGACGCACCGTCACCAAAAAGCTCTGTCGCGTCATCAGCCACATACAGACATCTGCAGTCTGTGTGACCATCTGCGTAGCGGAGGTGTGTCAATGACACGTCATGCGCCCTCGTGACGCGAGCGTATGCCCGCAAGGCAAGCTGGGATATGTAGTCCCGTGATAAGCGCAAGGCTATATTCACCTGCCTGAACTTTTTATGGATTTCGAATAAATCTTTTATGGATTTACACTATGTGGATGAATTTTCCTTTTTGATCCACCGCCGTATGGTGTGCTGGATCCACTCTGGCTGGTAAGAGTACCCATTTATTCTTTATTGGCCTAAGGTGGAGGCACTCCTGGGTGATGTTATACACTTCATATATCTAGATATATATATAGATCATCCGATCAACTCACCTCCCCATATCTACGCAGACATATGAAGTGTATAACATCACCCAGGAGTGCCTCCACCTTAGGCCAATAAAGAATAAATGGGTACTCTTACCAGCCAGAGTGGATCCAGCACAACATACGGCGGTGGATCATCAGAGCTTTGTCCACTCTATGGACCGAGGGAGCAACAGGGATCTGTAGAACACCTCCTCCTAGTGCTGACGACACTCCAAGCCAGAGGGAAAATCCAGATATCAAGGAGCAATCGCATCAAATTGCAATGACCATGGAAAAAGGAAAATTCATCCACATAGTGTAAATCCATAAAATATTTATTAAAAATCCATAAAAAGTTCAGGCAGTTGAACATCAATAAAAATCCAAATACAGGAAGTTAGCGTGGGATGGACAGCTAGAGCTGGCATATAAAAACCTGACCGGTTTCGTCTAAAACAGACATCAACTGGGGTATAATCAAGCTCTCTATCCTCCACGCTTATATAAACAGAAGGAAATAACAGGTAATTGCAAACATGTGTGTCTTACTACACTTCCTGCTTCCGGGGTCATGCCTGAAAAATTAGGTATTGTTGCAACCGCTGCTGTAGCAGCCGCCAGAAAAATTTATGTTTTCCAGGCAGAAAGTGCCCTAAAACATTGCGGCTTTGTCATGGATATGCACTAATGTCTGTCTGCCATCTTACCTTTCCTCCTCATGTGTTCATCTTAGAGGCCAGACCCCTTCACCTGGCTTCCTTTATAATCTCCTCCCAGCCTGACTCCACCCCAGGCCCTATCACAGAACACTATATTAACCTGTGCACTGCAAGCCTGCTTTGCTTATCAACGTGTTTGTTAAACATTGTGTGTTTGGGTTCCTGCCTGCCGTGTGCTACGTCTGTCTCTCTGTTACGATATTGGCTTGTTCCTGACTATCCCTGTCTCCCTGTGACCCTTGACCTTTGGCTTGTCCTTTGCTATTCTTGTATCCTGGGCTGCTGCTTCCCCTCTTTCCCCTTTACGGGGCTTGAGCTAGGAGACTCTAGGGGCCGCGACCTGGACCTAGCTGCAGCGCAACATCCTCACCACTAGAGGCTCTGGTGAAGACCTGCTGGGTCTTAAGCCTCGTACACACGGTCGGACTTTTGCCCAACAAACTTAGTTTTAAGCAAGTTGGACCAACAATCCGACCGTGTGTACGCTCCATCGGACAAACTTTTTTCAGTTTGGTTTTGTTTTCATCGGACAAAAGTTGGGTCTGCGAACGGACAAACTTTTGCCCAACAAAAGTCCTATGGAGTAAAATCCTGCCGTGTGTACAGGAAACCATCGGACTTTTGTCCTAGGTACGAACGCACATGCTCCGAAGCAATGAACAGCCGGGAGTCTTCAGTCTTGTAAAACTAGCGTTCGTTCTGGAGATTTCACATTCGTGAAGCGGCAATTCTGATATATTTGAATACAGAGCACATTAGTAATATTGTTTACAATGCCGTAAAAAAATATAAAGCATTTTCTCTGTATATACCTATTTTTTGTTAATCTAAACAAAGTATTTCATTATTACATTTGTTAATTTTTTCGAAATAATTATAGTTTTGTATTTTTTGCCTATTTAAGCTCCACAACATTATCCCATATGTATTTGATGCTGTATTTCTAGCAAATATTTTTGGTCCCTTATTAATATTCTTCTTCATTTAACTGCCTACTCCCAAACATAAATTAGTCAGAGAAAAGACAAAATGAATTTTTGTGCACTAATTTTATTTTGGTGACCATAAAAAAGAAAACAATTCTATAACGACAGAATAATTTTGAAACAGAAAGGCAGCAATCAATGATTTGGTGGATTTTGCGATGACTGTGTACCCCAGGGCATACAAATATCCAATGAAGGTTGTCATTGGTCACCAGAGGAGTACCTAAAACAGGGAGGTCAAAGAAGGTCAAGAACTCAAAAAGATCGTGAGCAGCAGCAGAAAACCTATCTGTCCCCAGGCTGTGGTACTCCAGCAAGGGTCTGGTATTTGTGCCATACCAGACGTAATCACATAGATATACATTCCCTTCCACACTAACATCCACATCATCTGAGGTCATATTCGAAATATTGTCTATTAAACATACCCAACACAAAACAAGCCTTTTTTTCTGGCTGACCCCCACAAATAATTACCTTAAAAAAAAAGGATTTACATAAATGCTACTGACCTCATTAGTAGTCCCTAAACTCCCCAGACCATTGGCCTTGTGGATCCTGTGGCTGATGTTGCCACTGACCCCCATGTTGCTGGGTTGGGTGTCCTTGCTGGGGTGGGTGGCCCTGCTGGGGTGGGTGGCCTTGCTGTGGTGGGTAGTTTGGATGGGGTGGATAGTTTGGATGGGGTGGGTAGTTTGGATGGGGTGGATAATTTTGAATTTGAGGAGCTGTGTGCTCCAAATCACACAGATGTGTTGTGGGTGTTATCTCCACTTTTCTCGCTTTGCTGAGGAGCTGGATGATGAGCCCCTCACAAAGCTCCCTTTGTTCAACATCCACCTCCCTCAGCTTGTTGGCTGTAAAGCACCCAAAACCTTCCGCACTATCGGGTGCCGTGGTGATGACTGCCGTAGCCCGCTGCAGAAAGTCAGCAGTGGCCTCATCAAGGTGATGCCTCTTCCTGGCCCTTTTGGTAGGAGGCCGCAGGGTAGGCACTCTGGACTCGGTGGTGATGCTGCTGGGCCCAGCCTCGTCTTGCGGCAAAGTTTCCTGGGTCTGTAAAATAAACATAAATTTACAATGTGTTATTATTAGGACACATTTTCGCAAATCATTTTATCAGCCTTTATAACTTAAAAATAGAATGTCATCCAAAAACAAAGGTTAGCATTGTCACAGCAGCATTTTTATTTTTTTAAATTACTTTGTGATCATTATTTAGTATTTGATTTACATTTTAAAAGATTTACATTCCTAATAGTTTGACTAAATCCTCACAACACATTGCCCTCACTTTCTAAACTAATATTGTTTTGAAAAATGCTATACCTGGGGTAAGCTGAGATCCTCCTCCTCCTCCTCTTGTGTTGGATCTGCCTCTGTATCAGTGGCCTCAGCTGATGTGGAGGGTAGTGTGGATGGTAGTGTGGAGGGTAGTGTGGAGGGTAGGGTCGAAATATGTCTTTGTGGCACAGTCTGGTCCTTCAAAAATCCCAGGCTTGCGAAGTACCACAGCTTGGGGACATAAACGCCTTCTGCTGCTGCTCCCGATCTCTTTGAATCCTCAATCTTCTTGACCTCCCTATTGAACATACTCCTGAGGCCTCCAGATTTGGTCTTCACCAATGTTTCGTCTGCCCTGGGGTACAGAGTCTTCGCCAAATCCACCAAATTATCGATTGCTGCCTGCCTTTTGTTTTTATTTGAATAGTCTTTGTTTTTGACTTGCCATAGACATGCGTGATGGCGATATCTCTCTATGAAATCAGCCATAAATTCTGGGCTATTAAGAATTGTCCCCTTCATTCTTGCAGACATTTGAGAAGATGGCTGCAAGAAATAACACAAGAACAAAGATTTAAATTTGTCTTCAAGCTCCGAACCTGATAAGAATATAGGCCTTTATGCATGTCCCCCATCATAAATAGATGTTCCCCTTTAGCAGCTTCAGGCATGTCCCCCCTGGAGGCTTGGTGAAGTGGGGGGTGGGGTGGGCTTTAACACGGTCATTTTCAAAGCGGGGTCTGCTGACGCACCAATTTATATAGCTTGGTTTTCCTTTGGATGCTGATGATCAAGGTACTAAAAAGTGTGTGATTGTATCCTGTGCCCCTGGGACCTCCAGCCATGTCTGCCATCATGGGGGTACAGGCGGTACACCTGTAAGTGGTCCGGAGGTCCCTAGGGCCCTGGATGTTACCCTCAAATTTTTGAGATTACTTTAGTGTTTGTAAGCACCCAAAGACCCTTGACCTCCCCAATTCTCGTTGGCAGCACCCCCCTTCGCAATTCGTGCCCCCCCTTTTTTTGTTTTGCGTCAGCAAATCCCCCCGGTTCTCCTCTGCTCCAGGGGGTACATGTCTGCCTCCATGACCCTTACAGGTGTACTGCCTGTACCCCCCTGTTGTCAGGCCTGCCATTAGATCTAAACAAGTTAGCCATTAGGCCCCATGCACATGAGACGCTGCTCAATGCACATTCAATAGGGCTTATTCCAAATTTTTAAACAGCCCCAGCACTTATTCAATGTTATGTTAGGTAGCCATTGCCCACACTGTCACTAAATTGTCACGTACCTTTCTTTCGACTATGCGATCGTCTGATTTTCAGATCACAAAGGCTACGTTCCAGCGTCCGGTCTGGCGAACGTTCGTTAGGCCTTTTATACCCTGCGCATGGTTCAAACTCCTCCCTCATGACATCATGACGCTGGGGCGTGCCCCCCGACTTTTTTCATGCATGCGACATAACGGAAGTTACCTTCGTGAGGGAAAACAAGAACCGACCAAGAACAGGCCCCGCGGTGGTGATTATATTAAACACAAGGCCACCCCCATGAGCAAGGGGGAGATGGTGGAGATGGTGAGGATCTTTGACAAGTATGACTACGATTGCAAGCAGGAGAACTATGACAGGCCCAACAGCCATAAAGACTATCTTTTGGAGAAGGTCATTGCGGTACTGCATCGTGATTATGGGGTAAAACGAAGGAAGGATCAGATTAGAAAAAGATGTTCTGATTTAAAAATCAGAGAAAAAGACCAGTTGGACTCCATTCACCGCATCATCACCAAAAGAAGTAAGCAAAAAACTTTACAGTACTAAGAATATAGATGTTTACTTTATTCCTTTTGGCATTTTTTTATTTGTGAAAATTAATTGATGTGCTACCTACATTTTATTTGTCTGTGAATGCATATATGTTTTGACTCAACATATTATTTCAGACTCCAAATTTGAGATGCTAGATTTTATATCCTGTATCTACTTAAATTCACAGGAAAAAGGCACAGAGAAAGCCAGCAGACAAGACACCAGAGGGGAGAAAGGGAGGCTTCCCTTGGCAAGGCCCCAACAGGGGAGACAACAGTGCCAGCATCATCAATAAATCGTAAGTTTATTTAAGGTTTATTTGTTTTTAACTTTGACAGGGAATATTATTGTTTGTCACAAGGACATGGTCTCATATACCGGTAGTTAGCTTTAATAAGGTATATTGAAGATTTTATGTCTGCTGTGCTTATCATCACAGCACATTAAATGACGCCTTTCAACACTATAGATGGGTAGAGTAGAGGGGCTGGGGATCACAGTCACACAGGTGTTTATTTACTAAAGTAAATGCAGATTTGAAAGTGCACACGGAAGTACATATGCTGTAGATCTGAGTGGGACATGCAATTTTTCTAAAAAGCGGCATTTTAGCTAGCACAGGATTGGATGTTAATATATGCCGAGCTTAAAACTAATTTCAGGGCTTCCCCTCAGATTTACAGCGATCTACACCGACTGCATTTCCATGTGCACTTTCAAGTGCAAAGTGGATTTTACCAAAGTAAATCAAGCACACAGAGTCACGCCTGATTGACTGTTCAGCATAGATCACATCTCCCATAGGACACAAGAGTGTTTTTGGACAAATGTATTTTTAATGACATCTGGCCATATTGTGTATTAATGCATAATTAGAAATTCCCTCATATAACCTTTTCAATGCCCATTTTAGGGTAAATATTTGTAGATTGCGCATGATCGTCCACTTGTCTGTAGAATACATTGTCACTAGTGCAAGGTTGATCTCATTATTCTCCTCCAGGGATACTACTCCTATTTCTTGCATTTGGTGTGATTTTTGTGTTTTACATTTCTTTTAAATTATTTTAGTGGAACTTCAGTGTGTTGAGGCCATAAATTT
Source organism: Rana muscosa (assembly GCA_029206835.1). Lineage (NCBI taxonomy): Eukaryota > Metazoa > Chordata > Amphibia > Anura > Ranidae > Rana > Rana muscosa. The sequence goes on from CM055118.1 coordinate 45,540,507, forward strand.
GGAGGAGTGGGATCATGGAGCTGGACCCAGCAAAGAGCCTCCAGTGGACATCACATCCCCAGACACAAGTCATGCAGAGGGTGGAGTAGTGCATCCACTTGAAGAGGATTTAATTGAGCCAGTTGTTTGCCCCAGTAAGTATTTTGGGGTTCTTTTATTTTCTTCAAATAGACAATGATATACTTTGCCATACAATTGCACAGAAAGTGCACTTTCAAGTGCAGTCACAGTAGATTGGAAGGGGACATGCAAGGACCCCCAAAACTCCTAAATATTTTTAGCACATAATTTTTAAGTAAAATAAGCAGATCTCCCTCTGATTTCATAGCTTACCATCATAACTTCACCGATCTACAGTGACTGGACTTCCAAGTGCATTTTCACAATCACTTGGAGAGCAGAGTGGCTTTTCCTTTAGGTAATAAACAACATTGTGCCGAAAATTTGAGACAGTGTTTTTGTAAAAAATTTATTAGATGTCTTTTGTGGGCTGCTAACCAAGTGGAACCAAAATTAAAATATTTAGCCCACTGTGTCCATTAAACGCAGCCACTGTGGCCAAAGGGCAACAGTTTGTCACATCTAAAATGCAACCTTTAACCAAAACGTAATAAATTTATTCCACCCAGCCATGCATTTACCAGCCTTGCCTCATCAATGTCCTTACTCAGTAATAGATGTCTTCTCTTGCACACAATGTTGCTTGAGACAATTATGTTACTGGTCAGTGGCGTCACTAGGGTTGTTGTCACACGTTGCCTAACAAAATGGTGTCATCCCACAACAAATGAGGTCACCCTCAGTACAGACCCCCCTCAACTAAATACAGACCCCCCTCACGCAGTATAGATCCACCTCCCTCAGAAAAAAATTACTCACCTCAGTGCAGAGCCCCAGCAGTATAGACACCACATCATTTACAGGCACCCCTCAATTACAGATCCAACCCCTTGGTACATACACAGCCATAGTGCAGCCCCCCCTTACATTACAGAGCAGCAGAATGACCATACACACAGCGGTGTGACCCTCGAGCATGGCTTCCACCTCCTCATCCTCTGTGTATGTAAATAGAGAGGAGGAGGGGGTGGCATGTTAATTTTGCTACACAGAGGAACACAAGACGCGGAACAGATCAGCATGTGTCTGTTGGTAGCGTTGTGCCACTATCCATGTGTGTCAGCCGTGTCCGCAACACACCCCCTGCACCTTGGTTGCAACGCCGCTGTCACTGTTTAACAATATAGAATGTTTATGATTGGCTGAGATGCATGTCATTCCTTTTAGTTTTAAAAGATCACTGTGGGATAACTTCTCCCATTTTTTGGGGTCAATTACTGTGTGAGGTCTTTTCATCAGTAGAGCCTATCTATCAGAGGCACTTGCTCTGATCTAGACACTTCAAAAACACAACCACTGCTATTCTAAATTAAAAGATGTCCTGTACTCAACAGGAGACCATCCATCAGAAGATTGTTTGGAAGGGGCAACAAGACACAGATTCATGCTATGCATTAATCTGGGGATTGTCTTTCAGAGCCTTAACAAGACAGAGTGGGGGCGTTCAGATGTCGCCATATATTGCTGCTACACAACTGGGATAGACATGTCTAGTGATTGGCTAATTTCCCAAATTAGAGGAATACAGACAGAGGCTAACTAGGTAGTGCCTTGAATAATTAAAAGTAGAAGTAGACAGAAGGTGCAATGAGATGGCAATGTTCATAGATAAACAATTGTCGGAGACACAGGCACCAGGGACAATAATCTAGAATAGCTACAGTCTCTACATTCCTAGTAGTGTAGGTGTCTAAATAACAAGAAGCTTCGTTAATAAGATTTTTATTGGAGGGAAGTTTTTTCAACAATTGACAGGCTTATTAATGTTGTCAGAAATAAATTTTGTAGGGCCACAGCCACTTGTCTTTGATTCCCATTTGTAATTTCTCTATTTTTCTAAGGCCACGAACTACCAAAATGCACAATTGGAAGGATCACTGCTGATATTCTGCAGGCAATGACTGAACTTGAAAAAATAAAGGAGGCTGCCACTGGTGTACAGAGGCGTATGCAGGATTATGTCGACCTGTTGGCGAAATTTTGAAATTTTGTTTGTATGGTTAATTTTAAGCACATAATATGTTTATTGCTATGTTAATTTTTCTAAAAATTTGCACGTAATTGTTTTGATTTTAGATTAGGAAACAACAATGACATATGATGTGTCTTTTGATGTGAATTGTCATGTGGAATCGCATGACAATTCACTTCAAGGGTTAGTAAATTTCAAACTTCATTTTTTTGTACACAAAAAAAGCACCTTACTCCAGCCCTCCTTCAATGACCTCATCCTACACGTTTTTTTGCACTAAATTTCAATATGTTTGCAGATGATAATCATTAGTTAATGCTCTTCTGACTGGAATCAAAACTGGAATGTGTGCCTTGCTCTCTGGTGTGGAGTGTCGTGCTTGCCCCCTCCCTTGGACTACAGGAGAGTCAGGACGCTCTCTACGTAGCATATTTAAAAAGGACCTGTGTTTTAGTGGTCAAACTGAATCTCCTGTAGTCCAAGGGTGGGGGCAGGGCCAAGACTAAACACCTGGGAGAATGAGTGTCAATACTGTGTGGATTTCCACACAGAGGAACACCAAATGAACATTACTATGAATCAAAAAGGACATATTTCAAAATTAGCCAAAGGATGAGGTAAGTGAAGGAGGACTGCACTTCTATCTTCTAAAAAATTACAGTCTTCAGAAATGTAATGTTTTAAATACAAACAACACCCACACAAAAATTGAGTTCAGGTTTGTAGGTCAGTGTTTGTCCACCCGCCTTCTCTAGGTGCTTGACCACCTCCTTGAAGATTTAAGTGTAGTCACTATACCCAACATCTTGGGGTATTGTACTAAAACCCTTAAAAATATAATTAGTCTTTAGTTCCAAAAGGAAAAACAAATGTGAGAAGATGAACCTGGAGAAGGAGAGGTGGCAAACACTGTTCACAAAGTAGAATTGATATAAAGGTTCAGCATACTAGGAAAGTTTCAAAGGTAATTACGGAAATACGGTTTTTAACACTGAGTATTGAAAATGTTTTTTGTCTAAAAAGTTTGTTCAGCCTGACAAAAATGAAGATATGTGGCAAGTGCACTTGATTTAAAAAAAAAAGGTTTTTTTTGTTCACGAAAAAGCACCTTGCACACATGTGCAAGCTGGCATTACCAACAAAAAAGACAAATCACATTATGCCAGCTAGCACATGTGGACACAGAGGGCTTTGTTTACTAAGGTCAGAAGTGCCCTTAACATTTTTCATATCTTTCTCATTGTTTGCAGAAAGCTAGGAGATCTTTACACATGAGCAAGACAATATATTCTCACGTTGAGAATACAATGGGAAATTTCTTGTATGCCATTTTTCTAGAATATAATAACATTTGTTATGTTTGGATTTTGGGATGTGTATTGTGTTGCTTTGTAAAATACATGTTTACCCAGCTCAAAGTTGCGCAATAAGCCCCAAACACCACTAAAATAACATGTTTGGTTGTTACCGCATAACAGACAAAATTTAATGGTGGAAAAAGTAAATTTTGCAAAACTTTCCTATGTGTGGCTTCTTATTTATATGATTAAGAAGAAAACAAAATTTCTGATGTTGGTGTAGTTACATTGACAGTGTACTTGAAAATGGGTGGAGCTGAGACACAGCACAACATTAAATACCCTACATTTGTCAAGGCATGTTTTTCAGGTAATACCTTACAAATCTTGTTTGTATACTATACGGGATAACGTAACAATTACATGAGAAGAATGTATTTTCAAAATATCGATAAAAACAAGTTTTTAGGGTATATTGTTGTTTATTACAGAAAAATAAGGGGAAAATTAAACATTAGGTGCAATATTTTCTTGCCAGGGCACTGCCCCACTACCCACAAAATATTCTTTATATTGCTCCCGGACGATACGGCCAGTTTGGGAGGCATGGCCAACTCCCCCACTTTGAAGAGCAGGCATCACAGGCTCTTCAGCTGCCAGAAAAAAACAGAAAAGGGGCGCCACTTAGTTAAAACTGTTTCACTTTAATAATACAATAGTATTAAAGCACTCACTCGTAAGTTGACTGTATAAAGCACATAGATGATCAGGTCTGTGGTCTTATTCCGCTAGCTAGCAGTCTCAGTGTGAGATGACCTCCTCGTGATTGCTTGAGAAAGATGCGTGCGGGGACCTAGAACGTCTCTTTGCATTAAGCATCGAAACGCGTTGCATGCCGGTCCTGATGTCATCCCGCTGAATGGAGCATTGCGTCTCAAACTGAACTTCCTGTTTGCCGTCCAGCCCTCCCTTTGGCTTTCTGAGAAGATCCTCCGGCAACATCCACCATGGATATTATCCCGGCTTCTAATACAGCAAACGAGGAGGTCATCTCACACTGAGACTGCTAGCTAGCGGAATACGACCACAGACCTGATCAGTGAAACAGTTTTAACTAAGTGGCGCCCCTTTTCTGTTTTTTTCTGTTTTCATATGTTTGGAGTCTGGCTTCAGCTCCCTCAGCAAGGCTGCCCGGTTACCTTCCTGGACTGTTTACACTCACACCTGAGCTCTTCGCATAGCTCATAGGACATTTTAGGTATATGTATATATGTATTGTCTTCTGATAAACTTTAAGCGCCATCATTGTGATTTAATCTTCAGCTGCCAGACCACCTGAGATGGGATCTTGAGCCACTGTACCAATATAGTTTGTGCCATGTCTACGCAAATAATTATGTAGAATGCAGCAACACAAGACTACATGGTTAATTTTATATTCCGCCATATTGATAGCGGTTAAAAAGAGCCGGAATCTGTTGGAAAGAATTCCGAACGCATTCTCTACAACCCTCCTGGCACGGGATAGCCGGTAGTTGTAGATGCGCTGCTCGGGGGTCAAGTTCCTCACCGGAAAGGGCTTCAATAAATGTGGGCCAAGAGCAAATGCATCATCTGCTAGGAACACAAAATTGAGCCCCTCAATATTATCTTGGGGATGGGGCAAATTCAACGTTCCATTCTGAAGCCGGGTATTGAATTTGGTGTGGACCATCACACCACCATCAGAATGCCTCCCATTGATGCCCACATCTAAATAAAGGAATTCATAATTGGCCGAAACCAGGGCTAACAAAACTATACTGAAAAAGCCCTTATAATTAAAAAAATAAGAGCCAGAGTTGGGTGGGGGGGTGATGCGGACATGTTTCCCATCAATGGCACCCCCACAGTTGGGAAAGTTCCAGAAGTTCTGGAATTGGGCCGCCACGTCCTGCCACTTCCGGGGAGTCGAAGGAAACTGAGAAACAAAAAAAAAAAATTAATAAAACAAATAGAGCCCTGAAAGCAAACATTACAGATCACACCTACATTCGTGTGCCCATACAGAAAAATAGTAAAACATCTTAAAATGATAAAATAAAAAAAAATAAAAAAAAAATTGCTTCCTCACTCCCTCTGGTGGGACATTTATGTAATTTTGGGGGGAGGGGTTGGGGGAAAGGTAATAACCCTCTCCACTTACATTATAAAAAAAGGAGTAACAAATTAAGGTACTTTATACAATCCACTCTGTTTGGGAAATATTGACAGCACAATGTGGCACAAAATGAAGTCAGTAAATATAATAGAAGAAAACAAAAAAACACAAAATAAAAAAATTATGATGAGTAACTATTAATATTATACTACATGCTAGTGAGTACATGCTTCCAAAAATTATCCTAAAAAAAATAATTAAAAATTGATTTGTACAATAGCATAAAAATAGGAGTTGGTTGAGTTGATTAAGCATTTGGGGGAGGGGAGGGAGGGTTCTAAACTAGTTTATGTGTGCTAAAATATATTAAAGAGATAAATAAATTAGAACAATAATGTGACACCGTTTAGGGGGTGTTTTAAATAATCCACAAACAAAATGTTCATAATTTCAATGTGAAGAAACTGGGAATGTGCCAAGGCAAGCATGCTGGGGAGGTAAGTACTGACATATATGCATGAAAGACATGGAAAAATAAATTTGGAAACATAAAAGGACATTGGAGTAAAAATTATTACTAGAAAACATGCTAAAAAAAAGAAAATTAAAAAAAAAGATTTATTGCAAGAAGTATATACAATTGTATATAATATCACATTTTACATACCCGAATATAATCCTTCTGCAAAACTTGTATTATCGCACAGCAGATCTCGGGGATAATATGGCCAAGAGCCTGGGGAGAGATACCTGTAGTAAATTTTAGGTCTTGCAGGCTTCTCCCTGTGGCCAAGTAGCGCAGCGTTGCTATGAGCCTTTGCTCTTCAGGAATAGCACTCCTCATGCATGTGTCCTGCTTCCTAATGTGGGGGGAGAGCAAGGACAATAGGTGTTGGAAACATGAGTCGGACATCCTGAGATAGTTTCTAAAATCATTGGGATTATTCTCCCTCAGCTCTCTCAGCAACGTCATATGTGACAATTGGTCACGTTGCTGCAACCAATTTTTTACCCAGGTAGTTCTCCTCCTACCCCTTGACCTTGCCTGCGCGTGTGAAATGGCCACAACCCCCAGGCTAAACACCGCACGCTCTCGCTCAGCGTTCCTCAACATCTGCAAGAAAGAACGGAGGATTAAAGACACGAACGTTAAAAGGAACAGAACGAATCTGCTGACGCCAAACCGTCACTACCTCTCGCTTAGCACAACGAGTCCAGAGCGTGACGACCTCTTTTGAAGGCTCGTCAGAACGTTGAAACGTCACTACGTTCATGTTTGTTGGCTACAAAGTCCGAGCGTGTGTATGCTATGGGTGTTCCCAACCAACTCCGTTCGGACAAAAATCCACGGAAAAGTCCGATGGAAGTCCGACCGTGTGTACGAGGCTTTAGACTCCACGCCCTGGGGAATCTTAGCTCTAGCTTCCTGTGAATTCCGGTTGTGCTCCTCTGGTCCCGCTTTCCACAACCACCCAGTTTCCTATCCGCAGCAGTCAGCCATAGGGTTCACTATCTTGTGGTGCACTCCTGTCCTCCTACGGTGTGCATCTGTCATCTGGCCACAGGTGACCTGACAGGCCTGAACCCTAGTTGGTGGCGGATAAGTCACGCAAGTCATCCGGCATGCAGAGATAAAATACAGCAGCGTGTGGACCATTTTTAGCCCAAGGCAGCTCATCTCATCAGGCTTTTTTTAGTCAAATGTATCGCCCACTGTCAGTCCCTTCAGGATCCATGCCTCATTCATCTTAATAAAGGTAAGGTAATCTAGACTTTTTTGACCTAGGCGACTTCTCTTCTCAGTGACAATACCTCCTGCTGCACTGAAGGTCCTTTCTGAAAGGACACTTGAAGCGGGGCAGGCCAGAAGTTCTATCGCAAATTGAGATAGCTCAGGCCACAGGTCAAGCCTGCACACCCAGTAGTCAAGGGGTTCATCGCTCCTCAGAGTGTCGATATCTGCAGTTAAGGCGAGGTAGTCTGCTACCTGTCGGTCGAGTCGTTCTCTGAGGGTGGACCCCGAAGGGCTGTGGCGATGCGTAGGACTTAAAAAGCTCTGCATGTCCTCCATCAACAACACGTCTGTAAAGCGTCCTGTCCTTGCCGGCGTGGTCGTGGTAGGAGGAGGATTTCTTTCACCTCTTCCCGTTGTGTGGTGACATCACCCTTATACGCTGTGTAAAGCATACTTTTTAATTTATTTTGGAACTGCTGCATCCTTTCCGACTTCCCGTAATTCGGTAACATTTCAGGCACTTTCTGCTTATACAGGAGGTCTAGTAGCGTGGCCACCCAGTACAGGTCGTTCTCCTTCAGCCTTTTTATACGAGGGTCCCTCAACAGGCACGACAGCATGAAAGACTCCATTTGCACAAGGTTGGATACCGAGCTCGTCCTCACTGATCTCACTGAAGGTCTGTTCTTCCCCCCAGCCACGTACCACCACGGGTACCAGATAGGTGACAACGAGCACCCTGGGATGCCTGCTGTGATTGGTCTTCCTCCTCCTCCTCAAAGCCACATTCCTCCTCTGACTCCTCTTCCTCAGACTCCTCTTCCAGCGTTGCCGCAGGTCCAGCAAGCGATGCTGATAAGGCTGTTTCTGGTGGTGATGGTGACCACAACTCTTCCTCTTCCTCTTTACGCTCATCTACGGCCTGATCCAGCACTCTTCGCAGGGCACGCTCCAGGAAGAAAACAAATGGGATGATGTCGCTGATGGTGCCTTCAGTGCGACTGACTAGGTTTGTCACCTCCTCAAAAGGAAGCATGAGCCTACAGGCATTGCGCATGAGCGTCCAGCAACGTGGCAAAAAAATTCCCAGCTGCGCAGAGGCTGTCCTAGCACCCCGGTCATACAAATACTCGTTGGCGGCTTTTTCTTGTTGGAGCAGGCGGTCGAACATTAGGAGTGTTGAATTCCAACGTGTCGGGCTGTCGCAAATCAAGCGCCTCACTGGCATATTGTTTCACCGCTGGATATCTGAAAAGTGCGCCATGGCCGTGTAGGAACGCCTGAAATGGCCACACACCTTCCTGGCCTGCTTGAGGACGTCCTGTAAGTCTGGGTACTTATGCACAAAGCGTTGTACAATCAGATTCAACACATGTGCCATGCACGGCACATGTGTCAACTTGCCCAAATTCAATGCCGCCAACAAATTGCTTCCGTTGTCACACACCACTTTGCCGATCTCCAGTTGGTGCGGAGTCAGCCACTGATCCACCTGTGCGTTCAGGGCGGACAGGAGTGATGGTCCGGTGTGACTCTCTGCTTTCAGGCAAGTCAAACCCAAGACGGCGTGACACTGTCATATCCGGGATGTGGAATAGCCCCTGGGGAGCTGGGGGGGTGCAGTTGATGTGGAGCAAGACGCAGCAGCAGAGGACTCAGCCGAGGAGGTTATCGAAGAGGATGGAGTAGGAGGAGTAGAGGAGGTTGCAGCAGGCCTGCCTGAAAGTTGTGGCGGTGTCACCACCAACTCCTCTGCAGAGCCACGCATTACATGCTTGGCAGCCGTCAGCAGGTTTACCCAATGCGCAGTGTATCAGTGGTCAGATGGACCCTTGCCCCAACACTGTGTGCCAGACATGCCATGACTTCCTTTTGCACAATAGAGTACAGGTTGGGGATTGCCTTTTGTGAAAAGAAATTTCGGCTGGGTACCTTCCACTGCGGTGTCCCAATAGCTACAAATTTTTTGAAGGCCTCAGACTCCACCAGCTTGTATGGTAAAAGCTGGCGGGCTAAGAGTTTTGACAAGCCAGCTGTCAGACGCCGGGCAAGGGGGTGACTCTGTGACATTGGCTTCTTACGCTCAAACATGTCCTTGACAGACACCTGACTGTGGGCAGATGAGCAGGAACTGCTCAAGGTGAGAGACAGAGTGGCGGATGGTTGAGAGGGGGCAAGGAGGACAGCAGTGGTTGACGTGGCTGAAGATGCTGGACCAGGAGGAGGATGGTGGCTTTGAGCTTGTGTGCTGCTTGTACACGTCATCATGTGTTGATCCCATAGGCATTTTTGATGTGCGATCATATGGATAGTCTTATACCCCGGGCAGCTGCATGGCTCATGTGCTTTAGATAGGAGCATTGGCTCCATCGCTTTGGGGACCTGCGATGCGTACTGCGAGTGCTCCTCCCCCCCCCTCATTTACAGGGTGGATGGACCGCTCCCACTATGCATCGACATCACGCATCATGCGATGGAATGGTTGTGCCATGTCTTTGGCGCCATTACCTTCCATCGTTTTGTATCTAGCAGCCAGGTGGAGGGACTTTTTGGCCCTCATTGTCTGGGGGCGGTTTTCCCCAGCTGCAGTTGTCTACTCTCCATAAGTGCACGCCTACGTGATGTTGGTGGGTGTGGCTGACCAGCCCTTATAAGCCATTCTGGGGCGGTTGACTCACATGGTGGTTCCAGCTTCTTATCTGCACATCCTGTTGATCCTTCACATTTGACGTGTTTATTAGGTAATTTCATGTTACTCTTTTCATCACTTATTCACATTGAAGATTTATCTGATCTTTTTTACTTTCATGGGTAACTCGGTTTTTCAACTTTTTATGCTTTTGACCTTTCTATCTATTTACCTCTTACTCTCACTAAGTTTACCATACCTATACACTCATTAGCATCTCATTACCCTATCCCTTACCAGGTTTAGGGTATATACAAAAAGAAAAGCAAGGGAGAGGCGCCTCTGAGTGCAGACGTTTTAAAACAATTTAATAAAAGATAGTGCTACAAGCAACTCACATTTTGTATGGTTAAAAACGTGCATTGTACGAAATCCAGTTAGAAGAGGAAGATGTCATCAGGTCTGTCACGGAGTAACCCCTCCTGCTGGGGCGCTGTGCTGCTGATAGTCAGCTCACTGCTGTAGATGGTATGGATACGGCCGTCAGCGGTGAAGAAAAGCAGTGCAGGGCCTTGGAGATGTTGATCGAATAGCAGGCGAGGGCCGATGACGTCACTGGCGTGCGACGCGTTTCCCGAGCCGGCGTACTGCGTGTAGTGTGGCAGTCGCGCTCCTTTGTCAAGCTTGTAGCTTGTAGCATGTGCATGTAGCACTATCTTTTATTAAATTGTTTTAAAACGTCTGCACTCAGAGGCGCCTCTCCCTTGCTTTTCTTTACAGTACCCTGGAACATGGTTTCTGTTTCACCTTGAATGGCAGCCCTGAGCTTGCACATGTGACTTCTCCTATTATTATTATTCTTCCAGCCTCCGCTTCATCCCTGTCCCCTCGGAGCCTGGACCCCATGTTCACTGACTGTACATCTTTTTGTACATGCGCCATTTGATTATATACCTTTGAGATATTAGTGACTTTGGACTCATGCACATTTTTTACTTGTGTTAGGGTATATACAAGTGGTTATTAGGTAACTTTATTTACCTTTTTACATAAAATTTTCATCTGATCTATTTTACTCTGTTGGAAACTGGGTTCTTCAATTTTCTATGCTTTTCACCTACTTTTAATTTATATTTTACTCTCACTAAGTTAACCATACCTATACACTCATTAACATCTTTATACCCTATCCTTTACCAAGGTTAGGGCTGATGACTCATTATACCACATAGTATGAGCCTTTTAGCCTATTTTCTTATCTCACCTTGTTTCTAGCACTTGTGGTCATTCTTGACCCTACCTTTGGAACCTTTCTTTGGAAACCATCCTTGTTTTTGAGTCCTGTCTGCCATCACCACCTCAGCTCCCACCAGCGACACCCCTAGGGGGTTCTCTCATCCACATGGTACCATGCTATTGCTTAGACACAGACAATGTAAGTACTGTTGAGAGTGGTTTTGGGGGGTCTATCCTAGGCAACATTATCCCTAATTACCCATTTTTATTTAAATTTTTCCGTGAAAGGGTCAGACCTAACAGATATTTCTATTACCATTATACAACAGCTTTCAGTTTTCCATGCGCATGCTCCTGAAGAGTGGATGAATCCACGAAATGCATAGAGCTACTATATGCCATGTTTTTATGCCCACTACATGTTTTACCTTAAGATCACCTGTACCATGTGATTTGTGAAATTTTATCAGTGTGTGGCCAATTGTTATTGCTGTATGTATATCCATTGAATTATTGGTTTCCTTGTTCTCATGATTACCTTCATGCAACTTTTCATTGATTTCCAATAAATGTAATTACCTACACCTGCCTGCTTCATTTAAAGTCCCAACCTTTGTCGTTCTTCAAATTAGATAGGGATGGAGGCAACCGACCTTACCCTGTCACTGCCTTATTTAAAGTCCCAAGTTTCCCCTTCCCCCCCAATTCCCCCATTTTCATAATACAGGGATGGAAGCACGCTTGTAGATATCATTTTAGGTTTGATTAATACCCTTTTTATTTTTGCCATCATTTATTTTACATAATATAGGAATTCCCCCCCCCCCCTTCCACCGGGTTATCCCCATGGGATCGGGCAATTTTTCCTCCCCACCCTTATACTAGGTAGTCTTATACCCCGGGCAGCTGCACGGTTCATGTGCTTTAGATAGGAGCATTGGCTCCATCGCTTTGGGGAGCTGCGATGCGTACTGCGAGTGCTCCTCCCCCCCTCATTTACAGGGTGGATGGGCCGCTCCCACTACGCATCGACATCACGCATCATGCAATGGAATGGTTGTGCCATGTCTTTGGCGCAGTTACCTTCCATTGTTTTACATCTAGCAGCCAGGTGAAGGGACTTTTTGGCACTCATTGTCTGGGGGCGGTTTTCCCCAGCTGCAGTTGTCTACTCTCCATAAGTGCACGCCTACGTGATTTTGGTGGGTGTGGCTGACCAGCCCTTATAAGCCATTCTGGGGCGGTTGACTCACATGGTGGTTCCAGCTTCTTATCTGCACATCCTTTTGATCCTTCATTTGACGTATTTATTAGGTAATTTCATGTTACTCTTTTCATCACTTATTCACATTGAAGATTTATCAGATCTATTTTACTTTCATGGGTAACTCGGTTTTTCAACTTTTTATGCTTTTCACCTTTCTATCTATTTACCTCTTACTCTCACTAAGTTAACCATACCTATACACTCATTAGCATCTCATTACCCTATCTCTTACCAGGTTTAGGGTATATACAAGTGGTTATTAGGTAACTTTATTTACCTTTTTACATTAAATTTTCATCTGATCTATTTTACTCTGTTGGAAACTGGGTTCTTCAATTTTCTATGCTTTTCACCTTCTATTAATTTATATTTTACTCTCACCAAGTTAACCATACCTATACACTCATTAACATCTTTATACCCTATCCTTTACCAAGGTTAGGGCTGATGACTCATTATACCACATAGTATGAGCCTTTTAGCCTATTTTCTTATCTCACCTTGTTTCTAGCACTTGTGGTCATTCTTGACCCTACCTTTGGAACCTTTCTTTGGAAACCATCCTTGTTTTTGAGTCCTGTCTGCCATCACCACCTCAGCTCCCACCAGCGACACCCCTAGGGGGTTCTCTCATCCACATGGTACAATGCTATTGCTTAGACACAGACAATGTAAGTACTGTTGAGAGTGGTTTTGGGGGGTCTATCCTAGGCAACATTATCCCTAATTACCCATTTTTATTTAAATTTTTCCGTGAAAGGGTCAGACCTAACAGATATTTCTATTACCATTATACAACAGCTTTCAGTTTTCCATGCGCATGCTCCTGAAGAGTGGATGAATCCACGAAATGCATAGAGCTACTATATGCCATGTTTTTATGCCCACTACATGTTTTACCTTAAGATCACCTGTACCATGTGATTTGTGAAATTTTATCAGTGTGTGGCCAATTGTTATTGCTGTATGTATATCCATTGAATTATTGGTTTCCTTGTTCTCATGATTACCTTCATGCAACTTTTCATTGATTTCCAATAAATTTAATTACCTACACCTGCCTGCTTCATTTAAAGTCCCAACCTTTGTCGTTCTTCAAATTATTGCCCATGGGAATATAATTTGCAGTGAGTTCACAAACAGTCTTTTTGAAGAATTCCCATTTCCGTTCCGTGCCCATTGATGCCAATATTCTCTCCCAGTTTAAGTCCTGGAGAGCAGCCCTCATCCTTGGAAAATTTGCTCTCTTGAAATTAAGTGTTTTTATCTTTCCCGTATGTGATTTTTGCTTACAGCTAACATCAAATGAAATCATGTTATGGTCACTGCTACCCAGGTGTTCCTTTATCTGAACATTAGTAATAAGCTCTGCATGGTTTGAGATTACCAGGTCCAACAGAGCATCATTTCTAGTTGGGGCCTCAATAAACTGGAGCATAAAATTGTCCTGTAATAGGTTTATACATTTTTGCCCTTTAACTGTCCGAGCAGTGCCATTACTCCAGTCAATTTCTGGGTAGTTAAAATCCCCCATTATTATCACTGTCCCAGCCCTTGCAGCCCTTTCCATCTGTGCAAAGAGCTGAGTCTCCACCTCCTCATTAACATTGGGTGGTCTATAACAAACTCCAATGATTAACTTTGAACTACGCACATCTGTATGCAGTTCCACCCATAATGCTTCAGACTCATCACACTCTTCATCCACCAGGTCCTCTTTTACACTTGCTTTGAGATCACTTCTCACATAGAGACAGACCCATCCACCTTTCCTTTTTACCCTGTCTTTCCGAAAGAATGCATAGCCAGGAATATTAATAGCCCAGTCGATCGAGGACTGAAGCCAAGTTTCAGCAATACCGATTACATCATAGCTCTCCTGATGCACCAGAGCTTCCAACTCACCTATTTTTCTTGGCAGACTTCTTGCATTGGTGAACAAACACTTTAATGCATTAATATATTTTGACCGGTCACATACTATCCTCATCCGGTTTTCCGGTGTTCCGAGATTGCAACTGTTCATGAATTGTCGGGTCCCGGCAATACAGATAAAAGTCATTGAAAAAAATGGCAGGGGTCCCCCCACAGTCCATTACCAGGCCCTTTGGGTCTGGTATAAATATTAAGGGGAACCCCGAACCAAAAAAAACATGGGGGTCCCCCCAAATTCCATATCAGGCCCTTCAGGTTTGGTATGGATATTAAGGGGAACCCCGCACCAAATTTAAAACAAAATGGCATGGGGTCCCCCCAAAAATCCATACCAGACCCTTATCCGTGCACGCAACCTGGCAGGCCGCAGGAAAAGAGGGGGGGACGAGAGAGCGCCCCCCCTGAACCGTACCAGGCCACATGCCCTCAACATGGAGAGAGAAGAAGAGAGAGAGAAAAAAAAACTGAAACCACTCCCACCCCCTCCCTACCTATCTATAGGCTCCGAGGCCGACCGTTTGCTTATGGCCTCCCGGGAGTCCCTAAAGCTATTTCTGCTGTTATTCACTCATTTTCCGATCCACCGGTTTCTTGAGTGTTGGCCTACCTATTGGGGGGCCAAGATTGAGCACAGCTGCTCCAGGCCGAGCATACCGAGCGTGTTCCACCAGTTTATGACAATAACATATCTTACAAATAACATGTACTATTTTCCAGTGAGGCTCTCAAGGAGGAGAAGAACCAGATGTTCCATAATTCCTTCCCATATTTCCCCATCTTTTATCATACTTATCTCATTCACCCTATCCCCATTGTACCCCCACTATACCCCCTTTCCCTCCCCCTCTTTCCAACCCCTTATTGTTTCTCCTCTTTTGTCAGTTTCACCAGAGCCTCAATGCATATCTATATATCTCATTATATCTCCTTATATATCTATACTTCTATACATCGTATACATTGTACAATATATCTCTGTATTCCTCTTGCCACTCACAACCTCCACCTCAGTACATTACAATATATCATATTACATTGCTATATAATCCAAGAAAAAAACATAGTCTTATTAATTTTTTAACCGGGCGGGGAAAAAAAATATCCCTTATTTACCAACCCCCCCCCCCCCCCCCGTGTATTCACTCATCGTGTCCAAAACACACACAAAAAAAAACAATTTAGGACGATGGGAATTCCCAATTTAGTGTTATGTTGTTATCATAGCTCCCTTCCCCATTCCCTCCCCCCCTCCCCTCACTTCCCCCTTCTTAATTACTTGTGCCCCCTCTTGTGTTTTATCTTACCCGTGTAGTTATTTATCCCCCCTCCCCTCTCTTCCCCTTTCCCACTCTAATCTCCTCTTTAGATCTATTCCCAGTGTAATAAGGTGGGCTCTGCAAGCGAACTCCCCTAAAAAAAAATGTATTCCATCACTTATCTATTTCTCTCTTATTCCCCTATGTGGAGTGTATCCAGTGTTTAGCCCCCCACCCTCATTTTATCCATTTAACATTTGATATTAATAATGTAATAGTTAATAGTTAACAATATCGGTGACATGGTTTATCCATTACTTTCTTTAGTTCTCTTCGTAGGTAGTGAGTAGTCCTTATTTATCCCACCTTGTACCACCATATATTACCAACCTACATCCATGTTCTCCCTCTTCCCCTATCACATCCTATCACATCCTATATCTGGTAGTGCTATTATAGATCATACAGTTCCCCCTAATGTCTTGTTCAGTTGATTAGCTTAGTTAAATTCACTTGTATCCTGCCGATCCCAAAAAAAAAAGGAGTAACTAATCAAAGTTATTGTATATACTCTTCTAAGATCTTTGGTTCTCCGGGGAAAAAAAAGGGGGGTTCAAGGGGGAGAGAAAAGAGAAGGGGCCGAGCACCATGGGGCATATGAAGTTCTCCTAGTCTTCTCTGCGGTTTTTATGGTTGCTTCTCTTCTCCCCTAGAACCAATTTTAACCACTTGCTTACTGGGCACATATACCCCCCAGGCGAAATTTCAGCTTTCGGCACTGTCACGCTTTACCTGACAATTGCGCGGTCGTGCGACGTGGCTCCCAAACAAAATTTATGTCCTTTTTTTCCCCACAAATAGAGCTTTCTTTTGGTGGCATTTTATCACCTCTGCGGTTTTTATTTTTTGCGCTATAAACAAAAAAAAACACAATATTTTTTTACTTTTTGCTATAATAAATATCCAAATTTTTTTGAAAAAATAATATTTTTTTTCTCAGTTTAGGCCGATACGTATTCTTCTACATATTTTTGGTAAATAAAATTGCAAAAAGGGTATAGTGAATGGTTTGCGCAAAAGTTATAGCGTCTACAAAAGGGATAGAATTATGACATTTTTTTCTATTTTTTTTTTTTACTAGTAATGGCGGTTATATGCGATTTTTGTCAGGACTACGATATTACGGCGGACACATCGGACACTTTTGACACATTTTTGGGACCATTTATACAGCGATTAGTGCTATAAATATGCACTGATTACTATATAAATGTGACTGGCAGGGAAGGGGTTAACACTAGGGGGCGATCAAGGGGTTAAATGTGTGCCCTGCTAGGTGATTCTTACTGTGGGGGGAGGGGACTGACTGGGGGAGGGGACCGATGGTTGTCCCTATGTAGAAGGGACACACCATCTGTCCCCTCTCCCTGACAGGACGTGGATCTGTGTGTTTATACACACAGATCCACGGTCCTGGCTCTGTAACTGCCGATCGCGGTTGCTTGGCGGACATTGCGGCCACCAGGCACGCGCATCGGCCCCTTAGAGCCACCTTGTGGCCGTCAATGTACATTGGCCCGGATGGGAAGAGGTTAATGTCAATGTTATTCTCCCAGCTGGCTTTTCTGTGGAGTTTGAACTTCTTTATAGTTTTTTATCTGTGGTAATGGTGATCTCCAGTTTGGTACTGAGAACGGTTCAACACTTAAAAAGGCAAACAGATTTGGGAGGTCACTGTGTAGTCGCAGTGTAAACGTACAGTCAAGTCCATAAATATTGGGACATCGACACAATTCTAATCTTTTTGGCTCTATACACCACCACAGTGGATTTGAAATGAAATAAACAAGACGTGCTTTAACTGCAGACTTTCAGCTTTAATTTGAGGGTATTTACATCCAAATCAGGTGAACGGTGTAGGAATTACAACAGTTTGTATATGTGCCTCCCACTTTTTTAGGGACCAAAAGTAATGGGACAGATCAACAATCATAAATCAAACTTTCACTTTTTAATATTTGGTTGCAAATCCTTTGCAGTCAATTACAGCCTGAAGTCTGGAACGCATAGACAGCACCAGACGCTGGGTTTCATCCCTGGTGATGCTCTGCCAGGCCTCTACTGCTACTGTTTTCAGTTCCTGCTTTTTTTTGGGGCATTTTCCCTTCAGTTTTGTCTTCAGCAAGTGAAATGCATGCTCAATCGGATTCAGGTCAGGTGATTGACTTGGCCATTGCATAACATTCCACTTCTTTCCCTTAAAAAACTCTTTGGTTGCTTTCGCAGTATGCTTCGGGTCATTGTCCATCTGCACTGTGAAGCGCCGTCCAATGAGTTCTGAAGCATTTGGTTGAATATGAGCAGATATTGCCCGAAACACTTCAGAATTCATCCTGCTGCTTTTGTCAGCAGTCACATCATCAATAAATACAAGAGAACCAGTTCCATTGGCAACCATACATGCCCACGCCATGACACTACCACCACCATGCTTCACTGATGAGGTGGTATGCTTTGGATCATGAGCAGCTCCTTTCCTTCTCCATACTCTTCTCTTCCCATCACTCTGGTACAAGTTGATCTTGGTCTCATCTGGCCATAGGATGTTGTTCCAGAACTGTGAAGGCGTTTTTAGATGTTGTTTGGCAAACTCTAATCTGGCCTTCCTGTTTTTGAGGCTCACCAATGGTTTACATCTTGTGGTGAACCCTCTGTATTCACTCTGGTGAAGTCTTCTCTTGATTGTTGACTTTGACACACATACACCTACCTCCTGGAGAGTGTTCTTGATCTGGCCAACTGTTGTGAAGGGTATTTACTTCACCAGGGAAAGAATTCTTTGGTCATCCACCACAGTTGTTTTCCATGGTCTTCCGGGTCTTTTGGTGTTGCTGAGCTCACCGGTGCGTTCTTTCTATTTAAGGATGTTCCAAACAGTTGATTTTGCCACACCTAATGTTTTGGCTATCTCTCTGATGGGTTTGTTTTGTTTTTTCAGCCTAATGATGGCTTGCTTCACTGATAGTGACAGTTCTTTGGATCTCCATATTGAGAGTTGACAGCAACAGATTCCAAATACAAATAGCACACTTGAAATGAACTCTGGACCTTTTATCTGCTCCTTGTAAATGGGATAATGAGGGAATAACACACACCTGGCCGTGGAACAGCTGAGCAGCCAATTGTCCCATTACTTTTGGTCCCTTAAAAAGTGGGAGGCACATATACAAACTGTTGTGATTCCTACACCGTTCACCTGATTTGGATGTAAATACCCTCAAATTAAAGCTGAAAGTCTGCAGTTAAAGCACATCTTGTTTGTTTAATTTCAAATACATTGTGGTGGTGTATAGAGCCAAAAAGATTAGAATTGTGTCGATGTCCCAATATTTATGGACCTGACTGTAGATGAGCCCTTCTTTATTACTACTGCCAGGGGGTACCTCGATCGATATGTCCCCCCCCCCTCCCGCCTCACACAGTCTAAAACTGTCCGGAGCAAAGCTCTACGTTGTAGTGTGGCTCGAGAGAGGAATATGTTCATTACCTTCTCCTGGAGATTTTCTTGATCCGGGTCTTCCGGGACCCCCCAGAGCCTCAGGTTACAGTGGCGGCTGCGATCCCCCAATTCTTCAATCTGGAGCTGCATATCCGACACTGTTTCTGCATACCCCACTCTCTCCTTTTCCAGCACCTCCACCCTTTCTCCTAAAGAGATTACTCTTACCTCTCCTGTTGTAAGGCGGCCAACTGTGTCTGTGTGTTTTTTACGAATTTTTACACTTTCTTTGTGAAATTGTGGGGGTACAATGTACCCCGTTATCAATTCACATAGGGGGGGGCGGGATCTGGAGTTCACCTTTGTTAAAAGGGGCTTCCAGATTTCGATAAGCCCCCACAACCACCGGGCAAGGGTTGTGGGGATGAGGCCCTTGTCCTCATGAACATGGGGACAGCCTCCCCATGTTGAGGGCAGGTGGCCTGGTACGGTTCAGGAGGGGGGGCGCTCTCTCATCCCCCCCTCTTTTCCTGCAGCCTGCCAGGTTGTGTGCTCGGATAAGGGTCTGGTATGGATTTTTGGGGGGTCCCTACGCCATTTTTTTTTATTTTGGTGCGACGTTCCCCTTAATATCCATACCAAACCTGAAGGGCCTGATATGGAATTTAGGGGGGACCCCCACGGTTTTTTTTTTGGTTCAGGGTTCCCCTTAATATTCATACCAGACTCAAAGGGCCTGGTAATGGACTGTGGGGGGGGACCCCTGTCGTTTTTTTCAATGATTTTTATCTGTATTGCCGGGACCCGACAATTCATGAATAGCCGCTAGTAGTTTTAAATGACTTTTTTTCCTTTTAGAAATGACATTTTGTGCAGAGACAGTTGTAAACACGGGAAACATGCGTTACTTTACAGGCATACTATACACACCCCCCAGGTACGAAATTTAAAGGAATATTTCACTTTTATGGTTTCACTTTAAGCATTATTAAAATCACTGCTCCCGAAAAAACTGCCATTTTTAAAACTTTTTTTTGCATTGATACATGTCCCCTGGGGCATGACCCGGGTCCCCAAACACTTTTTATGACAATAACTTGCATATTAGTCTTTAAAATGAGCACTTTTGATTTTTCATGTTCGTGTCCCATAGACTTTACGGTGTTCGCGTGTTCGAGCAAATTTTTTGCCTGTTCGCATGTTCTGGTGCGAACCGAACAGGGGGTGTTCAGCTTATCCCTACTGGTAATACATATTCCATTAGACAATTCATCATGTGTTCAACCCAATTTGTTGTTGTATGTCCTGCGGTGTCCATGCAACCTTTTATATGTTGGTCGTACCATCCAGACCTTGCGTATCAGGGTTGGTGAACACCGCAGGTTCATTAAAAAAGGTTTTGGGAAATAGAACTGGGAAGATCTTTTTCCCCCTTACAACAAAGACAGATTATAAATAATACCTTAAAATCATCAATAAGTACACGGGTACAGGAAACAAATTTTAAGATATTGACGAGATGGTATTGTACACCCTCAGTGCTCCATAAGTATTCACCATCGATATCAGATAGATGCTGGAGATGCAAACTAGATAGAGGGACGTTACTTCATATTTTTTGGGCATGCCCGAAACTGGAATACTTATGGAAGGAGGTGCATCGAATATCCCAGAAATTCACAGATTATAATCTCCCGATAGACCCAGCACTATTTTTATTACATGTTTCTAGCATACCAGGGAAATTGTACAATAAACTGATTCTACGGCATCTTTTTAATGCGGCCAGGTCGTGCATAGCACGACGATGGAGAGACATAAACCCTCCGACAGTACCGGAGTGGCTTAAAAGAGTCGAAGAGATTAATAAAATGGAAGAGTTGGTATTATTAGGTCAAAATAAATACGAGAGGTATTCCCAGACGTGGACTGAGTGGAATGTCTTTAAATCATCAGAAGAAGGAAAGGCCCTTTTTGTATTATGATTCTTAAGAGGTAGAATAGGAGACAAAATAGACTACTATGTAATCTCGTCAATATGTTAAAATTAAAGTGGAAGTAAACCCTCCTATCATTTTCAGACAAGGAAGCTGCCATCTTGGCCTCTGTTTAATCTTCAACTGCCATGATGCTGCACATGTGATCAGTTATGACACCAGCCATTGGATGGTTTGACAGTTTGGTTGAGAGCACAACCAATGTGACAGTTGGCATTCCCGGCATGCCGGGAATGTAACTGCTTTTTGAAACTGTTAAATCGCTGGGTTTACTTCCGCTTTAAACGTGGAGATTGTGGAGGGGGGGGGGGAGCGTGGAAGGAGAGGAGGGAGAAAGGAGGGCCCTTCTTTTTTTTTTTTTTTTTTTAGTTTGGTTTCTTCCTTTTTTTTTTCTTTTTTTTTTTTTCTTTATTTAGGTGATTTAAGGGAAAGGAAAGGGAAAGAAAAAACGGTTGTTTAAAGGACTAGGGTGGGTAAGATGGAAGGGACTTAGAGTATGAACCATCCTTAAATTAAAGGATAGGCTCTGATGAATATAGAATAGAGCAGTGGTTCTCAACTCCAGTCCTCAGGGCCCACCAACAGGCCAGGTTTGCAAGATAACTGAAATGCATCACAGGTGATATAATTTGCTGCTCAGGGATTGCAGTATTCTAGTCTGAATATATAAACAAGAGAACCCTCGCGCTAGCTAAATGGTGGGACTTATGTGAGGTGGTAAAAAAGATGAGAAAGGGGGGATGGATACTGCAGCAGTCACCGAGAGGTCTGGTCCAAATCGACAGTGAAACAATAAAAATCGTGATGGTGGCTGCGCTGTAGTGAATAAAATAAAGTGAATAAGAGGGAGGGGAGGGGGGGCGGAGAAAGGAGGCGGGAGAATGGGAATGTGAGGGGAGGGAGGAAAAAGGGGGGTGTATTAAATAATCGCTGGCTGGAAACCAGCTAGGTAGTAATAATGTGCAATGTGCACAGTGACACAAATGAGAGTAAAATAAATAAATAAACAGCTACTGGTTGCTATAAGACCAACTATGTGGTAGGTGTACAATATGCCCAGTGACACAGATATGTATAAAATAATAATGTGCAAAGGGCCACTGATTGCAAAATCTAGTAGGAACAAGTGTCTGGGCAATCCTGTGATGCGCAAACGTGACTGATGATATACAACCTTAAAGCGAACGTGAATCACTAAGGTAAATGCAATAATCAGACAAAACAATGTCTATGAACAACATAAAAGTACTAAAGACATAAGTGAGTAAACAAGTGAGGAAGGAGGATTCCTGATCCTGGTAGAGCAGGGATATGCAATTAGCGGACCTCCAGCTGTTGCCAAACTACAAGTCCCATGAGGCATAGCGAGACTCTGACAGCACCAAGCATGACACCCAGAGGCAGAGGCATGATGGGACTTGTAGTTTTGCAACAGCTGGAGGTCCGCTAATTGCATATCCCTGTGGTAGAGGCTCCTAATAGAGCTTCCAAATGTTGCAGAAAAAATTGTATTATAAATGAATATTATATGTGAATACAGTCATATATACAGAAAGTCCCATCACCAAGGATGTGCTTGAGAGTCTTGATATGGCATCCACCCAGTGATCAAACACAGCTTACCTCCCTGCTGGGAGGGGGCAGTATGAAGCAGATCTCTGTGGTGGGGAATTATGTATCGTCCTTATGATACAATCTTTAGAACTCAATTTTCATATCGCCCATTGGGATGCATGTGGAAAAAAACACAGAAGAAAGGGACATCAATAGCGCAACTCTGTGAATGCAGCAGGCTGAATCGCAAATCGGTGTATTCACACACTCACTTGATATATAGTGAGCGTGGACCTCAATCCAAACGAGCACCGCACTCGTGCCAATAGGGAAATGGATTGGTATGTGTGATGCACTCAGTGCGATCCTCAGATGGCGGCGGCGGCGGCAGTCACAGAGTTTGAACTCCCATATCGCTCATGGGGATGCTTAGTATGTAGTGAGCGTGGACCTCAATCCAAACGAGCACCGCGCTCGTGCCAATAGGGAGATGGATGGGTATATGTAATGCACTCAGTGCGATCCTCAGATGGCAGTGGCGGCAGTCACAGAGTTTGAACAAGATAAAAGAAAAAATCTATGGTGTAGATCGATGACCACTGAGTGGCGTTTATTAAAAGCAGGTAAAACACTCACATTTGGGAAATGAAAAGTGGGTACAATATCCTACGAGCGGCGAGATGGCAGCGTCACTGTGCACATTGCACATTATTACTACCTAGCTGGTTTCCAGCCAGCGATTATTTAATACACCCCCTTTTTTCCTCCCTCCCCTCACATTCCCATTCTCCCGCCTCCTTTCTCCGCCCCCCCCCTCCCCTCCCTCTTATTCACTTTATTTTATTCACTACAGCGCAGCCACCATCACGATTTTTATAGTATTCTAGTCTGCATCTCACCAAGGTAATACTTAAAATCTGGCCTGTTAGTGGGTCCTGAGGACAGGAGTTGAGAACCACTGGAATAGAGGAAATCCAAGTATAGTAGCATACACAGGGTGTTATTGTTTGGCATGATGTTAGATAATGGAATCTGTAAAAAATGCATGTAATATTTGACGTATGTTAAGCGCCAAAAGGAAAAAGCAATATATGTATTAAGGAATATCCACCCTTTGTATAATGAATAACCGGAAAGAAAAATAAAATATAAAAAAAAAAACGGTTTTAGAGAGCATAGTGTGCCCCGTCATTTTGATACTCATCATGGTATGAACTTTAAGGACCTGACTGTCCTAGCCATTGAATTCGTAACTTCGGGTGGCATGACGGAGAACAAAAGATTTCTGTGTCTATGCCAGGGGTGCCCAACCAGTGGCCCGCGGAGCCCTCTGATGAGGCCCGCGTCCTCCTGCTCTGGGATGGAATAGAATAGAATACTGTTATTAAAGGTAAGTTTAAAATCAGTGTATATATGGGCATATCAGTTTTGCAGTGGTTACTGGGCTGCTTTCAAACTGCAGAGCAGTGCACCTGCGGGTTACCTGCACTGAGCCATAGACTTCTATTACCTGCGAGTTTGGCGTGCTTTGCGAAAGTGCACCACACCTACAGGATATAATAGAAGTCTATGGCAAAGTGCAGCTAACCTGCAGGAAAGCCACAGGTGAACTGTGCTGCACCCGCGGTGCGGGTAAACAGTGCATCAGTGTGAAAGCAGCCTTAGGCCCCTTTTTACACGGTCAGTCGTACCCAATGGTAGATGTAAATGGACTTATGTCAGTTTACAAACGCCTACCTCCAATCCGATCCGCTAAAAAAAAAAAAAACAGTAGAGTGGGCTCTATAGAGTAGAGTGGGCTGCCATTCACCCACTCCTCTCATTGTGGCCCGCGACCGGTTACCAAGTCGCTTAAGTGGCCCTCGCTCTTCAAAAGGTTGGGCACTCCTGGTCTTTGCCAACGCGAAACCGTGTGGATATATAAGCTCAATACACTTTCTCCCAATTGGTTGAACGAGAAACTTGAAATTCGTACAGTTATATAATATACCTTAGCTGTGTTCATCCCCAGCAGCAGGGTTTGCCCATACTCTTTGGATTCCCTACGCTGACTTCCGCCAGGCTGTGACATCACTTCCGGGCTTTGTACTCAGTGCGAACGGCCACTGTATACTGGCCCCAACAGTTCCTGTGCCTACAGTTTGGTTCCCCCTTCATCGGACCCCTGGCCCCATGGTCCTGGACGCGTACCCCACCAGTCGCGCTCCTGTGTTCTTTATCCAACGGCTTTGTGCTGGGTTTCCCTGAGCCCCTGTGTCATCCATGCGGCTCCAACCTCCAGGTACTGTCAGGTACTGTCAGTTTTTTAATCCAAGTCTCTGCATGACCATCAATTGACTGCTGTATGCATTGGTGAACATCTTCATTTAAATTTATTTTATTTTTTTAACAATAATAAAAAGTTTTTACTTTGCCTCTGAGGGTCCTATTTATGTCTGCTGATCAGCGCTGTTCACCCCTTTGATTATATCTTCTGTCCTCATTTGTTTAAGGGTTTTTCACAGCAGCGGCCACAGCTACATTTAATTTTATTTTTTTGACTTTTCACTTGGCCTCTGTGCACCTAGATTTTTTAGTTTTCAGACTTTTCCACACTTCCCTAAAATATTAGCTCATAGATTTAACCATTTCCCCATTTTCATTATCTCTGCTGACCATTTTTCCACGCTTCCTCAAATAACCACGCCACTACCTTCCACATAAACTAACCTTGGCCTGTTTTACAACTACGCTTCTGACTACCATTTGGACTGCTGGCTAGGGATGAGCCAAACACCCCCCCGTTCGATTCGCACCAGAACCTTCGAACGGACCGAACGTTCGCACAAACTTTAGAACCCTATTAAATACAATGGATGCGAACGTTCGAAATCTAAAGTGCTAATTATAACGCCTAATATGCATGTTATTGTCCTAAAAAGGGTTTGGGGGCCCTGGTCCTGTCCGAGGGGACATGTATCAATGTAAAAATAATCTTTTAAAACGGTAGTTTTTTCAGGAGCAGTGATTTTAATGATGCATAAAGTGAAAAAAAAGGTGAAATATTCCTTTAAATATCGTACCTGGGGGTGTCTAACGTATGCCTGTGAAGTGGCACGTGTTTCCCGTGTTTAGAACTGTCCCTGCACAAAATGACATTTCTAAAGGAAAAAAAGCCATATAAAACTGCTTGCGGCTTTAATGTAATGTCTGGTCTCGGCAATATGGATGAAAATCATTGAGAAAAGTGGCATGGCTACCCCATCACCCTCCCCCCCCCCCCTCACCCTACCCCAGCCCATTACCAGCCCCTTTGGGTCTTGTATAGATATTAACGGGAACCCCGCACCCAAAATAAAAAAAGGCCCTATATACGCTGAACAGCAGTATACATGCGGTGCAAAAAAGACACGGACTGTAGGTTTGTTCTTAAGTACAATCTGTTTGTAATTTGGAACAGGTACATTTTTTAAGTGTAGCTCTAGCCAAAAAATCTATTTTTAAGCTTTTTGGAGAACATAGGGAAGGGTTATCACCCCTGTAACATTTGTTTTGCTGTCTGTGCACCTGTTCAGAACATTTCACCTCACTTTCCATCCCAATGACAAATGTTTTTGGAAAATTTGTTTTTTTTTATTGAAACAAGGATTGGTGATAAAGCATCAGTGGAGAGGAGACACATTTTTCACATATTAACTCTTAGGCCTCGTACACACGGCCGATTTTCTCGGCAAGAACCAGCAAGAAACTTGCTGGCAGAGAGGTCTTGCCGAGTAAATCGGTCGTGTGTACGCGGCAATCGGGTTTCTCGTCGAGAAAACCGACAAGAAACCTCGACGAGAAAATAGAGAACCTGCTCTCTATTTTCTCGTCGAGATTCTCCTCGGCATGTTTCTCGACGAGAAAAGTGAGTGTGTGTACACTTACCTGTCCTCCCGGAAGCCCGCGCATGTTCGAAATGAATTCGACGCATGCGCGGTAGCTTCATAGGCATACGTAGGGTATACCAAGATGGCGGCGACGGCATCGAATGTGACGAGCGCATGCTCGTCGTAGTCGATGACGTCACCGCGTACGCTCCATTCAAAGAACCGCGGGTTCTTTGAAACGAGCGTGTGTACACTCGGCCGGGACAAGTTTCTTGTCCAAGAATCTCGTCGAAAAAAACGACATGTTTTTTTCAACGAGAATCTCGGCCGTGTGTACAAGGCCTTACAGGAGAGAATTTGCCTTCCTAGGGGTAAATTTCCTCTCAATTCCTGTTGTCTCCTTCAGTTTGCAAGTAGGAGTCGTTTGTAAGTTGGATGTTTGAAAGTAGGGGCCTGCCATATATGTGTAGCGGGGTATTCCCCTTTAATACCGAGAGACTACATCTCCCAGTACATCTTGCAGCACCCAGGGTGCATTGCCCTGTGCAAAGACTGCTGGGACAGACTTTATAAAGGGGAGGCGGAGTTTGTTCTGTCTCTTTGGACACCCCCTCTCCTAGCAAGAGGATCCCTGTGCTGAACTGCTGTGTGCACAAGGCCTGAAGCCTGGGCCTTGTGCATTTCTCCAAAGAGCCCTCTGCCAGCCTAGCGGAACCTCAGAGACATTTTCTCATCCTTGCTGTACTACATCAGAAGGACCGGAGACCTGGATGTCGGTGGATTCCTGTTCCTAGACGAATCGGTGGAGGAAACGGACTTGGACTTGTACGGGTGGTGAGAGAGCACCTGCTCATAGACAGATACTTTATCTTCACTATTAATTTGGATTATAAAAGTTTGTTCAGCAAGTGCATCACCAAAAGATTGCATGCGAAGATTGTTTCCTTGAACTTCCATTTAGATCAGTCAGGCCTGACTGTTTAGGTAGATACTATTAAGAGTTAGTCTACCCACGAGGGGAAGTGATTGAAAAGGGGCAGCGATAGAGCCGCATTGCATTATTTGAGTTATCCGATTGTTTGTTCATTTAAATACTGTTTATTCTTAAAATCTGCACTTTGTTATACTGTCAGTTTATTACTATCTGGGTCAAGTAGAGTTGGTGTCAGCTTCCGTTACTTTTATAGGAGTTTAAAAGTATATTGCTGTGCATGCTTGCTAAAAGAGTGCCTCACCAACAGTTGCGTTCACGCGGTCTTATCCCACTACTACTAGCTGTGCCACGGGAGGTTAGAGCCGATTGCCAGGGGTTGACAGCGGTGCATTACAGGGCCCAAATTAATACCAACAGCCCTCTTAACTGGGGGTATCGCTATACGCAGGGGCTCGAGTCCGGGATTCCTGTGTGCTGCACGCTGCAATCAACCCCCCAGAGGGAACCCCTACCCACACCAAAATGGACCCTGACGCTGCGATTTAGTGGTGTGAAGACGAAGGCGCAAACCCAGAATCAAGCGTAGTGATTGAACTCCCTGGGAGGCCTGGACTGAGGAGCAGGTCGGTCAGGTAGTGCAGACATTATCCTTTGGGAAAGAAACATGGGTGATCGATGTCAGATCTGATCGTGAAGCCTCATGCACACATGTGCTACTGGAATGGAAGCAGGAGATTCCTGACCATTTCCGTGGATCCAGTGTGCAGTCGGCTGACCAAACTGAGTTTCATTTAATCCAGTCACACACCCTGGAGAGGTGTCGAGCAAGTACCAGTCTAAAAGCACCTTGAGGCGATTTAGTTCGCATTTGTAGCGCTATACAAGTTATTCACTCACTCACCAGTCGAGTTAAAGCCATGAAGGGAGGAAACCCGTCCACGACACCCTCAGCTATGATTGGGCCAGAATTTTTCACTGCTATGGGGGATTTCATGTCAAAATGTCAGAGGGATACCCCACTGTGTCATAGAAATGAATACCAGAAACTTCTGGGTTTTTCTGGAAGATATCCAGTGCCCACAGGGGAGGACAGCTTTGAGGAGTGGCTGGATAAGGCCATGCAAGCCCTGGATGAATGGGACATCCCAGAGACTCACAAGAAACAGAGAATTACAGAGAGTCTAAGGGGCCCCGCATCAGAAGCTATCCGCAACCTCAAGCTCAGTAAAAAAGATTGCGTTGCTCAAGACTACCTGGACATTCTGCAGGATGTGTTTGGATGCACTGAAAAAGCTTCTGACCTCATGTACCAATTTGAGCATACTTACCAGAACGCAGGGGAAAAGTTATCCGACTATGTGAGGCGTTTGGATAAGATACTACATCAAATCCTGTTGAAGAGGGGTTTGGACCCCTGGAAAGTAGATGAGGTCCGTGCACAACAAGTTTTGCGGGTTGCCCAGCCTTTGGACCCCATCACCATCCTGCTGAGAACCAGGTCGGATGGTGGCATCCTGAAGTATCCAGATCTGATCAGGATTGTGCGGGAAGAGGAGGCCATGCTGGAGGCCAAGAAGAAGAGTCAAAAGTCTGAATCTGTTGTGGAAGTCAGAGTGGCAAGCATAACCGACAGAGATCCAGAGTTTGGGGTTCTGAAGACTCAGATGTCCAAAATAATGGAGATGGTGACCGGGTCACTGGATGTCAGGTCTGAGACAGACACACTGAAGATGCAAGTGTCCCAGCTGGCAGAGATGATGAACAAATTGATGGCAGAAAGTACTGGATTGTCTGCCCAAAAGCCCACGAAGCAAGACATCTGTCAAAACTGTGGAGGTGTAGGTCACTACCAGCAAGTATGCCCAAGTCCACGAATGGAGACAGAAAACTGACGGAGGTCTCAGAGAAGTGACCCAAGAATGGAGAGAAGATCCGGGCCTTCAAAAATAACTTACCCTGAATCTGCGAGGGAGCGGTGGAGGACATCTGCAGTTTATGCCGTCTCAGTGAACCACGCTTATCAGCCTTCCAAACAACGCCAGAAACGGCATTCCCAGCACCGGAAGCTGAAGAGAGCACAAGTCCAAGTATGCCAGTCTGCTGTTACAGGTGTTTCCAAAAGGACTGCTACCCAATTGGTAGGTCCTCTGCCTGTAGTGCCTGTTCTGATCGAAGGGATCTACACTAGAGCCATCCTTGATACAGGTGCTCAGGTTACCCTGATGACCAGAGACTTTTACAAGAAGTACCTTGCATACCTGCCCCTGGAAAAGATGGGAGACACCAAGATTCAGGGTATCCAAGCAAAAGAGTACTCTTGTGATGGATGTCTGTGGATCAAGTTGTTGTGTGATCCATTGAGGGCTGGGGAGCCCCAGAACTTTGAGACACTGGCCACTGTCTGTCCCTGGCTGCCAGGGCCCTCAAGAAGCTCTCTCATCATTGGGACCAATACCGATCTGGTGAAACGGCTTTTAGCCCCTGCTGTCCCCAGATGTGATCCCTTACCCTCACTGCCAGAAGAAGGATCCATAGCAGTGGTGGAAGAAATCAATCTGCAGGAGGCAGAAGTACTCAAAGAGGCTAGTGAGCATACCATGTCTGAGCCAGTGGAACAGAGAAAGCGAACAGTTAAGTATCCTCTCAAGAGACCGACTTGTGAAGTGATGGGTGAGAGCACCGAAGAAGTTAACCTCACCCCTCAAGGGTTGCCAAGAGAGACTGACCTTCTCACCACAAATTTGGTGGAGGGCAACCCCAGCTCACTTCCTGGCACAGTTAGACAGGTCACCCCCACTGGAGCGACCTGTGGACAGGACAGCCCCCCATCATATGAATATTGGTGGGAGGCTCCTCTGTCAATCCTATGCAACCGCATTGAAGCTAAAATGTTTTGCAGATCTAAAAATGTTAGATGTCTTTGGGGACCAAAGATTCAAAGTGAGGGGAGTGTGTAGCGGGGTATTCCCCTTTAATACCGAGAGACTACATCTTGCAGCACCCAGGGTGCATTGCCCCGTGCAAAGACTGCTGGGGCAGACTTTATAAAGGGGTGGCAGAGTTTGCTCTGTCTCTTTGGACACCTCCTCTCCTACTCTCCTAGCAAGAGGATCCCTGTGCTGAACTGCTGTGTGCACAAGGCCTGAAGCCTGGGCCTTGTGCATTTTTCCAAAGAGCCCTCTGCCAGCCTAGCGGAACCTCAGAGACATTTTCTCATCCTTGCTGTACTACTTTAGAAGGACCGGAGACCTGGATGTCGTGGATTCCTGTTCCTAGATGAATCGGTGGAGGAAACGGACTTGGACTTGTCTGGGTGGTGAGAGAGCACCTGCTCATAGACAGATACTTTATCTTCACTATTCATTTGGATTATAAAAGTTTGCTCAGCAAGTGCACCACCGAAAGATTGCATGCGAAGATTGTTTCCTTGAACTTCCATTTAGATCAGTCAGGCCTGACTGTGTAGGTAGATACTATTGAGAGTTAGTCTACCCACAAGGGGAAGTGATTGAAAAGGAGCAGCGATAGAGCCGCATTGCATTATTTGAGTTATCCGATTGTTTGTTCATTTAAATACTGTTTATTCTTAAAATCTGTACTTTGTTATATTGTCAGTTTATTACTTGCCCATTTGCATTAGTAAAATATCTGGGTCAAGTAGAGTTGGTGTCAGCTTCCGTTACTTTTATAGGAGTTTAAAAGTATATTGCTGTGCATGCTTGCTATAAGACTGCCTTACCAACAGTTGCGGTCATGCGGTCTTATCCCACTACTACTAGCTGTGCCACGGGAGGTTAGAGCCGATTGCCAGGGGTTGACAGTGGTGCATTACAGGGCCCAAATCAATACCAGCAGCCCTCTTAACTGGGGGTATCGCTATATATACTCTGCAGAAATTTGCCCCTTAGGTGTTGGTGTTGCCACAACACTGTAAGCCCTCACAGTTACTCTTGGTGGGCGCTGGAACGCCCTGCTGTCAACTATTATATCAGGAATTGTATTTACATGCCACTGTTAAACAGTGGTAGGAAAAATTGGGCCTTTGGTGGTGGTGCTGGTGCCACAACACTGTAAGCCCTCACAGTTACTCTTGGTGGGTACAGGAATGGGCCCTGCTGTGAATTATTAGATCAAGAATTGTCAAGTCTTTGGTTCCTAGTTGGACGTGGGCTGATAAGAGGCGTCCCTGCGAGTCTGAGTCAACCGACAAGACCGTGCAAGGGAGGTTTTTATGAACGAGTATCAGAACTCCTGCTTTGCGTCCGTTTGAGTCAGATCCTACGACTGTGCCCACCCACAGTTTTTTCATACGGTGGAAGTCAGGGGCGGTAAGGTGGGTTTCCTGTAGTAGGGCAATGTCGGTCTTTAGTCTCTTAAAGTGACAGAGGATTTTCATTCGCTTGTTAGGGGAACGAAGCCCTTTCACGTTCCAGGAAACTATTTTCATATTGGGGGGGGCTATAAAGGGGATATGGGCTGGTGTTGAATGAGTAGTATGTAAAGACTGTTGGTGCCGATAAACCATAGGGTGATGGTGCACGAGGGGGGGGGGGTAGAGAGGGAGGGAGGTAACAGGTAGAAACAATAAAACACATTTGAGAAACTTCACTTTTTTCCGCATGGAGTCACTGAGAGGGCCAGCCCCCATTACAAGACCCATATGTTGCAGCAATGTAAACCCACGAACCAGAGGGTGGTGCATGCTGGCAGTTTTTGGGCTGTGTACGGGTAGAGTGAACCGAGCCACGCAGGGATGCCATGGGAAAAGATCGTAGAACAAGATCAAACACCAAAACTGTTATGACATTCCAATAGCATATAAAACATTACACAAAACTGTATAGATAACTTGGCCTACCAGTAGGTTGTTACTCAATAGGAAGGAGGGAGCACAACTTGAGAGAAAAAAAAGAAGAGGTAAAAAGGAGAACTAGGAAAAAAAAGAGTATACAAATAAAAGAGTATGTGAGAGTCTTCTCGGCTAGTGTTGAAAGGGTATGGCCGATGGAGGAACAAGTGTTCTGAGCTCCAAGTGTTGCTGGAAGAACACTCTCAATGGGGTGCCGAGCGATGTTGGTCAGGACCGGAGGTTTTGAATCGATTCGGAGAGTCTTTGCGCGGGCTCCTTTGGTCTAGAGCATGGTTGGTAGGAGATGCATTGAGAGAGGGGCTGACGTGAGGACCCGTGCGTAGTGACCTGAGGAAGGCCTCCGCCTCAGGAGGATCATGAAAGGAGAGCTGATCGCCATTAGGGGCTTTGAGTTGGAGGTTGGCTGGGAAAGCCAGGGTAAATTTGATTTGTCGTTTGTGTAGCTCCGAGCAGATTTGTTGGAAAGCTTTCCTTTTCTTGGATACTTCTAATGAGTAGTCCGAAAATCAGGACCTTGCTCCCGTCGACTTGAAGAGATCTGGATTGCCTGAATTTTTGAAGAATGAAGGCTTTATCAGAATAGTTGATGTATTTGGCTATTATGGGTCGGGGTGACTTGCGGTCAGAGGTAAAGGTTCCGACGTGGTGTGCGCATTCCACGGTACAGGGGCCCGAGAGACCTAGTGTTTCAGGAATGCGCCTCGCGCAAAAATCCATGAGGGCTGTAGGCTGAAGCGATTCTGGGATGCCAACGAAGCGCAAATTGCTCCTTCTGGACCTGTTCTCTAAATCGTCCAGCTTCTCCAGAATATATTTATTTGTCCTGTCTTGGATCTGTTCAGAGGATTGAGCCTGGTACATTTCCTCCTCAATGTTTGCTATGCGGTTCTCTGCTTCATTTAACCTGGATGTATGGTCCATGTCGTGGCCTGGCAGTGGATGGAGATGCTGCCGGTTATTGAGGTGGGTTAGCAGGCTTTTTAAGCCGTTTTAGGAGTCTCGCTGCGGGAGCTGAAGAGGAGAGCAGCTACTCCATGCAGCGCCGGAACCGGAAGTAGATCAAGAATTGTAATTGCATGCCCCTGTTGAACAGGGGCTGAATAATTGGGCCTTAGGCACTGGTGCTGGTGCCACAACACTGCAACCCCTCACAAATACTGTACTTAGAGTGCAGCAATTAGCCCTGTTGCAAAGTATTGCATCAAAAATTTAGGCTTTAGGTGAATGCTATGCAAAGCACACAGTAGTACACTAAGTGAAACACTGACTGTCTGCAGCTAGCACAATCATCAGCCTGCCTGTCACAGTATAGAGAATAACTGTATCCAGGTGAGCTTTAGGTGAATGCTATGCAAAGCACACAGTAGTACACTAAGGCCCCTTTCACACAATCCATGTCCGTGTGCTGGCTCCACTTTGCTCAGCGGGGATCGCTCCGTCGATCCCCGCTGAGCAGGCAGATGACAGGTCTGTCTCCGCACACTGTGCAGGGACCGACCTGTCAGAGCACCGCTCTCCCCTATGGGGGATCGGATGACGACAGACCGTAGAGTCCGTTGTCATCCGATCCGCAGACGGATGGAAAAGTAGGGTTTTCCTCCGTCACACTTTGGCGGATGGGAGCGGGTCGGATGTCAGCGGACATGTCACCGCTGACATCCGTGGCTCCATAGGGGTACATGGAGCATCCGTTCAGGTCCGCCTAAAAAACTGACAGGAAGACCTGAACGGTCCGTCCGTGTGAAAGAGCCCTAAGTGAAACACTGACTGTATGCAGCTAGCACAATCACCGGCCTGCCTGTCACAGTATAGAGAATAACTGTATCCAGGTGAGCTTTAGGTGATCACTATGCAAAGCACACAGTAGTACACTAAGTGAAACACTGACTGTCTGCAGCTAGCACAATCACCGGCCTGCCTGTCACAGTCTAGAGAATAACTGTATCCAGGTGAGCTTTAGGTGATCCCTATGCAAAGCACACAGTAGTACACTAAGTGAAATACTGACTGTCTGCAGATAGCACAATCACCTGCCTGTCACAGTATAGAGACTAACAGGAACGGATCTAGCTAAACTCAATACAGTGTATAAATATATATACAACACCTAGGATGCATATATATCCTCTACACACTGTAACAGCAGCTAACTGACTCGCCTGCCTGCTCTATCTAACTCAATATAAATGACACTGTCTATCTCTCTGAAACTGCCTCTTTCACAAACGCCAACACATTATACAAGGCCGACTTCCAAGCGGCCTTATATAGTGTGGGGCGTGTACTAAACCCCCTGAGCCATAATTGGCCAAAGCCACCCTGGCTTTGGCCAATTACGGCTCTCCGTTTTTTCCACGCTGTGATTGGCCAAGCATGCGGGTCATAGTGCATGCTTGGCCAATCATCAGCCAGCAATGCACTGCGATGCTGCAGTGAATTATGGGCCGTGTAGCGCAACACGAATTTAGTGCGAACGGACCATAACGTTCGTTCTTCGTCGAACGATCGAGCGGCCGATGTTCGAGTCGAACGTGTGTTCGACGCGAACACGAAGCTCATCCCTACTGCTGGCACGTGAACTGACCCTGGCCTGTTTTATCGAATATGCTTTTGCCTACCACTTGGACTGATATTCTACTGTAGTACACAGGGGTCTCACATATGTGAGGGGCTCCAGAATTGTTTTTCTGGATGGAGAAAAATATTTTTTTTGTTTTCTCCGGGTTTCGTAATTTCCTGATTAGGGTCAGGAGTCCGGAGGCTTCATAGAGATTTGGGTGGATGAAGCCTCTACCCCTGTGCCCCTGTGCACAGGTCTTACCTGATTGCGGCCCTCAGCCTGCTGCTGACTTACTGCCATCATACCTCTGCCTGCCACATGAACTGACCACACCTCTGCCTGCTACCTGGGCTATGAAAATAATTAGCTGTAGCAAAAGACAGTATGTTTATGAAGGACTGGAGCGGTACAATAATGAATGTCTGCAGGTAACAGTGTACCAGTACCAATATTATGGCTGTGCTGGCTGTCGCTGCCTTGACAATTCCTATGGACAAATACTTTGGCTGTGCTTACAATATCCTTGTGCTGACTATATAGCCAATATACTATTGTTGTCGCTAAGCACATCCCTGCCTGATGCCTGGACCAATTCTCTGCTCTGTGGACACACCTGCCTGGACCGATTTCTCTCCTCTAAAACCACAGGTAATACTTTTTTTTTTTTTTACCCTTTCTTCAATATAATTTATTTTGGAGTGTAATTCTTGGTATGTACATGCTATGTGTTGGAAATATGAGGGGCCTATAAAATTGATAGGTTGTCAGGCAATTATATTATTATTATACAGGATTTATGTAGCGCCAACAGTTTACGCAGCGCTTTACAATATAAAAGGGAGACAATACAGTTACAATACAAAAAAATACAAGAGGATTAAGAGGGCCCTACTCAGAAGAGCTTACAATCTAATAGGGTGGGGCAGGTGGTACAAAAGGTTGTAACTGGGGAATGAGCTGATGGAAGTGGTAAAAGATTAGTTGGAGACGTGATAGGCTTCCCTGAAGAGGTGAGTTTTCAGGGATCGCCTGAAGGTAGCAAGAGTAGGGGATAGCCGGACAGGTTGAGGTAGTGAGTTCCAGAGGATGGGAGAGGCTCTGGAGAAATCCTGGAGATGAGCATGGGAGGAGGAGACGAGAGAGCTTGACAGTAGGAGGTCTTGAGAAGAGCGGAGAGGACGGTTTGGGATATGTTTGGAGACAAGATTGGTGATGTAGCTCGGGGCAGAGTTGTGGATGGCTTTGTAGGTTGTGGTCAGTATTTTGAATTTAATTTGCTGGGTGATCGGGAGCCAGTGTAGGGATTGGAGGAGAGGTTTGGCAGACATTGGGGCAGCACAGTGGTGCAGTGGGTAGCACTCTCGCCTAGCAGTAAAAAGGGTCGCTGGTTCGAATCCCAATCACGACACTACCTGCCTGGAGTTTGCATGTTGCATGTTCTCCCTGTGCCTGCGTGGGTTTCCTCCGGGTACTCCGGTTTCCTCCCACACTCCAAAGACATGTTGGTAGGATAATTTGCTTCTGTCTAAATTGGCCCTAGTAAATGAATGTGAGTTAGGGACCTTAGATTGTAAGCTCCTTGAGGGTAGAGACCGATGTGAATGCACAATGTATATGTAAAGTGCTGTTTAAATTGACGGCGCTATATAAGTACCTTAATAATAATAAATAAAAACTTTTTTACACCCTTTCTCCAAAGCCGAACCAAACTTAATAAATTATCACACTTCGAAACCAAATGTAAAAATGATCCCCATGCAAAAGGACTGATCTCTAACCTCTATGCTCAACTCATTACTAAACCTGTTTCTGACCCTCCTTCATATGTGGCTAAATGGGAGGCAGATCTCAATCTCACTCTTGAAATGTCTGATTGGGATGCAATCTGGAATACTACAAAATCTTCCTCACAAAACATAACAGCTTTGGAAACTAATTTTAAAGTACTCACCCGCTGGTATTTAGTCCCTTCCAGAGTTGCGAAATTTGCCCCCAATTACTCCTCATTATGTTTTTGAGGCTGCGGTGATCTTGGCTCCTATCTACACACTTGGTGGGACTGTCTGGTAGTTCAAAAGTTCTGGAGTGATATATTTCTCATACTCTCAGCCTTGTTTGCAATATCCATCCCTCCAGAACCTTCAATAGCACTCTTAAATCTCAAACCGGCAACACTCGCCTATAAACAATTTAAACTTCTACTGCAGATCACAACAGCCGCGAAGCAGACCATAGCTAAAGCCTGGAGAACTGGTAATTTGGTAGAACGCCAGGCTGTGTAAAGATCTCACACATGTGGTATTGCAGAATGTATTTTGGGGTGTCATTTTTGCTATGTACATGCTATGTGTTGGAAATATCTTATAAATGGACAACTTTGTGTAAAAAAAAAATGCGTTTTCGATTTTTTTTCCACATTTTCCAAAAACTTTTGGAAAAAAAGGAACCATTCAAAAGACTCATTATGCCTCATAGATTATATGTTGTTTTTTTTTCTTTCCAAGAAGGGGTCATTTTGTGGACAATTCCATTGTCCTGGTTCTCCAGGGCCTTCAAAAGTGTAATAGGTGGTTGAAAAATGAGAGGTGTCATTTTTATGCTCGTAGATCGCCTGAAGGTGCTACTTCAAAGTTGGGCCTTTGTATGTGGTCAGGCTGTGTAAAAGTCTCACACATGTGGTATCGCCATAGTCAGGAGGAGTAGCAGAATATATTTTGGGGTATCATTTTTGGCTATGTACATGCTATGTGTTGGAAATATCTTATAAATGGACAACTTTGTGTAAAAAAAAAAAAAGTGTTTTTAATTTTTTTCACATTCTCCAAAAACGTCTGGGGAAAAAAAGGAACCAGTCAAAAGACTCATTATGCCTCATAGATTATACGTTGGGGTGTTTGCTCTCCAAAATGGGGTTATTTTGTGGACAATTCAATTGTCCTGGAGCTCCAGGTCCTTAAAATTGTGATAGGTAGTCATGACATTAGATGTGTAATTTATGTCCCTAGAACACCTAATGGTGCTCCCTGCATGTTGGGCCTCTGTATATGGCCTGGCTGTGATACATGTGGTATCGCCATACTCAGGAGGAGTAGCAGAATGTATTTTGGGGTGTAATTTGTTGTATGCATATGCTCTATGAGAGAAATAACCTGGTAATATGACAATTTAAAAAAAAAACTTAATTTGAAAAGAATTGCGGGAAAAAATTACAACTTCAAAAATCTCACCATGCCTCTTACTAAATACCTTGGAATGTCTACTTTCCAAAAAGGGGTCATTTGGGGGTGTATTTGTACTTTCCTGGCTTGTTGGGGGTCTCAAGAAATGAGATAGGCCTTCAATACATCAGGTGTGATAAATTTTCAGTGATTGGCACCAAAGCTTGTAGACGCTATAACCTTCACAAAGACTAAATAATATACACTAATTTGAGTTATTTTTACCAAAGATATGTAGCAGTATACATTTTGGCCAAAATTTATGAATAAAAATTACTCATTTGCAAATTTTATGACAGAAACAAAGAATAAAAATGTTCGGTCTTTTTTATTAATAGCACAAAAAATAAAAAACCTTCTAGTGATTAAATACCACCAAAAGAAAGCTATATTTGTGTGAAAAAAAAGGACACACATTTCATATGGGGACTGTATGACTGAGTAATTGTCATTCAATTACTCAGACAAACATTACTGCATAACCATGACAGAAAGGGGTATAAGTGCCCTGTATTGAAGTGGTTAATAAAAGACAGCCGTAAATCATATCTTTTTTTTATTACACACCTGCTAGAAAATGTATTACATTA
Source organism: Rana muscosa (assembly GCA_029206835.1). Taxonomy (NCBI): domain Eukaryota; kingdom Metazoa; phylum Chordata; class Amphibia; order Anura; family Ranidae; genus Rana; species Rana muscosa. The sequence goes on from CM055118.1 coordinate 45,579,165, forward strand.
TAAACTGTACACATTTCAAATTTATATGAAATTTAACCACACAGAATTGTAGCCAAAACATACAAAATGCAGTCATTGGTCAAAGAGTATGTACAAGCAAAACATAAAGGTCAAAGAAACTTTCCATTGTTGGGCTGCATCGGAGTTGTATTGATTAAATCATGTCTCCTTGCCAACTAAGTTGCCCAGCAGGGCTCAAAAAATAGTCAGCCAACTGATCCCTAATTGTGAAACCCACTCTTGGACCACTGACATGAGGGAAATCAACTGGTTTGAAATTGTGTGCTAATGTGTCCTCAAACTTAATGCCATCTTTCCCCCCTACACAGTTTCCACCTTCAAATTAATAGGTTTGTGGAAAATTTTCAATTTGTTGGCAAGAATGCCAAATGAACAGTCCAATAGTCTGCATTCCCGACAGAGACGATAATTGAATATTCTCCCTCGGGGTCGAGATTTCTCTGGGAGTATGGCTTCATAAGATGTTCCCCGATCAGGCTCATCAGCAACAAAAACAAAGGCATATCAGGACTAGGGATAAGCCCGATGTTCGAGCCGAACGTAAGTTCGACTCGAACATCAGCTGTTCGCCTGTTCGACGAATAGCGAACAATTTGGGGTGTTTGCGTGGCAAATTCGAAAGCCGCGGAACACCCTTTAAAAGTCTATGGGAGAAATCAAAAGTGCTAATTTTAAAGGTTAATATGCAAGTTATTGTCATAAAAAGTGTTTGGGGACCTGGGTCCTGCCCCGGGGGACATGTATCAATGCAAAAAGAGTTTTTTAAAAACTGAAGCTTTTTCGGGAGCAGTGATTTTATTAATGCTTAAAGTGAAACAATAAAAGTGAAATATTCCTTAAAATTTCATACCTGGGGTGTGTCTATAGTATGCCTGTAAAGTGGCACATTTTTCCAGTGTTTAGAACAGTCCCTGCACAAAATGACATTTCTAAAGGAAAAAAAGTCATTTAAAACTACTCGCGGCTATAATGAATTGTCGGGTCCCGGCAATACAGATAAAATTCATTGAAAAAAACGGCATGGGTCCCCCCCCAGTCCATTACCAGGCCCTTTGGGTCTGGTATGAATATTAAGGGAAACCCTGAACCAAAATTTTAAGAAAAATGCATGGGGGTCCCTCCAAATTTCATACCAGGCCCTTCAGGTCTGGTATGGATATTAAGGGGAACCCTGCACCATTTTTTTTTTAATTGCCTTGGGGTCCCCCTCAAAATCCATACCCGACCTTTCAGGTCGGGTATGGATTTTAAGGGGAACCCCGCGCCAAAATAACAAAAAATGGCGTAGGGGTCCCCCTAAAAATCCATACCAGACCCTTATCCAAACACGCAACCTGACAGGCCGCAGGAAAATAGGGGGGGACAAGAGAACGCCTCCCCTCCTGAACCGTACCAGGCCACATGCCCTCAACATGGGGAGGATGTCCCCATGTTGATGGGGACAAGGGCCTCATCCCCACAACCCTTGCCCGGTGGATGTGGGGGTCTGCGGACGGGGGGCTTATCAGAATCTGGAAGCCCCCTTTAACAAAGGGGACCCCCAGATCCCGGCCCACCCTATGTGAATTGGTAATGGGGTACATTGTACCCCTACCATTTCACAAAAAAAGTGTCAAAAATGGTAAAAAACACACAGACACAGCTTGGGACAAGTCCTTTATTAAAAAATGAATAAAAATTCCAGCGATGTAATCCTTCCTCGTCCCGGGATACGGAAAAACACGCCACCACAACACGATCCGCCTCCATGGGAGGCGCCCACCGAATGACGCTAGACCCGCCGTGACAGCTCTTAACTAGCTGAGGGCGGGTCCAACTGTGACATGCGCGGGTGACCCCAACCCCCTTTGACACAACGGGGAAATGCTGCGGGGTTACCCAGTGACATGTACAGGTGACCTCTGACGCCACGGGAAACCGTCATTCGGCGGGAGCCTCCCATGGAGGCGGATCGTGTCGTGGCGGCGTGTTTCTCCGTATCCCAGGATGAGGAAGGATTACATCGCTGGAATTTTTTTTCTTTTTTAATAAAGGACCCAAGCCGTCTCTGTGTGTTTTTATCATTTTTGACACTTTTTTTGTGAAATGGTAGGGGTACAATGTACCCCTTACCAATTCACATAGGGGCGAGCCGGGATCTGGGGGTCCCCTTTGTTAAAGGGGGCTTCCAGATTCTGAAAAGTCCCCCGCCCGCAGACCCCCACAACCACCGGGCAAAGGTTGTGGGGGTGAGGCCCTTGTCCCCATCAACATGGGGACATCCTCCTCATGTTGAGGGCATGTGGCCTGGTACGGTTCAGGAGGGGGGGTCGCTCTCTCGTCCCCCCCTCTTTTCCTGCAGCCTGCCAGGTTGCGTGCTCGGATAAGGGTCTGGTATGGATTTTGGGGGGACCCCCACGACATTTTATTTATTTTGGGGCGGGGTTCCCCTTAAAATCCATATCAGACCTGCAGTGTCTGGTATGGATTTTGAGGGGGACCCCTACATATTTTTTTTTAATTTGGCGCAGGGTTCCCCTTAATATCCATACCAGACCTGAAGGGCCTGGTAATGGAATTTTGGGGGACCCCAACGGATTTTTTTTTTAATTTTGGTTCCCCTTAATATTCATACCAGACCCAAAGGGGCTGGTAATGGACTGGGAAGGGGGGGACCCATGCCGTTTTTTTTCAATGACTTTTATCTGTATTGCCGGGACCCGACAATTCATTATAGCCGCGAGTAGTTTTAAATGACTTTTTTTCCTTTAGAAATGTCATTTTGTGCAGGGACTGTTCTAAACACTGGAAAAATGCACCCCTTTCAGGCATACTATAGACACCCCCCAGGTACAAAATTTAAAGGAATATTTCACTTTTATTGTATCACTTTAAGCATTATTAAAATCACAGCTCCCGAAAAAACTGACATTTTTAAAACTTTTTTTTGCATTGATACATGTCCCCAAAAACTTTTTATGACAGTAACTTGCATATTAACCTTTAAAATTATCACTTTTGATTTTTCATAGACTTTAACGGTGTTTGCGTGTTCGAACAAATTTTTTGCCTGTTTGCATATTTTGCTACGAACTGAAACGGGGGGGTGTTCGGCTCATCCCTAATCAGGACTTTCTGTACCAGGCAATGGTATGTTATCAGGCAAATCCAGTTGATTTTGAGCTAGACGCTTTCCAATTTAGAATGCCAGTCATTCCAGCACACCAAATGCTCCTATGTCACCAAACAGAAATTCATGGTGTGCATCTACCACAGCCATCAGCACAATGGAAAAAAAAAATTATAATTAAAAGAGAAGTATGGGATTTTTTTTCAGTTTTGTACTTAGCATCGGCGCCTCTACACTGAGAACCGAGCGATTAAACACTGCCAATGGCTCGGTCCTCACAGCTCCCCGAGCAGAGAGCTGTAGACTGTCAGTCACAACTCTCTGCTCTTCTTCCTCCTCACTCACTGGAGCGCTGAGCTGTGGAGGGGACAGGGAGCCGCCATCTCAGACTCTCCTTTAAAATAGCGGCTTACACTGTGACAGGGTTTTATTAGCCTAATATGTTTGCCATCAATAGCTCCTAGGCAGTTTGGAAAGTTGGTTTTCCTCCAGAATATCTGGGCAACTTCTTCCCATTTTTGTTTTGTTGGAATTGGCATAAAAAATGTTTCTTTAATTCCTTCCAGATAGCGTCACAAATTTGCTTCACAATGTCACTAATGGTAGATATTCCGGTTCTAGAGAAGTGTAGCTGTTTCCTGTAGCAAGATATCTGTAAAAAATAGCAAATAAAAATGTATTTTATCTCCAGGAGTAATATTTAGGGAACTTTTATTAATTTTTTTTTTTTTAGAACTCAAAGCAACCTGAACCCAGACAGCGACGAAGAGTCACAACTTCTTTTCGATGATGATAATGAACCCACAGAAACTACATTATCACCCCCCCAGCCTGAGTCTACAACACAACCAAAAAAGAAAGACTTACGACAGTGGTCTCAGCAATTTGTGTATGTTGTAAAAAACTAATAGATACCCAGCAAAGGGACCTGGGTGAAAATTGCAATAAGTCTAATTCCACAAAGGGATCAAGTTGATCTATCATTGTTATGTGAAATGTGGATGGAAGCCATGCGCGTTGTCATGGCTTTCCAAAAAAAGGTCAGTAGCACCATCAGTCAGGCCACTAGCCCAATCAGTGTACAATGTCCCCAACTCCTCACAATATACACCTAATAGATTTAACTATGACCCTAACCAATCGGTAGCACAAGGCACCTCTTTTCACGGTCAAACCATGCTTTACCCTTCTGCTTCTGCTGGGTCAAGCTATGGCCCAGCATGTGCTTTGGTTCCACCAAATTACACCTCATACAACTGTACACATGTTCAAGGAGGGGAATTTGAACATTCTATGTACAGGCACCAAGCTACACATCCTCCTTGAGAAGAATCACCACAATCTGGTTTGACCAATTCTTATGCTCCTCCATCGTATCATGAGCTGTGAAGTATATTGTTAAACACGTTATGACTTACCTGTTTATGCATGTTAATTGTTTAGGATCAGGAGGTTAGAATTTGAACATTTCAAATACAGTGTTGTGAACTGACAGTACAAAAATTTTTTGAATTTCAATAATTTTTGTCATCTGTCTGGTACGAACATGCCGAATGCATATCGTACGGACATTCCCAGACAGTGTCAAAAATAACCACAGAATGTTAAAAAAAATTGTGTACATGACAATTTGCAACACTGAAGCCTCGTACACACGGCCGAGAATCTCGTTGTTAAAAACATGTAGTTTTTTACGACGAGATCCTTGGACAAGAAACTTGTCCTGGCCGAGTGTACACACGCTCATTTCAAAGAACCCGCGGTTCTTTGAATGGAGCGTACGCGGTGACGGCATCGAATACGATGAGCATGCGCTCGTCACATTCGATGCCGTCGCCGCCATCTTGGTTCACCCTACCTATGCCTAGGAAGCTACCGCGCATGCGTCAAAGTCATTTCGAGCATGCGCGGGCTTCCCGGCGAACAGGTAAGTGTACACACACTCAATTTTCTCGTCGAGAAACAGGCTGACGAGAATCTCGACGAGAAAATAGAGAGCAGGTTCTCTATTTTCTCGTCGAGATTCTTGTCGCTTTTCTTGACGAGAAACCATACACACGAACGAATTTCTCGGCAAGAAATCTCTGCCAGCAAGTTTCTTGCTGGTTCTTGCCGAGAAACTCGGTCGTGTGTACGAGGCTTCACATTCAGATGGTATCTGGAGTGGTAATATCTCGTTAACAGCACTTTATTTTGCAGAATCTTGGTATTTTTTGTTGAAGCATAGGTTCACACTATTGCTCTGACAGACATTGCATGTGATTTGCAGTACATTGCAGTGCAGTGCACTTCACATGCGATGTCTGTGCGATGCAAATTTGCCTCGCATTTGTCCAAAAATTGTGGAAATTATTTTTTTGGTCCACACTGGAATCAGATCACATGGGCGTTCGCACCCTTGCGATCAGATTCCCATCCTATTTCACACTTTGCTCTCCAATCTGCGAACCAATTTTGGGGTGTCATTTACATGTAAATGACACCCACAGTGGTGCACAGAAGGCAGTGTGAACTGCCTGCGAGTGAGATTTTTTAAGGTTTTACCTGAATGTTTTTTCAAAGGTTTTACCAAATACTTGACGTTTTCTTACTACTTCTTTTTGAATATTTGAATGTTTGCGTTCTAAAATATTGCCAATGTTTGGTGCACTTTATATTCTGAACATGACACATTTTGTATTGACTTATTGGATCAGTCACATTGAACATTTTTCGAAAAAAGCACTTTGGTTTGCATATGTTATTTATATTATGCAACAAATAAAAAAATTGCATTTAAACTTTGTTGGTTTCTTTTGGATATTGATATGAGTGCTGGGTTTTATAACAACATGAGGACGGATTTACTCAACATCAATTGTCAACTTACCCAAGAGTGATCAGCAAACGTTCACATGGAGGTATTGCATCCCTGCAATTTGTATCCTGTCTCGTCAAGGAAGACATAAGAAGTTGAAGGAGAAAATCAAATCTGCAAAAGAAAATAGGTCAATTGTTAACACTACATCACCATGACCCTAGAACCCTGCAAAATATAATAGCAGGATGGTAAAACCGTAGCTAGCATATTACTGGAGATTAGGTTTGGCATAGGACTAGGGGTTAGGGTTAGCATAATCCATAACCCTAGTCCTGTGCTATCCCTAGTCCTATGCTAACCCTAAACCTAGTCCTATTATATCCCTAAAGCCTCGTACACACGACCGAGTTTCTCGTCCAAAACCGGCAAGAAAAGTGCAGCGAGAGATTTTTCCTCGAGAAAACCGTTCGTGTGTATGGTTTTACGACGAGAAAATTGCCGTGAATCTCGACGAGAAAATAGAGAACCTGCTCTCTATTTTCTCGTCAGGATTCCAGATTTCCTCGTCGTGTTTCTCGTCGGCCTGTTTTGTGACGAGAAAATGGTTCGTGTGTATGCTTTTACGACTCTTCCAAAAGCGCGCATGCTCAGAAGCAAGTATGAGACGGGAGCGCATCTTCTGGTAAAACAAGCCTTCATAATGGAGATAGCACATTCGTCACGCTCGAAATTATTGCATCGTTTAACCACTTAACGACGGCCCACCGCCGATTTACGTCGGCAGAATGGCACGGACAGGCAGAATCACGTAGATCTACCTGATCGCCTTTGTGCAGTTGGGGGGTCCATCCGGACCCCCCTTCACTGCAGTGAGCGGCCGTTAAGTGTTCGGGAGCGATCAGGCATGAGGGGGCGGCCGCTCGATTCCGCCCCCCCCTCGCGATCGCTCCCGGCCAATGAAATTGCTTCCTTCGCCATGTGATGTAAACACAGGCTGGAGGAAGTGATGTCATCTCCCTCGCCGCGGTCTTTTCGTTCCCGGCGCCGAGGAGTGAAGACAGAGGTTAGTGCTCCAACAGTCCACTGACACGTAGGTACACATAGGCACACAAATCACCCCCCAGTCACCCCCAGATCACCCCCCAGGTCACCCCAAAGCCCCCAATCACAGTGTCACTGATTGCAGTGATCATTTATTTTACTGATCACTGCATTTAGTGTCATCTGTGATTGTAAAAAGTTGCAAGGCAGTTAGGATTAGGCCCTTTAGGTCCAGGGTAGCCCCCTAACCCCCCTAATAAAGGTTTAACCCCTTGATCACCCCCCAGGTAACCCTTTCACCCCCTAACTTCAGCGTCACTAAGCGATTGTTTTTCCGATCGCTGTATTCGTGTCGCTGGTGTTTTAGATAGGCAGTTATTTTTTTTTTAGGTTCGCCGCAGGTTTTTATTGGTGTCAGGTACCCCCATATTAAACCTAATAAAGGTTTTAACCCCCTGATTGCCCCTAGTTAACCCTTTCACCAGTGATCACCATATAAAGGTTACGGGTGACGCTGGTTGATTAGTTTGCTTTTTATAGCATCAGGGCACCCGCCGTATATAACCCAATAAAGGTTTAACCCCCCTGATCGCCCGGCGGGTGAGATCAATTAGGTTTTAGCGCCAGAGAGGGTCTGCGTCGCCCCAGGCAGTGTTAGGTTAGTGCCAGTAACGCTAACACCCACGCGCAAAGCATACACCCCCCTTAGTGGTATAGTATCTGATCAGATCTATACTAGCATCCCCAGCGGTTTAGGGTTCCCAAAAACGCAGTGTTAGCGGGATCAGCCCAGATACCTGCTAGTACCTGCGTTTAGCCCCTCCGCCCAGCCCAGCCCAGCCCACCCAAGTGCAGTATCGATCGATCACTGTCACTTACCAAACACAACACACATAACTGCAGCGTTCGCAGAGACAGGCCTGATCCCTGCGATCGCTAACAGTTTTTTTGTAGCGTTTGATATATTTGCTGACGACAGTCAGGTGCTTTTTTTCCTGTGAATCTTACTAGTGTACCCCTAAATTTAGAGCCCAAAATGGCAAGTCGAAGGTACACTAGTAAAGAGGCCTACGAGATTCTGAGCATGACAGATAGTGAAGAGGAGGTCACGTATCTGTCAGATTCAGGCTCAGAATATCTTCCCGTAGAAGACAGTGACGTCAGCGGCCCCACGTCAGATAGCTCTGACGATGAAGTTGAGGTCCCTGCTAAGGTCAGGCGTACCCGATCCCGATCTTCTGAGGTTGTTGAGGAGCAAGAACCGCAGGTCTCTCGTATCATGGAGCAGAGTAGTACTAGCGCCGCTATTCCTTCTGGTGAACTGGCAAGCACCAGCGGCCTAGTACAGCCTGGACGTACATCCAGCACTGCAGTAACACTTGGTGACGTGGCGAGTCCCATAAGTGCAGTTCAAGCTGGCGAGGTGGCAAGCACAAGTAGTGTCCCGCTGCCACCAAGAAGACAAAGGCAGGCCCGTCGTGCCCATACTGCCCTTCCTGCAGAATTCGCCTATCCTGATTGGGTCCCCACCACTTCTGCAGAACCCGTACTTCCCCCATTCACTGCCCAACCCGGTATTCAGGTGGAAACAGCTGATTTTATGCCAATCGATTTTTATTCGCTGTTTTTCACGGAAGATCTCTATAGATCTATTGTGGACCAGAGTAATTTATATGCTGGTCAATTTATCGCCGCTAACCCCCAGTTGCCTAAAATTGCCAGAAATTGGAAACCAATTACGGTTTCCGAATTTAAGACCTTTCTGGGCCTTTCCCTCAACATGGGCACACATAAATTTCCGTCATTGCGTGCTTATTGGTCCACGCACCCAATTGACCACATGCCCGTGTTCTCTGCCTCCATGTCCAGGGCACGATACGAGCAGATTTTGCGGTTCATGCACTTCAACGACAATGAACTTTGTCGTCCACGTGGGGACCCTGAATACGACCGGCTCTATAAAATTCGGCCCCTCATAAACCACTTCAACGAACGTTTTGCAGCCTTGTTTACTCCCGATCAAGTTGTCTGCGTTGATGAGTCCCTGATTAAATTTTCTGGCCGCTTGTCTTTCAAGCAGTACCTTCCCAGCAAGCGTGCCAGATACGGGGTCAAGCTCTACAAGTTCTGTGACAGGGCAACAGGCTATGTAGTGAACTTTACGGTTTATGAGGGAAAAGACAGTCAGATTGAGTCGGTCAACTGCCCGGATTACATAGGGAGCGCTGGCAAGATAGTGTGGAACTTGGTGTCACCCTTATTCGGAAAGGGGTACCACTTGTATGTGGACAATTATTACACGAGCGTGCCACTGTTTAGTCACTTGTTTGATCATAAGATTGGAGCATGTGGCACCGTGCGACCTAATCGCCGGGGCTTTCCCCAGCGGCTTGTAGATGCCCGTCTTAGGCTGGGGGAGAGAGCCTGCTTGAAGTGTAATAACTTGCTCGCTATGAAGTGGAGGGACAATAAGAATGTTTTCCTTCTTACCTCCCTTCATGCAGACACGACAGTCCAAATTCGTACGGCGACTGGTGTTGTGGAGAAACCCCTCTGTGTCCACGAATATAACCAAAATATGGGAGGGGTGGACCTCAACGACCAGTTGATGGCGCCGTATCTAATTGACCGTAAGGCGAGACGCTGGTACAAAAAAGTGTCTCTATCATTATTCCAATTGGCTTTGCTGAACGCTCATGTGCTATACAGAGCTTCAGGCGGGACGTTATCTCTTCTAAAATTCCAGAATGAGATAGTCACAGAACTCCTGTATCCAGGCGGTTCTGCACCTCACCATCCCCAACCAAATGCAGTAAGCCGGCTGCATGAGAGGCATTATTCGTATGTCCTCCCGAGTACCCCTACCCAAAGCCACCCCCAAAAAAGATGTCGTGTCTGTAGCAAGCGCGGATTTAGGCGTGACACCCGTAGTTTTTGTCCACTCTGTCCTGACAAGCCTGGTCTTTGCCAAGGTGAATGTTTTGAACGCTACCACTCAAAAGTGAAGTTTTAGCGTAGGGTACAGCATTTCACAGACTAGGACACACTTACACAGGGTCTCCCAAGATGCCATTACATTTTGAGAGACCCGAACCATTACAGTTGTAAAGTTACAAAAAAAAGTGTAAAAAAGAAAAAAAAAACGTAAAAAACAAAACACAAAAAAAATATAAAATAAAAAAACCAAAAATAGTTGTCGTTTTATTGTTCTCTCTCTCTCTATTTTCTCTCTATTGTTCTGCTCTTTTTTACTGTATTCTATTCTGCAATGTTTTATCATGCTTGCTTTTCAGGTATGTAATTTTTTGTTTTCAGGTGCGCCATTCAACTGCAGCGCGGAATTATTTATCTTGACAGCAACAGCGTTTGCTCCCACGATACATAAAGCCGTGACTCCAGTGCTGTAGGAGGTGATTTCACCACCACAGTTAAAAAAAAGAGCATATATGCCGAAGCATGGGGGCAGCAGGGGCGGAGGAGCGATTTTGCTCCTAATGCCGCGTACATACGGTCGAAATTCCGACCGTGTGTACGCGGCATAACTTTTTTGCGGGAGGATGCCCCCATGCTTCGGCATATATATATTTTAGGCACAGGTTGCGTTAAAACATTTTTTTATTTTTTACTAGGTTTTGTTTTGGTATTTGCTTTGCAGGTATGGCATGGTAAGGTCTTACTGTTGTACTGTAATGTTACTTTGTTTTAATGTTAACCACCATTTGCTTAGCAGGTACGCCATTCAGTTGCAGCGCGGATCTATTTATCTTGACAGCAACAGCGTTTGCTCCCACGATACATAAAGCCGTGACTCCAACGCTGTAGGAGGTGATTTCACCACCACAGTTAAAAAAAAGAGCATATATGCCGAAGCATGGGGGCAGCAGGGGCGGAGGAGCGATTTTGCTCCTAATGCCGCGTACATACGGTCGAAATTCCGACCGTGTGTACGCGGCATAACTTTTTTGCGGGAGGATGCCCCCATGCTTCGGCATATATATATTTTAGGCACAGGTTGCGTTAAAACATTTTTTTATTTTTTACTAGGTTTTGTTTTGGTATTTGCTTTGCAGGTATGGCATGGTAAGGTCTTACTGTTGTACTGTAATGTTACTTTGTTTTAATGTTAACCACCATTTGCTTAGCAGGTACGCCATTCAGTTGCAGCGCGGATCTATTTATCTTGACAGCAACAGCGTTTGCTCCCACGATACATAAAGCCGTGACTCCAACGCTGTAGGAGGTGATTTCACCACCACAGTTAAAAAAAAGAGCATATATGCCGAAGCATGGGGGCAGCAGGGGCGGAGGAGCGATTTTGCTCCTAATGCCGCGTATATACGGTCGAAATTCCAACGGAGGCTTATCCGTGGAAAAGTCCGACCATGTGTACGCGGCATAACCTTTTATACCGCGTACATACGGTCGAAATTCCGACGAAGGCTTGACCGTGTGTACGCGGCATAACTTTTTTGCGGGAGGATGCCCCCATGCTTCGGCATATATGCCCATCATTAGAAGTGGGTGGATGAAGGGAGGTATTCTAATGGTGGGCATACCCACCAATCAATCTCTTTTTTTCGTTCAGCCAATAGGCTGTATGAAAAAAAAGATTACAATACATGTCCAACAAGGACCAGCAACGTACTGGTATGTTGCTGGACTTTGAATGTTTATACCGGAATGATGCCTGCGGGTTTAGGTATCATCTTGGTATCATTCTTTTCAGCCAGCAGCCGGCTTTCATGTAAAAGCAATTCTAGCAGATAATTAGCCTCTAGACTGCTTTTACAAGCAGTGGGAGGGAATGCCCCCCCCCCCCGGATATAAAAAGCGCCATTGGGAAATTGGGAAAGCATTTTATCACACCGATCTTGGTGTGGTCAGATGCTTTGAGGGCAGAGGAAAGATCTAGGGTCTAACCCCCCAATTTTTTTCAAAAAAAGAGTACCTGTCACTACCTATTGCTATCATAGGGGATATTTACATTCCCTGAGATAACGATAAAAATGGTAAAAAAATAAAATATGGAAGGCACAGTTTAAAAATAAAATAAAAAAGCCAAATAAATAATAAAAAAAAAAAAAAAAAGCACCGCTGTCCCCCCCTGCTATTGCGCAAAGGCGAACGCAAGCGTCGGTCTAGCGTCATATGTAAACAGCAATTGCATCATGCATGTGAGGTATCACCGCGAAGGTCAGATCGAGGGCAGTCATTTTAGCAGTAGACCTCCTCTGTAAATCTAACGTGGTAACCTGTAAAGGCTTTTAAATGCTTTTAAAAATGAATGTAGTTTTGTCGCCGCTGCGCGTTTGTGCGCAATTTTAAAGCATGTCGTGTTTGGTATCCATGTACTCGGCCTATGATCATCTTTTTTATTTCATCAAACATTTGGGCAATATAGTGTTTTTTAGTGCATTAAAAATAAAAAAAGTGTGTTTTTCCCCCAAAAAATGCGTTTGAAAAATCGCTGCGCAAATACTGTGTGGAAAAAAAAAATGCAACACCAACTATTTTAATCTGTAGGGCCTTTGCTTTAAAAAAAATATATAATGTTTGGGGGTTCAACATAATTTTCTTGCAAAAAAATTTTTCTTTCATGTAAACAAAAAGTGTCAGAAAGGGCTTTGTCTTCAAGTGGTTAGAAGAGTGGATGATGTGTGACATAAGCTTCCTAATGTTGTGCATAAAATGCCAGGACAGTTCAAAACCCCCCCCAAATGACACCATTTTGTAAAGTAGACACCTCAAGCTATTTGCTGAGAGGCATGTTGAGCCCATTGAATATTTTTTTTTTTTGTCCCAAGTGATTGAATAATGACCAAAAAAAAAAAATGTACAAAAAGTTGTCACTAAATTATATATTGCTCAAACATGCCATGGGCATATGTGGAATTACACCCCAAAATACATTCTGTTGCTTCTCCTGAGTACGGGGATACCACATGTGGACTTTTTGGGAGCCTAGTCGCGTACGGGACCCCAAAAACCAAGCACCGCCTTCAGGATTTCTATGGGTGTAAATTTTTGATTTCACTCCTCACTGCCTATCACAGTTTCGGAGGCCATGGAATGCCCAGATGGCACAAAACCCCCCCAAATGACCCCATTTTGGAAAGTAGACACCCCAAGCTATTTGCTGAGAGGTATGTTGAGTATTTTGCAGATCTCGCTTTTTGTCACAAAGTTTTGAAAATGTAAAAAAAGAAAAAAAAAAGAAAAAAAAATGTCTTTCTTAATTTTCAAAAACAAATGAGAGCTGTAAAATACTCACCATGCCTCTCAGCAAATAGCTTGGGGTGTCTACTTTCCAAAATGGGGTCATTTGTGGGGGTTTTGGGCTATTTTGACATTTTATGGCCTTCAAAACTGTGATAGGTAGTGAGGAGTGAAATCAAAAATTTATGCCCTTAGAAACCTTGAAGGCGGTGCTTGGTTTTTGGGGTCCCGTACGCGGCTAGGCTCCCAAAAAGTCCCACACATGTGGTATCCCCGTACTCAGGAGAAGCAGCAGAATGTATTTTGGGGTGTAATTTCACATATGCCCATAGCATGTGTGAGCAATATATCATTTAGTGACAACTTTGTGCAAAAAAAAAAAAGTTTGTCATATTCCCGCAACTTGTGGCAAAATATAAAATATTCCATGGACTGAACATGCCTCTCAGTAAATAGCTTGGGGTGTCTACTTTCCAAAATGGGGTCATTTGGGGGGTTTTGTGCTATTTTGGCATTTTATGGCCTTCGAAACTGTGATAGGTAGTGAGGAGTGAAATCAAAAATTTGCGCCCTTAGAAATCCTGAAGGCGGTGCTTGGTTTCCGGGGTCCCGTACGTGGCTAGGCTCCTAAAAAGTCCCACACATGTGGTATCCCCGTACTCAGGAGAAGCAGCAGAATGTATTTTGGGGTGCAATTCCACATATAACCATGGCATGTGTGAGCAATATATCATTTAGTGACAACTTTTTGTATTTTTTTTTTTTTTTTTTTGTCATTATTCAATCACTTGGGACGAAAAAAAAAAATATTCAATGGGCTCAACATGCCTCTCAGCAATTTCCTTGGGGTGTCTACTTTCCAAAATGGGGTCATTTGGGGGGGTTTTGTACTGCCCTGCCATTTTAGCACCTCAAGAAATGAGATAGGCAGTCATAAATTTAAAGCTGTGTAAATTTCAGAAAATGTACCCTAGTTTGTAAACGCTATAACTTTTGCGCAAACCAATAAATATACGCTTATTGACATTTTTTTTACTAAAGACATGTGGCTGAATACATTTTGGCCTAAATGTATGACTAAAATTGAGTTTATTCGATTTTTCTTATAACAAAAAGTAGAAAATATCATTTTTTTTCAAAATTTTCGGTCTTTTTCTGTTTATATCGCAAAAAATAAAAATCGCAGAGGCAATCAAATACCATTAAAAGAAAGCTCTATTTGTGGGAAGAAAAGGACGCAAATTTCATTTGGGTACAACATTGCATGTCCGCACAATTTACAGTTAAAGCAGCGCAGTGCCGAATCCCAAAAACAGGCTTGGTCCTAATGGCCCGAAATGGTCCGGGGCTTAAGTGGTTAAATGTTGTGCATTGAAATCTTCTTTAGAATGTTACATTAATCCAAACGAATGAACTTCTTTTGCTGCTGATATTCACACAGAGTTATGACTATCTTTTTTTAACCTTTTTTTATGCTGCTTTTAAGAAGATTTAGGTGTATTATATCGTGCAAGATCTTCTGAATATTTTACATTTTTAGATTTTTAAAACTGATGTTAATTGTAATTTGGCAATGTTTTGATAGTGATCTCCATTGAATATTTTTATATATATTTGTTAAATTTTACACCCTATTTTTTTTAAATCAGATTGTTATTCTTTTTTTGGGGTTGTTATCTGTCCCTTTTTTTGGCTGTCAAATGTCTCTGCTTACTCCAAAGCTAAATTTAAAATATTTAAAAAATACACATAGTCAAGTATGAACTTAAACAAAAATAACATTTATTCATGTTTGAAATAAAATAAAGAGAAGGCAGCGCTGGAGAACCTGCTGCCATTTGTGCATCCATGGGACCCCAGAGCACACATCAACCCTGTGTGGACACTAAAATTGGGAGCTTGAAAAGGCCAACATTTCTGAGCACAATCTGATGCTGGCCTCCCAGAGGTCAGGAACAGCAGCAGGTGAGATATATGTCCCAAGTGTGTGGTACTACAACAGGCTGCCTTCTGTCCGACCACAATGAAGCAAGGCCATCACTTCCTCGTCTTCCTGGCAACCTTCCCTGCAACCTTCCCTGAAGCCTTCCCTGCAGCCTTCCTTCTTCGTTTGGCTGGAGGCTGGGCCACTGGAGGGATACTCCTGTCAGGAGGAGGAGGAGGTGGAGGAGAAGGGGGTGGTGCAGAAGAACAAGGTGGAGGTGGAGGAGAAGGGGGTCGGGCAGAAGAACAAGGTGGAAGTGGAGGAGAAGGGGGTGGGGCAGAAGAACAAGGTGGAGGTGGAGGAGAAGGGGGTGGGGCAGAAGAAGAAGGTGGAGGTGGAGGAGAAGGGGGTGGGGCAGAAGAAGAAGGTGGAGGAGGAGGTTGAGGAGAAGGGGGTGGGGCAGAAGAAGAAGGTGGGGGTATAAATACTATACCTGGCTCCAGATGGCCAAATCAGGTTCATCCAGGATGGCTGCCTCCTCTTGCTCCAGAGAAGGCTCAGGCTGGCTGCAGGGAAGTCTGGGGGGAAGAGTGGATAGTGATGGCCTTGCCTCAATGTGGTCATCCAGAAAGGACATCCTGCTGTAGTACCACAAATTCGGGACATACACATCATCTGCTGCTGCTCCTGACCTCTGAGAAGCCAGGACCTTAGAGCGTTCATTCCTGTATGTGCCTCTCAAGCTCCCAATTTTAGTGTCCACCTGTTTTGCTGTGGCTGTGGGCACCTTGGTATGCACAAATGGGAGCAGGGTCTCCAGCGCTGCTTTTCTCACTCCTTTTTTTTGTGTATGGGGTTCTTGGTCTCCCACAGAGCGGGCAGCTCCCTTACCCGGTCTATAAATTCCGCCAGGAATTCTTTGTCGCTAATAAAGACATTCATATTGTATCTGCAAGTAAAATAAATAATATATAACTAATGTGAGGCACACAGTCTAACCTCCTTAAAATTGTAGTCACCATATATATCCTACAACATTCTCCAGACAGTATAGGCCAACAATTTGTCAAAGTCACAAAATCACATACCTTCGTTCGCACGTCCGTCACTTGAACTCCTCTCTCCGCACAACGAACGTAGTATAGTCACATGTGTATTTGCTATATATACACCACGCATGCGTCAAACTACGTACACGTCGCTCCACACACGTCGCCCGCCCATGACGTTCTAAATAACATCTTTTCCCCGCCCCTTCTCTTTCGGCGCGCAGACAGATATGGCGGATTTACAGCAGGTGTCTGATAATTCCTCCAAAAATGAGGAGGAGACAAGCCCGGAGACCGAGGAAACGTCACGATCAAGGAGGAGATTCAAGGCATCTAATATGTCTTTTGCGGAGATGGCGGAGATGGTGGACATCTTGCTCAAGTCTGATTATGACGCAAAGCATGGGCCGTATAGCAAACCTAATAGAAGGAAGGCCAAAATCCTGAAGAAAGTCGTGAAGAGTCTGAAGATGAATTTCGGGGTGAAACGCTCAAATGAGCAGCTCAGAAGGAGGTGGTCAGACCTCAAACTGAGGGAGCCAGAGCAGTTAAGGAGCATTAAGAGAATGCTAGCAAAAAGTAAGTAAAATGTACACTTTTCTGCTATTAATGTTTTTCTCAAATTACATCTTGCTCCTTTTTTTTTTTTTTTTCATATTGGACTCCCTTCCAAAATTTCCTAATTTGAACTTGGTTTGGCACAGTAATCGTTCGTTACGTTACAGACACTTCCTTCGGCCACTATCCGCTGTTTTGGCTTATTTTACAGCCACAAAATAAAATAGACATCTGCCTGTTTTTTACAAATTGTTGTTCCTAAATTTTCAGCTGGATGATGTGTTTGTAAAGAGAATGAAATGCAAACTTTAATCAGTGTAAAGGAGAGGACACTCAGCAGCTGGTACCACATCTGTACTTTGGAGCACTATAGTGTGTGCCACCATAACCACATATTTTGGGTGTCCCACACAGGTGCATCAGTGAATTTTTGTGGTGCCTCCATGTCTAAAAATTTACATCCAAAAGGTGAATACTAAACATATTTTTGTTTCCAAATAATGCATTCATCTTTAAAATCCACACAAACACACACTTGTACCCCACTTCCAAACAATTTAGCCTGTTTTTATTTTTCATAGAAAATTTCAGTGTGATAAATAGACCTTTTGTTTGATTCTCATAGGGGAGAAAAGACTGGGAGGAGAACACTCCAGGGAGCACAGGAACCCCACAGCTTCACAACAACCCCAAACTCCCAAAGACCCACAACCGAAGGATGTAGAGGAAGTTGAGGTGGAGGAAGGAGAAGTGCAGGAAGGAGAGGTGGATGACGTTGTGGAACTGGTCACCACAACAGGTCAGTATCTGTCACCACAGCTTCAGGTAAGAGATGTAGGCCTGCAGAGTAGGGATGAGCTTCGTGTTCGAGTCGAACATACGTTCGACTCGAACATCGGCTGTTCGATCGTTCGACGAAGATCGAACGATTTGGGCCGTTCGCGCCAAATTCGAGTGACGCGAACGGCCCACAATGCACTACGCCATCGCAGTGTCATCCAGGCGCTGTGATTGGCCAAGCATGCACTGTGACCCCGCATGCTTGGCCAATCACAGCGCCGGCAGCGAGGAGAGCAATGATTGGCCACAGGCAGGATGCCTGTGGCCAATTATTGCTGAGGGTGTTTAGTACACGCCCCACACTATAAAAGGCCGCCAGCACGGCGGCCTAGTGTAGTGTGTTCCGGAGCAGGGAAAGAGCAGCATAGGCAGGGACAGTGACTTTTATTTCTTTCTTGCTTAACCTGGATTCCTTTAGTTTAGGGAAAGAGAAGGATAGGTAGGGAGAGTGTCAGTGTGTTTTGTGCTTGTGCTATAGTGTGCTTAAAAAAAACATTTTTTCTAGGGACAGAAAACTGTAGGTAGGGAGAGTGTCAGTTTCTTTCACTGTGCAAGTCCTTGTTTCTAGGGACTGGGAAGGACAGTGAGTGAATTCTCCTTGTGCTATAGTGTGCTTAAAAAAATATTTTTTCTAGGGACAGAAAACTGTAGGTAGGGAGAGTGTCAGTTTCTTTCACTGTGCAAGTCCTTGTTTCTAGGGACTGGGAAGGACAGTGAGTGAATTCTCCTTGTGCTATAGTGTGCTTAAAAAAAAACATTTTTTCTAGGGACAGAAAACTGTAGGTAGGGAGAGTGTCAGTTTCTTTCACTGTGCAAGTCCTTGTTTCTAGGGACTGGGAAGGACAGTGAGTGAATTCTCCTTGTGCTATAGTGTGCTTAAAAAAAACATTTTTTCTAGGGACAGAAAACTGTAGGTAGGGAGAGTGTCAGTTTCTTTCACTGTGCAAGTCCTTGTTTCTAGGGACTGGGAAGGACAGTGAGTGAATTCTCCTTGTGCTATAGTGTGCTTAAAAAAAACATTTTTTCTAGGGACAGAAAACTGTAGGTAGGGAGAGTGTCAGTTTCTTTCACTGTGCAAGTCCTTGTTTCTAGGGACTGGGAAGGACAGTGAGTGAATTCTCCTTGTGCTATAGTGTGCTTAAAAAAAACATTTTTTCTAGGGACAGAAAACTGTAGGTAGGGAGAGTGTCAGTTTCTTTCACTGTGCAAGTCCTTGTTTCTAGGGACTGGGAAGGACAGTGAGTGAATTCTCCTTGTGCTATAGTGTGCTTAAAAAAAAACATTTTTTCTAGGGACAGAAAACTGTAGGTAGGGAGAGTGTCAGTTTCTTTCACTGTGCAAGTCCTTGTTTCTAGGGACTGGGAAGGACAGTGAGTGAATTCTCCTTGTGCTATAGTGTGCTTAAAAAAAAAACATTTTTTCTAGGGACAGAAAACTGTAGGTAGGGAAAGTGTCAGTTTCTTTCACTGTGCAAGTCCTTGTTTCTAGGGACTGGGAAGGACAGTGAGTGAATTCTCCTTGTGCTATAGTGTGCTTAAAAAAAACATTTTTTCTAGGGACAGAAAACTGTAGGTAGGGAGAGTGTCAGTTTCTTTCACTGTGCAAGTCCTTGTTTCTAGGGACTGGGAAGGACAGTGAGTGAATTCTCCTTGTGCTATAGTGTGCTTAAAAAAAACATTTTTTCTAGGGACAGAAAACTGTAGGTAGGGAGAGTGTCAGTTTCTTTCACTGTGCAAGTCCTTGTTTCTAGGGACTGGGAAGGACAGTGAGTGAATTCTCCTTGTGCTATAGTGTGCTTAAAAAAAACATTTTTTCTAGGGACAGAAAACTGTAGGTAGGGAGAGTGTCAGTTTCTTTCACTGTGCAAGTCCTTGTTTCTAGGGACTGGGAAGGACAGTGAGTGAATTCTCCTTGTGCTATAGTGTGCTTAAAAAAAACATTTTTTCTAGGGACAGAAAACTGTAGGTAGGGAGAGTGTCAGTTTCTTTCACTGTGCAAGTCCTTGTTTCTAGGGACTGGGAAGGACAGTGAGTGAATTCTCCTTGTGCTATAGTGTGCTTAAAAAAAACATTTTTTCTAGGGACAGAAAACTGTAGGTAGGGAGAGTGTCAGTTTCTTTCACTGTGCAAGTCCTTGTTTCTAGGGACTGGGAAGGACAGTGAGTGAATTCTCCTTGTGCTATAGTGTGCTTAAAAAAAACATTTTTTCTAGGGACAGAAAACTGTAGGTAGGGAGAGTGTCAGTTTCTTTCACTGTGCAAGTCCTTGTTTCTAGGGACTGGGAAGGACAGTGAGTGAATTCTCCTTGTGCTATAGTGTGCTTAAAAAAAACATTTTTTCTAGGGACAGAAAACTGTAGGTAGGGAGAGTGTCAGTTTCTTTCACTGTGCAAGTCCTTGTTTCTAGGGACTGGGAAGGACAGTGAGTGAATTCTCCTTGTGCTATAGTGTGCTTAAAAAAAACATTTTTTCTAGGGACAGAAAACTGTAGGTAGGGAGAGTGTCAGTTTCTTTCACTGTGCAAGTCCTTGTTTCTAGGGACTGGGAAGGACAGTGAGTGAATTCTCCTTGTGCTATAGTGTGCTTAAAAAAAACATTTTTTCTAGGGACAGAAAACTGTAGGTAGGGAGAGTGTCAGTTTCTTTCACTGTGCAAGTCCTTGTTTCTAGGGACTGGGAAGGACAGTGAGTGAATTCTCCTTGTGCTATAGTGTGCTTAAAAAAAACATTTTTTCTAGGGACAGAAAACTGTAGGTAGGGAGAGTGTCAGTTTCTTTCACTGTGCAAGTCCTTGTTTCTAGGGACTGGGAAGGACAGTGAGTGAATTCTCCTTGTGCTATAGTGTGCTTAAAAAAATCATTTTTTCTAGGGACAGAAAACTGTAGGTAGGGAGAGTGTCAGTTTCTTTCACTGTGCAAGTCCTTGTTTCTAGGGACTGGGAAGGACAGTGAGTGAATTCTCCTTGTGCTATAGTGTGCTTAAAAAAAACATTTTTTCTAGGGACAGAAAACTGTAGGTAGGGAGAGTGTCAGTTTCTTTCACTGTGCAAGTCCTTGTTTCTAGGGACTGGGAAGGACAGTGAGTGAATTCTCCTTGTGCTATAGTGTGCTTAAAAAAAACATTTTTTCTAGGGACAGAAAACTGTAGGTAGGGAGAGTGTCAGTTTCTTTCACTGTGCAAGTCCTTGTTTCTAGGGACTGGGAAGGACAGTGAGTGAATTCTCCTTGTGCTATAGTGTGCTTAAAAAAAACATTTTTTCTAGGGACAGAAAACTGTAGGTAGGGAGAGTGTCAGTTTCTTTCACTGTGCAAGTCCTTGTTTCTAGGGACTGGGAAGGACAGTGAGTGAATTCTCCTTGTGCTATAGTGTGCTTAAAAAAATCATTTTTTCTAGGGACAGAAAACTGTAGGTAGGGAGAGTGTCAGTTTCTTTCACTGTGCAAGTCCTTGTTTCTAGGGACTGGGAAGGACAGTGAGTGAATTCTCCTTGTGCTATAGTGTGCTTAAAAAAAACATTTTTTCTAGGGACAGAAAACTGTAGGTAGGGAGAGTGTCAGTTTCTTTCACTGTGCAAGTCCTTGTTTCTAGGGACTGGGAAGGACAGTGAGTGAATTCTCCTTGTGCTATAGTGTGCTAAAGCATTCCTCATCAACCATCTTTGAAATCCTTGTTTTTTGGACAGTCAGGGAAATTGTCGTTGTGCTATTCTGTGCAAAAGCAATCATCCTGAACCATATTTAGAAATCCTTAAGTAAAGGGACAGAGAAGGACACCTGAAGGTAGCCCTTATTGCTTTTTTCCCATCTCCCTGCAGGCCATCTATTAGAATGTCTGGAAGGCAAACAAGGAGAGGCAGACAGTCAGGAGGCAATAAAAGAGGGCAAGCAGGCTCTGTGTCTGGGGGCAACAGTGCTGGTCGTGGACGCGGTGCATTGTCATCAGCACATGGCCATGGGACACGCTTGTCCTTCTTTTCGGCAGCTGGACATGTTGAGCCACATCATGCCGAAGACTTGGTAGAGTGGATGACCAAGCCCTCCTCCTCCTCCTCATCCTCTCTCACCCAGGCTCAGGGTACTGGCAAAGCAGCTGCCAAAGCGTCCTCTTCCCTGGTATCAATGTCAGACTCATCATCAGTCACTCCTTCCCTAGACCCACCATGTCCTCCTCCTGAGGAGTCCCCCGAACTGTTTGAGCACAGTGTTGGGTACATGCTCCAGGAGGATGCCCAGCGTTTCGAAGGGTCTGATGATGAAACCCAGCTACAGGAAGGCAGTAGGGTGAGAGCAGACAGAGGGGATGCTCAAGAAGGACACCAATCTGGCAGTCATGTTCCAGCAGCTGCAGCATACTGCCAGATTGGCTCCAGTGATGAGGAGGGAGGGGATGATGAGGTCACTGACTCCACATGGGTGCCTAATAGGAGAGAGGAGGAGGAGGAGGATGAGGAGGAGGCACATCTCCAACGAGGCAGGATGCCCTTTGGTGGCCAGCGTAAGGGCAGTACACCGACGGAATCACACCGCAGAGCTCCGCCTGTGCAGGGCGCTGCCTCTGCCCGTCATTCAAAAAGTTCCTTGGTGTGGGCCTTTTTTGAGGCTAGTGCATCAGATCGCACAGCTGCTGTTTGCAACATATGTCTCAAGCGTATATCGCGTGGCCAAAACATCAGCCGCTTGGGTACCACATGCCTGACCAGACATATGTTGACCTGCCATGCAGCTCGTTGGCAAGCCTACCTCAAAGACCCACACCAAAGAACAAAGCGGACCTCTCCTTGCACCGCATCAGCTGGGATCTCCAACCCCACTATAACTTCAGTCCTCTCTGAAACATGCACTGAGAGGAATGAAGGTGTAGAATTAGGTGTGTCACAGCCAAGTACTTGCGGCCACTCTGCTAGCAGTACACCGACGTCCGATTCTAGCAGGCAAATTTCCCTGCCCCAGCTGCTGGACCGTCGAAAGAAGTTCACTCCCAGCCATCCACATGCCCAGCGGTTGAATGCTAGCTTGGCTAAATTGCTAGCGCTTCAACTGCTGCCTTTTCAGTTGGTAGACTCGGCCCCCTTCCGTGAGTTTGTGCAATGTGCGGTTCCTCAGTGGCAGGTTCCCAAACGCCACTTTTTCTCACGGAAGGCTATTCCGGCTCTCTACCGGCATGTGGAAGGCAATGTCTTGGCCTCGCTGGACAGGGCGGTCAGCGGTAAGGTGCATATTACCGCTGACTCATGGTCCAGCAGGCATGGACAGGGACGTTACCTTTCTTTCACGGCCCATTGGGTCACTCTTTTGGCAGCTGGGAAGGATGCAGGACAAGGTGCAGTAGTGTTGGAGGTTGTCCCACCGCCACGCCTCCAAAATGCTACTACTGGTTGTGACACACCTCTCTCCTCCACCCCCTCCTCTTCTTCTTCCTCCATGGCCTCTTCCTGTGGTTTGTCCTATGAACCAGCGGTGCTCCGTAGCCGTTCACGGGGCTACGCAAGTACGCAGGCAAAAAGATGCCATGCCGTGCTTGCGCTGGTGTGTTTGGGGGACAGAAGCCACACTGGGGCAGAGGTCCTGTCTGCTCTGCAGGGCCAGGCCGAGAGGTGGTTGACGCCACGCCAGCTTAAGCCAGGAATGGTGGTTTGCGACAATGTCACCAACCTCCTCTCCGCCCTTCGACAGGGACAACTGACCCATGTGCCCTGTGTGGCTCACGTCCTTAACCTGGTGGTGCAGCGGTTCTTGGGCAGGTACCCGGGCTTACAGGATGTCCTGAGGCAGGCCAGGAAAGTCTGTGTGCATTTCCGCACACGCAGCAGAGGGCCATCAATGAGTACCTGTGCGACTACGGCACCAGGACAGGGTCAGGGGAGCTTGGTTTTTTCTCCACGCCAGTGGGGCATGATCAGGGATGCATGCACTGTCCTGGCACCATTTGAGGAGGCCACGAGGATGGTGAGCAGTGACAGTGCATGCATCAGTGACACTGTACCTCTTGTCCACCTGTTGGAGCACACGCTGCGTGGAATAATGGACAGGGCACTTGAGGCAGAACAGAGGCAGGAAGAGGAGGACTTCCTTGCCTCTCAAGGCCCCCTTTACCCAGACAGTGTTCCTTCTGTCCCACCCATCGCACAGGAAGAGGAGGAGGAGGAGGAGGAGGAGGAGGAGGATTGTGTCAGCATGGAGGTGGAGGCTGGCACTCAGCATCATCAGCAGCAGTCTTTTAGGGATGATTTACAGTCCCAAGAAACCAGTGGACTTGTACGTGGCTGGGAGGAGGTGACTGCGGATCATGTCGTCCTTAGTGACCCAGAGGACTCCGGAGCGAATGCCTCAGCAAACCTACGCTGCATGGCCTCCCTGATCCTGCAAAGTCTGCGGAAGGATCCTCGTATCCTTCGGATCAAGGAGAGGGACCATTACTGGCTGGCCACTCTCCTTGATCCACGGTACAAGGGTAAGGTTGCGGACCTTATGTTACCGTCGCAGAGGGAGCAGAGGATGAGACAACTCCGGGAGGCCTTGCAGAAAGGTCTGTGCAACGCGTTCCCAGAGACTGGGAGGTTACAAACTCCTGGTCCTGGACAACGAGTTGCTGAGGCTTCGGCCAGTCAAAGAAGGAGCGGTGGGGAAGGTGGCCGTCTGACCGATGCGTTCAGACAATTCTTTAGTCCGCAGCCCCAAAGTATGATCGGTTCCAGCAACCATCGCCAGCGTCTGATAAACATGGTGCAGGAATATCTAGGGGCAAGGTCAGACTTGGACACCTTCCCCACCGAAAATCCTCTGGCTTACTGGGTCTTGAGGATGGATCACTGGCCAGAGCTTGCACAGTATGCAATTGAGCTACTGGCCTGTCCTGCATCCAGCGTTCTTTCGGAACGCACATTCAGTGCTGCTGGAGGATTTGTCACGGATCACAGGGTGCGCCTGTCCACCGACTCGGTTGATCGACTGACTTTCATCAAGATGAACCAGTCTTGGATCACCACCAGCTACCACACACCTGATGCTGATATAACAGACTAATTGATTTTAACATGTCACATCCCTTCAAGATTGATGCTGATGCTGAGTGCCTGTGCTGTTATGTTGACTGGCTATCCTCCTCCTCCGAGTCCTCAATGATACGATTGATGATGATAGCTTGGAAGATCATTTTTGTTTATGGGTGCCGCCACCAGTGGCTAAGGCCCAATTTTTCAGCCCCTGTTTAACAGGGGCGTGTAATTACAATTTTTGAAGCAATACTTTGCAACAGGGCTCATTGCTGTGCTCCAAGTACAGTATGTGTGAGGGGTTGGAGTGTTGTGCCACCAGTGCCTAAGGCCCAATTTTTCAGCCCCTGTTTAACAGGGGCGTGTCATTACAATTTTTGAAGCAATACTTTGCAACAGGGCTCATTGCTGTGCTCCAAGTACAGTATCTGTGAGGGGTTGCAGTGTTGTGCCACCAGTGCCTAAGGCCCAATTTTTCAGCCCCTGTTCAACAGGGGCATGTAATTACAATTCTTGATCTAATAATTCACAGCAGGGCCCATTCCTGCACCCACCAAGCAAGAGTAACTCTGAGGGCTTACAGTGTTGTGGCAACACCACCACCACCACCACCACCACGAAAGGCCCAATTTTTCAGCCCCTGTTCAACAGGGGCATGCAATTACAATTCTTGATCTAATAATTCACAGCAGGGCCCATTGCTGCACCCACCAAGAGTAACTGTCAGGGCTTACAGTGTTGTGGCACCAGCACCACCATCAAAGGCCCAATTTTTACTACCACTGTTCAACAATTATATGTAATTACAATTCCTGATATAATAGTTGACAGCAGGGCGTTCCAGCACCAACCAAGAGTAACTGTGAGTGCTTACAGTGTTGTGCCAACACCAACTAAGGGGCCTATTTCTGCAGATTATATACGGCAGGTCCCTACTTTCAAACATCCAACTTACAAACGACTCCTACTTGCAAACGCAAGAAGACAACAGGAAGTGAGAGGAAATCTACCCCTAGGAAGGAAAATTCTCTCCTGTAAGAATTAATATGGGAGAAAGGTGTCTCCTCTGTACTGATGCTTTATCAGCAATCCTTGTTTCAAGAAAAACACCACATTTCAAAAACAGTTGTCATTGGGACGGAAAGTGAGGTGAAATGTTCTGAACAGGGGCACAGACAGCAAAACAAATGTTACAGGGGTGATAACCCTTACCTATGTTTTCCAAAAAGTTTAAAAATAGATTTTTGGGCTGGAGCTACACTTAAACAATGTACCTGTTCAAAATTACAAACACATTCTACATAAGAACAAACATACAGTCCCTGTCTTGTATGCACCGCCTGTATACGGCTATTCAGAGTATATAGGGCCTTTTTTATTTTATGTGTGGGGTTCCCCTTAATATCCATAGAAGACCCAAAGGGGCTGGTAATGGGCTGGGGTAGGGGGGGGGGGCTCATGGGGTAGCTATGCCATTTTTCTTAAAGATTTTCATCCATATTACCGGGACCAGACATTACATTAAAGCCGCAAGCAGTTTTAAATGCCTTTTTTTCCTTTAGAAATGTAACTTTGTGCAGGGACAGTTCTAAACACGGGAAACACGTGGCACTTCACAGGCATACTTTAGACACCCCCCAGGTACGATATTTAAAGGAATATTTGACTTTTTTTTTTTCACTTTATGCATCATTAAAATGACTGCTCCTGAAAAACGACAGTTTTTAAAACTTCTTTTTGCATTGATACATGTCCCCTGGTGCAGAACCCGGGTTCCCAAACCCTTTTTAGGACAATAACATGCATAATAGTTGTTATAATTAGCACTTTAGAATTCGAACGTTCGCATCCATTGTATTTAATAGGGTTCTAATGTTCGTACGAACTTTCGGTCCGTTCGCAGGTTCTGGTGCGAACCGAACCCGGGGGTGTTCGGCTCATCACTACTGCAGAGTTATAATACCTTTTGTATTTTGTTTTTAGGGGATGTAAATGTTTTGGTGAAGGATAGTACACGTTTCTCTGCTGACAGTGCCCTCCGAATAATACAGCAAGTGATGGAATGTAGCACGGAACTGGACAGAATAAAACAAATAATTCATGTGATGGATCAAACATTTAAAGACATTCTAGATGTATTGGGGAGAATCGAATAAGTCAACCAAACCCCCATTTTTGTTTCAGGAATGACTGTTCTTCAACCTTTTAAACTCTTTTTGACAATCAAACCAGCCAAAAATTGAATCTGCACACAGTGTGTCAACATGTGCTATCTGCCATCAGGGGATATCCATGTACGTCTTTTGGGGGTGCAACCCCTTCCTCGTATCTCAAGTAGGTGAACTGAGGAAGGGGTTGCACCCCCAAAACACGTCCATTGATCACCCCTGATGGCAGATAGCACATGTTGACAATAGGGATCAGGAGTCTAAAATCCATATTGAAAATTACTACAAAATGTGTGCATATTCAATTTTTGGCTGGGCAAGGGGTGGCAAGACCCCATATTAGGAAGGGCACATAGAGACATAGTTTGTGTAAGTGAATGTCTCAGATTGCTCAGAGATATCCAATGTTGTACTTTTTGGAATGCAACTGTTTTTTTTGTATTTTCCTAAGAAAAGAATTGGCGGTTTGTGGCCAGGACAAAAAAAAAAAATAGTAAACATGTGTGTGAATGTGCACAGAGTAAAATGTTTGAACACAAACAACGTGTAGCTTCTTTTTTCAATACGCTCTAACCTTATTTGTGTTTTTTTGAAGGTTACATAGTGAAATGGTTGTTATTTACTAAAGGAAAATACACTTGGCACTACAAATGCACTAAGACAAACTAGGAGACAGGAAACAAACAAAAGTTAAAAGTTGAAATCAGATTTTTATTTAGCTCATTCTCCATGAATCTTTAGGCATAGCCTGGCATAGAAATTGCCCCCCTACCCGTGAAATATTGCATATATTTCTCCCGAACCTCACGGGCATTTTAGGGGGGCAAGCCAGGACGGGCAGATTCAAGGCGCGGCAGGGGATTTGCAGATGAAAGTCCAGCCTCAGGCAATACTGTGGCCATATAAGAAGTGGATTTTCTGCTGAGAAAGTTGTGTAGCACACAGCAGCATAAAACTACATAGTTTATTTTGTAGTCCGGCAAGTGGATAGAAGTCATAAAAATGCGGAACCGGCTGGCCATTATGCCGAAGGCATTTTCAACGACTCTTCGGCCCCTGGCCAGCCGGTAATTGACCACCCTCTTCTCTGGGGTCAGGGTCCTCTGAGGAAATGGCCTCATAAGATGCGGTCCGAGCCCGAAGGCTTCATCAGCCAAAAAAACAAAGGGGAGTCCTTCAACATTCCCTGCATCCGGTGGCAATGCAAGGTCGTCACTCTGGAGACTAGGGATGAGCTTCGTGTTCGAGTCGAACATACGTTCGACTCGAACATCGGCTGTTCGATCGTTCGATGAAGATCGAACGATTTGGGCCGTTCGCGCCAAATTCGAGTGACGCGAACGGCCCACAATGCACTACACCATCGCAGTGTCATCCAGGCGCTGTGATTGGCCAAGCATGCACTGTGACCCCGCATGCATATTTTCAATCCTTGAGCTTAGGGACAGAGAGGTACAGTGAGTGAAACTGACAGTGTGCTATTCTGTTCTAAACCAATTTTGCTGTTCCATATTTTCAATCCTTGAGTTTAGGGACAGAGAAGGACACTCGTAGAAATTATCAGTGTGCTATTCTGTGCTAAATCTTGTTTGTAGGGAGGGACAGAGTAGGACAGTGAGGGAAAGTGTCAGTGTGCTATTCTGTTCTAAAACTATTTTGCTGAACCATATTTTCAATCCTTGTGTTTAGGGACAGAGAAGGATAGACAGGGGACAGTGTCAGTGTCATTGTTGCTAAGCCTCCTGCACAGTATACACCTGAAGGTAGCCCTTATTGCTCTTTTTCCCATCTCCCTGCAGGCCATCCATTAAAATGTCTGGAAGGCAACCAAGGAGAGGCAGACAGTCAGGAGGCAAAAAAAGAGGGCAAGCAGGCTCTGTGTCTGGGGGCAACAGTGCTGGTCGTGGACGCGGTGCATTGTCATCAGCACATGGCCATGGGACACGCTTGTCCTTGTTTTTGGCAGCTGGACATGTTGAGCCACATCATGCCGAAGACTTGGTAGAGTGGATGACCAAGCCCACCTCATCCTCCTCATCCTCTCTCACCCAGGCTCAGGGTACTGGCAAAGGAGCTGCCAAAGCGTCCTCTTCTCTGGTATCATTATCTTCATTAGTCAATCCTTCCCTAGACCCACCATGTCCTCCTCCTGAGGAGTCCCCCGAACTGTTTGAGCACAGTGTTGGGTACATGCTCCAGGAGGATGCCCAGCGTTTGGAAGGATCTGATGATGATACCCAGCTAGAGGAAGGCAGCAGCGTGAGAGCAGAGAGAAGGGATGCTCAAGAAGGACACCAATCTGGCAGTCATGCTCCAGCAGCTGCAGCATACTACCAGATTGGCTCCAGTGATGAGGAGGGAGGGGATGATGAGGTCACTGACTCCACGTGGGTGCCTAATAGGAGAGAGGAGGAGGAGGAGGATGAGGAGGAGGCACATCTCCAACGAGGCAGGATGCCCTTGAGTGGCCAGCGTATGGGCAGCACACCGACGGAATCACACCGCAGAGCTCCGCCTGTGCAGGGCGCTGCCTCTGCCCGTCATTCAAAAAGTTCTTTGGTGTGGGCCTTTTTTGAGGCGAGTGCATCAGATCGCACAGCTGCTGTTTGCAACATATGTCTCAAGCGTATATCGCGTGGCCAAAACTTCAGCCGCTTGGGCACCACATGCTTGATCAGACATATGTTGACCTGCCATGCAGCTCGTTGGCAAGCCTACCTTAAAGACCCACACCAAAGAACAAAGCTGACCTCTTCTTGCACCGCATCAGCTGGGATCTCCAACCCCACTATACCTTCACTCCTCTCTGAAACCTGCTCTGAGAGGAATGAAGGTGTAGAATTAGGTGTGTCACAGGCAAGTACTTGCGGGCACTCTGCTAGCAGTACACCAACGTCCGATTCTAGCAGGCAAATTTCCCTGCCCCAGCTGCTGGACCGTCGAAAGAAGTTCACTCCCAGCCATCCACATGCCCAGCGGTTGAATGCTAGCTTGGCTAAATTGCTAGCGCTTCAACTGCTGCCTTTTCAGTTGGTAGACTCGGCCCCCTTCCGTGAGTTTGTGCAATGTGCGGTTCCTCAGTGGCAGGTTCCCAAACGCCACTTTTTCGCACGGAAGGCGATTCCGGCTCTCTACAGGCATGTGGAAGGCAATGTCTTGGCCTCGCTGGACAGGGCGGTCAGCGGTAAGGTGCATATTACCGCTGACTCATGGTCCAGCAGGCATGGACAGGGACGTTACCTTTCTTTCACGGCCCTTTGGGTCACTCTTTTGGCAGCTGGGAAGGATGCAGGACAAGGTGCAGTAGTGTTGGAAGTTGTTCCACCGCCACGCCTCCAAAATGCTACTACTGGTTGTGACACACCTCTCTCCTCCACCCCCTCCTCTTCTTCTTCCTCCATGGCCTATTCCTGTGGTTTGTCCTCGGAACCAGCGGTGCTCCGTAGGCGTTCAAGGGGCTACGCAAGTACGCAGGCAAAAAGATGCCATGCCGTGCTTGCGCTGGTGTGTTTGGGGGACAGGAGCCACACTGGGGCAGAGGTCCTGTCTGCTCTGCAGGGGCAGGCCGAGAGGTGGTTGAAGCCACGCCAGCTTAAGCCAGGAATGGTGGTTTGCGACAATGGCACCAACCTCCTCTCCGCCCTCCGACAGGGACAACTGACCCATGTGCCCTGTATGGCTCACGTCCTTAACCTGGTGGTGCAGCGGTTCTTGGGCAGGTACCCGGGCTTACAGGATGTCCTGAGGCAGGCCAGGAAAGTCTGTGTGCATTTCCGCAGATCTTATAATGCCAGTGCTCGCCTGGCTGAGCTTCAAAAGGAGTTGAACCTGCCCAAGAACCGCCTTATATGTGACATGCCCACCAGGTGGAACTCAACGTTGGCCATGCTGCAGCGGCTGCACACGCAGCAGAGGGCCATCAATGAGTACCTGTGCGACTACGGCACCAGGACAGGGTCAGGGGAGCTCAGGTTTTTTTCACCACGCCAGTGGGGCATGATCAGGGATGCATGCACTGTCCTGGCACCATTTGAGGAGGCCACGAGGATGGTGAGCAGTGACAGTGCATGCATCAGTGACACTGTACCTCTTGTCCACCTGTTGGAGCACACGCTGCGTGGAATAATGGACAGGGCACTTGAGGCAGAACAGAGGCAGGAAGAGGAGGACTTCCTTGCCTCTCAAGGCCCCCTTTACCCAGACAGTGTTCCTTCTGTCCCACCCATCGCACAGGAAGAGGAGGAGGAGGAGGAGGAGGAGGATTGTGTCAGCATGGAGGTGGAGGCTGGCACTCAGCATCATCAGCAGCAGTCTTTTAGGGATGATTTACAGTCCCAAGAAACCAGTGGACTTGTACGTGGCTGGGAGGAGGTGGCTGCGGATCATGTCGTCCTTAGTGACCCAGAGGACTCCGGACTGAATGCCTCAGCTAACCTACGCTGCATGGCCTCCCTGATCCTGCAAAGTCTGCGGAAGGATCCTCGTATTCTTCGGATCAAGGAGAGGGACCATTACTGGCTGGCCACTCTCCTTGATCCACGGTACAAGGGTAAGGTTGCAGACCTTATCGTACCGGCGCAGAGGGAGCAGAGGATGAGACAACTCCGGGAGGCCTTGCAGAAAGGTCTGTGCAACGCGTTCCCAGAGACTGGGAGGTTACAAACTCCTGGTCCTGGACAACGAATTGCTGAGGCTTCGGGCAGTCAAAGAAGGAGCGGTGGGGAAGGTGGCCGTCTGACCGATGCGTTCAGACAATTCTTTATTCCGCTGCCCCAAAGTATGATCGGTTCCAGCAACCATCGCCAGCGTCTGATATACATGGTGCAGGAATACCTAGGGGCAAGGTCAGACTTGGACACCTTCCCCACCGAAAATCCTCTGGCTTACTGGGTCTTGAGGATGGATCACTGGCCAGAGCTTGCACAGTATGCAATTGAGCTACTGGCCTGTCCTGCATCCAGCGTTCTTTCAGAACGCACATTCAGTGCTGCTGGAGGATTTGTCACGGATCACAGGGTGCGCCTGTCCACCGACTCGGTTGATCGACTGACTTTCATCAAGATGAACCAGTCTTGGATCACCACCAGCTACCACACACCAGATGCTGATATAACAGACTAATTGATTTTAAAATGTCACATCCCTTCAAGACTGATGCTGATGCTGAGTGCCTGTGCTGTTATGTTGACTGGCTATCCTCCTCCTCCTCCTCCTCAATGATACGATTAACGATGATAGCTTGGAAGATCATTTTGGTTTATGGGTGACGCCACCAGTGGCTAAGGCCCAATTTTTCAGCCCCTGTTTAACAGGGGCGTGTAATTAAAATTTTTGATGCAATACTTTGCAACAGGCCTCATTGCTGTGCTCCAAGTACAGTATCTGTGAGGGGTTGCAGTGTTGTGCTACCAGTGCCTAAGGCCCAATTTTTCAGCCCCTGTTCAACAGGGGCATGCAATTATAATTATTGATCTAATAATTCACAGCAGGGCCCATTGCTGCACCCACCAAGAGTAACTGTCAGGCCTTACAGTGTTGTGGCACCAGCACCACCATCACCACCACCACCACCACCAAAGGCCCAATTTTTAAGCCCCTGTTCAACAGGGGCATGCAATTATAATTATTGATCTAATAATTCACAGCAGGGCCCATTGCTGCGCCCACCAAGAGTAACTGGCAGGCCTTACAGTGTTGTGGCACAAGCACCACCATCACCACCACCACCACCACCAAAGGCCCAATTTTTCAGCCCCTGTTCAACAGGGGCATGCAATTATAATTATTGATCTAATAATTCACAGCAGGGACCATTGCTGCGCCCACCAAGAGTAACTGTCAGGCCTTACAGTGTTGTGGCACCAGCACCACCATCACCACCACCACCACCACCAAAGGCCCAATTTTTCAGCCCCTGTTCAACAGGGGCATGCAATTATAATTATTGATCTAATAATTCACAGCAGGGACCATTGCTGCGCCCACCAAGAGTAACTGTCAGGCCTTACAGTGTTGTGGCACCAGCACCACCATCAAAGGCCCAATTTTTACTACCACTGATCAACAATTATATGTTATTACAATTCCTGATATTATACTTGACAGCAGGGCGTTCCAGCACCCACCAAGAATAACTGTGAGTGCTTTCAATGTTGTGCCAACACCAACACCTAAGGGGCCAATTTCTGCAGAGTATATACGGAAGGTCCCTACTTTCAAACATCCAACTTACAAACTACTACTACTTGCAAACGGAAGAAGACAACAGGAAGTGAGAGGAAATCTACCCCTTGGAAGGAAAATTCTCTCCTGTAAGAATTAATATGGGAGAAAGGTGTTTCCTCTCTACTGATGCTTTATCACCAATCCTTGTTTCAATAAAAACACCACATTTCAAAAACAGTTGTCATTGGGACGCAAAGTGAGGTGAAATGTTCTGAACAGGGGCACAGACAGCAAAAAAAATGTGACAGGGGTGATAACCGTTCCCTATGTTTTACAAAAAGCTAAAAAAAAGGAATTTGCCATGGAGCTCCACTTAAACAATGCAGCTGTTCAAAATTACAAACAGATTCTACATAAGAACAAACCTACAGTCCCTGTCTTGTATGCACCGCCTGTATACGGCTGTTCAGAGTATATAGGTCCTTTTTTATTTTGTGTGCGGGGTTCCCCTTAATATCCATACAAGACCCAAAGGGGCTGGTAATGGGCTGGGGTAGGGGGGGGGGTTGATGGGGTAGCTATGCCATTTTTCCTAAAGATTTTCATCCATATTACCGGGACCAGACATTGCATTAAAGCCGCAAGCAGTTTTAAATGGCTTTTTTCCCTTTAGAAATGTTATTTTGTGCAGGGACAGTTCTAAACACGGGAAACACGTGGCACTTCACAGGCATACTTTAGACACCCCCCAGGTACAATATTTAAAGGAATATTTGACTTTTTTTTTTTCACTTTATGCATCATTAAAATGACTGCTCCCGGAAAACGTCCGTTTTTAAAACTTATTTTTGCATTGATACATGTCCCCTGGTGCAGAAGCCGGGTTCCCAAACTCTGTTTCGGACAATAACATGGATAATAGTCGTTATAATTAGCACTTTAGAATCCGAACGTTCGCATCCATTGTATATAATAGGGTTCTAATGTTCGTGCGAACTTTCGGTCCGTTCGCGGGTTCTGGTGCGAACCGAACCCGGGGGTGTTCGGCTCATCACTACTGGAGACGGAGGGCAAACTCCGTCTGGATGAAGGATCCCCCATCGGACATCCGGCCATTCTTCCCTACATCAACATAGAGGAATTCATACCGTGCTGACACCACCGCCATCAGCACAATGCTATGAAACCCCTTGTAGTTGAAGTAGTAGGACCCAGAACGGGGTGGCAGCACGATGCGGACGTGCTTCCCGTCTATGGCACCACCGCAGTTGGGGAAGTCCCACCGCGTGGCAAACTCCGATGCCACAGTCTGCCATTCCTGTGGCGTGGAAGGAAGCTGGGGAGTCAAACAAGTTGAAAGAAAATTAGAATTTTAAAGTATTACATTACAAGGAGATTATAATAAAAAACATTAGAGGCCAACATCAATCAAATTCTCCGTTTATTAATCTGTTTTTAAGAAGTATAATGGAAGGCTCATGTTTCATATTCATCACCCCCTCTGATGGTTCATTAAAAAAATATTTTGGGGGGGGGGTAGATGTGTTTGGCCACAGGATAGCATTGCAGTGGTGGTGCGTCCAGAGTGGGCGCTGGAGCACTGCCCCCTCTCTCCTGTGCCCGTCACTAAGAACAATACATAGGTTCATGCCTTGCATTAACCTATGTATTGTCAATGCCACCCACTATTCAGGTGGATGGCCCCCTGTTAAGCGACCAACATATGAATAACTGCAGCATTTATGGGGTGAAAATTGCATATCAGAAACAGGGAGGCAAATAGGCTTGCACATTACAGCCTGAGGGATGTAATTGGCTTCAAAAAAGTTAAATAGGTGACGCAGTGGGGGGGGGGGGGGACATTCCTTGGGTAAACACTGACAGGCTGCTCTGCCAATCATGTTCACCAAGTCTGTTTAATGGTAACATGATTGGCTGATGCAACATCAAGGGCAGGAGAAGACATCAAGGACAGAAGAAGGATGGCGCTGACCACAAGAAGGTAAGTGCAGGGCTGGGGGGAAAATGGCTGCATTGGAGGGAACAAAATGGCTGCATTGGAGGGAACAAAATGGCTGCATTGGAGGGGGCAACTGGGGGCGTTTAATAGGCACAGTCGCAAAAAAGTAGGAAGTTTATTTCCTAAATTGGGGTTGGACCCCCAATCATTTGGAGCAACAGGCGCCCCTGCTGGAAAGGTTAGTGAAGGGAAATATGCATGGAGGAGAAAAAAGGGGCAATCTAAAGCTTCCAGCATGCATGGGGACAAAGGGGACATTCTCAGCATATTACAATCATGGTAATTAGGGAAGGATGAAAGAAATACAATACATTATCATACATGAAATACATAAAATGTGATGTTAATGGAGAAAACTTACCCTAATATAGTCCTCCTGCTGGACTTGTATAATGGCAGAACAGGTGTCTGGGATTATGAGGCCCAGAGCCTGGGAGGAGATGCCTGTCGTGAACTTCAAGTCCTGAAGACTTCTCCCTGTCGCCAGGTAACGTAACGTGGCGATGAGCCTCTGCTCAGCACTGATGGCTTCCCGCATAACGGTGTCCTTCCTGGTAATGTAGGGGGACACCAAAGCCAACAGTTCCTGAAAAACGGGGTCAGACATCCGCAGAAAATTCCTGTAGTCCTCAGGATTATTCTCGACGATCTCCCGCAGCAGAGGCATATGGCAGAATTGGTCCCGCTGGAGCAACCAATTCTTGGTCCATGAACTCCTCCTCACACCATTCATGGACTGGTCTTGGTCCAAAACAAGCAGACCAACACCAAGCGCACGCACAGCATGAACTAGACGACGAGAACGTCCAGGCGACATGGCTAGGAAACGGTCGTCTTATCAGAACGTACAGAACAGAACGCACTTTATAGAACAGCAAGGCCTATGAATAACGAACTGAAAATCAGAAACGAACGGGCAAGAACGCACTGTAAAACAAATACGACCTGCCTAGACGCCCTGAAAGTCAAGATACGAACCCACAAGCACAAACTGAAGCCTCGTACACACGACCGAGTTTCTCGTTGTAAAAAACACGTAGTTTTTTTCGACGAGATTCTTGTTAACCTTGTCGATTTTCTCGTCAAGCTTTCCATGCGTACACACTGACATTTCCCAATTTCCTCGTTGTTCACCGCGGTCACGTCCAGCACGTACGACGACACTATAAAGGGGAAGATCTTTTTTCTTGGCGCCACCCCTTGGGCTGCTTTTGCTGATCTCGTGTTACCGCGTGTGAAGTAAAAGTTTGGGAAGAGACGATTCACGCTTTTCAGTCTTCGTACTTTTCAGTTCGTTTTCTGCGGTTCAGTTTGTGCTTGTGGGTTCGTATCTTGACTTTCAGGGCATCTAGGCAAGTCGTATCTGTTTTACAGTGCGTTCTTGCCTGTTCGTTTCTGTTTTTCAGTTCGTTATTCATAGGCCTTGCTGTTCTAAAGTGCGTTCTGTTCTGTACGTTCTGATAAGACGACCGTTTCCTAGCCATGTCGCCTGGACGTTCTCGTCGTCGAGTTCGTGCTGTGCGTGCGCTTGGTGTTGGTCTGCTTGTTTTGGACCAAGACCAGTCCATGAATGGTGTGAGGAGGAGTTCATGGACCAAGAATTGGTTGCTCCAGCGGGACCAATTCTGCCATATGCCTCTGCATATGCCTCTGCTGCGGGAGATCGTCGAGAATAATCCTGAGGACTACAGGAATTTTCTGCGGATGTCTGACCCCGTTTTTCAGGAACTGTTGGCTTTGGTGTCCCCCTATATTACCAGGCAGGACACCGTTATGCGGGAAGCCATCAGTGCTGAGCAGAGGCTCATCGCCACCTTACGTTATCTGGCGACAGGGAGAAGTCTTCAGGACTTGAAGTTCACGACAGGCATCTCCCCCCAGGCTCTGGGCCTCATAATCCCAGACACCTGTTCTGCCATTATACTAGTCCTGCAGGAGGACTATATTAGGGTAAGTTTTCTACATTAACATCACATTTTATGTATTACATGTATGCTAATGTATTGTATTTCTTTCATCCTTCCCTAATTACCATGATTGTAATATGCTGAGAATGTCCCCTTTGTCCTCATGCATGCTGGAAGCTTTAGATTGCCCCTTTTTTCTCCTCCATGCATATTTCCCTTCACTAACCTTTCCAGCAGGGGCGCCCGTTGCTCCAAATGTTTGGGGGTTCAAACCCCAATTTACGAAATAAACTTCCTCCTTTTTTTCTCTGGTGCCTATTAAACGCCCCCATTTGTTCCCTCCAATGCAGCCATTTTGTTCCCTCTAATGCAGCCATTTTGTCCCCTCTAATGCAGCCATTTTGTCCCCTCCAATGCAGCCATTTTGTTCCCTCTAATGCAGCCGTTTTGTCCCCTCCAATGCAGCCAGTTCCCCCCCAGCCCTGCACTTACCTTCTTGTGGTCAGCGTCATCCTTCTTCTGTCCTTGATGTCTTCTCCTTCCCTTGATGTTGCATCAGCCAATCATGTTACCATTAAACAGACTTGGTGAACATGATTGGCAGAGCAGCCTGTCAGTGTTTACCCAATGAATGCCCCCCCCTGCGTCCCCTATTTAACTTTTCTGAAGCCAATTACATCCCTCAGGCTGTAATGTGCAAGACAATTTTCCTTCCTGTTTCTGATATGCAATTTTAAGCCCATAAATGCCGCAGTTCTTCATATGTCGGTCACTTAACAGGGGGCCATCCACCTGAATAGTGGGCGGCATAGACCATACATAGGTTAATGCAAGGCGTGAACCTATGTATTGTTCTGAGTGACGGGCACAGGAGAGAGGGGGCAGTGCTCCAGCGCCCACTCTGGACGCACCGCCACTGCAATGCTATCCTGTGGCCAAACACATCTACCCCCCCTCCCCATTATAATTTATTCATGGACCATCATAGGGGGTGATGAATATGATACATGAGCCTTTCATTATACTTATTTAAAACACCTTAATAAACGTAGACTTTGCTTGATGTTGGCCTCTAATGTATTTTCTTAGAATCTCCTTGTAATGTTTGATTTGTGTATTCTAATATTTTTTCATCTTGTTTGACTCCACAGCTTCCTTCCACGCCACAGGAATGGCAGACTGTGGCATCGGAGTTTGCCACGCGGTGGGACTTCCCCAACTGCAGTGGTGCTATAGACGGGAAGCACGTCCGCATCGTGCCGCCACCCCGTTCTGGGTCCTACTACTTCAATTACAAGGGGTTTCATAGCATTGTGCTGATGGTGGTGGTGTCAGCACGGTATGAATTCCTCAATGTTGATGTAGGGAAGAATGGCCGGATGTCCGATGGGGGATCCTTCATTCAGACGGAGTTTGCCCTCCGTCTCCAAAGTGACGACCTTGCATTGCCACCGGATGCAGGGAATGTTGAAGGACTCCCCTTTGTTTTTTTGGCTGATGAAGCCTTCGGGCTAGGACCGCATCTTATGAGGCCATTTCCTCAGAGGACCCTGACCCCAGAGAAGAGGGTGGTCAATTACCGGCTGGCCAGGGGCCGAAGAGTCGTTGAAAATGCCTTTGGCATAATGGCCAGCCGGTTCCACCTTTTTATGACTTCAATACACTTGGCGGACTACAAAATAAACTATGTAGTATTATGCTGCTGTGTGCTACACAATTTTCTCTGCCGCAAATCAAATTCCTATATGGCCTCAGTTTTGCCTGAGGCTGGACTTTCCCCTGATAATCCCCTGCCGGGCCTGGAATCTGCCCGTGCTGGCTTGCCCCCCCCAAAATGCCCGTGAGGTTCGGGACAAATACATGGACTATTTCACGGGTAGGGGGGCAATTCCTATGCCAGGCTATGGCTAAAGATTCCTGTCTAACGATCAAAATAAAAATCTGGTTTAAACTTCTAACTTTTGTTGGTTTCCTGTCTCCTAGTTTGTCTTAGTGCATTTGTAGTGCCAAGTGTATTTTCCTTTAGTAAATACCAACCATTTCACTATGTAACCTTTCAAAAATAACCAAATAAGGTTAGAGCGTATTAGAAAAAGAAGCTACACGTTGTTTGTGTTCAAATATTTTACTATGTGCAAATTCACACACCTTTTTTTTTTATTTTACATTTTTTGTTTGCCTGGCCACAAACCGGCAATTGTTTTCTTAGGAAAATACAAAAACAACAGTTGCATTCCAAAAATTACAAAATTGGATACCTCGGAGCAATCTGAGACATTCACTTACACAAACTATATGTCTCTATGTGCCCGTCCTAATATGGGGTCCTGCCACCCCTTGCCCAGCCAAAAATTGAATATGCACACAATTGGGATTATTTTCCTATAGGGATTTTAGACTCCTGATCCCTATTGTCAACATGTGCTATCTGCCATCAGGGGTGATCAATGGAC
The DNA here is from genome assembly GCA_029206835.1 of Rana muscosa. Taxonomy (NCBI): domain Eukaryota; kingdom Metazoa; phylum Chordata; class Amphibia; order Anura; family Ranidae; genus Rana; species Rana muscosa. The sequence continues at coordinate 45,618,423 of CM055118.1, forward strand.
GTGTTTTGGGGGTGCAACCCCTTCCTCAGTTCACCTACTTTAGATACGAAGAAGGGGTTGCACCCCCAAAAGACGTACATGGATATCCCCTGATGGCAGATAGCACATGTTGACACACTGTGTGCAGATTCAATTTTTGGCTGGTTTGATTGTCAAAAAGTTTTTAAAAAGTGGAAGAACAAACATGAAAAAAAAAGGGGGTTTGGATGCCTTATTGAATTCTCCCCAAAACATCGAGAATGTCTTTAAATGTTTGATCACATGAATTCTTTCTTTAATTTTGTCCAGTTCCGTGCTACATTCCATCACTTGCTGGATGAGGCGGAGGGCACTGTCAGCAGAGAAACCTGTACTATCCTTCACCCCAACATTCACATCCCCTAAAAAATAAAAAAAAAGGTATTATAACTCTGCAGGCCTACCTCTCTTACCTGAAGCTGTGGTGTCAGATACTGACCTGTTGTGGTGACCAGTTCCACAACGTCATCCACCTCTCCTTCCTGCACTTCTCCTTCCTCCACATCTTTAGGTTGTTGGTCTTTTGGAGTTTGGGGTTGTTGTGAAGCTGTGGGGTTCCTGTGCTCCCTGGAGTGTCCTCCTCCCAGTCTTCTCTCCCCTATGAGAATCAAACAAAAGGTAGAGTTATCACACAGAAATTCTCTATGTAAAAAAAAAAAAACAGGCCAAATTGCTTGGAAGTGGGGTACAAGTGTGTGTTTGGCCGGAAGTTAAAGATGAATGCATTATTTCTGACCAAGAATATGTTTAGTATTCACCTTTGTCTGTCATTTTTTAGACATGTAGGCAACACAAAAATTCTCTGATGCACCTGTGTGGAACACCCAAAAAAGGCGGGTCTGGTGGCCCATACTATAGTGCTCCAAAGTACAGATGTGGAAGCAGCTGCTGAGTGTCCTCTCCTTTACACAGTTTAGTTTGCATTTCATTCTCTTTACAAACACATCATCTAGCCTAAAACTTTGTGCCCCAAATTTCCCAAAAAATGCCAGATGTCTAATTACTTTTGTGGCTGTAAAATAAGCCAAAACAGCGGATAGTGGCCGAACGAAGTGTCTGTAACGTAACGAACGATTACTGTGCCCAACCAAGTTCAAAATGTTACCTTTTGGAAGGGAGTCCAATAAGAAAAAAAAACAAAACCAGCAACATGTCAGTTTAGAAAAGGATTAATAGCAGAAAAGTGTACATTTTACTTACTTTTTGCGAGCATTCTCTTAATGCTCCTTAACTGCTCTGGCTCCCTCAGTTTGAGGTCTGACCACCTCTTTCTGAGCTGCTCATTTGAGCGTTTCACCCCGAAATTCGTCTTCAAACTCTTCACGACTTTAGTGAGGATTTTGGCCTTCCTTCTATTTGGTTTGCTATACGGCCCATGCTTTGCGTCATAATCAGACTTGAGCAAGATGTCCACCATCTCCGCCATCTCCGCAAAAGACATATTAGATGCCTTGAATCTCCTCCTTGATCGTGACGTTTCCTCGGTCTCCGGGCTTGTCTCCTCCTCGTTAGTTGCGGAATTATCAGACACCTGCTGTAACTCCGCCATATCTGTCTGCGCGCCGAAAGAGAAGGGGCGGGGAAAAGATGTTAGTTAGAACGTCATGGGCGGGTGACGTGTGCGGAGCGACGTGTTCGTATTTTGACGCATGCGTGGTGTGTATATAGCAAACACACATGTGACTATAGTACGTTCGGTGTGCGGAGAGAGGAGTTCAAGTGACGGACGTGCGAACAAAGGTATGTGATTTTGAGACTGTGCCAAATTGTTGGCCTATACTGTCTTGAGAATGTTGTAGGATATATATGGTGACTACGATGTTAAGGAGGTTAGACTGTTTGCCTCACATTAGTTATATATTATTTATTTAACTTGCAGATACAATATGAATGTCTTTATTAGCGACAAAGAGTTCATGGCGGAATTTATTGACCGGGTAAGGGAGCTGCCGGCTCTGTGGGAAACGAAAAACCCCATCCACAAAAAAAGAGGGGTGAGAAAAGCAGCGCTGGAGAAGCTGCTCCCATTTGTGCAGACCAAGATGCCCACAGCCACAGCAAAACAAGTGGACACTAAAATTGGGAGCTTGAGAGGCACATACAGGACTGAACGCTCTAAGGTCCTGGCTTCTCAGAGGTCAGGAGCAGCAGCAGGTGATGTGTATGTCCCGATTTTGTGGTACTACAGCAGGATGTCCTTCCTGGATGACCACATTGAGGCAAGGCCATCACTCTCCACTCTTCCCCCCAGACTTCCCTGCAGCCAACCTGAGCCTTCTCTGGAGCAAGAGGAGGCAGCCATCCTGGAAGAAGCTTATTTGGACATCTGGAGCCAGGTATAGTATTAAATGAAATTGCATTGTGATAAAATTAATGTTTGACAAATATGTCAAGATGAGAAACATACAATATTTTGGGTTCCACAAGTGAAATCAAGATCTCTAGACATTAGTCTGCACTTAATTGGGTGCTAAATAGTCAATCTGATGTAGGTGTAAATTAGAAAAAATGATTTCTGGATTTACATTCTAATTGCTTCAATCATGTTTATAAAGTTTGATGCAAAGATTAAACCAACATATTAAACTATGTCCCTTTTTCATACACAGGATGAAATCAGCCAGGAGGAGGGTCTGGAAACTGTCAGGCAGGAGGAGGAAGGGCCCAGTGGTAGCCAGGAGGAGGCAGGGCCCAGTGGCAGCCAGGAGGTGGCAGGGCCCAGTGGCAGCCAGGAGGTGGCAGGGCAAAGGAGAAGCACCAGATCCCAGGTGCCTCCCATCCAGCTTCCCAAAAGAGGCAGGAGGGACAGGACCACCAGTGAGGCAGCAATGGCCCTTATTAAAGAGGCCCATGCCACCCTCAAAGAGCCCACATCCCCTGAAGAGGCCATTGCCGGCCTAGTGGAGGCAAAGTTCAAGGTGATGAGCATGGAGCAACGCCTCCTATGCGAGCCCCTGCTCATCACCTTGCTCAACAAGGGGGTGATGGAAAAAATTACCCCCAATGCAGCTATTTGTGAGGTGGCACAACTGTCCCAACCTCAACCTCCTCCTCCACCTCCACATTCTTCTTCTGCCCCACCCCCTTCTCCTTCACCTCCACCTTGTTCTTCTGCCCCACCCCCTTCTCCTCCACCTCCTCCTCCTCCTGACAGGAGTACCCCTCCAGTGGCCCAGCCTCCAGCCAAACGAAGAAGGAAGGTTGCAGGGAAGGTTGCCAGGAAGACGAGGAAGTGATGGCCTTGCTTCATTGTGGTCGGACAGAAGGCAGCCTGTTGTAGTACCACACACTTGGGACATATATATCACCTGCTGCTGTTCCTAAACTCTGGGAGGCCAGCATCAGATTGTGTTCAGAAATGTTGGCCTTCTCAAGCTCCCAATTTTAGTGTCCACACAGGGTTGCTGTGTGCTCTGGGGTCCCTGGGATGCACAAATGGCAGCAGCTTCTCCAGCGCTGCCTTCTCTTTATTTTAGTTCAAACATGAATAAATGTTATTTTTCTTTAAGTTCATACTTGACTATGTGTATTTGTAAAAATGTAAAATCTAGCTTTGGAGTAAGCAGATACATTTGACTGACAAAAAAAGGGACAGATAACAACCCCCCAAAAAAATAACTAAATCTGATTTCCCAAAAAAGGGTGTAAAATTTAAATAATATATATTAAAAGATTCAATGTGAGATCACTATCAAAACATTGCGAAATAACAATTAACATCAGTTAGAAAAATATCAAATTTTTTAATATTCCTAAAAACTTGCACGATATAATACACATAAATCTTCTTAAGAGCAGCATGAAAAAGGTTAAAAAAAGATAGTCATAACTCTGTGTGAATATCAGCAGCAAAAGAAGTTCATTCGTTTGGATTAATGTAACATTCTAACGAAGATTTCAATGCACAACATTTAAACGATGCAAAAATTTGGAGCGTGACGAATGTGCTATCTCCATTACGAAGGCTTGTTTTACTAGAAGATGCGCTTCCGTCTCATAGTTGCTTCTGAGCATGCGCGCTTTTGGAAGAGTCGTAAAAGCATACACACGAACCATTTTCTCGTCACAAAACAGGCCGACGAGAAACACGACGAGGAAATCTGGAATCCTGACGAGAAAATAGAGAGCAGGTTCTCTATTTTCTCGTCGAGATTCACGGCAATTTTCTCGTCGTAAAACCATACACACGAACGGTTTTCTCGTCAAAAAAGCTCACGCGGCACTTTTCTTGCCGGTTTTGGACGAGAAACTCGGTCGTGTGTACGAGGCTTGAACCTCAGAAAACGAACTGAAAAGCACGAAGACTGAAAAGCGTGAATCGTCTCTTCCCAAACTTTTACTTCACACGCGGTAACACGAGATCAGCAAAAGCAGCCCAAGGGGTGGCGCCAAGGAAATCGATCTTCCCCTTTATAGTGCCGTCGTACGTGCTGGACGTGACCGCGGAGAACAACGAGGAAATTTGGAATTGTCAGTGTGTATGCATGGAAAGCTTGACGAGAAACTCGTCAAGGTTAACAAGAATCTCGTCGAAAAAAACGACGAGATTGTTACGACGAGAAACTCGGTCGTGTGTACGAGGCTTAATCCTATAATCCCTAGTTCTATGCTAACCCTAACCTACTCCTATGCTAACCCTTATCCTATAATCCCTAGTCATATGCTCCCTATCCCTAGTCCTATGCTATCCCTAGTCCTATGCTAACCTTAGTCCTATGCTATCCCTAATCCTATAATCCATGGATATGCAATTAGCGGACCTCCAGCTGTTGCCAAACTACATGTCCCATCATGCCTCTGCCTCTGGGTGTCATGCTTGCTGCTGTCAGAGTCTCGCTATGCCTCATGGAACTTGTAGTTTGGCAACAGCTGGAGGTCCGCTAATTGCATATCCCTGCTATAATCCCTAGTCCTATGCTAACCCTAGTCTTATGCTATCCCTAATCCTATAACCCCTAGTCCTATGCTAACCCTAACCCTAGTCCTATACTATCCCTAATCCTATCATCCCTAGTCCTATGCTAACCCTAACCTAGTTCTATGCTAACGCTAGTCCTATGCTAACCCTTATCCTTTAAACCCTAGTCCTTTGCTCCCTAACCCTAGTCCTATGCTAACCCTAATCCTATAATCCCTAGTCCTATGCTCCCTAACTCTAGTCTCATGCTATCCCTATGTTAACCCTAAACCTAGTCCTATACTATCTATAATCCCTAGTCCTATGCTAACCCTAGTTCTATGCAAATCCTTGTACCTATAATCTCTAGTCCTATGCTCCCTAATCTAGTCCTATGCTCCCTCTAATCCTAACCCTAGTAACTAAGCTAGTGAGCCAAGGAGTATGCTAATTCTTTTAACAAAACCAGTGACAGATCAAACAGCACAAAACAAGAATTTACACTTACATTAAAAAGCTCATCCGAGTGTAATTCTTGAACTTTTCTGGGTTAAGTCTCAAATCCTGGTATAATAGGACGAATTGTCTTCTTGACGAGTGAGACTGCAATATGGGATGAACCCCAAATCTACGTTGCTGCCTCAGATTGAGAAGATGTTCCCAATATAGCATCACAAAAAGCATGCAAACTCCACTTTAATTTTTTTCTCCACAAAATTCAAGGAAGTGAGCAGGAAGTGATGTAAGGGGGGAGTAGTAAGCTAATGCCAACGCTTCCAAATCGCTTCAAAAACGCCTTAAAAACTCCTTGTACGTTGCGCTAAAAAGCACAACAAAAGCACATCAAAAGTGATAGGCGTTTTAGGGGCAGTTTTGAAGCGCCTCAGTGTGAGAGTGGCCTTAGTCACACAGACTTAAAGAGGAGCTCCAGCCTCCCCCCCTCCAAAAATTAAAAGTCAGCAGCTACAAATACTGTAAGCTGCTGACTTTTAATATTAGAACACTTACCTGTCCATGGATCTAGCAATGACGATTTTCTGATCAGTTCTTGTATGCTGCCGCCACCATTCGCAGTGAGGGAAAGCGGCATAAAGCCTTTTAGCTTCACGGCTGGTTTCCTACTGTGCGAAGCGCGCTGCGCTTTCTAACTGGCCCGGCGGTGGAGGAAGGAGGAGGGGGGCTGAACGTCCGCCGGACCTGGCCACAGCCAGGTCTCCCGGAGGTGGGGACAGATACCGGTCAAAATTGGGTACCCCTTACTCCCTGCCCCCGAAAGGTGCCAAATGTGTCCCTGAAGGGGGGGAGGAAGCAAACAAGCGGAGCTTCCACTTTTAAGTGGAACTCCTCTTTAATCTCACCACACACAGAAGTTGCTGCTCCCCAGTCTGTCTTGCACAGAGATCTGGTTCCAGGGTGGAGCAACCTCCCTGAGCAGCCTGGGAGCTTTATAGAGCCAAGACTACTCAAATTGCTGCATATGAGCTTGTTAACCCCTCAGTGAGCCAAGCAAGCTCACCACCCAGCACAAAAAGGAAAGCAGCTTATTGCATGAACCTGGGGACAATTATATCTCCCATCCTGGACACAGACAATTTTTTTTACTAGCTTCCTGTCACATACCACACCCCCCCCCCTCTTGTTGCAACCCTAGAGTTGGAACAGAGGTGGCCAGGCATGCGTGAAATCGGAAAAAGGCATCTATCTGCATTCCCCAACATAACACCCGCCCGGATGGTATTTCACTGTTAAGCTAAAAAAATTTAGGGCAAGGAACCACCTATTAACCCTCGTATTGGTCTCTTTGTTTTGTGCCATCCACTTTAATGGAGCATGATCTGTCACCAGCTTAAAATGTCTACCCAAAAGATAGTATCAAAGAAAATCTAAAGACCATTTTATGGCTAAACACTCTCTTTTTTAATGGTTGCATAATTTACTTCATGAGGCTTCAATTTCTGGCGGTAAATGACTGGGTGCTTTTCCACCTTGAAAACCTGAGACAATACAGCTCCTAACCAAACATCTGATGCATCAGCCTGCACCACAAAAAAAAAAAAGTCCCTTGAAAAGTCAGGTGAGTACAACACTGGATGACTACATAAGGCCTGTTTAAGGCCCCAAAAGCTGCTTCTGCTTCAGGAGTCTGTTTGATCATGACAGACTCCTTCCCTTTTGCCAAATTGGTCAGGGGAGCAGCCTGCTAGATAAAATGAGAAAAAAAGCGCTGATTAATAGCCAATGAATCCTAAAAATGCTCGAACTTGCTTCTTGTTGGTGGGGTGTGGCCAACTTTAAATAGCCTCAACTTTGTTTACCTGGGGCTTTGTTATACCTCTCCCAATGGTATAACCCAGATGCTTGGCCTTCTCTAGCTCAATAGTAAATTATTTTGGATTGCCTGTAAACCCGGCTTTCTAGGTAGAATCTAACACGGCCTGAACCTTTGGTAAATGTGAGTCCCAATCCTTACTAAGGATGGTCACGCCATCTAGGAATGCTGCAGTATAGGCTCGATGGGGCTGAAGGGTCTTATCCATTGCCCATTGAAATGTAGCCGGAGCATTCTGCAACCTAAAAGGCATTGTCCAATACTGGAAAGACCCCTCAAAAGACCCTTCTGGAGTTATAAATGTGTTTTTTTCCTTGGCCAATTCCGAGAGAGGAATCTGCTAATACCCTTTGGTCATGTCCAACGTCGTCATATACTGTACCGGGCTTTTCCTAGGCGATCAATCAGTTCATCTATGCGTGGCATGGGATAGGTGTCAAACTTAGTGATTTTATTGAAGTGGCAAAAGTCATTACAAAACCACCAACTCCTATTCCGTTTAAGCACTAATACAATAGGACTGGGCCAATCACGATATGACTCCTCTATAACCCCCATTGCAAGCAGTTTTGTTACTTCTTGCCAAATTGCCTCTCACCTTGCTTCTGGAATTCAATAGGGTTTCAACTTAACCCTTTCCCCGGGTGGGGTAACAATGTCATGTTCAATCCCAGACACCCAACCCAGCAATTATGAAAAATTTTCTTTATTGCAGACTACAAATTCTCTAGCTTCCTGTTGCTGAGTTTTGGACAGAGTCTCTGCTATTCTGACTTCAAGGATTACAAAGTTAGGCGGAGCAGAAAGTGGAGTAGTCTCGACAACCAAGGATTCCCTACCTTTCCATGGTTTTAGCAAATTCACATGATATACCTGTACCTGTTCAGGTTTCCATCTTCCTGGTTGGCTAATTTTATAATTCACATTACCCATTTTTTCCAAGACCTCATAGGGACCCTGCCATTTGACTAGGAATTTACTTTCAACCAAGGGGACCGACACCATTGCCCTATCACCAGGTGAAAAAGAATGGACCTGGGCCGCACGATTGTGAATCCTCTGCTGAGCCAACTGGGCTTGAGCCAAATGTGCCTTCACAATAGTAATCACTTGTGCAAATCGATGTTGCATCTGTGCTACACTTCGATCACACTTCTATGCAGGGAACTCTCACTCTTCCTTGTTTCCCTGACAATGTCCAATAGCTCCCATGGGTGCCCCCCCCCCTTATACAGTAGCTCTTATGGAGAAAACCATGTGAATGATTGGGGAACCTCTGTTAAAAAACATTAAATAAGGTAGTAGAAAATCCAAATTCTTTCCATCTTTATCAACCACCTTCCTCAACATTTCGTTTTTTTCATGTTTTGTTAAATCTTTCAACTAGCCCATCTGCCTGAGGGTGATACACTATAGTACATAATTTGGTCACCTTCAGAAGTTTGCATAGCTCTTTAGATACTTTGGACGTAAACGGGGTGCCCCGTCGGTTAGTACTTCTTTAGGAATGCCCACACAGATAAAAACCTGAAATAGTTATTTGGCAATTGTTTTGACGGAGGTGTTTTTCATAGTTACATAGTTAGTCAGGTTGAAAAAAGACACAAGTCTATCTAGTTCAACCATAAATATACATATATATATATATCGTACAATCCCATATACCCAATTCTATACCCACAGTTGATCCAGAGGAAGGCAAAAAAAAACAGCAGAGCATGATCAATTTGCTACAGCAGGGGAAAAAATTCCTTCCTGATCCCCCGAGAGGCAATTGGATTTTCTCTGGATCAATTTTACCTATAAATGTTAGTACCCAGTTATATTATGTATGTAGCGGCCTCGCCCCTCTCACCCCTTCTTCTCGGCTTGTTGTCTTGTCTAGGGGGATCAGGGAGGAGGGGTGCGGTACACTACGGCCTATGTCCTCTAATGTGTAGAGGTGAAAGCCAACACCTGTTTACCTTCGGATTGTGTGCATAACCCAGAGGCAAGTCCGTTCTGTAGATGACCCCCCTTTGCTCCCAGTAACTGAACTTCCACACCACTGAAAAGGTCCAACTCTTATTTATTCTCTGACAGTAATAAATCGTCCTTTAACAGCAGACAGGTTGTGACCCAAAGAACAGTTCAGTATAGGTGGGGAGTAGGTCGAGGCACAATCCTTAAATAGAACTAACCATTGTGGTGTCACCAACGGTTATGGCGCACAGCCGCTGCCACCGACCGCGTAGAACAGGAACAGAATTACCTTCGCTAAGTGCAGCCCCTGTCAGGGGGAAGACTTCCTTCCAAGAGAGTTACCAGAGGCCCCGCCGTCACCAGCAATGCTGCACAGGACTGTTCGGAGGGGTTGCGTTCCCTGGCCTCCTCGCCTCAGATTCGGGCGCCCAACACCTTAGGGCCCTTTGGACTCTTCTACCCTTGCGGAACCCAGTCGAAGGTACTAGGCCCCGGGCCTCCTCAGTAGTACCTCACCCCAGGCTGAAGGTGCCTGGGATGGACTCCATCTCCAGCTCCGGCCAGGTCAAGGGCACCTGGGCCCGGAACTCCGGAACGCCAGCACCCAGGCTGAAGGTGCCTGGGCGCGGCTCTGACCTCCGACGACTGACCCCGTGTTGAGGGCGTCTGTCCCCTTTATCTCCTCCCCCGACAGGCACCGCAGGTTCCCCGCCCCGCCGAAACCACTGCCGAAACAGGACAAAAAGCACTGCAGTGATGGTTCAACTCCAGCCCAGGGCGACAGCGCCACCCACAGCCCGCAGGGAACTGCACACCACTGGGATCCTCCACGAACGAAAATGGTCCCAAATTCCCTAACAATCAGTGCATCTGGGTCATACTACCACCCAGATGCGCCCCCTTAATTTAAATACCCGCTACAAGTACATTTAGGAAAGTATCCAGGCCTTTCTTAAAGCAATCTACTAGACATGTGCACACTGAAATATTTCTTTCGGAATTTCGTTTTCGTCTGAAAAATAAATTTATTTAGTTACTCCCAAAAATTTTTTTTATTTATTTTGTTTCGTTAAAAAATGCATTCGTCCGAAAATCCGAATTAATTAAGGTCGAATCTGTCATTGAAGGCTTATGGTGTCTGTCGAATGTTCTAAGAAGATTCAACGGAGCAGCTAAAAGATTAGACGCCGCAATCGTACATTTCCGGTCGAATGTTCCGCCTACAAGCTATAGAAGAATTCTAATGTTGTATGACAGTAGTAATAATTATATTTATAAATTATTATTACTAGTCAACAAACATTCAAATTCTTCTATAGCCTATGGGCGGAGCATTTGACCGGAAATGTATGATTGTGGTGTCGTACAGTTTAGCTGGCTGTCGAATCTTCTTAGAATTTTCCACAGACACCATAAGCCTTCAATGACAGATTCAACGTTTATATGTTTTTCGCTGCTTCGTCGAATCTTCGTCGTTCATGTCGAATGGTCTACCCCAAAACTGTCTCTATAGTGTCAAATCTTTTCTCTTTTCTCTCTATGTTGAATATTTCCTCTTGTAGAATAATCTTGGACTAATAGAGTTAAAGTGGATGTAAACCCAAATTTGTATTAGTTATTTTTTTGCTGTCACAGTGTAGTGTATACGATTTCCTATCATCTGTGCCCAGTCTTGCCACAAAGAGTTAATCCAGCTCTGAGCAATCCTCTTTTCTTTTTTCAGTGAGCTAACCTGACAAACGGGAGACAATTTTTGTCCTTTCCGCGCCCTTGCTGTGAATGACAGGTTCTTTACATATCTCATGCACTAAGCCTGAGACAGGCATTATTTTTTTAATTCCCACCCCCACTCCTTTTCTGAAGTCATGTGGTTACTTTTCCGGATTTTGACTGGATGTTAGTGATCATAGCAGAAGTTCAGTGTAAGGAATACACATGAGAAAATGCATGTTGACAAGGGAAGTGTAGAGGATGTCTACTGACATCACGACTCCACCCACCGAGCTCCAGACAACAGATCCCCCCACAGAATCTGCAGTTTTTCAGGTCTCATAACAGACAGAGGGGAGATATTTGACAGGTAAGGATACATGCAGGAGGCATTTATATCCTTATAGATCAGCACTATGGCAGTAGTTTAGAAAGGATGAGAGTGGGTTTTCATCCACTTTAAGGTTAGGCACATTCAACCGCAGGCTCGATAGACAGAGATTGTTATTGTCAGCGTCATGTCGAATCTTCTATCTATATCGAACTGTTGTAGCAACAAACAAAAATAAAGCATTTTTTATGTCGGATATTTCGGATTTTGGATTCTGCATGTTAGTTTTCGTTTGTTAAAACGATAACGAAAATACCTAAAATTCGGACGAAAATGCAATCTACTGAGCTGGCCAGAACCACCTCTGGAGGGAGTCTATTCCACATTTTCACAGCTCTTCCATCGGTTAAAAAACCATAGGAAATCCGATCGTGTGTACAGGGCTTTAAAGTCTATGGGATTCCAACATGAAAAATCTAAAATATTAATTTTAAAGGCTTATATGCAAGTTATTGTCATAAAAAGTGTTTGGGGACCCGGGTCCTGCCCCAGGGGACATGTACCAATGCAAAAAAAAGTTTTAAAAATGGCAATTTTTTCGGAAGCAGTGATTTTAATAATGCTTAAAGTGAAACAATAAAAGTGAAATATTCCATTAAATTTCGTACCTAGGGGGTGTGTATAGTATGCCTGTAAATTAGCGCTTGTTTCCCGTGCTTAGAACTGTCCCTGCACAAAGTGTCATTTCTTTTTTTTTTCTTTTTTTTACAAACTTTTTTATTGTGTACAAAATAATGGTACAAACATTATGTCATGACATCAGAGAATTGCAGTATTTTCAATTAATAATTATAATGACAGAATAACCGTTTAGGAAAAAGTCATTTAAAAGCACTCGTGGCTATAATGAATTGTCGGCTCCCGGCAATACAGAGAAAAGTCATTGATAAAAAAAATGCCTGGGGGTCCCCCCAAATTCAATTACCAGGCCCTTCAGGTCTGGTATGGATTTTAAGGGGAACTCCCAGCCAAATAAAAAAAATAATGGCGTGGAGTTCCCCCCCAAAAATTCATACCCTTTATCTGAGCACGCAACCTGGCAGGCCGCAGGAAAAGAGGGGGGACGAGAGAGCGCCCCCCCCTCCTGAACCGTACCAGGCCACATGCCCTCAACATGGGGAGGATGCTTTGGGGGTCTGTGACCCCTCAAAGCACCATGTTCCCATGTTGATGGGTACAAGGGCCTCATCCCCACAACCCTTGCCCGGTGGTTGTGAGGGTCTGCGGGCGGGGGGGCTTATCGGAATCTGAAGACCCCTTTAACCAATTCACATAGGGGGGCCGGGATCTGGGGGTCCCCTTTGTTAAAGGGGTCTTCCAGATTCCGATAAGCCCCCTGCCCGCAGACCCCCACAACCACCGGGCAAGGGTTGTGGGGATGAGGCCCTTGTCCCCATCAACATGGGGACATGGTGCTTTGAGGAGTCACAGACCCCCAAAGCATCCTCCCCATGTTGAGGGCATGTGGCCTGGTACGGTTCAGGAGGGGGGGCGTTCTCTCGTCCCCCCTCTTTTCCTGCGGCTGCCAGGTTGCGTGCTCGGATAAAGGGTCTGGTATGAATTTTGGGGGGGAACTCCATGCCATTTTTTTTTTAAATTTGGCATGGAGTTCCCCTTAAAATCCATACCAGACCTGAAGGGTCTGGTATAGATATTTGGAAGAAACCCCACATCATTTTTTTTTTATTTGACGCAGGGTTCCCCTCAATATCCATACCAGACCGGAATGGCCTGGTAATTGAATTTGGGGGGACCCCCACGCATTTTTTTTTTTATCAATGACTTTTCTCTGTATTGCCGGGAGCTGACAATTCATTATAGCCGCGAGTGCTTTTAAATGTCTTTCTCCTCTTCTCAAGAGTGAATAAATTTAGTTCCTCTAATCTTTCCTCATAGCTGAGTTCCATCATTCCACAGAGACAGTCCTGACCCCTTCCTCCTGCCCCCTGCTGGTGACATAATTTCCTCTTCCGGTTCAATCTGGACAGCACCTGGTTTTCCTGAATGTACAGCTATTCAGCACAACATCACACCAGAACCTTTCCCAGCTACCCGGATCGTGCGAGGAGCCTGTGGAATGCAGTAGAACTGCCAGGACTACTTACGTATGATGAGCATGACTCCCACTTATATCTTGTAAGTGTTTTTAATCTTGTGCAATAAATGTTACTGTTTTAATACTACACTTAGAGAGGCGCCTTCCCCCCTTGTTTCTTTTATATGTTTTGCAGAGTTGCTGGACACACTCACAGCAAAATAGTAGCAACAGTGGGGTCCTCCCACTGAGCACCCCACTGTTGCTACTATTTAGCTTAAAGCGCTTATACATCCATCTAAATGTAAGTGTGATGCCGCGTACACATGATCATTTTTCCCGTCTGGAAAAATTACATTTTTTTTTTTAACAAGAAAAACTACTGTGTGTGGGCTTTTTGTCATTTTTCCCGACGGGAAAAACGGCATTAATCATGACGAGAAAAATTAGAACATGCTCTAATTTTTCTCGTCGTGATTCCCGTCGTTTTTTTCCGCGGCAGTTTTCCCATAGGGAAACACTGCCACGGAGCCCACACACGGTCGTTTTTCTCGACCAAAAAAGAAATGTCGGGAAAAACGGACGTGTGTAGGGAACCAAGCCGTTCCCTCGTTTTTCCCGTTGATTTTCTCGACGGTGTTTTCACCGTCGAGAAAATCGATCGTGTGTACGCGGCTTTATTGCTACATTAAATTTCCATATTCCATACAGAGTAACGCTATGTGGATGTTTTTTTCCTCCTATATATGTTATACACCCTTCTATATATATCCGGGATTCTTTTGGACCATCATGGCCTGTGAGATCATCGGTTAAACAGCTCTCCCCATTTGTGATATACTTTATTCCTCTGCCGTTTGGTCACTCCTACTACAGTCATTGGAGACACACACAGGACTACCCAGGTTCCATCGTGGTTGATCCACACAAAGCTTTGTTTGACCCATCTGAACGTAGGTTCTCCTGGGTTCAAACTTTCCGGTAAGCCCCTTACCTATTGGTGGTGGTTTCTCTTCACGTTCATTTTTTCTACGCTCCTTTTAATTCTAGCACCTCTTGAAGTCATCACCAGGCTTTCAAAGTCACTTATATTATTATTGGACTAATATAGTCAGATTTACTTCACATATTTTTGTACTAATTTTTTTTCACATATGGACATTCTTTTATAGATTTTATTCATTTATACATCTATATGGACATTTTATCACTACACCTTATTGTATATGTGTGATTTGAAGTTTATGCCAACCGTATTAGCGCTACACTTTTTGTTTCCACGTTTTTCTGCTATTTGTCTATTTGCAGTGTTAGCGGCTTATCCATAGGGCAGCGCGGTATTTTCTGTACATTGCTCCTCGGGTCAGCCCTTGCTCACTATTCCCCATGTATGCTCTCACTACAAGCAGTTCGTTCTCATGTCTGTGTTTTTCTCAGAAATAAGGCTTAATCCAAGTCATTTATGGGACATTTATTTTGGTTCTGGGCAGTTTCGCAGGTTCCAAACAGGGTTGTTATCAATTCATGTGACGCTAGTATTCCTCCTGTTATAGCTGATACATACCAAAGGGCATATGCCTTCATCGTTACCTGAATGACCTTCTCCTACTATCCCAAGACAGAGGGCAGCTACTGGAGCCCAGAGCTCAGGTCTGTTCAATGCTCCTCAAATTCGGCTGGCTGCTGAATCTGAAAAAGAGCCACCTGGAGCTCACTCAGTCTCTTGTGAACCTCAGGGCTCAGTTTGATATAATGAAGAGGACCGTTGCTTTGTCTCTGGATCCCGAAGATCTGGAACAGAATACTTCTGGCCCTGTCTTCTTCCCACCTGTGCGCCTTTCAGTGTCTAAATTTATTGGCACTATAGATCTTAACTGAGATTTTGGAGTCATGTAATAGGAAGGGATCTCATCTTCCCAAAATGTTTTCCTCAGTTTAGGCCGATATGTATTCTTCTACATATTTTTTGTAAAAAAATCGCCATATTTATATTGATTTGTTTGGCCAAACTTTATAGCATCTACAAAATAGGGGATAGATTTATGGAATTTTTATTATTATTTTTTTTTTTTACTAGTAATGGCGGTGATCAGTGATTTTTATCGGGACTGCGATATTGCGGTGCACAGATCGGACACTTTTGACACATTTTTTGGACCAGTGACGATTATACAGTGATCAGTGCTATAAAAATGCACTGATTACTGTATAAATGTCACTGGCAGGGAAGGGGTTAACACTAGGAGGCGATCAAGGGGTTAACTGCGTTCCCTAGGTGTGTTCTAACTGTGGGGGGTTGAGACTGACTAGGAGGAGAGATCTGTGCTCATGAACACACAATCAGTCTCCTCTCCCCTGAGAGAACCGGGATCTGTGTGTTGACAAACACAGATCCCAGTTCTCGCTCTGTCACGAGCGATCACGGGTACCAGGCGGTCATCACGCCTGCCGGGCACTCGTATTGCCTCAGTGGTGAGCAGCGGGCGTGTGTGCCCCCTAGTAGTCAAAAGGCGAAGCGACGTAAGGTAATGTCGTTTTGCCCAGGGGAGCCAACCTGCCGCAGTACAACTGCGACGGCTGGTCGGGAAGGGGTTAATGAAAGACAGAGACAATCACAATATCTGAAGCAGTATAAAAGACAAGGCAACTCAGACACAGCCGAGGGAATAGAAAATATAAGCAAATTATGCCTCAAATAGATCATGGGGTCAAAGCCACTGTTGGTAGATACATTAGGGACAATTCACTAAGAGTTAATTAATGGAAACTAAAATGCGATAAAATAGCGATTGCGTTAAATCAGCTTTGAAAGTGCAATTCACTAAGAATTTTGCATTAAAAAACGAATGTGATATTTGTTCGATTAAGCTGTAATTTATTGCATTGAGCTGGTTGCTAAGGAGCGGGCCGGGAAGCTGGCCACCAGGTCCTTAACAATGAATGACTCTTTCCCGCTGACAGCTGAATGTAAAAAAACATGTCGGAAATTAAAAAATATGAAAAAAAAAAACTTTTTTTTTTTTAAATGGCGTGGGGTTCCCCTAAAATCGATTCCAGACCCTTATCTGAGCATGCAGCCTGGCAGGTCAAGAAAGGGGAGGGACAAGCGAGTGCTCCCCTCCTGAACTATACCAGGCCGCCTTCCTTCAACATGGGGGGGTGCTTTGGGGCAGAGGGAGCTCTTCCCCTCCACCCTAAAGCACCGTGTCCCTATGTTGATGGGGACAAGCGCCTCTTCCTGACAACACTGGGCTGTGGTTGTGGGGGTCTGTGGGCAGGGGGCTTATTGGAATCTGGAAGCCCCCTTTAACAAGGGGGCCCCCAGATCCTGCCCCCCATGTGAATGAGTAGGGGTACATTGTACCCCTACTCATTCACCAAAAAAGTGTCAAAAATAAATAAAAACACACACAGTTTTTGACAATTCCTTTATGAAAAATAAAAAAACAATGTCCCTCGAGTAAGGTAAGGTAGGTTTTTCAACCAGTTCCCGCCCAGCCTATAGCAGATTGACGGCCGGGAAGTGGTTCTGTTATCCTGACTGTGTGTCATATGAAATCCAGCAGGATAACATGCCGGCGCGCGCCCACGGCGGCGCACAGTGCGGTGATCACGAGTGCGGCGTGTCAATCTGACACGCCAAATCTCCGATCGTGGTAAGAAGCCTCTGACAGAGGCTTCTTACCACGTGATCAGCTGTGACCAATCACAGCTGATCATCGCGTGAACCAGGAAGTGCGGGTAAACAGCATTCCTCGGTTTGCGCTGAGAGGGAGAGCCGATCAGCGGCTCTCCCTGTCAGAGGGGGGGTCTGTGCTGATAATCAGCACATTGATTATCAGCACAGCCCCATCAGATGTGCCCATCAGCTGATAAAAAGTGCCCATAAGCTGCCAGTCAGTGCCCCATTAAAAAAAGTCTGACAGTGCCCATCACAGTGCCAATCAGTGCCCATATTAGTGCCCACCACAGTGCCAGTCAGTGCCCATCATTGTGCCAATCAGTAAAACCTGTCAGTAACTCATCATCAATGCTGCCCATCAGTGCCACCTGTCAGTGCCACCTGTCAGTGTCAATCAGTACCGCCTATCTGTGCCAATCAGTGCCGCCTGTAAGTGCCCCTCACAGCCGCCTGTCAGTGCCCATCAGTGCCACCTATCAGTGCCCATCAGTGCCACCTATCAGTGCCCATCAGTGTCACCTATCAGTGCTGCATATCAGTGCCGCCTATCAGTGCTGCATATAAGTGCTGCCTATTGGTGCCCATCAGTGCTGCATATCAGTGCTGCCTATCAGTGCCCATCAATTCTGCATATCAGTGCATCCTCCTCAGTGCCCATCAGAGCCATCTTATCAGTGCCAAATCATCAGTGCTGCATCATCAGTGCCGCCTCATCAGTGCCTGTCAGTGAAGGAGAAAACTGCATTTTATAACCAAAAAAAATAAAACGTTTTTTTTTTCAAACATTTTGTTCTTTTTTAGTTTGTTTAGCAAAAAATAAAACTGCAGAGGTTCAAATACCACCAAAAGAAAGCTCTATTTGTGGGAACAAAATGATAAGAAATGTGTTTGTGTACAGTGCAGCATGACCGCGCAATTGTCATTCAAAATGTGACAGAGCTAAAAGCTCAAAATTGTCCTGGGCGGGAAGGGGCAAAAGGTCCTGGTATTAAAGTGGTTAAAAAAAAAATTGGCATGAGGTTCCCTTCAAAATCCATACCAGACCCTAAGGGCCTGGTATGCATTCTTGGACCCCAAGCTGTTTTTTTTTTCAGAATATTTATTTGCCGGCATGTTTTTTTCACATTCAGCTGTCAGCGGGTAACCCGCTGACCTCTGATGAGTCATCTGTTGTTGAGGACACAGCTGCCGGCTTCCACACCCTGTTTCTGACAAAAAATATTTAAAAAAATTACTCTCTGTTTGTGAAATGGACTTAAGAGCTTACCGCATGGTTTTTGAAGATATTTACGTGCACATTTTTAATTTTGTGGTAAATACCACATAATCATTTTTTATTTTCTTGTGAATCTGACTTTTTTTACCGCATGCGATAATTTATGCAAATTAGTCACATACCTGTTTTATCGCATGTGGTAAACATTAGTGAATTGACCCAATAATGCCATATAAAAATGGTTAGCCATGATAGAATGGAGACAAACCTTGCAATAAGTGTTGCAAATCTACCAAACAAGCTGCCTGACAAAAATCAAAACCCAATGCCTTCTGTAAAAGCATTTTATGTATATTTTAAGAACGAGAGAATACATACAGTGACAAAAGAGAAAAAGGAAAGAAGGGACTAGTGTGGGAGAAATGAACAAGAAAGAGAAGAAAACAAACCGGGGGGGGGGGGTTTGTAGACTAGGTAAGGACAGAAAGGAAGGAGAGTGGGGGGCGCTGGGGTAGGGGGGGTAGCTGAAGTTGGCTCAGACCCGATGGATCATACATTGACTTTGTATCTTAGTGCAAGTCCACTTTAAGAAATGTGCATGTATGAATATTTAACTCACAAGAGAGGCTCATTAATTTGTGATGAATTTATGGCGTTATGAGTTGTGAGTAATGATTTTGATGTTACTCATAATGATTATTAATCATGTTATGAGGTAATATTAGAACAGGGCCCTAAAATGTATTATTTATTATGGGTCTTAACATAATGTATATTGATAAAATATTTATTAGTGTTTGTGCTATTAATTATTCATAATAATATATATTATATTTATTTATAATTAGACAATATAGGCTGCCCTTTGGAGCAACGTGTCATGCCTATTTTTTTCTGTCCTTGCCAATTAGTGATTGCTGAGTTTGCTTTATTTTAAGTTAGGTGGTTGGGTGGGGGGGGGGGGGCTAGTAATATCTTAAGCTGACTTCCAGCCTTGGACATGGCAAGAGGAGTAATTATGTAAAAAGTAAAGGCTGTAGACAATGTATATTACAGCCTGACAATGTATCTTACAGCCTGCAAGAAAAAAGTAACTATTAACACAACAGGGGGGCTGATAATGAAGCAAGTCTGGCTGATTAAGGGTTAAAGAGCAGTTCCACCCAAACTTCCGCTGATTTGTCTCCTCCCCCCTCCAGTGCCACATTTGGCACCTTTCGGGGGGGAGTTGTGATGGAGTTGATAAAATTATTATTTTATGTCTATGTCGTCTCTCTCTATTATCCACTCACATATTGGTATTTTCTTTTATTCTTTATTATTTTTATTATTTCTTTCTTTCATTATGTTTTGGTATATTGGTTTAGAAATTTGGTGCAAGTTGGGTGACTCTTGTTTCAGCTGCACACATGGTTCACAGCCCTATCCTTAGGAATTTTAGAGTAAATAGCCCCCACCCTTGTGAGGGATATGTTTGCAAGGAACAATAGACACACACACACACACTAAGATATATTTATACAATAAGAAACTTATTGATGTTCATATTGGGAACCAGAAAGTTTATGTATGCTAGCTAAGATTATAACCAAGAGTATTATTATGTGTGTGTTTTGGTAAATCTTATAACCAGACAGTAGTATTTTCCCTTACATAAGATGACAAACAGATAAATGAGAAACAGATGTCCACTCCTTACATTCCCCCCTCCCATCGACTCTAACAATATGGCGCCGAGCTGAGGAATGTGCAGCATGTGACTTGACACGTGGAAGAAGCAGACATCACAAGAGAAGAACCATATATGGAATGAACCAATGATATGAACACATTTGTGATGACGATTGCTTATGTCACTTTGTCTATAAAGAGCTGTAATGTAAATAAAGAGCTTCCTGTTGGCCCAGAGATGAGGAAGAACTTGCACTGACCAGAGTGTGCAGTAGGGTTCCTAGTGCAGAAGGGTTCCTAGCGTGAAGCCGTAATTCTTTAAGCATGCATGCCCTCACATTACATTGAATTAGGATCACAGGCAGAACAGGACATACATTCTGGTTTTGGGCCAGAGGCAATCTATTACAATTTGGCGCATCAACGTGGACTTTTCGGACTGTGAGCTGTCGTAGCTGACCTAGATGTGACTGCCAGCGAATTGAGGCGTGCTTGGCGGATCGAGGCCTGATCAACTTCGTAATACACGGTAAGAGGAGACTGTTATATTCCTTTACTGTGTTTTTCCGCCTCGTCACCCTCGATTTCGCTTACTGTCCGTCTGCTGCTTCAGGCCACGATAAGACGGATAATTTCTTGTCCAAAAGTTGATTTAATAAGAACCTGTCGATCTATTCTGCCAGCTGATATTTATGTTATGTTTTGTTCTGTGTTGACTTGAATGTGGCTATTTCCGCCGATGTCTATATGTGAAGGGGGTGACGCAGTTTCCTTATCAGCATTTTTTTTTTGCGCAAACCTGGCTCCGAGAGGGTGTACGGGACTTTATAGAGACACAGATACCTGGTCAGTCCTTGTACAAAACATGTTGGTTTAAGATGGCGTACATGACTTTATAGAGACACAGATGCCTGGCCGTTTTTGTACATTAACCGATTTCGAGAAGGTGTAATACATACACAGATGCCTGGTCGGCCCAGTTGTACAAAGTTCACGGTTCCGAGAGGGTGCCATTAAATAAATAAATATCGGCACAGGACGAGGGTGCCAGGAATGTATAAATTAGGGCTGTTACTGATTAAAATTTTCGTGTTCGATTAATCGATTTTTTTTAACTCGATTAATCGGCTAATTTCAATTAATTATAACGCACATACAGATCCAACTACTTTTAGCTGATCTCCTTGCAGGCTGATTCCCAGTGCAGCTACAAACCACTGGAAAAATGGATAGCAGGATACAAAAAACACACAAAGGCAGCGCTCGATGGGAATAGCATTAAAACTTTTATAGTCTTCAAGTAGGTAACAAAATAAATATTGCACTGGAGATAAAATCGATGTAGCTACATAAACTGTAAAAATGGTGCGAGTAATACCAAATGGTAGCAAAAGCAGTCATAAAAACTTGTAGCTAAGTATGATACTGGTATAAAAATGTGTACAACGATACCACTGCTGAATCCAGATGAGGAGGGGTTAACATCAGTCCGTCGGCATGTAGATGTCCCGTGAAGGGAACTATCACAACTTCCAGTGGATGGCTGTAGAATCCCAGGTTGATAGAGGGAAGTGATAGAGGGAAGTGTAACAGCCCTTGCGTGTGGCAGATAGTAAGGTCCCGCCGGCATGCAGATATGAAGGCACAGCAAAGGAGCCCTTCAGAAGGACATGGCAAGCCCCGCCGGTGTCTGTGGCGTCACCGGATCTCCAACGGAACTCCCTGAAGACCCGGAATTTTGATCGATCAAAAAACTTAATCGATTAATCGAGGAATTAATAGTTAATTTCTACAGCCCTAGTATATATATATATATATATTGTGAGGGGGTTAGCTCGGCAGCGGGTGTGTGTGACCCCCGGGATGGGCTCCCCACACAAAACAGGCCCAGCAAACGGAGGTTGTGGTTTTCAAAATCAAAAGGTGCGGTTTATTTTCTATTTACAGTGACAAAACACAGCAAAGCAAAAGAAACATAAACAAAATAAATCCTGGTCAAGTTGACCTCTGACTAAACATACAGGTTTCCTAACTAACAACTGGGATCAGCCTAGTGCTGTCCTAGTCCCTAAGTCCCTGGTTTTAAATGTCCAAGCAAATAGCCACACAGGCTTTGTCTCACCGCACAGGGGTTCACTCTCCCTAGACAGTCCACACAGGTCTGGTTCCAGGCATGAGCTAACATCTAATGAAGCTGGGAGTTCTTATAGAGGCCTAAATGAGCTGACAAGCTTCAGCTGGTCTCATCAACTCCCTGTCTGCACGACGCCCCACACTCTCCCTAGAGGTATGAGTCATCCATGAGCCCACTATCCTCAGCTGGGCTTATACAACTCTCCACCTAGTTGTATAAGTTGGCGTAAAGCCTGAATCTGGGCGAAATATATCTACCCCCCTGGATGCAACCAGGTGACTTTACCTTCCTGCTGTCACATACCCCCCCCTCTTGTTTTAACCTCGGGGTTGGAACACCAGCAATCAGGCATTCATGTACTCGAGACAAAGCATCCACATTCCCCATTTGAACGCCAGGGCGATGCTTTACTGTGAAGTTGAATTCCTGGAGGGCCAGGAACCACCTATTCACTCTTCTATTTGTTTCCTTGTTTTGAGCCATCCACTTTAACGGAGCGTGATCCGTAACCATGTCAAAGTGCCTACCTAGCAGGTAGTACCGAAGGGAATCTAGAGCCCACTTCACCGCTAAACACTCCTTTTCAACGGTGGCGTAATTTACCTCATGGGACTTCAACTTCCTGCTGAGGTAAATGACTGGGTGCTCTTCCCCGTTCCAGACCTGGGACAATACTGCTCCTAACCCCACATCTGACGCATCACTTTGTACGACAAAGTCTTTAGAGAAGTCGGGTGAGTACAACACTGGCTGGCTACATAAGGCTTGTTTCAAGAATTGGAATGCTGCCTCAGCCTCGGGGGTCCATTTAATCATGACCGACCCTTTCCCCTTCGTCAGGTTGGTTAGGGGCACAGCCTTAGAAGCAAAGTGGGGAATGAATCGCCGATAATACCCAGCGATTCCCAGAAAGGCTCGTACCTGCTTCTTGCTGTTGGGACGTGGCCAACTCTGGATGGCCTCGACTTTGTTGAGTTGGGGTTTTATTACTCCCCTCCCAATGGTGTACCCAAGATATTTGGCCTCCTCCTGCCCAATGGTACACTTCTTGGGGTTAGCCGTAAACCCCGCTTCCCGAACAGAGTCCAGGACTGCTTGCACTTTTGGCAGATGTGAGGCCCAATCTGTGCTATGGACAATTACGTCATCCAGGTAAGCCGCAGCATACTTCCGATGGGGCCTCAGCATCTGGTCCATTTTCCGCTGGAATGTGGCCGGCGCATTCTGTAACCCGAACGGCATTCTTTTATATTGGAATGCCCCGTCTGGGGTTACAAATGCGGTTTTCTCTTTGGCCGACTTGGCCAGGGGGATTTGCCAATACCCTTTTGTGAGGTCAAGAGTCGTCATGTATCGGGCTGTTCCCAGCCGGTCGATCAACTCATCTATACGTGGCATGGGGTAGGTGTCAAATTTTGTAACTTTGTTCAACTGACGAAAATCGTTACAAAATCGCCAGCTCCCATCCGGTTTAGGCACCAACACGATGGGACTAGACCAATCACTTTGGGACTCCTCTATCACCCCTAAGTTCAGCATTTTCTGTACTTCCTCCCGTATTGCCTCCCGTCGGGCCTCTGGGATCCGATAGGGTTTTAACTTCACCCTTTCACCGGGCGGGGTAATGATGTCATGCTCTACCCCAGATGTTTGTCCCGGCAGCTCAGAGAATACCTCCTTGTTGCGAAGCACAAACTCCTTAACCTCCTGTTGTTGGGGTTGTGACAAGGTGGCTGCTATTCCAACCTCAGGAATCACGCAACCAGTTTGAGCTGGTGACCAAGTGTCTGCGACTAGGGACTCTCTATCCCTCCAGGCTTTCAACAGATTAACGTGATAGATCTGTTCGGGCTTTCGCCTTCCTGGTTGTCTGACCTTGTAATTCACTTCGCTCACTTTTTCCATTATCTCGTAGGGGCCTTGCCATTTGGCAAGGAATTTACTTTCAACCGTAGGGACAAGTACCAGTATCCTATCCCCCGGGGAAAAGGTACGGGTCTTGGCTCCACGGTTGTACACTCTCTGCTGTGCTAACTGCGCTTGGGCCAAATGTTCCTTCACGATGGGCATTACCTGTGCAATTCGGTCTTGCATCAGGGCGACATGCTCAATCACACTCCTGTGGGGAGAACACTCACTTTCCCAAGTTTCCTTGGCAATATCCAACAGCCCTCTTGGGTGTCTCCCATACAGTAACTCAAAGGGGGAGAATCCCGTAGAGGATTGGGGCACCTCCCTAATAGCAAACATCAGATAAGGAAGTAGACAGTCCCAATCCTTTCCATCTCTATCCACCACTTTCTTCAACATTTGTTTTAGGGTTTTGTTGAATCTTTCAACCAGCCCATCGGTTTGGGGGTGATACACAGATGTACGTAATTGCGTCACTTTGAATAATTTACACAGCTCCTTCATAACCCGGGACATAAAGGGTGTACCTTGGTCCGTAAGCAGTTCTTTACAAATACCCACCCGGCTAAACACAAGAGATAGCTCTTTGGCTATGGTTTTGGCCGAGGTATTTCAGAGAGGGATCGCTTCTGGATAACGGGTGGCATAGTCCATTATAACTAATATGTACTGGTGCCCCCTAGCAGACTTGATTATAGGACCTACCAAATCCATGGCGATCCTCTCAAACGGGACCTCAATGATGGGTAGAGGGACCAGCGGGCTACGGAAATGTGGCATCGGGGCCGACCTCTGACACACAGGGCAGGAGGAACAATAATTTTCTACGTCCTTCATCACCCCCGGCCAATAGAATCTCTGTAATACCCTCTCTCGGGTTTTCTCTGTCCCCAGATGACCTCCAAGAATGTGCCCATGGGCCAACTCCAACACCAACTTCCTGTAAGGTTTGGGCACCACAAGCTGCTCAACGGTTTCTTCTGCCCTTTTTGCCACCCGATACAGTAGGTCCTTCTCTACGCTGAAGTATGGGTAAGTGCAGGTATTATCTGGGTTCACTAACTCGCCATCTATTTTCACTACGTTTTCCCGTGCCTTTATTAGGGCGGGGTCTTTCAACTGTTCTGTGGCAAAGTTTTCCCTGTGAACCTCAAGATCAGAAAACTCCACAGACGGTAGGTTTTCGTCTGAGGAGGTGGGCTCCTCTCCAGTTTCTTGAGTCTCCCCTGCCAATACTGATAAGGGAAATTCCGGAGAGTCCTCACCACTCTCAGGGGAGTTCTGGCTATCACATTCCTGGTACATAGGGGCACCAGTGAGGGGCTCAGGATCATCCCACAGTTCCCAGAACTTCGGAAAATCCCTTCCCACAATGGCGTCATGCGGTAACTGAGATACTAAGCCCACTGGATGAGAGAGGGTACCTTTGGGGGTCTCGAAACACACTGTAGTCACTGGATACTCTCGGGTGTCCCCATGCACACAAATAACAGCTACCTTGCTATTCCCAGAGACCTCTGTTTTAACTAACTCAGCCTTTATCAGGGTCACAAGGCTACCTGAATCCAGCAATACCACAACATTTCTACCATTAACACACATTTTGCATAAATGTTTCTCAGTTCCTCGAATGGCAGTGCATGCGACTGTCGCACACAGCGACTGACGTCTGCCCGTCAGAAAGTCACACTGCATGGGTTCCTCCACAACCGGGCAATTGGCTGCAATATGTCCCGCTTGCCGGCAGCGGTAGCAAACGATCCTTCTTGCCGCCTCTTGAGCCGCTGATTTCCCAGGCTGTTCTCGCCAAACTTGGGGTAGAGCTCCCACCCTCTCACTCTCTCCACCCTCACCCCTTGTAATCCTCTTATCCGCCCCTGGGGATGGTCTGGTCTTAGGGTGGAAAGTCCGAGTGTCTCTGGAAGAGGCCGTCAGGTTCTCTGTAGCCAAGTATTTCTCCACACGATCCACAAGACCATCGGCCGTCTCTGGGTCTCCATGGCTTACCCACTTTTGGATGGCAGTAGGAAGAGCTCTCAAAAACCGATCCATTACAACACGTTCCACAATCTTTGGTGCGGACAAAGTCTCTGGCTGTAGCCACTTTCTGCTCAGGTGAATGAGATCATACATTTGAGACCTGGGGGGTTTTCCAAGCTGGAAAGTCCAGTTATGCACACGCTAAACCCGGACAGCCTGGGTGACACCCAGCCTTGCCAATATTTCAGCTTTTAGCATCACATAGTCTTTTGCTTGGTTAGGCTCTAGGTCATAGTAAGCTTTCTGCGATTCACCAGTTAACAGAGGAGCCACCAGTCCAGCCCACTGCTCCTCAGGCCACTTTTCTCTTTCAGCGGTCCTTTCAAATGTGGTCAAAAATACCTCTGGATCATCCTCTCCAGTCATTTTTGTCAATAAACGACTCACCCCAAAGGACGCGGTATTAGTGGGACGGCTTTCCTCACTGGTCTGCGGACGTTGCTGCATTACTGCTTCCATCTGTTGTTGTAGTCTCTGCTCTTGCTTCTGCAACAGGTCTATGAAGCGGGCCTCAGATTGCTGCTGGGCTCGTTGCTGAGCCTCCAGACTCTGTTGCAAAGTTGCGTTTGTCTGCTGCTGGGCTGCAAGGCTCTGTTGATGAGCTTGCTGCTGGGCTGAGAAGTTCTGTTGTTGAGCTGCAAGGCTCTGTTGATGAGCTGCAAGGCTCTTTTGCAAACCTGCATTTGTCTGCTGTTGATTGGCATTTGCTAGAGCCAGCTGCTTCAGTATCTCCTCCATGCTGGCTTAAAAAAAAACTGCCCGCATTCTCCACCAACTGTGAGGGGGTTAGCTCGGCAGCGGGTGTGTGTGACCCCCGGGATGGGCTCCCCACACAAAACAGGCCCAGCAAACGGAGGTTGTGGTTTTCAAAATCAAAAGGTGTGGTTTATTTTCTATTTACAGTGACAAAACACAGCAAAGCAAAAGAAACATAAACAAAATAAATCCTGGTCAAGTTGACCTCTGACTAAACATACAGGTTTCCTAACTAACAACTGGGATCAGCCTAGTGCTGTCCTAGTCCCTAAGTCCCTGGTTTTAAATGTCCAAGCAAATAGCCACACAGGCTTTGTCTCACCGCACAGGGGTTCACTCTCCCTAGACAGTCCACACAGGTCTGGTTCCAGGCATGAGCTAACATTTAATGAAGCTGGGAGTTCTTATAGAGGCCTAAATGAGCTGACAAGCTTCAGCTGGTCTCATCAACTCCCTGTCTGCATGACGCCCCACACTCTCCCTAGAGGTATGAGTCATCCATGAGCCCACTATCCTCAGCTGGGCTTATACAACTCTCCACCTAGTTGTATAAGTCGGCGTAAAGCCTGAATCTGGGCGAAATATATCTACCCCCCCTGGATGCAACCAGGTGACTTTACCTTCCTGCTGTCACATACCCCCCCTCTTGTTTTAACCTCGGGGTTGGAACACCAGCAATCAGGCATTCATGTACTCGAGACAAAGCATCCACATTCCCCATTTGAACGCCAGGGCGATGCTTTACTGTGAAGTTGAATTCCTGGAGGGCCAGGAACCACCTATTCACTCTTCTATTTGTTTCCTTGTTTTGAGCCATCCACTTTAACGGAGCGTGATCCGTAACCATGTCAAAGTGCCTACCTAGCAGGTAGTACCGAAGGGAATCTAGAGCCCACTTCACCGCTAAACACTCCTTTTCAACGGTGGCGTAATTTACCTCATGGGACTTCAACTTCCTGCTGAGGTAAATGACTGGGTGCTCTTCCCCGTTCCAGACCTGGGACAATACTGCTCCTAACCCCACATCTGACGCATCACTTTGTACGACAAAGTCTTTAGAGAAGTCGGGTGAGTACAACACTGGCTGGCTACATAAGGCTTGTTTCAAGAATTGGAATGCTGCCTCAGCCTCGGGGGTCCATTTAATCATGACCGACCCTTTCCCCTTCGTCAGGTTGGTTAGGGGCACAGCCTTAGAAGCAAAGTGGGGAATGAATCGCCGATAATACCCAGCGATTCCCAGAAAGGCTCGTACCTGCTTCTTGCTGTTGGGACGTGGCCAACTCTGGATGGCCTCGACTTTGTTGAGTTGGGGTTTTATTACTCCCCTCCCAATGGTGTACCCAAGATATTTGGCCTCCTCCTGCCCAATGGTACACTTCTTGGGGTTAGCCGTAAACCCCGCTTCCCGAACAGAGTCCAGGACTGCTTGCACTTTTGGCAGATGTGAGGCCCAATCTGTGCTATGGACAATTACGTCATCCAGGTAAGCCGCAGCATACTTCCGATGGGGCCTCAGCATCTGGTCCATTTTCCGCTGGAATGTGGCCGGCGCATTCTGTAACCCGAACGGCATTCTTTTATATTGGAATGCCCCGTCTGGGGTTACAAATGCGGTTTTCTCTTTGGCCGACTTGGCCAGGGGGATTTGCCAATACCCTTTTGTGAGGTCAAGAGTCGTCATGTATCGGGCTGTTCCCAGCCGGTCGATCAACTCATCTATACGTGGCATGGGGTAGGTGTCAAATTTTGTAACTTTGTTCAACTGACGAAAATCGTTACAAAATCGCCAGCTCCCATCCGGTTTAGGCACCAACACGATGGGACTAGACCAATCACTTTGGGACTCCTCTATCACCCCTAAGTTCAGCATTTTCTGTACTTCCTCCCGTATTGCCTCCCGTCGGGCCTCTGGGATCCGATAGGGTTTTAACTTCACCCTTTCACCGGGCGGGGTAATGATGTCATGCTCTACCCCAGATGTTTGTCCCGGCAGCTCAGAGAATACCTCCTTGTTGCGAAGCACAAACTCCTTAACCTCCTGTTGTTGGGGTTGTGACAAGGTGGCTGCTATTCCAACCTCAGGAATCACGCAACCAGTTTGAGCTGGTGACCAAGTGTCTGCGACTAGGGACTCTCTATCCCTCCAGGCTTTCAACAGATTAACGTGATAGATCTGTTCGGGCTTTCGCCTTCCTGGTTGTCTGACCTTGTAATTCACTTCACTCACTTTTTCCATTATCTCGTAGGGGCCTTGCCATTTGGCAAGGAATTTACTTTCAACCGTAGGGACAAGTACCAGTATCCTATCCCCCGGGGAAAAGGTACGGGTCTTGGCTCCACGGTTGTACACTCTCTGCTGTGCTAACTGCGCTTGGGCCAAATGTTCCTTCACGATGGGCATTACCTGTGCAATTCGGTCTTGCATCAGGGCGACATGCTCAATCACACTCCTGTGGGGAGAACTCTCACTTTCCCAAGTTTCCTTGGCAATATCCAACAGCCCTCTTGGGTGTCTCCCATACAGTAACTCAAAGGGGGAGAATCCCGTAGAGGATTGGGGCACCTCCCTAATAGCAAACATCAGATAAGGAAGTAGACAGTCCCAATCCTTTCCATCTCTATCCACCACTTTCTTCAACATTTGTTTTAGGGTTTTGTTGAATCTTTCAACCAGCCCATCGGTTTGGGGGTGATACACAGATGTACGTAATTGCGTCACTTTGAATAATTTACACAGCTCCTTCATAACCCGGGACATAAAGGGTGTACCTTGGTCCGTAAGCAGTTCTTTACAAATACCCACCCGGCTAAACACAAGAGATAGCTCTTTGGCTATGGTTTTGGCCGAGGTATTTCAGAGAGGGATCGCTTCTGGATAACGGGTGGCATAGTCCATTATAACTAATATGTACTGGTGCCCCCTAGCGGACTTGATTATAGGACCTACCAAATCCATGGCGATCCTCTCAAACGGGACCTCAATGATGGGTAGAGGGACCAGCGGGCTACGGAAATGTGGCATCGGGGCCGACCTCTGACACACAGGGCAGGAGGAACAATAATTTTCTACGTCCTTCATCACCCCCGGCCAATAGAATCTCTGTAATACCCTCTCTCGGGTTTTCTCTGTCCCCAGATGACCTCCAAGAATGTGCCCATGGGCCAACTCCAACACCAACTTCCTGTAAGGTTTGGGCACCACAAGCTGCTCAACGGTTTCTTCTGCCCTTTTTGCCACCCGATACAGTAGGTCCTTCTCTACGCTGAAGTATGGGTAAGTGCAGGTATTATCTGGGTTCACTAACTCGCCATCTATTTTCACTACGTTTTCCCGTGCCTTTATTAGGGCGGGGTCTTTCAACTGTTCTGTGGCAAAGTTTTCCCTGTGAACCTCAAGATCAGAAAACTCCACAGACGGTAGGTTTTCGTCTGAGGAGGTGGGCTCCTCTCCAGTTTCTTGAGTCTCCCCTGCCAATACTGATAAGGGAAATTCCGGAGAGTCCTCACCACTCTCAGGGGAGTTCTGGCTATCACATTCCTGGTACATAGGGGCACCAGTGAGGGGCTCAGGATCATCCCACAGTTCCCAGAACTTCGGAAAATCCCTTCCCACAATGGCGTCATGCGGTAACTGAGATACTAAGCCCACTGGATGAGAGAGGGTACCTTTGGGGGTCTCGAAACACACTGTAGTCACTGGATACTCTCGGGTGTCCCCATGCACACAAATAACAGCTACCTTGCTATTCCCAGAGACCTCTGTTTTAACTAACTCAGCCTTTATCAGGGTCACAAGGCTACCTGAATCCAGCAATACCACAACATTTCTACCATTAACACACATTTTGCATAAATGTTTCTCAGTTCCTCGAATGGCAGTGCATGCGACTGTCGCACACAGCGACTGACGTCTGCCCGTCAGAAAGTCACACTGCATGGGTTCCTCCACAACCGGGCAATTGGCTGCAATATGTCCCGCTTGCCGGCAGCGGTAGCAAACGATCCTTCTTGCCGCCTCTTGAGCCGCTGATTTCCCAGGCTGTTCTCGCCAAACTTGGGGTAGAGCTCCCACCCTCTCACTCTCTCCACCCTCACCCCTTGTAATCCTCTTATCCGCCCCTGGGGATGGTCTGGTCTTAGGGTGGAAAGTCCGAGTGTCTCTGGAAGAGGCCGTCAGGTTCTCTGTAGCCAAGTATTTCTCCACACGATCCACAAGACCATCGGCCGTCTCTGGGTCTCCATGGCTTACCCACTTTTGGATGGCAGTAGGAAGAGCTCTCAAAAACCGATCCATTACAACACGTTCCACAATCTTTGGTGCGGACAAAGTCTCTGGCTGTAGCCACTTTCTGCTCAGGTGAATGAGATCATACATTTGAGACCTGGGGGGTTTTCCAAGCTGGAAAGTCCAGTTATGCACACGCTAAACCCGGACAGCCTGGGTGACACCCAGCCTTGCCAATATTTCAGCTTTTAGCATCACATAGTCTTTTGCTTGGTTAGGCTCTAGGTCATAGTAAGCTTTCTGCGATTCACCAGTTAACAGAGGAGCCACCAGTCCAGCCCACTGCTCCTCAGGCCACTTTTCTCTTTCAGCGGTCCTTTCAAATGTGGTCAAAAATACCTCTGGATCATCCTCTCCAGTCATTTTTGTCAATAAACGACTCACCCCAAAGGACGCGGTATTAGTGGGACGGCTTTCCTCACTGGTCTGCGGACGTTGCTGCATTACTGCTTCCATCTGTTGTTGTAGTCTCTGCTCTTGCTTCTGCAACAGGTCTATGAAGCGGGCCTCAGATTGCTGCTGGGCTCGTTGCTGAGCCTCCAGACTCTGTTGCAAAGTTGCGTTTGTCTGCTGCTGGGCTGCAAGGCTCTGTTGATGAGCTTGCTGCTGGGCTGCGAAGTTCTGTTGTTGAGCTGCAAGGCTCTGTTGATGAGCTGCAAGGCTCTTTTGCAAACCTGCATTTGTCTGCTGTTGATTGGCATTTGCTAGAGCCAGCTGCTTCAGTATCTCCTCCATGCTGGCTTAAAAAAAAACTGCCCGCATTCTCCACCAACTGTGAGGGGGTTAGCTCGGCAGCGGGTGTGTGTGACCCCCGGGATGGGCTCCCCACACAAAACAGGCCCAGCAAACGGAGGTTGTGGTTTTCAAAATCAAAAGGTGCGGTTTATTTTCTATTTACAGTGACAAAACACAGCAAAGCAAAAGAAACATAAACAAAATAAATCCTGGTCAAGTTGACCTCTGACTAAACATACAGGTTTCCTAACTAACAACTGGGATCAGCCTAGTGCTGTCCTAGTCCCTAAGTCCCTGGTTTTAAATGTCCAAGCAAATAGCCACACAGGCTTTGTCTCACCGCACAGGGGTTCACTCTCCCTAGACAGTCCACACAGGTCTGGTTCCAGGCATGAGCTAACATCTAATGAAGCTGGGAGTTCTTATAGAGGCCTAAATGAGCTGACAAGCTTCAGCTGGTCTCATCAACTCCCTGTCTGCACGACGCCCCACACTCTCCCTAGAGGTATGAGTCATCCATGAGCCCACTATCCTCAGCTGGGCTTATACAACTCTCCACCTAGTTGTATAAGTCGGCGTAAAGCCTGAATCTGGGCGAAATATATCTACCCCCCTGGATGCAACCAGGTGACTTTACCTTCCTGCTGTCACAATACATATATATATATATATATGTATGGAGACAATGGATTCCTTGCTAAGTGTCCATAATTTGCTGGATTAAAAGTTAAAGAGAGGATGGCTGCATGCATATACAGTCAGGTCCATAAATATTGGGACATCGACACAATTCTAATCTTTTTGGCTCTATACACCACCACAATGTATTTGAAATTAAACAAACAATATGTGCTTTAACTGCAGACTTTCAGCTTTAATTTGAGGGTATTTACATCCAAATCAGGTGAACGGTTTAGGAATCACAACAGTTTGTATATGTGCCTCCCATTTTTTAAGGGACCAAAAGTAATGGGACAATTGGCTGCTCAGCTGTTCCACGGCCAGGTGTGTGTTATTCCCTCATTATCCCATTTACAAGGAGCAGATAAAAGGTTCAGAGTTAATTTCAAGTGTGCTATTTGTATTTGGAATCTGTTGCTGTCAACTCTCAATATGAGATCCAAAGAGTTGTCACTATCAGTGAAGCAAGCCATCATTAGGCTGAAAAAACAAAACAAACCCATCAAAAACATTAGGTGTGGCAAAATAAACTGTTTGGAACATCCTTAAAAAGAAAGAACGCACCGGTGAGCTCAGCAACACCAAAAGACCCGGAAGGCCATGGAAAACAACTGTGGTGGATGACCGAAGAATTCTTTTCCTGGTGAAGAAAACACCCTTCACAACAGTTGGCCAGATCAAGAACACTCTCCAGGAGGTAGGAGGTAGGTGTATGTGTGTCAAAGTTAACAATCAAGAGAAGACTTCACCAGAGTGAATACAGAGGGTTCACCACAAGATGTAAACCATTGGTGAGCCTCAAAAACAGGAAGGCCAGATTAGAGTTTGCCAAACAACATCTAAAAACACCTTCACAGTTCTGGAACAACATCCTATGGCCAGATGAGACCAAGATCAACTTGTACCAGAGTGATGGGAAGAGAAGAGTATGGAGAAGGAAAGGAACTGCTCATGATCCAAAGCATACCACCTGTCACGTATCAGGTAAGACCAGAACTATGTGGACTGCAACAGAGGAAACCCAAACGTGTGTAAGTGAAATATAATGATTTATTAAAGATAAGTGAAATAATATAGATATAACCACCTCCAATACCACAGAGTGCACAACAACCAATACCAAGCAGAACCCACAAATAATAACAGTAGCAGACAAATATGTACAAGTAATTCGGAAAACCAGAATCATAAACAGGGCCAGGCCAGGGTCTTTAATGGGAGGTCAACAGCTGGGAAAAGGGAAAACAAACAGGACAAGGAGAGGATGGATAGATGGATGGATGGATAATAGAAGGGACGGGTACAGGTACAAGGCTCAGGGTTCAGGTAACAGACAGGAACACAAACAAATACAGAGCTTCTCAGGTTCAGGATCAGGGCGCAAGGAGAGAGAGACCAGGGCAAGGAGTGTTTGTATTTTCCGGGTATTTATAGGAAGGCTGTGATTAGCTCAGGTCACAGCTGAGCGGAGGAAGGGCAGTTTTCTCCACACTGCCAGGATCCATCCGCTGGTGGAAACCAGTACTGCGTCCAAAGGATAATACCACACCAGCAGGGAAAGATTCTCCTGACAGTTCCAAACTGCCAGGAGACACCTGCTGGTGGACCACAGTACTGCAAGACAAATAATAAACATCACCAGCAGATGGAACCCTTCCTGACAGTACCCCCCCTCAAAGGAGCGGCCTCCGGACGCTCCAACTATCTGCTGCCGGGGAAAGTTC
Source organism: Rana muscosa (assembly GCA_029206835.1). Classification (NCBI taxonomy): domain Eukaryota; kingdom Metazoa; phylum Chordata; class Amphibia; order Anura; family Ranidae; genus Rana; species Rana muscosa. Next base: position 45,652,603 of record CM055118.1, read on the forward strand.
ATGGCAACAAGCTGGGTAATAGGCAAAGTCACGTCCAGGCAGACAGTGGGCACATCCAACGGGTAAGCAGGCACATCCAGGCAGGAGACAGTCACATCAAGCTGGGCAGCAGTCAGGGGCACACCAGGCTGGGCAGCAGACAGTGGCACATCAGGCTGGGCAGCAGACAGGAATACATCGGGCTGGGGAGCAGGCTCCGGGTCATCGAGCTGGGCAGTGGGCTCCGGGTCATCGAGCTGGGCAGCGGGCTCCGGGTCATCGAGCTGGGAAGCGGGCTCCGGGTCATCGAGCTGGGCAGCAGGCTCCGGGTCATCGAGCTGGGCAGCGGGCTCCGGGTCGTGGAGCTGGGCAGCAGGCTCCGGGTCGTGGAGCTGGGCAGCAGACAGGAACACATCGGGCTGGGCAGCAGGCTCCGGGTCATTAAGCTGGGCAGCAGGCTCCGGGTCATCGAGCTGGGCAGCAGGCTCCGGGTCATCGAGCTGGGCAGCAGGCAGGAACATCTCAGGCTGGGCAGCAGACAGGAACATCTCAGGCTGGGCAGCAGACAGGAACATCTCAGGCTGGGCAGCAGGCAGGAACATCTCAGGCTGGGCAGCAGGCAGGAACATCTCAGGCTGGGCAGCAGGCAGGAACATCTCAGGCTGGGCAACAGACAGGAACATCTCAGGCTGGGCAGTAGGCTCCACAGACTGAGAAACAGGCATCATAACCTCAAGCCGGGAAATGGGCACCACAACCTCAAGCCGGGAAACAGGCACCACAACCTCAAGCCGGGAAACGGGCACCACAACCTCAGGCCGGGAAACGGACACCACAATCTCAGGCTGGGAAACGGGCACCACGACCACAGGCCGGGAAACGGGCACCACGACCACAGGGCGGGAAACGGGCACCACGACCACAGGCCGGGAAATAGGCACCGGATCTTCAGGCGTGGTCTCATCCGCCGAATCTTCAGGCAGGGTCACCGGATCTACCGTCTGGAACACCGGATCTTCCGACTGGGACACCGGATCTTCCGACTGGGACACCGTCATCAGGACTTCTGTTTGGAAGACAGGCACAGGAACTTCAGGCTGGCACGGGAACTTCAGGCTGGCAGGCTGGCACAGGATCTTCAGGCTGGCAGGCTGGCATGGGATCTTCAGGCTGGCAGGCTGGCACGGGAACTTCAGGCTGGCAGGCTGGCACGGGAACTTCAGGCTGACAGGCTGGCACGGGAACTTCAGGCTGGCAGGCTGGCACAGGGACCTCCGGCTGGCAGGCTGGCATGGGATCTTCCGGCTGGCAGACTGGCACAGGGACCTCCGGCTGGCAGACTGGCACAGGGACCTCCGGCTGGAAGGCCGGCTCTGGAACGGCAGGCTGGAAGGCTGGCTCTGGAACTGCAGGCTGGAAGGCTGGCTCTGGAACTGCAAGCTGGAAGGCTGGCTCTGGAACGGCAGGCTGGAAGACTGGCTCTGGAATGGCAGGCTGGAAGACTGGCTCTGGAACTGCAGGCTGGAAGGCTGGCTCTGGAACTGCAGGCTGGAAGGCTGGCTCTGGAACGGCAGGCTGGAAGGCTGGCTCTGGAACTGCAGGCTGGAGCAGGTTGGTGGGTGTGGAGCTAGGTTGGGTTACTGGTTGGATAGTGTGGGTCGGGAAGTACTTCCGTTTCTTCTTTGGTTTAACTGCTGGAGATCTGTAGGTGACTGCAAGACTGTAGGTAGGAGGTGAGACATACTGAAGAGAAGGGCTGGGATATGACAAGGAAGAGGGAACAGCGGCCAGAGGAAAATCTTGTGGGGAAGCTGTAGGTAGCAGAGAAGAGACAGGTGGGTTAAAGGCAGGCTGGAAGGTTGGCTCCGGAACTGCAGGCTGGAAGGCTGGCTCCGGAACTGCAGGCTGGAAGGCTAGCTCTGGAACTGCAGGCTGGAAGGTTGGCTCCGGAACTGCAGGCTGGAAGGCTGGCTCTGGAACTGCAGGCTGGAAGGCTGGCTCTGGAACGGCAGGCTGGAAGACTGGCTCTGGAACGGCAGGCTGGAAGACTGGCTCTGGAACGGCAGGCTGGAAGGCTGGCTCTGGAACTGCAGGCTGGAAGGCTGGCTCTGGAACGGCAGGCTGGAAGGCTGGCTCTGGAACTGCAGGCTGGAGCAGGTTGGTGGGTGTGAAGGTAGGTTGGGTTACTGGTTGGATAGTGTGGGACGGGAAGTACTTCCGTTTCTTCTTTGGTTTAACTGCTGGAGATCTGTAGGTGACTGCAGGACTGTAGGTAGGAGGTGAGACATACTGAAGAGAAGGGCTGGGATATGACAAGGAAGAGGGAACAGCGGCCAGAGGAAAATCTTGTGGGGAAGCTGTAGGTAGCAGAGAAGAGACAGGTGGGTTAAAGGCAGGATAAGTGCAGCAGGTAGAGACAGGGTATTGATACTTGGTGGGAAGCAGGGTATATTGGGCTGAAACAGAGATTGCCGTGGGTGAAGGGGAAATAGACTCTTGGGCAGGCAGGTGTCTGGCAGCAGAGATGTTTTTTGTGGGCTGGCTGGGGCTGATTGGAAAATATCAGACCATGCTGAGAGTAGTGGCTGCACAAACTGCAGTTTACATTCTGCCTGTCTGACAAGGGATTGTACAGAATCAACACACGCTGGGAACAAGCTGTGTAATGTTCAAAAAAGTATGGGGAGTCATCCTCCAGAAGCCAAACCAGTGATACGACCTGATTAACCTTAAAGGGGGGAGAAAAATCATCATGGCCCTCTGGGATACAGGGCAAAGCCAGCCCTGTGCAGATTTGAATTAAAGGCTGAACATCCCCAAACATCATACAGCCCTGATCAACCAAGGAGTGAGCTAAATGAATAATCTCTAGCAGCTGATCACTGGTCCACTTTTTCAGTATCTGACTGAGATATTCACCACTCTCTGATGCCAGCAGAGCATAATAAGGAATCACATCATAATTCATCTCAGCAGAGCAACAGAACCAAAATGGTTCCAATGTGCAGCCGCTTCTGATCTTTAATGGCCCTGGTCTACTGCATCCAAAGGATAATACAACACCAGCAGGGAAAGATTCTCCTGACAGTTCCAAACTGCCAGGAGACACCTGCTGGTGGACCACAGTACTGCAAGACAAATAATAAACATCACCAGCGGATGGAACCCTTCCTGACACCACCTCATCAGTGAAGCATGGTGGTGGTAGTGTCATGGCGTGGGCATGTATGGCTGCCAATGGAACTGGTTCTCATGTTTTTATTGATGATGTGACTGCTGACAAAAGCAGCAGGATGAATTCTGAAGTGTTTCGGGCAATATTATCTGCTCATATTCAACCAAATGCTTCAGAACTCATTGGACAGCGCTTCAAAGTGCAGATGGACAATGACCCGAAGCATACTGCGAAAGCAACCAAAGAGTTTTTTAAGGGAAAGAAGTGGAATGTTATGCTATAGCCAAGTCAATCACCTGACCTGAATCCGATTGAGCATGCATTTCACTTGCTGAAGACAAAACTGAAGGGAAAATGCCCCAAGAAAAAGCAGGAACTGAAAACAGTTGCAGTAGAGGCCTGGCAGAGCATCACCAGGGATGAAACCCAGCGTCTGGTGCTGTCTATGCGTTCCAGACGTCAGGCTGTAATTGACTGCAAAGGATTTGCAACCAAGTATTAAAAAGTGAAAGTTTGATTTATGATTGTTAATCTGTCCCATTACTTTTGGTCCCTAAAAAAGTGGGAGGCACATATACAAACTGTTGTAATTCCTACACCATTCACCTGATTTGGATGTAAATACCCTCAAATTAAAGCTGAAAGTCTGCAGTTAAAGCACATCTTGTTTGTTTCATTTCAAATCCATTGTGGTGGTGTATAGAGCCAAAAAGATTAGAATTGTGTCGATGTCCCAATATTTATGGACCTGACTGTATATATATATATATATATATATATATATATAAATATATATATATATATATATATATATATATATATATATATATATATATATATTTAGTACGACCCAGGTAGGTTCGGGGTGAAATTTTACCTTCATACAGACAGCAGGGCTGAAATAGCGTGTCATATTCTTAAATGTGTATGTGGATTCATGTTTGTGCGTGAAGTTGGATGGGGTTGGATGGAACGGGAGCTAGGAGTGAGCTGGGACCCCCTCCCTTTTTTGTTTTACGCTGAAAGGACTTCCTAAGCCTTGCTTGTCAGCTGCATCCCAGGCTACGCTGTGTAGAATGAGTCAGATTTCCCTCCCCCTTTTCTCTACTGGTGGGGGCTGGTGTGCTTCTAACTTAAAGATGGCAGATTAACCCTGTGTATGCTAAATTAATGAATTCCTAAGCCTTGCTTGTTAGCTTGCCTGTCTGAAAAAACAAATCAATCTCCTCCCACTTTTGTTAAGGCGGGGCTGCTGCCCTTGCTGTGGCACAAAAAAAAATGCACTGCTGTTGTTCTCTTTCCAAGCCGTTTAACTCTTTAACACCCCTGATTGTTAACCCTGAGTGTACCTTTTCATTATGAGGTCTGGAGTTTTTAGATTTGCTGTTTATTTTTAGGTTGAGCCTTTGCTACGTAGCTATTTAAAACTATTCACAGGATAAAGTTGCAGGTGGGGTGGGTGGATTCTGCCCCATAGCAGAGACTGAACAGAAATAAGGGTAGGCAGACCTCTTAACTACTAGTCTTTTAGTTTTTACCATTTAGGTGATTGAAGTGTGGTTGAACATATGCTTGACTAGTCCAATCTACATCAGTTTTGGAGTGAGATTAATGCTAACTGCAGTATGTATTGCTTTCACTTCTCAAAACAAGGGTGAGATATATTTTGTCATTTCTCATAAAATTGACTTTAAGTCTTAGAATTGGATTGATTATAGGATATGTTGAACCATTGATTCATTCCAAATATAACATAAGTAATGTTTGAATTATCAAACTGTGTGCATAATATAACATTTTTGTGTATGCACTTTAAGAGGCGATCTGTTTGTCTGGAGAAATATAACAGTGTCAAAGTACACAAGAGTATTTACCTTCCATGTAGTAATGGAAAGACATTTCACAAGCGTTACCAAGTTTTAACTGTACAAGTACCATTTAAGTATTGAACTGTGCATATGTCTTGTATATTAGAGCTTGCATAGAAATGTATGTACATATTATCTGTACGAGGACAAAGCCTGCCTCCAACATATCATGGTAGCCATAACTGGGTGTGTGTGGAATGTGGGAGGTCCGGACCCCCACACCCTGACCGCCCCGGGCTCTGCCCCAAATGCAGTTGTAAGTTGGAGGACCTCCTACAGAAGTCCCTCCCCTTGCAAACAGGCCTTCCTACTGCCTCATCATCCCAACCATCCCAACCCCTTTACCCCCTGTGCCCAGTAATGAATGCAGATGGCTTCTTTTACTGCCCACCGGTCGTTGCCCCAGTGATGCCTTCAATACCCGGTTACATAACAAAGCACATTATCGCATGCTATCAAGTGCTTTCGTAGCGGGTTTGAAAGAACCGATAGGGATAGGGCTGATAGTGGCCCGACCAGTGTAGCACAGGACCATTGAGCAGTGAACGAGGCCACAATTTTGGAGACACCACTTGTCCCGAATCCACACACTCTTCTGTCAGGGGTGCCCCCGTCTGCAAAGTTTTTCGCTGTCATAGATTTAGCGTGTGCAGAAGCCATACAGGCCATTCCGTCCCCCAGTAATTCTAAGGCCCTACATGCATTTTTGAGACTGATCTCTTACTGCAGAGCCTGGATTCCTGCGGCTTCCCTTCTCATGCAACCCCTGTATGACAACCTGTCGTGTGACCCCTTTGCGCTGTCCGAAGAAGCGCTCACTAACTTTCACCTTTTGAAAAAGGCAATCAGCTCTGCTCCTGCACTCGGTTTCCCTGATTATGGAAAGCCCTTTTGCCTGTTCATATCTGAGACACAGGGCCACGCCTCAGGGGTGTTGACACAACCCACCTGGACCCAGTTGCCAGAGGTGGACCGTCATGTCTCTGAGCTGTTTTTGCTACCCAGGCCCTGCTGGACAAAACTTCAGATATTGTTCTGGCCCATCCACGCCTGCTGCTAGCCCCTCACAATATCTCTGCCATTCTGAATCAGGTGCAACCCAAGCATTTATCCTCTGCCCACCACCTCCGGTTGCAATGCAATTTACTCATGCCTGACAATGTGACTCTACTTCGATGCCAACAACTCAACCCTGCTACTCTCCTTCTTCTTGTCCAAGGGGGGTATCATGACATGTCTCTGGATGAACAGGAAGAAGAGAACGCAGACCTGCCTGCTCCTACCCTAGATGAAGATGAACATGATTGCTTTGAACTCATGAAGGCGGAAACCACCCATCTACCCTCTGTCCTGGATGCCCCGATCCCAATGCCTCAACTCACCTTGTAGCAATATGGGTGGATGATCTTTGGACTGTGGGAACCCATCCATGTTTTCCCAGAGCTTTGTATCCAGCTGAGGTGCAATGGGCCCATGGAGCAACCCATCTCTCAAAGACTTTGATGAACTCACTTATAAACAAACATTATGTAGCTCCAGGAATAACTACTTTAATCAATACTGCAAGTCCTGCCACACTTGCCTAGTATGCAACCCCCGGAAGGCTAGAGAAACCACCCCCGAAACACTCAGCTAGACCGCTCTACCCCTTCCAGAGGATACAGATTGATCACATACAAATGCCAAAGAGTGGTAGATTTGAGTATGCCCTAGTGGTGGTAGACATGTTCTCAGGATGGCCCAAATATTATCCAGTCGCAAATCAGACAGCGAAAACCACGGCTAAGAAATTACTTTTGGAGGTGGTTTGCGGATATGGGGTACCTGAGGTGATAGAGAGTGATCAAGGCCCTGCGTTCACTGCTACAGTCACAAAAGAAACATGGTCGGCCCTAGGTACCACATTGGTGTTTCACACACCTTATCACCCTCAGAGTAGTGGGAAAGTGGAAAGAATTAATCAGACAATTAAAACCCGAATGCTAAAAATGGCCAAGGACACAGGTATGTCCTGGCCAGAAAGCCTGCCAATAGCCTTATTTAATGTACGGTATTCCCCAAGGGGGAAGCATTCTTTATCCCCTTTTGAAATCTTGTTTGGAGCAGCCCCTAGATTAGGTTGTTATTACCCACAACAGTTGCAATTACAGTCTGATACTTTGATAGATTATGTGACAGCTCTTGCAAAAGAATTAACTAACATCCATGTGCGAGTATTTTCTTCCATTACAGATCCTGATCTAGATACTGGTACTTACAGTATACTTCCTGGTGATTGGGTGATGATTAAGAAGTTCCTCCGAAAGCATTCCCTGGAGCCAAGATATGCAAAAAGGCTCCAGTTCCTGAGGACCATGCACCACCCACATCAGAATCAAATGATATATCTTTTTTGTTATAGCAACTGTACACACACAGGAGGTGGCTATCAAACAAGTAAATGGTTTAACACAATTCTGGTATAATTCATCTAACACATATGTAGCTACCTTCATATTTGATTTCTCTCCTCCCCTCTAGCCTGTAGCGTGTACCGGCCGCTGGCCACCCCTGGAACCATATATATGTGTGTCACAGACGACTACTGGGGCAACAGTTGTGACCACTGGGAATCTGTGGGTTGGAATACAGGGGATGACTGGGGATATAAGCCACAGAGTGCCCTAAACAGGAAGACAAATATGGAGAGTCATTACTCAGCAGACTGACCTTATTAAAAACAGGCACATTGTCAAGTGATGGGAGGAAGGGATATAGCACGAAACTCACACTAACCATAAGGAATCCCAGTCCTACGGATGCAGGCACATATGTTATTGGGGTACGGTATGATGGGGAGAATAGGGGACCAAGTGGACAGTTCCAACTTAAAGACATGTATAATTCATCTGAATGGGAGGCCCTTGAAACAGAAAGTGATCCCCTTAAACCACATGTACATATGCGCACCCTAGAAGATATGGTGGCCATAGCTGATCCCACATTTGAAGACACGATGGCAGCAGAGACTGGTTTCTCAGATGTCAACCTGTGGCTCGAATGGATGAGGTATAATGCAGGGACAAATAACATGGTCCACCTGTTATGTGTGTGGTGGAGCTAGACCCCATTTGGGAACAGTGCCATTAAACATACCTCCCACTCAAGAGGAGTGCATTCTGAGCCTGTTCACCAATACTTCCACTGATTACTCCCAGTGCGAAACATGGAAAAGAGAATATCCCATAGTAACTAAGACATCCAAGCCGGGGAGGGTATCACTATATATCCCGGTAATTACACATGTTATGGGAACTACCAGGGAACAGGGAAGTTCTTAGGGAACTTCTCTATGGGATACTGTGCCTCCTACAGCAGTGTATCCACAGATCTGGTGCAGAATCAAACTCAATCTTTGGGAGACGTGTATTGGATCTGTGGGGACATGAAGATTAGGACTAAGTTAACAGACCGATGGACAGGGGAATGTGCACTTGCCAAAGTCATAATGCCCCTGCCCATCTTTCGGGAGGTGACCTAGTAGTAAAGGGGGAGCACTCATCTGAATCCAGCAGGAAGCGCAGAAGTGCCCCAGCTGGTAGTTTTGACCCCCATGTATATATAGATGCCATAGGAGTCCCAAGGGGGGTCCCAGATGAGTTTAAAGCCCGAGACTAAGTAAAAGCAGGTTTTGAGTCCCTGATTCCTATGATCACTATAAACAAGAATGTAGATTGGATTAATTATATCTACAATGACCAACAGAGGTTTGTTAACTATACCAGGGATGCACTCCAGGGTTTAGCTGAACAACTAGAGGCCACTTCACAAATGACTTTCCAAAATCGTATGGCCTTAGACATAATTTTAGCTGAGAAGGGGGGTGTGTGTAAAATGTTGCCTGGGACAAGTACATGTTGTACGTACATTCCGGACAATACAGGCCCAAATGGTAAGGTAACCTTAGCCATTAAGAAATTAGAGGATCTCTCAAAAAAGAAATTCGGGGCTGACCGATCCCTGGGACCAGTATTTGCGATAGTGGTTTGCTGCGTTCTGCCCTGCATGAAGAAGCTGTTAGGAAAGGCAGCTGAAGAGGTATCCCCTACTTTTTTGAATTTGGGTGATATTAGAGATCCAATAAAGGAGGAAGAAGAGGGACTGTATGCTCCATCGCAGTCCTTACCTGTTAATAATACCTACAACATTCTCAAATGATAAGGGATAGAATAGTGTCCTATGTTTATCCTTGTCTGCTGGTTACCCTGCCCTTTGGCTTATTCTTTTACTGTCCTCCTGTAGCCTACTAAGAGTGTGAGCTGGGTAACTCTGGGGACTGCGACCTGGAGCTAGCTGCAGCCTAAGCCATCCTCACCACTAGAGGCTCTGGTGAACACCTGCTAGCTCTTAGACTCCGCGCCCTGGGGAATCTTATGCTCTAGCTCCCTGTGGGATCTGTGTTAGTTCTCTGGTGGACCTGCCTTTCTTAACCACCCAGAGTTCCATTCGCAGTAGTCAGCCGTAGGGTCTACTACCGTGGAGGTATACTCCTGATCTCAACCGTGTGCATCTATCATCTGGCCTCAGGTGACCTGACACTTCAATGCGAGATGCAAAGGAAAATATTCTAATGTTAAGGGGGGCCAAGTAAGACCATACAGCATAGGGACAGTACTGATAAAATAGTCATTTTAAGGCGGGACTGTGATGGAGTTGATAAAATGATTATTTTATGTCTATGTTGTCTCTCTTTATTATCCACTCAAATATTGGTATTTTCTTTTATTCTTTATTATTTTTATTATTTCTTTCATTATGTTTTGGTATATTGGTTTAGAAATTTGGTGCAAGTTGGGTGACTCTTGTTTCAGCGGCACACATGGTTCACAGCCCTATCCTTAGGAATCTTAGAGTAAATAGCCCCCACTCTTGTGTGGGATATGTTTGCAAGGAACAATAGACGCACACACTAAGATATATTTATACAATAAGAAACTTATTGATGTTCATATTGGAACCAGAAAGTTTATGTATGCTAGCTAAGATTATAACCAAGAGTATTATTATGTGTGTGTTTTGGTAAATCTTATAACCAGACAGTAGTATTTTCCTTTACATAAGATAACAAACAGATAAATGAGAAACAGATGTCCACTCCTTAAATTCCCCCCTCCCATCGACCCTAACAATATGGTGCCGAGCTGAGAAATGTGCAGCATGGGACTTGACACGTGGAAGAAGCAGACGTCACAAGAGAAGAACCCTATATGGAATGAACCAATGATATGTACACATTTGTGATGATGATTGCTTATGTCACTTTGTCTATAAAGAGCTGTAATGTAAATTAAGAGCTTTCTGTTGGCCCAGAGATGAGGAAGAACTTGCACTGACCAGAGTGTGCGGTAGGGTTCCTAGCGCAGTAGGGTTCCTAGCGTGAAGCCGTAAGGCTACACTGCTGGGTTCCCTTACCCGCAAAGGCGGCAGCATGCACCCAACAGCTGATGGTAACATGTGTAGCTGCTGGCTTTTAATTTTTGCAACGCTTTAAGGTAGGTGTTATTTGTTTGACTAAGTTTAAGGTCAGGCTAGGGGTAAGGTTATGGCTTAAGAGGTTAAGTGTTCACTGCCCCCACAGGTCTCATGACAGTCTTCTGTTGATGGAGCATGCTGAAAAGCCAATGGCAGCAAGTGCTGATCACTGTGTTCTGGTCTGGCGGGGGGTGGAGGGCAGTTCCCCTGTCAGAACACAATAGCTCAGCAGGGAGATCGCCACACTATAACATCGGATGTGTTAGTATGGCGATCTGTAAATTTTCGCTCAGCCCGCTGGGTTGAATGAAGAAAAACTTCAGATTGTACCCAGTATTACATTAAGACAAGTTCAAACCATGTTTGAACCCAAAGAATAAAGCACAACAGAGACAATTTTACAGACTTGCCATCGCCAAAATTCAAAATGCTATTCAAAATGAAATTGTACACACTTACTTAGGATCTGAGCTCTTTGTCATTAACAGAAAAGTGGTTCCAATATTAATGCTTAGACTGGGCACCAGTTTAAAATACCTTTGAGACAAAAATATATCAGTCACAGGAACTATTTAACCACTTCAATACCGGGTACTTTTACCCCCTTCCTGCTTAGGCCAATTTTCAGCTTTCAGCACTGTTGCAATTCGAATGACAATTGTGCGGTCATGCAACACTGTACCCAAATTTTTCTAAATAAAGGAAAAAAGATTGAAAATTTGAAACAAAAATTTATTTTACTTTGTTTCTTTTATAAAATGTTGCAAATAAATAATCTTTCTTCATCGATTTAGGCCAAAATGTGATCTGATAATTTTTTCTGGTGAAAATAACCCAAATCAGTGTATATCATTTAGTCCGTAGGAAATTTATAGAGTCCATAAACTATGGTTTTATATATATATATATATATATACTGTATACACAAATTAATCAATCCTGATATACTGACGGCCTATGTCATTTCTTGAGGCCCAGAAACACCAGGACAGTACAAATATCCCCCAAATGACCCTGTTTTGGAAAGTAGACAGTCCAAGGTATTTAGTAAGAGGCATGGCAAGTTTTTTGGAAAAATTTATAAATACATTTAAAAAAAAGTACCTAGTAGCAGAAAGAAAAAGATTAGAACTATATGAATAAAAGGTGACCATTTTAAGGACCCCTGACAGTGTTATTGTTTAAACCAAACTCTGGCCTTCTATTTTTTTCTGGTCAGCTTAACTTCCATGTAAATTTGAGGAAACATTTAAAAAAAAAATGCACATGAAATAAAAAGTAACTTGCATATTAAATATAACAATTACATATATTTACTGCACAAGGTTCTTAGAATACAATATTTCAAGTCCTTTAAGTGTCAGGTATATTTAAACTCAAAGGCCATAATTTTATATAGCATAGCTTACCAGTTCTCAAATGGGGTGGCTGCATGTGTTACCTTTTTTCAGTGTGTTTTCTTTTTATTTTCACCAAGCAATTCTCCAAATAACATACATTTGCTATTCTATACTTATAGCTCCATGGTTTTGGTGTAGAGACAGCCATCGTTGTCACTCCAGCTGGACTTCAAATCTCCATTACATAAATATTGATGAGTTACCCAAGAAAAAGATATGTTTTATGCATCCAGGAGAGCTCACATGAAGGAATAAAGACAATACATTCTTGGCAATATCAACAAGTATTTTCTGTATTTGCTGAAATTTTCCCTGGCCTAAAAAAAATGCAGCGACTCCATCTAAGGATTTGTTTTGGGTTTTACACTTTAGGTCTTAGGGGTCTATTTATAAAAAGTTTTCTCTGCGAATGTATCAGCATTTGCGCAAAAGTCACACATAATACTTTTGGGAATGTTTGCAATTAGTGTGAAATGTTATTTTCTGATATATTTAAATAGTTAAAATTTGTAAATTAGTAAGGTTGAAAAAAAGGCACAAGTCTATTTGGAGTTGTGTTCGCAGGGCAAATATAATATTAATTTGCTGGAGCCAAATGTAATTAGAGTGTGATAACTATTATCAGGACTTTTTCCAGCTGGAACCTCCAGCACTCTGGTACTACCACCTCCAGCACTGATATCGTATGTTTCACTACTAAGCATTCGAATGACTTCAATGAAGAATGGCCGTACTCTTGGCCTGCTTAGTGAGACCCAACAGTCTATGAGCTCTCTGACTTACAGCCTGTCAGGAATCAGCGGCTAAAGAGACCAGACACGTAGCTACACAAGGAAACTGAGACCAAACAATGTATTTATTATTACAGTGATATTTATTTACAATGAACACACATCAATAAACATACACAGCAACCAGTGAAAACATAAACCACCCCAGCAAACAAGAACAAAAATAACTAATGAACCTAACTACTATCTATATACAATATCTACAACATAAGGGACAAAGGTAACAGGGATGCAAGGAAGGGAAACATGACTGGGCACAAGAGCAGGGAGCAAGGCAGAGGATTGCAGGACGGATCAGGACACAGGAAGGTTCAGGATAGGTATCAGGCACAATCTGGTAGCAAGGAGGCAATCAGACAGGATAGTGACACCCTTGGGGAAGGGAGGAGCAGCCTTAAATATCCACCTGGCAGCTGGAGCCAGGTGTGGCTGATCAGAACCTGCTGGCTTCTGGGAGACACCTGCTGGTGGACACTGGAACTGCAGCCATCGGCCCAGTGAACCCAAGTGCCACTAGCAAGAGAACTCAACCCTGACACAGCCTCTGCCTGTTGAACCAGATTTGCCTGAGCTGGGAGCCCGCCCTGCCTGCAGCTTCTCCTTACCCTGACATCCTCCTCTGTACTGGGGGAGGAAGGGGAATTAGGAGAGAAAGCTCTGTACTGACGGATATTTGGGAGGAGAGTTTTGCACTGAAGGGGGGGTATTTGTGGAAGAACTTTGCACTGGAAAAGCGGCAGGGATTGGTTGTACACTAGCCTGTGTGTTACCTACTCCTGTTTCCTGTTTATAGTGATATATGTTATACTTACCTGTTCTGTGTAATGGTTTTGCACATTACAGAGAGAAGTACAGAGCAGCCCAGATCATCCTCTTCTTGTGTCCCTTGCCAGCACTCCTGGCCCCTCCCTCCTGCCAAGAGCCCACATAGCAAGCAGCTTGCTATGGGGGGCACCCGAGCTTAGCCGCTGCTCTGTGTGTCTATTTAGATACGGAGTCGGAGCTTGGCCCTGCCCCGCCCCTTCTCTTTTCTCATTATCTCACTGACTTTGATTACCAGCAGCGGGAGCCAATGGCTCCCACTGCTGTCTCAGCCAGTGAGGAGGGAGAGTCCCCAGACTTCATGGCTCTCGTGCAACATCGCTGGATTGAGATGGGGCTTAGGTAAGTAGTAGGGGCGCTGCTGCACACAGAAGGTTTTTTATCTTAATGCATAGAATGCATTAAGATAAAAAAAACTTCTGCCTTTAGAACCACTTTAACAACCCCTTCTGAGCCCTGCACCCTGTGCAATAGTGTGCAATATACACTTTTGAGCCTGGTGCCCTGTGTGACATGCACTCCTGAGCCTTGCAACCCATGCAACATTCACTCATGAGCCCTGTAAGACATGCACTCTTGTATCCTGCACTCTCTGTGAAACATATCCCTTAGCCCTCTTCCCTGAACAACATGCATCCTGATCCCTTGTTGTAAATGTCATACTTCTGACCACTGCAGTCTACAGTATATGCTGGGCTGAATATGACAAACTCCTAATCACTACACTGTGTACATTAAATGTTACATTTCATACTTTAGACCAAAGTGTTTGGCACCTTTCACATGGACTTTCCAATTAGGTCTGCCTGTCAGTTCTCCAGGCGAACCCAATCGGAAATTCCATGCAGCTCTTTGGGCAAGTGGATGTAAAAGGACAGCCTCCCACAGAACCATCACAGGTCCGCCACGATTGTCATATAAATGTGACTGCTCCAATTCAGCAAAAGTTCAGATAAGTTCACAGATCCCCTGTAGAATAGAGTGGAGTGGCACCATATGAAAGTACCCTTAATTATCTCAACAGTTGCTTCTTAGTAGTCCCCAACAATTTTTTGAAGTTCTTCTTTGAGGAAGGCTGAAAAAACAAATGTGATGGAAGAGTTGCTTTTCTACGAAATGATTGTACTAAGTGTTGTTTTTTTTTTGTATGTAAAAGGACTGTAGCATACAGCAAGAAGGCTCAGTTTTTTTTTAACCATGCCCCTTTCAGAGCCTCACCTATTATTCGGCACTGCATTTTACTACTCCACCTCCAGGTGTTGGGGGGTTGAGTACCAGAACCTATTTTTTACTGAGAAAAGCAGCCATGACTTTTATACACCTTGTTGTATAAACTTCTATGGCGAATTTAAGCAGTACTGGAGGCAACATATTAGAAGAAAAGCAATATTAAGGGAAAATACACTACAAACATTCGATCTGAAAGGAAAATACCCTAAGAACATTTCATTCTAAGCGATAATAACCTAAGAACATTCAATCCTAAGAGAAAATAGCATGAGAATATTTGATATTTCCCCATTACTGCAACAGACACAGCTTTATACATTATACTTAAAATTTATAAAACTATTAAGGAAATCTTGGTTAATTCACATAGAGCTAATGTGAATGCAGTTTTATTGCATAAACGTCTATACAATTATTTTTATAAATCGACTCTAGTGAAAGGCCATAGGTCATGTAGATACTTATATATAAAACTGCTCACTTATTTTCAGTGCAGAAAGCCTCACACCAAAAAGGTTCCTGGAGCTCAAATAAATGTACAGGCTTTTTCATGGTTAATAGGAGTTTCATTGGTAGTATATTTGAATAAATATACAGTTTATGTGAATGCAACTATTGGGAAAGAAAAAAAAATCTTTATATAAATCCTTCTGCTATTTTTACCTAATTAGCTAGAAGCCAGATGGCTTTCTCAAAATGTAAGTAGCTCATTCTGATGAGCATAGGAAAGCTACATAATTATACAGCAAAAAATGAAATATTTCATATTTGCATCACTTTTTTTATTTGAGGTTTCATTATAATTGCAACCAAATGCACCAAACACGGTTTCACTGTTAATTAGACACATAATGTAACAGAGAGTCAAGACAGGGCAAAGATTTTGCTAAACAGATTGGGGGGGGGGGGGGGGGGGAACCATATATTTTCTGTATATGAGCAAACGTATTTAGTAAGGCTGTTTAAACAGCATTAATGGCATTCATAATGCATTAAAAATAAATTTCAGACAAAAACTGAAATAAATTAGTGAGCTACTAATGCTATATGACAAACAATACAGCTGTGCTAAAATGAGAAAGTTCACTGAATTGTGTCCTGTGGGCTCTGCGATTAAAAGCAGATTAACAAATACAGTACATACAGTACTTACTTATTTTTTGCTCCATACGATAAACTTTTTTCCTCCAAAAAATGAAGAAAATACTGATCAGGCCTATTCCCCCCCCCTCCTCCCCCGGTCACCGCGTCTGCAATGTCACAATACCGGGCGGCTGTCTCCCGCGAGTGCCCGGCGATTTCCTGGCTGAGCCTGTCACGCACAGAAGACAGAGCAGCCTGAGTGGCCGAATAGAGTACAGCCACCACGGCCGCTCAGGCTGCTCTGTCTTCTATCTGAGTGACAGGCGGATGTGATGACGTGCTCGCCAGTTGTCAGGCACAGGTCAGGTTGCTTTTCATGGCTGCATTTCATGGGCACAGGTATGGCTGCATTTCATGGGCACATGTCAAGCTGCATTTCATGGGCACAGGTCAGGCTGCAATTCATGGGCACAAGTGAGACTGCAATTTATGGGCACAGGCCAGGCTGCAATTCATGGGCACAGGTCAGGCTACATTTCATGGGCACTAGTAAGGCTGCATTTAATTGGCACTGGTCAGGCTGAATATCATGGGCACTGGTAAATATTTTAGTACACCATTTGGTTCAGAATATTTTTTTTCTTGTTTTTCTCCTCTAAAACCTAGGTGCTGTTTATGGTCCGGTGCGTCTTATGGAGTGAAAAATACAGTACTTAAGCCTATACTGCATAGATTTGTTTTTCTCAGTTTTCTGCATCACCAATCACATTCAGACGTCCATAGCTTGTTCAAATCTTATTGGTGACTGTTAAAAGCCAAACTGCACTTTAGAAAATATATATATAAAAAAAAATAAAAAAGAATAAGTAGTCCTGCAGGTATTAGAATATAAAAAAAACACCTCTGACTGCAATGGTCACCTCCTCTTCATCAGTGTGCCCCATGGACTCACTGCTCTCAGATCCAGCATTGGTTTTCTTCAAGGCTGAGTGAAGCCAAAATTAAAAATTGTGGAGCTGGGATTTATTTGTTGATATTATTTAAATCAGACTTTTCATGTATGAGAAACATTGAGGATGCTGCTGAGAGTATATTTGAAAATCTCTCTTCTGCATCAAGTTTTTTTAGATCACCAGTTTACCAAAAAAAAAAAGGTGTAGCATGACCCCTGTCCTCTGCTACAACAGGTTCATCTAAAGCCTCAGAATCCCACAAAGACCCCTCCAGAACATTCCAGATACAGGAGGGGTCAGAGACCTAGAACCCATGTGGCTCACTTTCCATAGTACTAGCACTTTATTCATGTTTTGCACATAATTTGTTTATTATATGTAGCGATACCCCCAACTTAAGAGGGCCGCTGGTAATATTTCGGGCCCTGTACACAGCACTGCCAACCCCCGGCAATCTACTCGACCCTCCTCTGGCACAGCTAGTCTAGGGGATGAGGTATTGGTATAACTCTGTAATGGTCTATGAGCAATCCCACAGTAATGCAGATAGTAATAACATACAGTAATTGACACTAAGACCAGAGTACTTAACCACAGCAACTTTACTGACGGTATAAAGGTTCCATAGCAATAGCAATACAGTACATCATAACTCATGCAGAGCTCTGCAATTAAAATAACACCTAGCAATACTGTAAAAGAATGAATCACACACCACGTGCAGCTATTCTCCCTATGAGCAATATGGCGCTTAATATTGTTCTACACTACCCAGTCAGGCCTGACTTAAGAAAGTGGGGGGTTTACTCTTATGGTGAAGAATCTTCGCATGCAAGGGGTAATCGGTGGTGCACATTCAGGAACAACAATTTGTAAATCCAAAAGAACGGTAACTGGTAACGGAGAAATTCACAGGAGACTATAAACTCAGTTCTGGAACTAGTCTCCTGCTAAGACAGTAGGTATAGCACGAAGGGCCAACGCAGTCAATAGGCCTAGACAAAGTACTTGGCTATAGCTGTGAGCAGGTGCTCTCTCACCACACCGGACTTAGTCTTCGTCCGTAGCTTCCACCGCTGTGTATCCACACACAGGGTATGCGACAGCCAGGTCTTCGGTCCTCCTGATGTCAGTCAAAGGCAAGAGGAGATCAGGTGCCACACAGGCTCCGCAGTGGGGTGGAAGGCTCTTTGGAAGTGCACAAGGCCCAGGCTTCAGGCCTTGCACCAGCAGCGAGTCCGCACAGGGGGAGTCCCTCTTGATAGAAGCACGGTGTCCAAAGAGGCCGAGCTTGGCCTCACCCCTCACCTTTATAACCCACCCCAGGAGTCTCTGCGGGTGGCAATGCACCCTGGGTGCTAAACGGGGTTCTGGGAATAGTAGTCCGTGGGGCCTTAAAGGAGACCCAGCTACGTATATATGTGATATTAGATATAATTTTTGATTATTTGCACTTTATATTGAGGATACGGGGGGTCCCCGAGTTACGAACATCCGAGTTGCGAACGACTCCTACTTACGAACGGGCTCCTGCACTCCATCCTTAGCCATCCATGCACATAAACACTTAAAAACAACCTAATTACATGCCTACCTGTTCCTCTCCATACCCTGCTGTGTCCTGTGCCTGTATTGCGGCAGCGGTCTGGTTCGGCCTAGTACGGCCTAGTGAAGCCTGCAGATCTCCGGTCTTTCCTGCGCTGCTGCCCAGCGGAGGTGCACTGCGGCCGGCCTGGCCTGGACTCGGATGTGCGGACACTGCTGCTCTCACCTGCCTCACCAGCCATCCATCTCCCTGCTGTGATCTGGTGAGCTGCCCAGCGGAGACTGCCAGCATCTTTACATCCTTCTGCCTGTCTTGCAGCGCTCTGGGCCTTCCCAGCCTGGTACTCCCAGCCAGCCACCCTCACTGGACTGCAGATGTTCTCCACGTCCCACATACAGTACAGGACTGCATCAGAAGCGCCCTGAAAGCTGGTGAGATTACATACTGTACTGTTCTGTGCCCACTACTACAGTATATGCCCTGTACAGTACTGTACTTGCACTACACATGATTGAATGAGAGCTCCACATAGGCAGATGATATGAGCTCATGCTGGAACTGTCGTAGAAATATGAGTTGTTTGCAGAGCACACAGCCTATATTTCCTGTGCTCTATAAGCACTAGGCTTGTGCAATTCGTTTCGTAACGAATTGAAATTCGTCCGAATTTAGCAACTTTCGGACATTCGGAAGCATTCGAATTTCCGAACAAAGCAATTACGAATAAGACCGAATCCGAAATAAATTATACCGCAAATAGCGAATGCCCGAATGTCTTCGGCATAATTCGTTATGAAAAAGTTACGAATGTACGAATCCATACGAAGCACAATAACACTCACTCTGCTCTGCTCTCTGCTTCTCCCACACCGTGCTGAACTCCCTCTCAAAATGGTGTACAGGGGCGGAGGTTATAGCCGCATGTAAAAAACGAAAGTAAAATACGAGATTTCGAATCCATTCGAAGCACAATAACACTCTGCTCTGCTCTCTGCTTCTCCCTCACCGTGCTGAACCCTCTCAAAATGGTGTACAGGGGCGGAGCCTATAGCCGCATGTTAAAAACGAAAGTAAAATACGAAATTTCGAATCGTTACAAATAACCGCAATGTATTTAGAAAAGTACAAATCCATTCGAAGCACATTAGGCATAATAGGCAGCGTCGTTGTGAGAGAGACACGGAAAATTACGAATCAACGAACCCAAAAAAAGTTACGAAAGTAGGAGTTGTGTCCAGAATCAACGAAAAACAACGTACTCTACCGAAAGTACGAACCCAAAAAAAGTTACGAAAGTAGGAGTTGTGTCCAGAATCAATGAAAAACAACGTACTCTACCGAAAGTACGAATTATAAAGCAACAAAAAATTCAACGAAAAATGTCGCTTGCAAAAATACGAATGAGTCCGAACACGAAAAATCCCGTCTAGCAAAATTACGAATGATTACGAATCAACAGGACCGGAAAGAAACGAACCGAAACGGAACAAATTTTTCCGTTGTGCACAAGTCTAATAAGCACACACTTTAGATTCATCTTTTTGCAATAATGCTATCTGTAAGTTTGCTAAAATCCACTCACCGTTCATCCCATCATCCATCCAAGAAGCAAGGCTCACACATAGATCTTATCGTCAGGCCATCCCAGCATAGACTGTCCAGCCGACGCCTAATCATAGGCTTTTATTAAACTCAAAAGATCTCAAGACAGGAGGTGATTGGTTGCAGCAACCAGTCACCTCCCCCCATGGGCGGGAACATCACAGGATGTTCCTTCCACATGAGAATGACAATACCTGGACATTCCTTCCAACAGGAGATGTCATACATGAATACAATAACGTAGGATGGCTAAAGTTACCGTTGATAGGAATTCTTATTCTGCGCTATTCCATAGAATAACGCATATTAAGATTATACTATTATTGAATGGGGGGGGGAGGCTATCTGCAGATGCGCGCTACGAATTCCAACCAATGTTGATCAGACATAGCAGAGACAAGAGCGCCCATCCGCCTATAACCAATGATGTCATTGCAGAGCGAGCATATCCCCTCCTTAACGATCGTCCATGCTAATGCACAGAGGGCCCCCGTTGGCGGACATATCCGCACCCTGCAAACATCACACTCAAAACGTTTTCCCCTATCAGACGGGATTCAACCAGCCTCAGACTACCCCAATCAGCTCTTTTAGAGCGGGTTGCGGAAATACTAACACTGGGTGACACTATGACAATACATATTAAATACATCTCCATAAAAATCTCCACAACAGTCCTCCCTTTTTTGTCATATGCACCCCATGTGTCCCTCGATGAGAGTTGATATGCTTCTTACACCTGGAAATGAATCAGTTCTTAGTCCATAAAAAGGAAAACACGGCTTGACATGTAGACTCTACTCTTCAGGGGCATGACTTATAAAGGAGGACACGACATGGTGAGCTGTAGTAATCGCCGATCCGTCTGTGATTCTCTGTCTTGTATGTGGGTCAGGCTTCGGGGCGTCTCATCAAGGAAACTCTGGTCACACGTCAAATCAAGCAACAGGAGCCTCTCGTCACGACATAGAAAGAATAGAAATAAAAACGACATGAGTATATATATTCCCACTTCCTTTAACCACGATCCGCTGTAAAATAAAAAATTAGATCCCCAAAGATTCCCAGACCCTTAAAAAGGACTCCCAACCTTCACTTAGCTACAGCTCTGGCTTCAACAATTACATGAAGAACCCTATCCTTAACGGATGAGAATTGTTCAATCGTATCCCAAGCCCGAGCCCCCCCCACCTTGTACGTCCAGGACCCCATGCCCAGACCTGGTCGGGATTGGTGAACAAATCCCTTCTAGCTGTCCCTGCCATTCTTAATTTCCTGCGCCATCAGATCCTCGCGATCGGCCGCGACCTAAAATGTTGGGACAGCTTCACCATCGCGCATGAACCTCTTGCTTTGGGGGAATTACCTTTATAAGCTGCAGATCCACATAAACACCAAACTAAAGTTCAAACACACTTGTGGGCTGCCTAGATACCCAAACCGACAAGAGGCAGAGCCATTAAAACTAAAACCAATTTTACCCTCTAAAAATACATCGTTAGGTTCCATTGACAAGTGTCTGTCTGGAGTCTTCACTAGTTTGTCAAAAACTCCTCATACCCATAATAACATCATAAATGGCATGTACCGCTGTCATCGCTGGGGGACTAAAACTCCTCATACCCATAATAACATCATAAATGACATGTACCGATGTCATCGCTGGGGACTAAAACTCCTCATACCCATAATAACATCATAAATGGCATGTACCGCTGTCATCGCTGGGGACTAAAACTCGGTGTAGACTCAGAACAGACCATCGGTCCTGTTCGCATTCTGAGCTAGTCAGGACATACACTTTAAATAATAACTTGGGATGCTTTTCACCGTTACCCTCGCTAAAATTTACTAAACAACAAAAATATAAATAAACAAAGATACTCCTCATTCTTTGGTGTGGTTGAGCCGCTTCTTGCAGTGGCTGGCGTGGTCTCATCCCTCAAGCTTCTTTACAACGACCCAGTCACCTGGTTGGAAAGAATGTAAACTGATTATTGAGTCGGGTCCAGGAGGGACTCGTGAAAACCTTTTGGTGGACATTTTGAAGTTCATGTCACAACGATCGCACCCACCCCATCAGCCGAGAATATAAGTGACAGCTAATGAGGAGAGTACGACCCTGATTTTGATTGACCTCCAAACAACCCTCATATGACAATAACCCAGACATCGGGACTGTGGTCACTGCATAACCTGTGCGTGGCTTACAATACCTGAAACCATTGACTAAAGGTTCTTAGCCTCTGGGATGGGAACCTACTTCACCAGACTGCTGCTTGCCGATTCAAATTCTATTAAAGAAAGACAGTCTTGGCACAAACTTGGTTAGAATTACAGAGGTTATTATTAGTTTGACAAAAAAACTCACTCTTACATTTATCATTCTCCCCCCTTTTCTTCCTCATTACAGACTGAAGGAAGAAATGTGTGGTGCAGGAAAAAAGAAACAATGAAATAGCCTGTGATACTTTTACCTCCCTTAGACTCATATTTATTTATATGTACAGCTGTCTACATACACCTGTTCTCTGTGTACAAACTCCTTGGACCTGAAAAATACTTATAAGCAAAATCATTACTCTATTCTTCATATTTAACCTGCAAAGAATGGAAAACAATAACGACATTCCTGTACATTGGTAAATTGTCAATGACATTCTTTCAAAACCGATTCAAACAAAACCCTCTGTAACCCTTACTTTTCCCGTTCCTACAAACATACAACAGCCGCGACGCATCGGAGGATCGCCGCGGTAAGTTCGAACATATTCACGTTACTACATACAAACATTCCGATACAAACGTGGGGGAGATACTTCATAGTTTCCAAAACCAAAAATGAAAAAAACAAAAACAGCCAGAATTCTCCCTTCACTCTTTCAGCAATAGAAAAAAATACAATGGGACAAACATGAGAGCAGCTCGAGAACCTTCATGGACCAGCCATACAAAGTTCAAACAAACGGGCATGAGCCACCGTTCCTCATCATTACAGATTTCTGAAGCCGCAGCTCAACTACATCCATTCCAGAGGGATACCCAAAATAGTATCCTTGGACCACCTATGTTAATCTTTTTGGGGTTCAAAGGCCTTTGCCCCAAAACTAGGCTTCGTGCACTGTGTGACCATCTGACTATGGGAAGCCTCCATTCCTTCCCTTTGCACAGACCTCCTTGTGTCCATGGCGATTCGAATCGGCTTATCGTCTTAAACCTGCGTCCAGGTTAAACCGTTGCACCCATTTTCGGAGAGCACCGCCCGGTGTCTTCTTATACGGTGGATTGAAGAACTACAACCACTATATGGTCAAGTCCTCCAACTAGAAACCCTAACCGAGGCGTCAACTCTATGGCTTGTTGTCCCAACACTTTTGGAACTACAGCAACAACCACAGATCAACCCCCGAATTAGGCCTCTACCCCTCACAGTGCATGCATACACAGGCATTTTCCGCTATACACCCATACACTGTGTTGTCAGACTAAACCACACAGAACACTTACGCCAGTTTACCACCTGCAGAACAATGTGGCTTCTCTCTGTATCTAGATGATAAAATAATGGTGATACCCCCTGTTTGCTCTCTACTCAAAACTGTATTACAGTACAAAACTTCACAAAACTGGAACGAAATATAAAACACTTTTAAATGCCAAAATGCTTTCCATTTTCCTTCCAGACACAAATCTCATTGCTCACCTTTAACCACTTAAGCCCCGGACCATTTGGTAGCTAAAGGACCAGAGGTGAATTCATAAATTTGCACTGCGCTGCTTTAACTGTAAATTGTGCGGACATGCAATGTTGTACCCAAACGAAATTTGCGTCCTTTTCTTCCCACAAATAGAGCTTTCTTTTAATGGTATTTGATTGCCTCTGCGATTTTTATTTTTTGCGATATAAACGGAAAAAGACCGAAAATTTTGAAAAAAAATGATATTTTCTACTTTTTGTTATAAGAAAAATCGAATAAACTCAATTTTAGTCATACATTTAGGCCAAAATGTATTCAGCCACATGTCTTTAGTAAAAAAAATGTCAATAAGCGTATATTTATCGGTTTGCGCAAAAGTTATAGCGTTTACAAACTAGGGTACATTTTCTGGAATTTACACAGCTTTTAATTTATGACTGCCTATCTCATTTCTTGAGGTGCTAAAATGACAGGGCAGTACAAAACCCCCCCAAATGACCCCATTTTAGAAAGTAGACACCCCAAGGAAATTGCTGAGAGGCATGTTGAGCCCATTGAATATTTTTTTTTTGTCCCAAGTGATTGAATAATGACAAAAAAAAAAAAAAATTACAAAAAGTTGTCACTAAATGATATATTGCTCACACATGCCATGGTTATATGTGGAATTGCACCCCAAAATACATTCTGCTGCTTCTCCTGAGTACGGGAATACCACATGTGTGGGACTTTTTAGGAGCCTAGCCACGTACGGGACCCCGGAAACCAAGCACCGCCTTCAGGATTTCTAAGGGCGCAAATTTTTGATTTCACTCCTCACTACCTATCACAGTTTTGAAGGCCATAAAATGCCAAAATAGCACAAAACCCCCCAAATGACCCCATTTTAGAAAGTAGACACCCCAAGGAAATTGCTGAGAGGCCTGTTGAGCCCATTGAATATTTTTTTTTTGTCCCAAGTGATTGAATAATGACAAAAAAAAAAAAATTACAAAAAGTTGTCACTAAATGATATATTGCTCACACATGCCATGGTTATATGTGGAATTGCACCCCAAAATACATTCTGCTGCTTCTCCTGAGTACGGGGATACCACATGTGTGGGACTTTTTAGGAGCCTAGCCACGTACGGGACCCCGGAAACCAAGCACCGCCTCCAGGATTTCTAAGGGCGCAAATTTTTGATTTCACTCCTCACTACCTATCACAGTTTTGAAGGCCATAAAATGCCAAAATAGCACAAAACCCCCCCAAATGACCCCATTTTGGAAAGTAGACACCCCAAGCTGTTTGCTGAGAGGCATGGTGAGTATTTTACAGCTCTCATTTGTTTTTGAAAATGAAGAAAGAACATTTTTTTTTTTCTTTTTTTTTTCAATTTTCAAAACTTTGTGACAAAAAGCGAGATCTGCAAAATACTCACAATACCTCTCAGCAAATAGCTTGGGGTGTCTACTTTCCAAAATGGGATCATTTGGGGGGGGTTTTGTGCCATCTGGGCATTCCATGGCCTCCGAAACTGTGATAGGCAGTGAGAAGTGAAATCAAAAATTGACACCCTTAGAAAGCCTGAAGGCGGTGCTTGGTTTTTGGGGTCCCGTACGCGGCTAGGCTCCCAAAAAGTCTCACACATGTGGTATCCCCGTACTCAGGAGAAGCAACAGAATGTATTTTGGGGTGTAATTCCACATATGCCCATGGCATGTTTGAGCAATATATCATTTAGTGACAACTTTGTGCAAAAAAAAAAAAAAAATATTTTTTCCGCAACTTGTGTCAACATATAAAATATTCCATGGACTCGACATGCCTCTCAGTATATAGCTTGGGGTGTCTACTTTCCAAAATGGGGTCATTTGGGGGGGTTTTGAACTGTTCTGACATTTTATACACAACATTAGGAAGCTTACATCCACTCTTCTAACCACTTGAAGACAAAGCCCTTTTTGACACTTTTTGTTTACATGAAAACTATGTTGAACCCCCAAACATTATATATATTTTTAAAGCAAAGGCCCTACAGAATAAAATGGTGGGTGTTGCATTTTTTTTTTCTACACAGTATTTGCGCAGCGATTTTTCAAACGCATTTTTTGGGAAAAAATACACTTTTTTTAATTTTAATGCACTAAAACACACTATATTGCCCAAATGTTTGATGAAATAAAAAAGATGATCTTAGGCCGAGTACATAGATACCAAACACGACATGCTTTAAAATTTCGCACAAACGCGCATTGGCGACAAACTACATAAATTTTTAAAAGCCTTTAAAAGCATTTACAGGTTACCCCGTTAGATTTACAGAGGAGGTCTACTGCTAAAATTACTGCCCTCGATCTGACCTTTGCGGTGATACCTCACATGCATGGTGCAATTGCTGTTTACATATGACGCCAGACCGACGCTTGCGTTCGCCATTGGGCAAGAGCAGGGCAGGACAGGGGTACTTTTTTTATTTTATTTTTATTTTTTATTTTTAATTTTGATTTTTTATTTTATTTTTAAACTGTTGCTTCCATATTTATTTATTTTTATCACTTTTATTGTTATCTCAGGGAATGTAAATATCCCCTATGATAGCAATAGGTAATGACAGGTACTCTTTTTTGAAAAAACTGGGGTCTATTGGACCCTAGATCTTTCCTCTGCCCTCAAAGCATCTGACCACACCAAGATCGGTGTGATAAAATGCTTTCCCAATTTCCCAATGGCGCTTTTTATATCCGGGGGGGGGACATTCCCTCCCACTGCTTGTAAAAGCAGTCCAGAGGCTAATTAGCCACTAGGATTGCTTTTACATGAAAGCCGGCCGCTGGCTGAAAAGAATGATACCAAGATGATACCTAAACCCGCAGGCATCATTCTGGTATAAACATTCGAAATCCAGCAACATACCAGTACGTTGCTGGTCCTTGTTGGACATGTATTGTAATCTTTTTTTTCATGCAGCCTGTTGGCTGAACGAAAAAAAAAGATTGATCGGTGGGTATGCCCACCATTAGAATACCGCCCTTCATCCACCCACTTCTAATGATGGGCATACATGCACCATTTATATATGCCGAAGCATGGGGGCATCTTCTCGCAAAAGTTATGCCGCACACACATGGTCGGACTTTACCACGGACAAGCCTCCGTCGGAATTTCGACCGTATATACGCGGCATTAGGAGCAAAATCGCTCCTCCGCTCCTGCTGCCCCAATGCTTCGGCATATATGCTTTTTTTTTTTAACTGTGGTGGTGAAATCACCTCCTACAGCACTGGAGTCGCAGGGATCAGGCCTGTCTCTGCGAACGCTGCAGTTATGTGTGTTGTGTTTTGCAAGTGACAGTGATCGATCGATACTGCACTTCGGTGGCCTGGGCTGGACGGAGGGGCAAAACGCAGGTGCTAGCAGGTATCTGGGCTGATCCCACTAACAGTGCGTTTTTGGGAACCCTAAACTGCTGGGGACGCTAGTATAGATCTGATCAGATCAGATATTGAGCTGATCAGATACTATACCACTAAGGGGGGTGTATGCTTCACGTGTGGGTGTTAGCATTACTGGCACTAACCTGACGCTGCCTGGGGTGTGACGCAGACCCTCTCTGACGCTAAAACCTAACTGATATCACCCGCCGGGCGATCAGGGGGTTAAACCTTTATTGGGTTATATACGGCGGGTGCCCTGACACTATAAAAAGCAAACTAACTAACCAGCGTCACCCGTAACACTTATATGATGATCACTGGTGAAAGGGTTAACTAGGGGCAATTAGGGGGTTAAAACCTTTATTAGGTAATATATGGGGGTACCTGACGCTATAAAAACCTGACGGCGAACCTAAAAAAAAATTACTGGCTACCTATCGGCATCACCGACACTAAGACAACGATCATAAAAACGATTGCTTAGCGACAGTGGTGATAGGGGGTGAAAGGGTTACCTGGGGGGCGATCAGGGGGTTAAACCTTTATTAGATAATATATGGGGGTACCTGACGCTATAAAAACCTGCGGCGAACCTAAAAAAAATTACTGGCTACCGATCAGCATCACCGACGCTAAGACATCGATCAGAAAAATGATCGCATAGTGACGGCGGTGCTAGGGGGTGAAAGGGTTACCTGGGGGGTGATCAAGGGAGTTACACCTTTATTAGGTAATATATGGGGGTACCCGACGCTATAAAAACCTGCGGCGAACCTAAAAAAAATTACTGGCTACCGATCAGCATCACCGACGCTAAGACATCGATCAGAAAAATGATTGCATAGCGACGGCGGTGCTAGGGGGTGAAAGGGTTACCTGGGGGGTGATCAAGGGGGTTAAACCTTTATTAGGTAATATATGGGGGTACCCGACGCTATAAAAACCTGCGGCGAACCTAAAAAAAATTACTGGCTACCGATCAGCATCGCCGACGCTAAGACATCGATCAGAAAAATTATAACTTAGTGACAGTGGTGATAGGGGTGAAAGGGTTACCTGGGGGGTGATCAAGGGGGTTAAACCTTTATTAGATAATATATTGGGGTACCTGACGCTATAAAAACCTGCAGCGAACCTAAAAAAAATTACTGGCTACCGATCAGCATCACCGACGCTAAGACATCGATCAGAAAAATGATTGCTTAGTGACGGCGGTGCTAGGGGGTGAAAGGGTTATCTGGGGGGTGATCAGGGGGTTAAACCTTTATTAGGGGGGGGGGTTAGGGGGCTACACTGGACCTAAAACTAAATGTAGTGACACTTTTACAGTCACAAATGTCACTGATTGCAGTGATCACTAAATAAATGGTCACTGCAATCAGTGACACTGTGACTGGGGGCTGGGGGGGGCTGGGGGGTGATCTGGGGATGTCTGGGGGGGGCGATTTATGTGCCTATTTGTCCTGGTGTCAGTGTGCTGTTTTGTGTACTAACCTGGCATCTTCTCCTGTACGGCGCTCGGTATATGTGAGCGCCCCAGGAGAGATGACATCACTTCCTCCTTCCTGGCAGGCAGGGGAAGCTCTCTCATTCGCCGGGAGCGATCGAGAGGGGGTGGCCGGAATCGAACGGCCGTCCCCTCATGCCGGATCGCTCCCGAAGGTAAAACGACCACCCACTGTAAAGAAGGGGGGTCCGATCGGACCCCCCAACTATACAAAGGCAATCACGTATATGTACGTGATTCTGCCTGTCGGTGCCATTCTGCTGACGTATATTTACAGTGGGCGGTCGTTAAGTGGTTAAAAACCCCAAGCTCCTCCCACTAACTTTCTGCTGATATATAAATGCTGAAAAGAAACTTCCGGTTATGCTCGGCTCTTAAAAAACCAAACTGGTTTATTTACATATCAATTGTTCAGGAAGAGGGAGGGAGAGGGGAGGCATTAGCCATAATCGCCTTGTCTATCAAGACTTCAAAAAAAAAATCCATGGCTACACATTATATATATTTCAACCATTTAAAACCTTGTCAAGGAAATGATGGAGTAAACCCCCCTTTGCAAATGGGAGGGA
This sequence comes from Rana muscosa, assembly GCA_029206835.1. NCBI lineage: Eukaryota > Metazoa > Chordata > Amphibia > Anura > Ranidae > Rana > Rana muscosa. The sequence continues at coordinate 45,681,757 of CM055118.1, forward strand.
ATCCCCCCTGACCCACACATCCCTGGAAGTCAGACCATAAGTTGGGACTCAAAATACAAATTCCTGCCAAAAGATGGCTATACAGTACAAGATCCAAAAAATGAATTGCTCTCTGGGAAACTCCCAATTATTTAAACATAAAAACACATCATTGTACAAAAACTCTGTTAGTCTTACAATCTATCAAAATTCAGTGTAAAGTGAAGTTTTTTCTTAAAACCAAAATCCAAAACCCCAAACCCCTGCTCATATACTGCTAAGTCAGCCGATCCTGCAATAGCCCACACTCACCCAAATGAAAACAGAGAAATCCCCAACCTAACATCATGTGCATGGAGTTTGCATGTCCTCCCTGTGTCTGCGTTGGCCTCCTCCCACACTCCAACTGCTGGTAGGCCAGCCAGATCCCATCCATAAATAGGCCCCAGCATGTGCGTGTGTCTGCAAGCACGTTGTGGCCCCTCGGGGTAAAACCGCGCTATTTCAAGATACCACTCAACTCAAAAGGCGATGCTTAGAAAAACAATTTAAACCAGCAAATTCATTAAACAAAAAACAGTCTCTCAGTATGTCCCCCTGGTGTCTCACTACTCTTCCCAGCAAGGCACAGGTCAAACTGTAAACGCATAAAACATAAGAAAACTGCGCCGATCAACAAATGCCAATACAGCATATTCAGGAGCCGTGTTTGCTAAACGAACTTCCTATCTTAAACTGTAAACGTCTCTCAAAATGGCCGACAAGCCAGGACTACAAAATGGTGGATGACCCACCACAGCACCTCATGGACAACAAGAATTGCGCCATTGACGCATGCAATTTTTCCCGCCAAAACCCGCATGGGACGTCACAATGAACACCACATTGGTTCCCCTACACAAAGAAAAACACAAATTGCCTCCACCAGGTTCCACGCAGAAAAGATCGCACTATATTCGCACTAAACATCAAAAACTGAGAAATTCTATCAGCAACATAGCTGACAAATGCCACATGGTATAGTGCCCAAAAGAAAGGTGGCTGCACCTCCCCTTATAGGATACCCACAGGCTAAGGAAAAACTGTGCCTCAAAATGGCAGACAAACCTGCAAGGCTAACAAAAGCCAAGAATGGCGCCATTACTTTTTCCCGCCAAAACCAGGATCTCTTCACTAGAGAACCAAAAATGTTTTTCTCCACAAAGACAGACTACACAATTGAAACTTTTCTAAATGATCAACAAAATCCACTGAAAAAGGTGTCAGCTACACTCTACAAGGACCACATGTACACTTACAAACTTAGCCTACCTTTTGCCAACTAAACAGCACATTCAATAAATGTTAGTTACATGACAATATTAAAAACATATTCATTTCTCTAAGTTCATATACTCTGAGATATTCACCACTTTTCTCTACCTAAAGTTCATACACAGTGGCCTCAGCTTCCATAACAAGCCATTGCAGAGACATACTATGTCTGCCTTCTAGCAATGCCTGGCCACTTGAATATGCGGCGGGAACTTTCCACTCAAAAACCAAACACTTTTGTTAAAATATTTTTACACTTATGGGGACATGTGTCTGTGTCCCCTATAAAGGCAAAAATCACAATTTATCCATTTCTATTTTTCATAGAAATCACAAACACCACACACATACAGTATATTGTTGCTTGTATGTCTGCTTAGAGTGTCTTTCCCTCAGGGCAAAGCCCCTGCAACACAAAACAGTGGGCAAGCCCTTCCCCCATTCAAGCACATATCTCACAAACAAACCTCTGAGAAATACAAAAAGCTCACCCAAACACACACATTGCAGACTGAATAATCCCACATCTATACCTTCATTTCATACACAATTTACAGTTTCCATCAGCATTCACACAGGCACAAACACTACACACAACTTTGTAATGAAAATTGGAAAGTCAATAGATACACAACTTTCAAACATGTTGGCAGTGATAGCCATGTTGCCTGCCCCTCCCCCGCTAAACCTCATGGGGGCAGCCATTTTCAGCTTCTCTCACACAAACATCCAGGCACACCCAGGCATACCCACACACAATCAAATTCACAGGCATACGATCCATGACAAAATCACACACACACATGCACATGCTGCAAACTTAAAGCATGATTTCAAAAAGACAAAAACATTTTTTTTTTTCGCTTCAAAGTACAGCCTCTTTACGCATCAATCACATCGCAGGTCCACTCTCCTCCTCTGCTGATCTGATGCTCAAAGAGGCCGCAATTGGTCCCAACCGTGAGTCGCCATTACTGTTGTGGAATTCCAGGCTGCTGTTTACAGAACACACAGCCTATATTTCCTGTGCTCTATAAGCACACACTTTAGATTCATCTTTTTGCAATAATGCTATCTGTAAGTTTGCTAAAATCCACTCACCGTTCATCCCATCATCCATCCAAGAAGCAAGGCTCACACATAGATCTTATCGTCAGGCCATCCCAGCATAGACTGTCCAGCCGACGCCTAATCATAGGCTTTTATTAAACTCAAAAGATCTCAAGACAGGAGGTGATTGGTTGCAGCAACCAGTCACCTCCCCCCATGGGCGGCAACATCACAGGATGTTCCTTCCACATGAGAATGACAATACCTGGACATTCCTTCCAACAGGAGATGTCATACATGAATACAATAACGTAGGATGGCTAAAGTTACCGTTGATAGGAATTCTTATTCTGCGCTATTCCATAGAATAACGCATATTAAGATTATACTATTATTGAATGGGGGAGGGAGGCTATCTGCAGATGCGCGCTACGAATTCCAACCAATGTTGATCAGACATAGCAGAGACAAGAGCGCCCATCCGCCTATAACCAATGATGTCATTGCAGAGCGAGCATATCCCCTCCTTAACGATCGTCCATGCTAATGCACAGAGGGCCCCCGTTGGCGGACATATCCGCTTCCTGCAAACATCACACTCAAAACGTTTTCCCCTATCAGACGGGATTCAACCAGCCTCAGACTACCCCAATCAGCTCTTTTAGAGCGGGTTGCGGAAGTACTAACACTGGGTGACACTATGACAATACATATTAAATACATCTCCATAAAAATCTCCACAACAGAACACAGTACTGTACTGTACATTCTTTCCCTGTGTCCCAGCATGAGCTCCTGTCATCTGTCTATGTGGAGCACTTAAAAAAGGTACTGTCCCGACTTACAAACAAATTTGACTTAAGAACAAACCTACAGTCCCTATCTTGTTCGTAACCCAGGGACCCCCTGTATTGGGGGTTGATGTGCAGACCAGTGCCACTCTTATCACAATATACACTTTCCATAGTAGCATACTGTCAGGAGAACACCTTGTCTCAAGAAGTCACTCTAATCCAGATAGCTTCAAGCTCTGTACAAGGGCCGATGCTCAAGCCGCCCAGTGGGACCAGTGCATACATCCATTCCAATATTTACCTTGTACGGCCAAACTACGTCTTTCCCACAGAGCCCTTAAAAATTTGTCAACCCAGGCTTTGGCTATATATTGTTATCTTCTTGACAAAATTGGAGACCAGTCCAGACCCTCTCGTTGCAGAAGAGAACCTTTATCTGATATTTGAATACTATGTATATCTCTAGCTACATAGTTAATCTGGTTGAAAAAAGACAAGTCCATCTAGTTCAAGCAATAAAAGGAGAAGAAAATTTATACAATCCTATATACACAATCCTATACTCACAGTTGATCCAGAGGAAGGCAAAAAATAAAACCAGCAAAGCATTATCCAATTTGCTCCAGCAGGGTAAAATAAATTCTTCCTGATTACCCCAAGCGGCAATATTCCCTGGATCAACTTTACCTTTACAGCCAGGCACACTGAATCTTAACAGTATCCCAGGATCAAGAAACAGTCCGGTACGTCTTTTTTATGTTTTATTGAGGGGATAAAATTGGATAGGGAATAGGAAACTTATGGGATGCCCACTCTTCAGGGACAACTTGGCTATTTACAGTCTATATACACTCCTCTTCCTCCAGCACTTCACTTGCTTGCAAAAAAACAAACACAGATCCAGCTAGAACACTGTTTGATGAATCTGACAAAATGTACTTCAGATTAAGCAAAAGCCCTTTACAGGCAGGGACTGCAGGCCCCTTTGGTTGTGTAGCAAAGTTCAGTGTCCAGCTCACATTCCTCCTGTGGCTACTGATCCCAGCATCACCTCTTCAGGCACTGCCAGCCCGCCTACCTGCAGCTGCCTCTCTCACTAGCCCTGCTTTCTACTTCCCACAGTCCTCCCAGACTGTACAAACTTGCACCTGTGCATCCAGGCAAGGATTCCTCCATGTGTTGTGAAGGATCCCTCCAGCACCCAAGCATCAGGCCCGAGGTCACCCCCCCCAGACAAAAGGGTTACCCTTTAACCACTTAACGACCGCCCACTGTAAATATACGTCGGCAGAATGGCACCGACAGGCACAATCACGTATATATACGTGATTGCCTTTGTATAGTTGGGGGGTCCGATCGGACCCCCCTTCTTTACAGTGAGCGGTCGTTTTACCTTCAGGAGCGATCCGGCATGAGGGGACGGCCGTTCGATTCCGGCCACCCCCTCTCGATCGCTCCCGGCGAATGAGAGAGCTTCCCCTGCCTGCCAGGAAGGAGGAAGTGATGTCATCTCTCCTGGGGCGCTCACATATACCGAGCGCCGTACAGGAGAAGATGACAGGTTAGTACACACAACACTACACTGACACCAGGACACATAGGCACATAAATCGCCCCCCCAGGCCCCCCCAGACACCCCCAGATCACCCCCCAGCCCCCCCCAGCCCCCAGTCACAGTGTCACTGATTGCAGTGACCATTTATTTAGTGATCACTGCAATCAGTGACATTTGTGACTGTAAAAGTGTCACCAAAGTTTAGTCTTAGGTCCAGTGTAGCCCCCTAACCCCCCCTAATAAAGGTTTAACCCCCTGATCACCCCCCAGATAACCCTTTCACCCCCTATCACCACTGTCACTAAGCAATCATTTTTCTGATCGATGTCTTAGCGTCGGTGATGCTGATCGGTAGCCAGTAATTTTTTTTAGGTTCGCCGCAGGTTTTTATAGCGTCGGGTACCCCCATATATTACCTAATAAAGGTTTAACCCCCTTGATCGCCCCCCAGGTAACCCTTTCACCCCCTATCACCACTGTCACTAAGTTATAATTTTTCTGATCGATGTCTTAGCGTCGGCGATGCTGATCGGTAGCCAGTAATTTTTTTTAGGTTCGCCGCAGGTTTTTATAGCGTCGGGTACCCCCATATATTACCTAATAAAGGTTTAACCCCCTTGATCACCCCCCAGGTAACCCTTTCACCCCCTAGCACCGCCGTGGCTATGCGATCATTTTTCTGATCGATGTCTTAGCGTCGGTGATGCTGATCGGTAGCCAGTAATTTTTTTTAGGTTCGCCGCAGGTTTTTATAGCGTCGGGTACCCCCATATATTACCTAATAAAGGTTTAACCCCCTTGATCGCCCCCCCAGGTAACCCTTTCACCCCCTATCACCACTGTCACTAAGCGATAATTTTTCTGATCAATGTCTTAGCGTCGGTGATGCTGATCGGTAGCCAGTAATTTTTTTTAGGTTCGCCGCAGGTTTTTATAGCGTCAGGTACCCCCATATATTATCTAATAAAGGTTTAACCCCCTGATCGCCCCCCAGGTAACCCTTTCACCCCCTATCACCACTGTCGCTAAGCAATCGTTTTTATGATAGTTGTCTTAGTGTCGGTGATGCCGATAGGTAGCCAGTAATTTTTTTTTAGGTTCGCCGTCAGGTTTTTATATAGCGTCAGGTACCCCCATATATTACCCTAATAAAGGTTTTAACCCCCTAATTGCCCCTAGTTAACCCTTTCACCAGTGATCATCATATAAGTGTTACGGGTGACGCTGGTTAGTTAGTTTGCTTTTTATAGTGTCAGGGCACCCGCCGTATATAACCCAATAAAGGTTTAACCCCCTGATCGCCCGGCGGGTGATATCAGTTAGGGTTTAGCGTCAGAGAGGGTCTGCGTCACACCCCAGGCAGCGTCAGGTTAGTGCCAGTAACGCTAACACCCACGCGTAAAGCATACACCCCCCTTAGTGGTATAGTATCTGATCAGATCAATATCTGATCTGATCAGATCTATACTAGCGTCCCCAGCAGTTTAGGGTTCCCAAAAACGCAGTGTTAGCGGGATCAGCCCAGATACCTGCTAGCACCTGCGTTTTGCCCCTCCGTCCAGCCCAGGCCACCCAAGTGCAGTATCGATCGATCACTGTCACTTACAAAACACAACAAACATAACTGCAGCGTTCGCAGAGACAGGCCTGATCCCTGCGACTCCAGTGCTGTAGGAGGTAATTTCACCACCACAGTTAAAAAAAAAAAGCATATATGCCGAAGCATTGGGGCAGCAGGAGCGGAGGAGCGATTTTGCTCCTAATGCCACGTACATACGGTCGAAATTCCGATGGAGGCTTGCCCGTGGAAAAGTCTGACCATGTGTACGTGGCATAACTTTTGCGAGAAGATGCCCCCATGCTTCGGCATATATAAATGGTGCATGTATGCCCATAATTAGAAGTGGGTGGATGAAGGGCGGTATTCTAATGGTGGGCATACCCACCGATCAATCTTTTTTTTTCGTTCAGCCAACAGGCTGCATGAAAAAAAAGATTACAATACATGTCCAACAAGGACCAGCAACGTACTGGTATGTTGCTGGACTTTGAATGTTTATACCAGAATGATGCCTGCGGGTTTAGGTATCATCTTGGTATCATTCTTTTCAGCCAGCGGCCGGCTTTCATGTAAAAGCAATCCTAGTGGCTAATTAGCCTCTGGACTGCTTTTACAAGCAGTGGGAGGGAATGTCCCCCCCCCCGGATATAAAAAGCGCCATTGGGAAATTGGGAAAGCATTTTATCACACCGATCTTGGTGTGGTCAGATGCTTTGAGGGCAGAGGAAAGATCTAGGGTCCAATAGACCCCAGTTTTTTCAAAAAAGAGTACCTGTCATTACCTATTGCTATCATAGGGGATATTTACATTCCCTGAGATAACAATAAAAGTGATAAAAATAAATAAATATGGAAGCAACAGTTTAAAAATAAAATAAAAAAGCAAAATGAATAATAAAAAAAAAAAAAAGCACCCCTGTCCTGCCCTGCTCTTGCCCAATGGCGAACGCAAGCGTCGGTCTGGCGTCATATGTAAACAGCAATTGCACCATGCATGTGAGGTATCACCGCGAAGGTCAGATCGAGGGCAGTAATTTTAGCAGTAGACCTCCTCTGTAAATCTAACGGGGTAACCTGTAAATGCTTTTAAAGGCTTTTAAAAATGTATGTAGTTTGTCGCCAATGCGCGTTTGTGCGAAATTTTAAAGCATGTCGTGTTTGGTATCTATGTACTCGGCCTAAGATCATCTTTTTTATTTCATCAAACATTTGGGCAATATAGTGTGTTTTAGTGCATTAAAATTAAAAAAAGTGTATTTTTTCCCCAAAAAATGCGTTTGAAAAATCGCTGCGCAAATACTGTGTAGAAAAAAAAATGCAACACCCACCATTTTATTCTGTAGGGCCTTTGCTTTAAAAATATATATAATGTTTGGGGGTTCAACATAATTTTCTTGCAAAAAAAAATATGTTTTCATGTAAACAAAAAGTGTCAAAAAGGGCTTTGTCTTCAAGTGGTTAGAAGAGTGGATGTAAGCTTCCTAATGTTGTGTATAAAATGCCAGAACAGTTCAAAACCCCCCAAATGACCCCATTTTGGAAAGTAGACACCCCAAGCTATATACTGAGAGGCATGTCGAGTCCATGGAATATTTTATATGTTGACACAAGTTGCGGAAAAAATATTTTTTTTTTTTTTTTTTTGCACAAAGTTGTCACTAAATGATATATTGCTCAAACATGCCATGGGCATATGTGGAATTACACCCCAAAATACATTCTGTTGCTTCTCCTGAGTATGGGGATACCACATGTGTGAGACTTTTTGGGAGCCTAGCCGCGTACGGGACCCCAAAAACCAAGCACCGCCTTCAGGCTTTCTAAGGGTGTCAATTTTTGATTTCACTTCTCACTGCCTATCACAGTTTCGGAGGCCATGGAATGCCCAGATGGCACAAAACCCCCCCAAATGACCCCATTTTGGAAAGTAGACACCCCAAGCTATTTGCTGAGAGGTATTGTAAGTATTTTGCAGATCTCGCTTTATGTCACAAAGTTTTGAAAATTGAAAAAAAAAAGAAAAAAAAAAAATGTTCTTTCTTCATTTTCAAAAACAAATGAGAGCTGTAAAATACTCACCATGCCTCTCAGCAAACAGCTTGGGGTGTCTACTTTCCAAAATGGGGTCATTTGGGGGGGTTTTGTGCTATTTTGGCATTTTATGGCCTTCAAAACTGTGATAGGTAGTGAGGAGTGAAATCAAAAATTTGCGCCCTTAGAAATCCTGGAGGCGGTGCTTGGTTTCCGGGGTCCCGTACGTGGCTAGGCTCCTAAAAAGTCCCACACATGTGGTATCCCCATACTCAGGAGAAGCAGCAGAATGTATTTTGGGGTGCAATTCCACATATAACCATGGCATGTGTGAGCAATATATCATTTAGTGACAACTTTTTGTAATTTTTTTTTTTTTTTTTTTGTCATTATTCAATCACTTGGGACAAAAAAAAAATATTCAATGGGCTCAACATGGCCTCTCAGCAATTTCCTTGGGGTATCTACTTTCTTAAATGGGGTCATTTGGGGGGGTTTTGTGCTATTTTGGCATTTTATGGCCTTCAAAACTGTGGTAGGTAGTGAGGAGTGAAATCAAAAATTTGCGCCCTTAGAAATCCTGAAGGCGGTGCTTGGTTTCCGGGGTCCCGTACGTGGCTAGGCTCCTAAAAAGTCCCACACATGTGGTATCCCCGTACTCAGGAGAAGCAGCAGAATGTATTTTGGGGTGCAATTCCACATATAACCATGGCATGTGTGAGCAATATATCATTTAGTGACAACTTTTTGTAATTTTTTTTTTTATTTTTATTTTTTGTCATTATTCAATCACTTGGGACAAAAAAAAAATATATTCAATGGGCTCAACATGCCTCTCAGCAATTTCCTTGGGGTATCTACTTTCTAAAATGGGGTCATTTGGGGGGGTTTTGTACTGCCCTGTCATTTTAGCACCTCAAGAAATGAGATAGGCAGTCATAAATTAAAAGCTGTGTAAATTCCAGAAAATGTACCCTAGTTTGTAAACGCTATAACTTTTGCGCAAACCGATAAATATACGCTTATTGACATTTTTTTTACTAAAGACATGTGGCTGAATACATTTTGGCCTAAATGTATGACTAAAATTGAGTTTATTCGATTTTTCTTATAACAAAAAGTAGAAAATATCATTTTTTTTCAAAATTTTCGGTCTTTTTCCGTTTATATCGCAAAAAATAAAAATCGCAGAGGCAATCAAATACCATTAAAAGAAAGCTCTATTTGTGGGAAGAAAAGGACGCAAATTTTGTTTGGGTACAACATTGCATGTCCGCACAATTTACAGTTAAAGCAGCGCAGTGCAAAATTCTGAATTCACCTCTGGTCCTCTAGCTACCAAATGGTCCGGGGCTTAAGTGGTTAAGGGCCACTGACAGCCTCCTCAGTACTATATCTCCATCTTCCACCTGACTGCCCTTGCTGGCATGACCCAGGAGTATTTAATAGGTGCTCGCCCCTTGCCAGCCCACTTGGCCGGGGATTGGCTGGGGCCCTTATCAATACTTCAAGCAACCCCTCCTAACTTCCCTCCCATTCTTCTGGAATCTTCTCCAAGGTTCCAGAAAGTAGGGGAGGTACTAAAGGTACTGCTTGATAAATTATCTAACCTCCCTGAGTCACTCAAACCTGACCCAGACTCGGCTGGCTGCCAATCAAGCCAAATTTACCTACACTAGAAAAAAAAACTATTTACACTAGTACCTAGCTAGAGGGTGCTACAACTATAACACAGCGGGAAGGACACCTCCATCCACTTGGCTTTTGTACATGGGGGAATCCATTCAGGTTTATCACTCAGCCTGCTGGCTAATCAGAAAAAAAGATCCATGTATAGACAGCCTTAATTTTAGATGGAAAAATTATATCCCTATCAGATTATTTTCTTCTGACTGTGTCACCCTTTGAGGGTTTCCCTGCATTTCCTTTCCTTGAAGCCCAACAGAAATGAGAGGAAATATCTCCAAAGTTAATGGACTTCCCTGTTTAGACTGTTGTCAAAGGAAAAGGTAATTCCCCTGTATTACTGTTTCAGAGACAACTCAAAATTTCTGTCTTGGTGACAATAGTGAAGGGGACATATGAATACACAACCAACAAAAAAAACATGACACAGATTCTATTCCTTACCTCCACTAACCAAATCTTTGAAAATTATACAAACAAATGCTGCTACCTCTTCTATTACAAACACTTCTAATAATAATGGTCACCATCATCATCATCCATCCTGACCACAATAAAAATACATTGAATTCATAAACATACTGAGCAGAGAAGTACAATATACAAGGCTGTAATGCAGATGTGCTCATTAACCATATTTGCTAATCGTTTTTACTAATGGGTGTGGATGTGGTGGAAAATTGTTGTTATAGTTCTGAGAAGATAGCAATTACGTCACGTTTTAGTTAAAGCTGTTAAATGTGTTAAAACCTACATTTCACATGAAGATGAGCTACTTCCTCTCTAATTAAAAGAATTAGAACTTTGTGTAGCGCTAGCCCCACAGGAGCTGCTTGGTAATTTGTTTTCTCTGTTTTGTGTCTCAAATCCAAGAACTACCTCAACCCCTCTGACGCACATGGTTGAATGAAAGTTACTGCAAGCACTTATAAAAACACATGTATAGCTACCTTTACCTTGTCCGTAAATCAGTACAAGGAATTAGAGACTAGACTGTTTAGTGTTAAATTAACTCAATGTATGGGTATGGGTTAAAATAAATGGTGGTTTGAGCGTAAATAAATACACAGAAGGTTACATAGTTACATAGTTAGTCAGGTTGAAAAAAGACAAAGTCCATCCAGTTCAACCATAAAAAAAATAAAAAAAATATATAAAAAATATCGTACAATCCCATATACCCAATTCTATACCCACAGTTGATCCAGAGGAAGGCAAAAAAAAAACAGCAGAGCATGATCCAACTTGCTACAGCAGGGGAAAAAATTCCTTCCTGATCCCCCGAGAGGCAATCGGATTTACCCGGGATCAACTTTACCTATAAATGTTAGTTCTTATATTATGTACATTTAGGAAAGTATCCAGGCCTTTCTTAAAGCAATCTACTGAGCTGGCCAGAACCACCTCTGGAGGGAGTCTGTTCCACATTTTCACAGCTCTTACTGTGAAGAAACCTTTCCGTATTTGGAGATGAAATCTTTTTTCCTCTAGACGTAAAGAGTGCCCCCTTGTCTTTTGTGTTGACTGTAAAGTGAATAACTCTACACCAAGTTCACTATATGGACCCCTTATATATTTGTACATGTTGATCATATCCCCCCTTAATCTCCTCTTCTCAAGAGTGAATAAATTCAGTTCCTCTAATCTCTCCTCCTAGCTGAGCTCCTCCATGCCTCTTATCAGTTTGGTTGCCCTTCTCTGCACTTTCTCCAGTTCCCCGATATCCTTTTTGAGGACTGGTGCCCAAAACTGAACTGCATATTTCAGATGAAGTCTTACTAATGATTTGAACAGGGGCAAAATTATATGTCTCTCACTGGAGTCCATACCTCTCTTAATACAAGAAAGGACTTTGCTCGCTTTGGAAACCGCAGCTTGGCATTGCATGCCATTATTGAGCTTATGATCTACCAAAACCCCCAGATCCTTCTCCACTACGGATCCCCCCAGTTGTACTCCCCCTAGTATGTATGATGCATTCATATTCTTAGCCCCCAAGTGCATAACTTTACATTTATCAACATTAAACCTCATCTGCCACATAGTCGCCCAATTAGACAGAGCATTGAGGTTGGCTTGTAAATTGGCGACATCCTGTAAGGACATTATTCCACTGCATAGCTTGGTGTCATCTGCAAAGACAGAAATGTAACTTTTGATCCCAGACCCAATATCATTTATAAAGATATTAAAAAGTAAGGGTCCCAGCACTGAACCTTGGAGTACACCACTGAGAACCTTAGACCATTCAGAGTAAGAATCATTAACCACTACTCTCTGAATTCTGTCTTTTAGCTAGTTTTTTATCCATTTACAAACTGATATTTCCAATCCTGTAGACTTTACCTTACACATGAGCTGTGTGTGGGGAACTGTATTGAACGCTTTTGCAAAATCCAAGTATACCACGTCCACCGCCACCCCTCTGTCCAAGGTTTTACTTACCTCTTCATAAAAAGAAATCAGGTTTGTCTGACAACTTCTGTCTTTCATGAATCCATGCTGTCTGTTGCTTAAATATTTTTTTTCCAGCAAGAACTCGTCTATGTGGTCTTTTATTAATCTCTCCAGTATCTTCCCAACTATAGAAGTTAAACTAACAGGTCTATAGTTACTTGTTAAAGACTTTGTTCCCTTTTTAAATATAGGCACCACATTGGCCCTGTGCCAATTCAGTGGTACTATTCCTGTCATTAACGAGTCCCTAAAAATTAGATACAATGGCTTTGAAATTACAGAGCTCAATTCTTTTAGGATCCGTGGGTGGATGCCATCTGGTCCAGGTGCTTTATCCACCTTTATTCTGTCTAAATATTTCTGGACCATATCACTTTTGAGCCATTGTGGATTTGGGGCTGTGTCACTACCACCCCCATTATGGACATGATCTCCCCCATGTTCCATTGTATACACAGAGCTGAAGAAAGTATTTAATAAATTAGCCTTCTCTTTGTCCCCAGTCACCCACTCTAGATTATTTTGTAAAGGGCCTACATGCTCAGACTTGACCTTTTTACTATTAATATATTTGAATAATTTTTTGGGGTTTGTCCTACTATCTTTTGCAATCTGTCGTTCGTTTTGAATTTTTGCATCCTTGATTTCCTTTTTACATATCCTGTTATATTCTTTGTAACATTTAAACGACACTAGTGTTCCTTCATTTTTATATTTTTTAAAAGCTCTTTTCTTATTGTTTATAGCTTTTTTAACTTTAACCGTGAGCCACATAGGTTTTATTTTTAAGCCCCATACACACGGTCAGACTTTTGCCCAACAAACTTCATTTTGAGCAAGTTGGACCAACAATCCGACCGTGTGCACGCTCCATCAGACAAACTTTTTTGGGTTTGGTTTTGTTTTCATCGGACAAAAGTTGGGTCTGCAAACGGACAAACTTTTGCCCAACAAAAGTCCTATGGAGCAAAGTCCTACCGTGTGTACAGAAAACCATAGGACTTTTGTCCGATGGACAAAACAACTAATGTTAAAATCAACCAACAATAGCAGAAGTTGACCAAAGGGTGGCGGTAAAGAGCAGAAAAACCATGCGATGTTGCTAAAAGTTTTGGGAAAGTTGGACAAAAATCCAAGGAAAAGTCTGATGGAAGTCTGACCGTGTGTATGGGGCTTTAGCCTTTTAAACTTATTGCCCATGGGAATATACTTTGCAGTGAGGTCCCAAACAGTCTTTTTGAAGAATTCCCATTTCTGTTCTGTGTTAATCTATGCCAATATTCCCTCCCAGTCTAAGTCCTGGAGAGCAGCCCTCATCCTTGGAAAATTTGTTTTATTGAAATTAAGTGTTTTTATCTTTCCTGCATGTATTTCTTGCTTACAGCTAACATCAAATGAAATCATGTTATGGTCACTGCTACCCAGGTGTTCCTTTATCTGAACATTAGTAATACGCTCTGCATGGTTTGAGATTACCAGGTCCAACAGAGCATCATTCCTAGTTGGGGCCTCAATGAACTGGACCATAAAATTGTCCTGCAATAGGCTTATAAATTTCTGCCCTTTAACTGTCCCAGCAGTGCCATTACTCCAGTCAATTTCTGGGTAGTTAAAATCCCCATTATTATCACCGTCCCAGCCCTTGCAGCCCTTTCCATCTGTGCAAGGAGCTGAGTCTCTACCTCCTCATTAACATTGGGAGGTCTATAACAAACTCCAATGATTAACTTTGAACTACGCACATCTGTATGCAGTTCCACCCATAATGCTTCAGCCTCATCACACTCTCCATCAACCAGGTCCTCTTTCACACTCGCTTTGAGATCACTTCTCACATAGAGACAGACCCCGCCACCTTTCCTTTTTACCCTGTCTCTCCGAAAGAGTGCAAAGCCAGGAATATTAATAACCCAGTCATGTGAGGATTGAATCCAAGTTTCAGCAATACCGATTACGTCATATCTCTCCTCATGCACCAGAGCTTCCAACTCACCTATTTTGCTTGGCAGACTTCTGGCATTGGTGAACAAACACTTTAATGTATTACATTTTTCTCTGGTGTTTTTCATATAATTTTTTGTAGTAGAAATGGCACTATAGTTTCCAATGGCTGTTTGCAACATGGGAACTTTCTTGTCACCTGCCATAACCCTCCCCCCATCTATCCCCATTCCACTCTTCATTAATGTCTGACCCCTAACTGACCAGTGTGCCCAATGTAATTCTAGTTCACCCTCCCCCTCAATCCTAGTTTAAATACTCCTCCAGCCTTCCCATAAACCTCTCCCCCAGCACAGCAGACCCCCTTCCAGGTAAGGTATGTTCAGACACAGTATGATCACTAACTTAGAATAGAGTTTTGTACCACGAGACTGGAATTAACTCATAAATCAGCAAAGTCAGAAATAAACAGTGCATATAAGCATTAACTGCCATGTGATCAATAATACTATAACCAGTCGCGAGTTCACTTTAGGAGAATAACTAGGATATGGTGTAATGTCCCCTGAGAGGTACCTATTAGCATAAGCAATACATAAGGGTCTCTGTGTAGCAGGAACAGTCTTTGGTCCTAGCTCTTCAGCTAGCTAGCGTTGGGGCCCAGTTGTACCATTGGTGCAGGTGAGAATAGTCCCAGTAGGCAGCAATAAGGCTGCTAGATGGCTGTATGGTCAGTACCTAAAGAGCTCAGTCTCTCTAGCAGCAGATAATAAATCCCCACCGCAGCAGTTCACCAGTCCCCCATTTGGTCACACAGAGCAATTAGTCCACTCTGTGCTCTGCACCCAGGTGACTCTGTCTGTCGGCTACACTTTCCACAGTGTATTTCTGCCTGACTCAGTCTATTTTACTGAAATACTGCTCCCTCCTTTTACTGATATACTGTAGCTGTTAACCAGTTCAGCACTGGGCAGCAGCTACAGAGAGTTGCTGCAGACAATGTTTCTCTCACACTCGTTTTTTGTCAAGTACTTGGCTACAAACAGTTAACATTTACTGATGTGTTTGAAGGAAGCATTTCCTGGGAGAAACATAGAAGAGCCTGCCACTGCTGCCTTCTCATTCTGACTTCAATACTTTCCCTAACCCAGAACAAATATGCAGATAAGAGATTTGACTTTACTCCAACTTTTCTGATTTGCATAATTGTTCCTAACATGTGACTCGGAAATCAGTAGCCAGTGGATCAGAATAACAGTCGGCAACTAGCATTTTCGGAGGAAGGTCAGCGGTCCCAGTATTTCTCCAAGGAAAGCTTTCCTTGACATTATACCTAGATTTTTTGTAGTTTCAGGAAGAGGAGGGAACATTTAGAACCTATGTCAGACTTTATTGCTCTTCCCACTTAGGAGATTCACCATCCCCCTCTCCCTTCCAGTTCTGCCTACAGGATAAGATGACAGGAAAAGTGACTGAAGTTTTCCTCATTTCCTACACTTTAAAAAAAAGTTTTGGTTTCAGATACACTTTGTTATGGACACTCACATGTATTGTACCGAAGAGTTTCTATGTACAGTATTTATTATTAAAAACAAATGGTATGTCCCTAGGGACATATTTAACAGAAGTGAGATTTTACTGGTGTATATCTCTCAAAATACATACACAATCCATCTAAAATCACAATGTTTACATCCCCCAAAAGAGCAAGAACCCCCTAGTGGCCTATGCAGAACTCTAAAAGTGGGTGGATGTGGCAGTATGGTGGGTAGGTGAGGTAAGTATGGGGGACGGGTGAGGCAAGATTGGGGATCGGTGAGGCGGTATGAGGGGAGGGTGATGCAGTGTGGGGGTGGATGAGGTGGTATGAGGGGTGGGTGAGGGAGAATGAGGGGTAGGTGAGGCAGTATGAGGGGGTGGGTGGGGCAGTATGGGGGTAGGTGAGGCAGTATGAAGGGTTGATGAGGCAGTATGAAGGGTGTGTGAGGCAATATGAGGGGTAGGTGAGGTGGTGGGGGGTGAGGTGGGAAGACATTTTTGCAGGTACCAGCAGCAGGATATTCAGCTCACCTGAGTCCATAAATACCTCGGTGCCGCTGATCAGCCTGGAACATCTGTGCAGAGCTGCCCTGTGTCCCAGTTTCCTGCCTGCAGTGATGCCACGTCCTGGCCTGGTAGGTTTGATAGAGGAAGTTCCATCCTTGCCCTCCTCCTTCTCTGAATGTCAGGGCCTGGGGGCATGGCAAGCAAGTGATTGAATGCTAGGACCTCAGATGTCCTAGGAACCAATCACATGCTTACCTCACTCCCAGGCCCCGACTTTCAGAGAAGGAGTAGGGCAAGAACGGAGGAGGGGGATGTCTGGAGACCACACCTATATTCTCTGACAGATCTGATTGCTGAGGCTTAGCAGCACGGCTTCATGCAGCAGCAGGGGCTAGATGGGCATTTGGGCGGGGTGCTCGGGGGGGGGGTTCAGACCCCCTAACCCCCCCTCATCTACAACCCTGCGGTGGAGAGTAGGGAAACAAGCGGCCATGGCAGCGCCCTAGGCAGCAGTGCGCGCCAGGCTAGTTCGCCTAGCGGTAGCACCAGCCCTGAGCCTAATATAATAAATAATGAGTTATCAATTACCTCAGGATGTTTAACAATGACCTGTCTGTATGTGGGGAAAGCATCCACCTCAGGGTAGGTCAAGAGCACCAGTGGGACATGAGCCACAGGCTGAATCCAAGTTGGTTTAATTTACTGTACATGTAGATTTTTTATTTATTTTTTAAGTACATGATTAGAGCCTGAGGCTCTAATTTGCTTCAAAAAATGGGTGGGCTTGGGGCGCAGAGCACTGTGCCCTTAGCTCATCCAGTTGTGTGACAATAGCGAATTAATGTTCGCTATTGTCTTCCTGATTTTCCTCCCGGTCAATCCGGTCTTAAGACCGGATTGGCCGAAAGGAGAAGAAATCGCATTGGCCGCTGAGAAGGGAGGCTGCCGAGGAGGAGGAGATACAGGGTAAAGTCGCAGAGGAGGAGGAGACCCAGGGTGAAGCCATCGAGGAGGAAGCCGCCGAGAAGGAGGAGACGCATAAAGGGTAAGTGCGGGGCTGGTGGGTAGACGAGCGAGCGACGGGGGGTTTGACTGATTGACCGACCGCCCCTCCCCCCCAAAAAAATGGAGCACCAGCCGCCACTGTATTAATTGTTAAAGCCTAACTCTGGGCAACTAAAAAAATTATTAGCTTGTTTTGATATATAACAAATGGCAATGCTACTATTGAGGCATTTATCGCACCATACAGGTCATGAAAGGTTATCTTGCTGTTGTATACATCCGACACCCCCATTCACCAGATATGGTGACCTCAAAGCATGAAAGAAGTCAATAAGAGCAAGTGATTTAAAGCATCCAAAATAAGTGAATCCTATCATGTGCTTGTGTCCAATCATCACCTCCACCAGGAATTCAAATGTACAATCACCAAAACCAAAGATCTCAACAGCATTCCTAGAAATCAATTTGATCTTGGTTAACTCAGTAAATATAACACTCCCTCTCCTCCAGTCCAGGCCCGGACAGGCCATAGGGCATACCGGACAGCATGTTACTACTTCCCCATCATCTCCAATGTCTCCGGAGGCAGCCGGAGTTGGTGGGCGGAGCTGGGGGTGTGGCTGCCCCCTCCACTCCTCCCACAGACTCGTTCACTCTGGCTGATCCCACAGCAAACTGCTCTATACCACCCCAACCTGCCCTATGCCACCGCAACCTGCCATATACCACCCCAGCCTGCCCTATGCCATTGCAACCTGCCCTATGCCACCGCAAACTGCTCTATACCACCCCAACCTGCCCTATGTCACCGCAACCTGCTCTATGCCACCACACCCTGCCCTATATCACCCCAACCTGCCCTATGCCACCCAGCCTGCCACATACCACCGCAAACTGCCCTATACCACCCAAACTTGCTCTATACCACCACAGCCTGCCCTATACAACCCCAACCTGCCCTATGCCACCGCAAACTTCTCTATACCACCCCAACCTGCCCTATGTCACTGCAACCTGCTCTATGCCACCACACCCTGCCCTATATCACCCCAACCTGCCCTATGCCACCCAGCCTGCCATACACCACCGCAAACTGCCCTATACCCCCCAAACCTGCTCTATACCACCCCAGCCTGCCCTATGCCACCCCAGCCTGCCCTATATCACCGCAACCTGCCCTATATTACCCCAACCTGCCCTATATCACCCCAGCCGGCCCAATACCACCCTATACTTTGATTTACAGGGGTCATTTGGGGATGCGCCTCGTGACCGTGCTCTGCCTGCAGGGCACTGGGCAGGATAAACAGGAGGGGGGTGACACCATGTTTTGCCACACCAGGTGACACCAACCCTAGTGACGTCACTGCCCCAGTGCACTCTCAGCTGCGAGTCGGAGCCGCACTCGAGTGACAGTGACACCCGTCGGCACATCAGGGGGCCGGGACCCGCAACAATCCCCTTCTCTCTGGCAAGGTGGCCGCGGCACTGATGATCTGATCAGGCTCGGCTGTCTCACACAGCCGAGCAGAGTGAAGCCACCTCCCCCTCCTCCTTTATGTCCACACAGGGGGAGGGGACCCAACATGCATTCCCGCGCTGATCTGAGGTACATTATGGGTCTGAAGGGGGGTCTGTATTGTAGGGGGGTTCTGTATTGTAGGGGGGTCTGTAATGTAGGGGGGTTCTGTATTGTAGGGGGGTTCTGAAATGTAGGGGGGTTCTGTATTGTAGGGGGCTCTGTATTGTAGGGGGCTCTGTATTGTAGGGGGGTCTGACATGTAGAGGGGGTTCTGTAATGTAGAGGGGTTCTGTATTGTAGGGGGGTCTAAAATGTAGGGGTTCTGTATTGTAGGGGGGTCTGTAATGTAGGGGGGGCCTGTAATGTAGGGGGTTCTGTATTGTAGGGGGGTCTGTAATGTAGGGGGATCTGTAATGTAGGGGGGGTCTGTATTGTTGGGGGGTCTCTATTGTTGGGGTCTGTAATGTATGGGGGTTCTGTATTGAAGGGGGGTCTGAATGTAGGGGGTTCTGTATTGTAGGGGGGTCTGAAATGTAGGGGGTCTGTATTGTAGGGGGGTCTGTATTGTAGGGGGGGTCTGAAATGTAGGGGGGTCTGTATTGTAGGGGGTCTGTATTGTAGGGGGGTCTGAAATGTAGGGGGTTCTGAAATGTAGGGGGGTCTATAATGTAGGGGGGTCTGTACTGTATCGGGGGTCTGTTTTGTAGAGGTGGGTCTGTAATGTAGGGGGGGTCTGTAATGTAGGGGGGGTCTGTACTGTAGGGAGGGGGTCTGTAATGTAGGGGGGGTCTGTAATGTAGAGAGGGCTGTAATGTAGGGGGGTCTGTATTATAGAGGGGGTCTGTACTGTAGGGAGGGGGTCTGCACTCTAGGGAGGGGGTCTGTACTGTAGGGAGGTCTGTGTAACATGCAGGGGGTCCAGAACTGTTAGGGGGTGTCTGTGTAACAAACTGTGGGGGGCTGTGTAATGTAAAGGGGTCCAGAGGTGCGGTGCTATGTAATGTAAAGGGGTCCAGAGGTGCAGGGTGTTGTGTAATGTAAAGGGGTCCAGAGGTGCAAGGTGCTGTGTAATGTAAAGGGGTCCAGAGGTGCAGGGTGCTGTGTAATGTAAAGGGGTCCAGAGGTGCAGGGTGCTGTGTAATGTACAGGGGTCCAGAGGTGCAGGGTGCTGTGTAATGTACAGGGGTCCAGAGGTACAAGGTGCTGGAACCCCACATCCCATCATTAACCACCGCAGCCGTGAAGCGCCGCCGCCGCGCCCCCCGCCCCCTCGGGCTGCTCAGTCTAAAATGACCGGGCCTATTTTTTGTCCCAGTCCGGGCCTGCTCTCTTCCATGATCAGATGGAGCTCCCAATTGTGGCATATGATAAAAAAAATGTTCCAATGGTGTAATAACATGTATTTAAAAAAATTATACTCCTGTCCTGGAAAAGACCAAGCGGAAGGCTGGTGTCTTGAGGAGGGCCTGGTAAATCTATTGGAGGATGCACCGCAATTAAAGTTACCTTACAGTTTGCCGGGTCAGCTTAAAGGCTCTTGACTGTTTGGCTGGAAGTTCAGGTGTTGAGTTCTGTAGCAGAGGATCCCAGATTATCCAATTCTGTGCATCGCCAGTCTGTGGCAGAGACTGGTCCTGATATTGTTCGTGCATCATACCGGCTGCTAGGCCAGGTGAGAGGGGCCTATCCGGGTGAGCAATACCCACGGCAGGGAGAGTGGTAAATGACTGTATATTAGAGGAGTTCTCCCCAGTGATCTGCATCGTGTGCCTGAACCTACCACTTCCCTTCACCTTTCTATATGTTTATGCAAAAAGGAAAATAAAACTGTTTAAGGTTTTACATCGTGTGTGGACATTGGAGTTTCTACAGACTTACTTCCCCTAGACAACGAATACTGAGGTAACGTGCAGGCCCAAAATTAAACCAGCAGCTCCTACGGTGGTGTGCTACACGTGGGGGCTCGAGTCCGGGATTTTCTGTTGCCTCTCACAACTGAATAAAGGGATTTTTGCTTTATTAGAAGTCTACAAAAAGGTGTTGGACTGTGCTTGAATTGAAACCAAAGGGGTAAAGGTACAGATCACTTTGTTACTGCGTATGCCGTTGGCGGAGCCAGGAAAGAAAATCCTGCGAGCTACGCGCAAAAAGAACCCAAAAAGGGGAGGAGTTCCCGCCAACTGTGTGCTACACGTGGGTATGTTTGGCGCCAAAGACCGGAAGCTGCCAGATCAAGTGAATGGATCGGAAAGCAGCATGTGTTTGATTTCGTGGGCACCGCTCAGGCTAGGGCCTAGAATGTTCCCTATGCCTGCCGCTGTGAGTACTACGCAAAGCGGAGCCTTGCTTACAGATACAGGGATCAGATTGAAGCCACGAGGACGCTTCATACTCTACGGAGATGTGGAAGCGCTGGGCATGCTGTGCCCTTGATGTGAAGGACTGGCAGTCCAGCTACGTCCATTTGCCCGGTGCCCTTCCTGCGGGGAATACTTATTTGAGGTGGAGCAGCCCACTGCATCACCTCATGCTTATTGGATAGACTGGGATACAGGCACCGCTACGTTAGAAGATGTCGCCTTCGCCCCTGCAGTTCAGCCTGTGCGCACCGCCTCTGCTGCAGCGAGTGAGCCTGAAAGTGATGTCGCTACCAATGCAGAGGCACCAGCGGACATCGCAGCGGATACCACAGCATGTGTCCCCGCCCCATCTGTGAAACGGAAGGTGGGATACGTCAAGGTTTACCGCGGCCGCGGTCCAGGCCTACCCCTGTGTTTACCGGAACCGGACCCCGTGAGCGATGATATTCCCCGGACGTCCATGACAGGAGCTGGTAAGAAACCTGGGGGAAAAGTGACCAGGACTTTAGTTTAGAGAACTGCTATGGAACAACATGGGAGATGTTGCCTCTACTTATAGCTGTTCAGAGTGGGCAGATATGGACTCCGGGGAAACTACCCCCAGGGAGGGAACCCCGGACATTGCTAAAGTGACTTTGCCCGTAAAAAGGACTGTTCTTAAGCCCACAGATTCTATGGTGAAAAAGTCACTGGATTCGTGTGTGTTGCCCGGGACGGGGAGTTCTCGGACATTGCCTAGACTCGCCCGTCTACAACGAGTGTGTAAGGTACCTGTGATAGGTAGTGTCCGAAGTGGAACTTGTGTGCTAAGGATTCAGGCAAAAACTTAGTCAGGCAGATTAGGTTGGCAACAGGTCAGGCAAAACGGTACACGATCGAAATCCAGAGAGTGGTCAGGCAGGCAAAGGTCATACACGAGCTGGCTGGGAAGTACAAGATCAGCAGGCTGGGAAGTACAAGATCAGCAGGCTAGAGAGTAGTCAAGGATTCAGGCAGAAGTTCAACACGATAATCAAGATCACAAGCAGTCAGAACACCCAGGGAGCTAATCCACACAAACGGGCACTGAGCGATTGCATCACTTCCTATTTATGGGCTGCATTGATTGAAAATTGTCCACAGCTGGCAGCAGATGGGGCTAGTGAGTCCAAGGTAAGGCTTAATACTGCGAGGACATTTCCAAAAGTCCAGATCTCCTCCGTAGCACAACAGGTTAGGCTGCAGCTGTGGGACCAGGAAGATCCCGGTTCGAACACACCCAGGTACATGACAGAGTGGTAATAAAAAGAGTAGCCACAGAGTACGGCCTGGATTTCCTGTACGTGCCAAAACAGACAATGCTGGAGATTGAGGCAAACAGGGAGAAATGGTGCAGTGAAGCCATCTGGGACTATCTAGAAGTACCATTTATTATGGCTGATCGGTTCAAGGGGTGCCAGTTGGACTGGAGCTACGGGCGGCATATCCATGCCAATCAGATAGTCCTTTGCAGACCAGGGAAGGACAATGTTACTTATTTTATCACAACCCTGGACAAGAAAGGAAAACCTCTGACTTTGCCGGATCCCAGGTTTTACCTGTGAGTACTTCAAGAACTCTTTTATCTCCAATTAGATTTTTTTCTGTGCTACAGAGAGAGAAAAAAAATACTTTCAATTAAGGCCCCTTTCACACTGAGGCATTTTTGCCGCGTTTTCGCGGTAAAAATAGCGCTGTAAAAATGCCTGAAATAATCCTGCCCCATCATTCTCAATGTGAAAGCCATGAGGGCTTTCACACTGAGGCGTTTTGCTGGCTGTGCGTTGGAAAAAATCCTGCAAACAGCTTTTTTGGAGCATATTTAGGGCGCTAAAAATAGCGCTGTAAAAACGCCTATCTCCATTGAAATTAATGAGTAACGCAGTAAAAACGCGGTAAAATCGTGGGGAAAAAAAATCGTTTTTTCAACACCTCAGTGTGAAAGGGGCCTAAGAGAAGGAATTTTTGTGTTGCCTTTTCATGCTAATTGGACTTTGGGAAGTTAGACAGTTAGAAATAGGGTAGCTGAGGACGTCGGGATCAAGATGTCAACTGTTACAGCACCTGCTTAAGACCCGGACCATTATGCAGCTTAAAGACCTGGCCACTTTTTGTGATTCGGCACTGCGTTGCTTTAACTGACAATTGCGCAGTCGTACGACGTGGCTCACAAACAAAATTGGCGTCCTTTTTTTCCCACAAATAGAGCTTTCTTTTGATGGTATTTGATCACCTCTGCGGTTTTTATTTTTTGCGCTATAAACAAAAATAGAGCGACAATTTTGAAAAAAATGCAATATTTTTTACTTTTTGCTATAATAAATATCCCCCAAAAATATATATAAAAAAAAAAATTTCCTCAGTTTAGGCCGATACATATTTTTCTACATATTTTTGGTAAAAAAAGTCGCAATAAGCGTTTATTGATTGGTTTGCGCGAAAGTTATAGCGTTTACAAAATAGGGGATAGTTTTATGGCATTTTTATTATTTTATTTTTTTTACTAGTAATGGCGGCGATCAGTGATTTTTTTCGTGACTGCGACATTATGCTATAAAAAATGCACTGGTTACTGTGAAAATGACACTGGCAGTGAAGGGGTTAACCAGGAGGGGGCGCTGTAGGGGTTAAGTGTGCCCTGATGTGTTTTACTTACTGTGGGGGGCGTGGCTTAGCGTGTGATGTCACTGATCGTCGTTCCCTATGACAGGGAACAGACGATCAGTGACAGGCTCACTAGGAAGCATGGGGAGAGATTTGTTTACACTTACCTCTCCCCGTTCTTCCTCTTTGTGACCCGCGGGGACGGTCACAGGGAAGAGGACCGTGAGGGAAGAGGACGGCTGGGCTCCTAAAGGGGACGTACCTGTACGCCCATGTGCCCAGCCGTGACATTCTTTTTTTTTTTTTATAACATCCAGTTTATTGAGAAAAATAATAAGAAATTCTATTGGGGAGTCGCAGCTCCCTAATAACATTCAGTTAAGCATTGGATAGGCAGTACATGAAACAATATGAACTGCTTCAGCAAAAAGGAAACATTAACATGGGTCAAATGGAAACCTTGAGATGTCAGTTAGCGCATCCATGTATATGCCGTAGTCAACATAAGTGTAAAAAAGAAAATGGAAAATATAATTTGTGTGCGAATAAACAAAACTTAGATATAGTAGTAAAAAGGTAGGGGAATAGGAAAAAGAGTAGGGGGGGGGGGGGGTAGAATAGGGAGACATAGATGCTATACCTTTGTAGATATGAGGTTGTACATTTGTTTAAAGTACTATTATACATTATCGCCTCTATGGCGATATCCAGCCCGGGGGGGGATTGGGTCCATTCAGATCTCAGGAGGAGAGGATAGGAGGCTCAGCCCACCACCAACAAGTCATCATAAGCTTGGGTGGCTTTGAACATAAACCAGGGGGACCAGGTTTAGAAGAATCTGTTGTCAGTGGACTGGGCCACCGTCTCCTCCATGTCGCAGATCTTGGTTATTCTGAACAACCAAT
Source organism: Rana muscosa (assembly GCA_029206835.1). NCBI lineage: Eukaryota > Metazoa > Chordata > Amphibia > Anura > Ranidae > Rana > Rana muscosa. The sequence continues at coordinate 45,706,585 of CM055118.1, forward strand.
CTCGGATTGAGGGAACTCTGGAGGATTTCCAGAAGAGTGGTATGAGTGCTTTAGCGGCATTTAAAAGGTGTCTAGACAAAGAGTTTTTATATCTCTGATAGCATACATCTGAGATATGCAGCAGACAACATGCCTCATCAAGTTTCATCTTGGTTTCTGTGATTGCAAGTATCGCCTCACGGACTGCATTCCAGTAAGGAGTAATCAGAGGGCATTGCCACCATATGTGGAGCAGGGTGCCCTTGTCTCTCTCACATCTCCAACATGTGTCTGAGGGAACCAGGTGTGCAATTTCACAGGTGTAGCGTACCAGTGTGTTAGTAATTTGTAAGCCGTTTCTTGTATTCTGGAGCTGAGGGAACATTTGTGGGCAAAAATACAAGCTCTCTTCCACTGTTTGTCTGAGATAGACCTATCCAATGCCTGTGACCAGCTCTCTCTGAATCTGTCATCTCCACCAGGGATGAGCCGAACACCCCCCTGTTCGGTTCGCACCAGAACCTGCGAACAGACAAAATGTTCGTGTAAACTTTAGAACCCTATTAAATACAATGGACTCGAACGTTCGAAATCTAAAGTGTTAATTATAAAGGCTAATATGCAAGTTATTGTCCTAAAAAGTGTTTGGGGACCTGGGTCCTGCCCCAGGGGACATGTATCAATGCAAAAAGAAGTTTTAAAAACGGCCGTTTTTTCGGGAGCAGTGATTTTAATAATGCTTAAAATGAAAAAATAAAAGTGAAATATTCCTTTAAATTTCGTACCTGGGGGGTGTGTATGATATGCATGTAAAGTGGCGCATGTTTCCCGTGCTTAGAACTGTCCCTGCAAAAAATGTCATTTTTGAAAGAAAAAAAATGCATTTAAAACTGACTCGCGGCTATTAATGAATTGTCGGCTCCCGGCAATACATACAAAAGTCATTGAGAAAAAAAAAAAAAAAAAAGCGTGGGGGTTCCCCAGAATTCAATTACCAGGCCCTTCAGATCTGGCATGGATTTTAAGGGGAACTCCACCCCAAGTTTAAAAAAAAAAATGGCGTTGAGTCCCCCTAAAAATCCATACCAGACCCCTTATCCGAGCACGCAACCTGGCCGGCCGCAGGGGAAAAGGGGGGGACGAGAGAGCGGCCCCCCCTCCCTCCTGAACCGTACCAAGCCACATGCCCTCAACATGGGGAGGATGTCCCCATGTTGATGGGGACAAGGGCCTCATCCCCACAACCCTTGCCCGGTGGTTGTGGGGGTCTGCGGGCGGGGGGCTTATCGGAATCTGGAAGACCCCTTTAACAAAGGGGACCCCCAGATAACGCCCCCCCCCCCCCTATGTGAATTGGTAACGGGTACATTGTACCCCTACCATTTCACGAAGAAAGCGTAAAAAAAATGTTTAAAAAAACACACAAACACCTTGAAAGAGTCCTTTATTTAAAAAAATAAATAAATAAACATTCCAGCGGTGAAATCCAGTGTCCCGCGGCGATCCCGATGTCCAGCGCTGTCCTTCATTGGTTGTGCCTGAGCGGACCTGATGGGGAACTCCCTCTCAGTATTTTAAATGTATAGACCCGCCCCTTCTAAAGTTCCCCATCAGGTCCGCTCAGCGGACGAGATGCGGAACATGAGAAGGGGCGGGTCTATACATGTATTACCAAAGTGAGAGCAGTTCCCCATCAGGTCCGCCCCCTCGGTATGTCAGACCCGCCTACGTCATTGGCTTGAGCGGGGAACTTCCTTCACTATGTAAATTTAAATTTACATAGTGAAGGAAGTTCCCCGCTCAAGCCAATGACGTAGGCGGGTCCGACATACCGAGGAGGCGGACCTGATGGGGAACTGCTCTCACTTTGGTAATACATGTATAGACCCGCCCCTTCTCATGTTCCGCATCTGGTCCGCTGAGCGGACCTGATGGGGAACTTTAGAAGGGGCGGGTCTATACATTTAAAATACTGAGAGGGAGTTCCCCATCAGGTCCGCTCAGGCACAACCAATGACGGACAGCGCTGGACATCGGGATCGCCGCGGGACACTGGATTTCACCGCTGGAATGTTTTTTTTTTTTTTAAATAAAGGACTTTTTCAAGGTGTTTGTGTGTTTTTTTAAACATTTTTTTACGCTTTCTTCGTGAAATGGTAGGGGTACAATGTACCCCTTACCAATTCACATGGGGGGGGGCCGGGATCTGGGGGTCCTCTTTGTTAAAGGGGTCTTCCAGATTCCGATAAGCCCCCCGCCCGCAGACCCCCACAACCACCGGGCAAGGGTTGTGGGGATGAGGCCCTTGTCCCCATCAACATGGGGACATCCTCCCCATGTTGAGGGCATGTGGCTTGGTACGGTTCAGGAGGGAGGGGGGGCCGCTCTCTCGTCCCCCCCTTTTCCCCTGCGGCCGGCCAGGTTGCATGCTCGGATAAGGGGTCTGGTATGGATTTTTAGGGGGACTCCACGCCATTTTTTTTTTAATTTGGGGTGGAGTTCCCCTTAAAATCCATGCCAGATCTGAAGGGCCTGGAATGGATATTTGGGGGAACCCCACGTCAATTTTTTTTTTATTTGCGGCGGGGTTCCCCTTAATATCCATTCCAGACCTGAAGGGCCTGGTAATTGAATTCTGGGGAACCCCCACGCTTTTTTTTTTTTTTTTATCAATGACTTTTGTATGTATTGCCGGGAGCCGACAATTCATTAATAGCCGCGAGTCAGTTTTAAATGCATTTTTTTCTTTCAAAAATGACACTTTTTGCAGGGACAGTTCTAAGCACGGGAAACATGCGCCACTTTACATGCATATCATACACACCCCCCAGGTACGAAATTTAAAGGAATATTTCACTTTTATTTTTTCATTTTAAGCATTATTAAAATCACTGCTCCCGAAAAAACGGCCGTTTTTAAAACTTCTTTTTGCATTGATACATGTCCCCTGGGGCAGGACCCGGGTCCCCAAACACTTTTTAGGACAATAACTTGCATATAAGCCTTTATAATTAGCACTTTAGATTTCTCCCATAGATTTTTCGAATTTGCCGCGAACACCCCAATTTGTTCGCTGTTCGGCGAACGGGCGAACAGGCAATGTTCGAGTCGAACATGAGTTCGACTCGAACTCGAAGCTCATCCCTACCGCTGACCGCCCTGTCCAGCGAGGCATGGACATTGCCTTCCACATGCCAGTAGAGAGACGGAATCGCCTTCCGTGAGAAAAAGTGGCGTTTGGGAACCTGCCACTGAGGAACCGCACATTGAACAAACTCACGGAAGGGGGCCGAGTCTATCAACTGAAAAGGCAGCAGTTGAAGTGCTAGCAATTTAGCCAAGCTAGCATTCAACCGCTGGGCATGTGGATGGCTGGGAGTATACTTCTTTCGACGGTCCAGCAGCTGGGGCAGGGAAATTTGCCTGCTACAATCGGACGTCGGTGTACTGCAAGTACTTGGTTGTGACACACCTAATTCTACACCTTCAGTCCTCTCCGAGCAGCTTTCAGAGAGGACTGAAGATATAGTGGGGATGGAGATCCCAGCTGATGAGGAGCAAGGAGAGGTCCGCTTTGTTCTTTGGTGTGGGTCTTTTATGTGTGCTTGCCAACGAGCTGCATGGCAGGTCGACATATGTCTGCTCATGCTTGTGGTGCCCAAGCGGCTGATGTTTTGGCCACGCGAGATACGCTTGAGACAAATATTGCAAATAGCAGTGGTGCGATCTGATGCACTCGTCTCAAAAAAGGCCCACACCAAAGAACTTTTGTGATAACGTGCAGAGGCAGCGCCCTGCACAGGCGGAGCTCTGCGGTGTGGTACAGTTGCTGTGCTGGCCTCTAGCTGGCCTCCAGGGGGCATCCTGCCTCGTTGGACATGTGACGCTGCATCCTCCTCCTCCTCCTCCTCTCTCCCTTCAGGCACCCACGTGGAGTCAGTGACCTCATCATCCCCTCCCTCTTCACCACTAGAGCAAACCTGGCAGTAAGCTGCAGCTGGTGGAACACTACTGCCAGATTGCTGTCCTTCAGCATCCCCTCTCTCTGCGCGCACACTACTGACTTCCTCAAGCTGGGTATCATCATCCGAGCCTTCGAATCGTTGGGCATCCTCCTGGAGCATGTACCCAACACTGTGCTCAAACAGTTCGGGGGACTCCTCAGGAGGACATGGTGGGTCTAGGGAAGGGGTGGCTGATGATGCCATTGAGTACGCGTTGGCAGCTGCTCTGCCAGTACCCTGAGCCTGGGTGAGAGAGGATGAGGAGGATGAGGAGGGCTTGGTCATCCATTCTACCAAGCCTTCGGCATGATGCGGCTCCACATGTCCAGCTGCCGAAAACAAAGACAAGCGTGTCCCATGGCCACGTGCTGATGACGATGCACGACCACGTCCACGGCCAGCACTGTTGTCTCTAGAAACAGAGCCTGCCTGCCCTGTGTTCTTGCCTCGGCACGCTCTGCCTCTCCTTGGCGGTCTTCCAGCCATTGTAGTCGGTAGTGTATATAGTATAAAAAATAGAACTCCTATGTGTGCTCACAACACACTGTAGGTCCTATGGGTGCTGACACTAACACACTATAGGTACTATGTGTGCTGCTGACAAGAAAATATAGGAGCTCTGTTTGCTGCCACTAACACACTAGAAGTCCTATGGGTGCTGCTGAGAAGAAAATATAGGAGCTCTGTGTGATGCCACTAACACACTAGAAGTCCTATGGGTGCTGCTGAGAAGAAAATATAGGAGCTCTGTTTGCTGCCACTAACACACTAGAAGTCCTATGGGTGCTGCTGAGAAGAAAATATAGGAGCTCTGTGTGATGCCACTAACACACTAGAAGTCCTATGGGTGCTGCTGAGAAGAAAATATAGGAGCTCTGTTTGCTGCCACTAACACACTAGAAGTCCTATGGGTGCTGCTGAGAAGAAAATATAGGAGCTCTGTGTGATGCCACTAACACACTAGAAGTCCTATGGGTGCTGCTGAGAAGAAAATATAGGAGCTCTGTTTGCTGCCACTAACACACTAGAAGTCCTATGGGTGCTGCTGAGAAGAAAATATAGGACCTCTGTTTGCTGCCACTAACACACTAGAAGTCCTATGGGTGCTGCTGAGAAGAAAATATAGGAGCTCTGTTTGCTGCCACTAACACACTAGAAGTCCTATGGGTGCTGCTGAGAAGAAAATATAGGAGCTCTGTTTGCTGCCACTAACACACTAGAAGTCCTATGGGTGCTGCTGAGAAGAAAATATAGGAGCTCTGTTTGCTGCCACTAACACACTAGAAGTCCTATGGGTGCTGCTGAGAAGAAAATATAGGAGCTCTGTGTGATGCCACTAACACACTAGAAGTCCTATGGGTGCTGCTGAGAAGAAAATATAGGAGCTCTGTTTGCTGCCACTAACACACTAGAAGTCCTATGGGTGCTGCTGAGAAGAAAATATAGGAGCTCTGTTTGCTGCCACTAACACACTAGAAGTCCTATGGGTGCTGCTGAGAAGAAAATATAGGAGCTCTGTTTGCTGCCACTAACACACTAGAAGTCCTATGGGTGCTGCTGAGAAGAAAATATAGGAGCTCTGTTTGCTGCCACTAACACACTAGAAGTCCTATGGGTGCTGCTGAGAAGAAAATATAGGAGCTCTGTGTGATGCCACTAACACACTAGAAGTCCTATGGGTGCTGCTGAGAAGAAAATATAGGAGCTCTGTTTGCTGCCACTAACACACTAGAAGTCCTATGGGTGCTGCTGAGAAGAAAATATAGGAGCTCTGTTTGCTGCCACTAACACACTAGAAGTCCTATGGGTGCTGCTGAGAAGAAAATATAGGAGCTCTGTGTGATGCCACTAACACACTAGAAGTCCTATGGGTGCTGCTGAGAAGAAAATATAGGAGCTCTGTTTGCTGCCACTAACACACTAGAAGTCCTATGGGTGCTGCTGAGAAGAAAATATAGGAGCTCTGTGTGATGCCACTAACACACTAGAAGTCCTATGGGTGCTGCTGAGAAGAAAATATAGGAGCTCTGTTTGCTGCCACTAACACACTAGAAGTCCTATGGGTGCTGCTGAGAAGAAAATATAGGAGCTCTGTTTGCTGCCACTAACACACTAGAAGTCCTATGGGTGCTGCTGAGAAGAAAATATAGGAGCTCTGTGTGATGCCACTAACACACTAGAAGTCCTATGGGTGCTGCTGAGATGAAAATATAGGAACTCTGTGTGATGCCACTAACACATTAGAAGTCCTATGGGTGCTGCTGAGAAGAAAATATAGGAGCTCTGTTTGCTGCCACTAACACACTAGAAGTCCTATGGGTGCTGCTGAGAAGAAAATATAGGAGCTCTGTGTGATGCCACTAACACACTAGAAGTCCTATGGGTGCTGCTGAGAAGAAAATATAGGAGCTCTGTTTGCTGCCACTAACACACTAGAAGTCCTATGGGTGCTGCTGAGAAGAAAATATAGGAGCTCTGTTTGCTGCCACTAACACACTAGAAGTCCTATGGGTGCTGTTGGGGTGCAATGCTGTGCTAACAGCACTGCGGTTGGTACTACTGCAATACTGTACTAACAGTAAGCACGCACCAGACTAATCCCCAGCAGCAGCTAATAACACACTAACTGTGCAATCAGCAGCAATGAACGATCAATGACTTAGGTAGCAATGGTTTAGCAAAGAAATAGCCAATGGTTTAGCAAAGAAGAGCAAATCTTTCAGTATCAAGCAAAGACAGAATCAGCAGACTAATCTCTCCTAAAGCCGAAACTCATGTGACCGGGGCCGATGGCGTGGCGGCCTTTTAAATGGTGGGGCGTGTACTAAAGCCCCTGAGCTGTAATTGGCTACAGGCGTCCTGCCTGTAGCCAATTATTGCTCTCCGAGTTTCGGGCGCTGTGATTGGCCAAGCATGCGGGGTCACAGTGCATGCTTGGCCAATCATCAGCCAGCAATGCACTGCGCCGGCCGCGCCGGCCGCAATGCATTGCGGGGCCGCTCGCATCACACGAATGTGATGCGAACGGCCCAAATAGTTCTGGGCTCGACGAGCGAGCGAACGCCCGATGCTCGATTCGAACATGGGTTCGAATCGAGCACCGGGCCCATCCCTAATCTCCACGGACCGGTTGGTCTCGTAACCAAGTGTATGAAATTGAGGTGGCTTTTTGAAGGGGTTCACCCACCAGGCACACTGACTCCAATTCAGTAAGGATTCTGCTAAAGTTATTTCTTTTTAAATAGCTCCTCATGGTACGCTTCTGTAAAGTAGGAGTCAGTGAGCCTCGGTACGTGAGAGGTTTTAAAATGTGTTTCTTGTAAGAAGACAAACCGAGGCTTACCTCTTTTGAGTTCTCTCAAGAGAGTTGTGCGTTTTTCGGGTATATTCAGCCTTTTAGCGTTGTGAGATATCACAGTTGGATTGCGGCCGAGGGATGAATACACCATGGCAGGAAGTCAGAGAGAGCTGGTGGATTGTGGTCTGTGTAATCGACTAATAACAAAAAGGAAAAAAAAGGGAACAAAATTAATGTATACAACACTGCTGTTGTCCTGAATCTGTTGATGAATAGCAATATAGGACGAGAAGAGAGTGAAGAGCAAGAGCAGAGAGCTTAGAATGAGGCAGAAGGGAAAGGGTAGAGGGTACAGTGAAGAAGGAGTAGTAAGTGTAGTAAATAGAGATATTGTTCTCTTCTTCGGGGTTCAGAAGATACCCCAGAAGAATTTCAAGCAGTGTGTCCCGGGTGCCCAATCAAGGCTGTCTCAGGAGACACTATGTGGGGGTTAGTCAGGAGGCTATAGAGCTGGGCTATAGCTATGTGGTTAATCTGGGTTTTCACATAGTATCTTGGCGCTGCATTTTTTATTTTCTGTTAATTATTTTGCGATTTGTCTATTTGCTGATGCTAGCAGCCACTTATTCATCTGTTCACCCAGTAGCGCTACTTTGTTTATTTTATATGTGGTTAAGGTGGTTCGTTGAGTCAAGTGGGCTGAGGTGGTCGGCTCTCAGCCGTATAGGTGCGTTCAGAATCTTATATGTCATCTCTGCACAAAATTAGCAATAAGGGACCATTCATGTCAGGTAGGTTTAAAACAGAGCTTAAGTCTCTTAACATAACAGAAAACAACAAAAGAGACCATAATGAACAGAACAGGATGCACAGGGTCAGCAACTAAAATGGGAGGAGGTGTAAACATGGTTCAGAGTTTTACTCAAATAACAGTCCTCTCGAACAGTTCCAGGAGGGCAAGGTGATTCATCTCCTCTAGTTCTAAGTGTGTACGTCTGCTAGTCGGTGAGAAGTGGTAAACCAGTGTTAATAGTTCAGGGGAAGTCAGTCAAATTCCCCATGGTATCTATCGAGAAATCAATCTGCAGGTCTCTTGACATCATCAGGCACTGGGGAAGACGTAACTAAATGCACAAGTTAAAAGATCTCTCTCAGCCCTATATCCGTGAGCTCTCTTTGGCCAGATACAATCAAGACAAACTATGAGTAGTTAACCGTGTGAAATAAAAATAAAAATAAAAAAAGGGCTCTCAAGGAGGCTAAGTGGTCAGAAAAAAATACAGTGAGTGAGTACAGAAGTGGCCATATGCCAATAACATGAGCTTTCACGGGTAGACGTCAAGTTAGCTGAAGTAGAGTCAGTAGTGCAGGAGGGGCAGAGAGCGAACTTGTGCCAGATGCTAATATTAATACCTGTAAACAGTGGATTAGGTATAAAGGAAGGAACTTAGAGGAAATAGTTATGTATCAGTTAGTACTCATCCAGGTTCCTGGACGCATGAGGCTTGAGGTTGGGGGTTCCAGCTTGTGATCCAGCTTGGGAGCCTCCACGGTGGGAGGATTTCATCTTTTTTGAGGATCTGTTGTCTGGAGATGTAAGCGGAGAACTTGGAGGGCTTCTTTCCATGGGTGGCAGTCTAAATTCTTGGTACCATTCTGGGAGGTCAATCAAACCTAGATGCAGTGCACTGCAAAATTCAGGAAGGTCCTCAGGAGAACGAAGGATGTGTTGCTTGCCATTGTGGTTCACCAGGAGGGCAAACGGGAACCGCCATGAGTATCTCAGGTCTCTCTCTCTAAGCTTATCAAGGAGTGGTCGCAGCGCCCTGCGATTTTTCAGAGTAAACTGAGAGAGATCCTGGAAGAGCATGATTGTTTCACCATTGAATATTATTTGGTCGTTCCTACGTGCTTTCCTCATTATATCCTCTTTCAGGGAGAAACTCTGGAGGCAGCAGATTATATCACGTGGTGGCTGGGAGTCAGGACCTCTGGCTCTGAGTGCCCTATGCGCCCTGCCAAATTCAATGGACGTATCCTCTGGCCTTTCTAGCAGGCTGTTGAAGACTCTCTGTAGTGCCACTGTGATCTGATCTGTCTCCACAGATTCCGGGATCCCCCTTACTCTAATGTTACATCTCTTTCCCTATTGTCCAGGTCCTCTAGGTGTCTGTTAGCCTCAATAAAATGTGATGAGTGGGAGACTGAAACCTTTGCCAATCTGCGGATCTCTTTGTCTCTGTGATTTCCAGCCGCCTCCGTCGCTGCCATTTTCTCATTGAGTAGCAGGAGGTTTGACTTAAGGTCTGTAATGGCCGCTGAAAACGTGGACTTAATGTCCGCGGCGATGCCAGTCATTTCATCATATGTAAGAGGGTGGTTGCTGCGGGAGGGTCCCTTACCGTTCTCCTCCACGGCGAACTGGGAGTCCTCACTGTAGTCTTCCTCCATGTGCGGCGGCGCCATCTTGTCTTTCGCCGAGCTGCTACGGGGAGAAGCTTGAAACCTGAAAATGTCAGCGATGTTTCTCCCTTTACAGGCAGCCGAAGAGCGGCGGGATCTTGTGAGTGGTGTGGTGGACGATCTCCTGTGCATCCTGTGGGTTAATTGTGCAGAGATATGGGTCTTTGGCTGAGAGGTCGACGGAGCTCCTCTGTTATTCTGCCGTCTCCATTGCGCGCCAAGCCACGCCCCCAGCTGTGCCATTCTACCGACGTACATTGGCGTGAGGCGGTCCTCAAGTGGTTAAAGAACTCTTTTGTGTGTTGCCTCTGACTGGGGATGAGCTGAACACCCCCCCGGTTCGGTTCACACCAGAACCTGCGAACGGACCGAAAGTTCGCGTGAACTTTAGAACCCTATTAAATACAATGGACGCGAACGTTCAAAATGTAAAGTGCTAATTATAACGGCTAATAAGCATGTTATTGTCCTAAAAAGGGTTTGGGGAGTCGGGGACCCGGGTCCTGCCCCAGGGGACATGTATCAATGCAAAAAGAAGTTTTAAAAACTGTTGTTTTTTTCGGAAGCAGTGATTTTAATGATGCATAAAGTGAAAAAAAAAAAGTGAAATATTCCTTTAAATATCGTACCTGGGGGGTGTCTAAAGTATGCCTGTGAAGTGGCACGTGTTTCCCGTGTTTAGAACTGTCCCTGCACAAAATGACATTTCTAAAGGAAAAAAAGCCATTTAAAACTGCTTGCACATTAATGTAATGTCTGGTCCCGGCAATACGGATGAAAATCATTGAGAAAAATGGCATGGCTACCCCATCACCCCCCCCCCCCACCCTACCACCCTACCACCCTACCCTAGCCCATTACCAGCCCCTTTGGGTCTTGTGTGGATGTTAAGGGGAACCCCAAACCCAAAATAAAAAAAGGCCCTATTTACTCTGAACAGCAGTATACAGGCGGTGCAAGCAAGACACGGACTGTAGGTTTGTTCTTAAGTAGAATCTGTTTTTAATTTGGAACATGTACATTTTTTAAGTGTAGCTCTAGCCAAAAAATCTATTTTTAAGCTTTTTGGAGTACATAGGGAAGGGTTAACACCCCTGTAACATTTGTTTTGCTGTCTGTGCACCTGTTCAGAACATTTCACCTCACTTTCCGTCACAATGACAAATGTTTTTGGAAAGTTTTGGGTTTTTATTGAAACAAGGATTGGTGATAAAGCATTAGTAGAGAGGATACACCTTTTTCCCATATTAACTCTTACAGGAGAGAATTTCCCTTCCTAGGGGTAGATTTCCTCACACTTCCTGTTGTCTCCTTCCGTTTGCAAGTAGGAGTCTTTTGTAAGTTGGATGTTTGAAAGTAGGGGCCTGCCGTAGATACTCTGCAGAAATTTGCCCCTTAGGTGTTGGTTTTGCAAAAACACTGTAAGCCCTCACAGTTACTCTTGGTGGGCACTGGAACGCCCTGCTGTCAACTATTATATCAGGAATTGTAATTACATGCCATTGTTGAACAGTGGTAGGAAAAAAATGGGCCTTTGGTGGTGGTGCTGGTGCCACAACACTGTAAGCCCTCACAGTTACTCTTGGTGGGCGCATGAATGGGCCCTGCTGTGAATTATTAGATCAAGAATTGTAATTGCATGCCCCTGTTGAACAGGGGCTGAAAAATTGGGCCTTTGGTGGTGGCGGTGGTGCTGGTGCCAAAGACTGTAAGTCCTCACAGTAACTCTTGGTGGGCGCAGGAATGGGCCCAGCTGTGAAATATTAGATCAAGAATTGTTATTACATGCCCCTGTTGAACAGGGGCAGAAAAATTGGGCATTAGGCACTGGTGCTGGTGCCACAACACTGCAATCCCTCACAGATACTGTACTTAGAGCGCAGCAATGAGCCCTGTTGCAAAGTATTAGACCAATAATTGTAATTACATGCCCCTGTTAAACAGGGGCAGAAAAATTGGGCCTTAGGCACTGGTGCCAAAACACTGCAACCCCTCACAGATACTGTACTTGGAGCGCAGCAATGAGCCCTGCTGCAAATCATTGCATAAAAAATTGTAAATACACGCCCCTGTTAAACAGGGGCTGAAAAATTGGGCCTTAGGCACTGGTGCTGGTGCCACGACACTGCAACCTCTCCCAGATACTCTAGTTGGAGTGCAGCAATGAGCACTGCTGCAAAGCATTGCATCAAATATTGTAATTACATGCCCCTGCTGAAAAATTGGGCCTTAGCCACTGGTGGCGGGACCCAGAACCAAAAATGTTCTTCCAAGCTATCAGCAGGATCATTGAGGAGGAAGAGGATAGTCAGTCAACATAACAGGACAGTCACTCAGCATCAGCATAGGCAGTCTTGAAGGTATGTGACATTTAAAAAAAAAATATTCGGTTACATCAGCTTGGTAGCTGGTGGTGATCCATGACGGATTAATCTTTATGAATGTCAGTCTATCAACCTAGTTGGTGGACAGGCGCACCCTGTGATCGGTAACAAAGCCTCCAGCAGCACTGAATGTGCGTTCCGAAAGAACGCTGGATGCAAGACAGGCCAGTAGCTCAATTGCATACTGTGCAAGTTCTGGCCAGTGATCCATCCTCAAGACCCAGTAAGCCAGAGGATTTTCGGTGGGAAAGGTGTCCAAGTCTGACCTTGCCCCTAGGTATTCCTGGACCATGTAAATCAGACGCTGGCGATGGTTGCTGGAACCGATCATACCTTGGACTAAAAAATTGTCTGAACGCATCGGTCAGACGGCCACCTTCCCCACCGCTCCTTCTCTGACTGACCGAAGCCTCAGCAACTCGTTGTCCAGGAACAGGAGTTTGTAACCTCCCAGTCTCTGGGAACGCATTGCAAAGACCTTTCTGCAAGGCCTCCCGGAGATGTCTCATCCTCTGCTCCCTCTGCGATGGCAAGATAAGGTCCGCAACCTTACCCTTGTACCGTGGATCAAGGAGAGTGGCCAGCCAGTAATGGTCCCTCTCCTTGATCCGAGGAATACGAGGATCCTTCCGCAGGCTTTGCAGGATCAGGGAGGCCATGCAGCATAGGTTAGCTGAGGCATTCGGTCTGGAGTCCTCTGGGTCACTAAGGACAACACGATCCGCAGCCACCTCCTCCCAGCCACGTACAAGTCTACGGGTTTCTTGGGACTGTAAATCATCCCTAAAAGACTGCTGCTGTTGATGCTGAGTGCCAGGCTCCACCTCCATGCTGACACAATCCTCCTCCTCCTCCTCCTCTTCCTGTGTGATGGGTGGGACAGAAGGAACACTGTCTGGATAAAGGGGGCCTTGAGAGGCAAGGAAGTCTTCCTATTCCTGCCTCTGTTCTGCCTCAAGTGCCCTGTCCATTATTCCACGCAGCGTATGCTCCAACAGGTGGACAAGAGGTACAGTGTCACTGATGCATGCACTGTCACTGCTCACCATCCTCGTGACCTCCTCAAATGGCGCCAGGACAGTGCATGCATCCCTGATCATGCCCCACTGGCGTGGTGGAAAAAAAACGAGCTCCCGTGACCCTGTCCTGGTGCCGTAGTCGCACAGGTACTCATTGATGGCCCTCTGCTGCATGTGCAGCCGCTGCAGCATGGCCAATGTTGAGTTCCACCTGGTGGGCATGTCACATATAAGGCGGTTCTTGGGCAGGTTCAACTCCTTTTGCAGCTCAGCCAGCCGAGCACTGGCATTATATGATCGGCGGAAATGCACACAGACATTCCTGGCCTGCCTCAGGACATCCTGTAAGCCCGGGTACCTGTCCAAGAACCGCTGCACCACCAGGTTAAGGACGTGAGCCACATAGGGCATATGGGTCAGTTTTCCCTGTCGGAGGGCGGAGAGGAGGTTGGTGCCATTGTCGCAAACCACCATTCCTGGCTTAAGCTGGCGTGGCGTCAACCACCTCTCGGCCTGTCCCTGCAGAGCTGACAGAACCTCTGCCCCAGTGTGGCTCCTGTCCCCCAAACACACCAGCGCAAGCACGGCATGGCATCTTTTTGCCTGCGTACTTGTGCAGCCCCTTGAACGCCTACGGAGCACCGCTGGTTTAGAGGACAAAGCACAGAAAGAGGCCATGGAGGAAGAAGAAGAGGAGGGGGTGGAGGAGAGAGGTGTGTCACAATCAGTTGTAGCATTTTGGAGGCGTGGTGGCGGAACAACCTCCAACACTACTGCACCTTGTCCTGCATCCTTCCCAGCTGCCAAAAGAGTGACCCAATGGGCCGTGAAAGATAGGCAACGTCCCTGTCCATGCCTGCTGGACCATGAGTCAGTAATATGACTGCCCTGTCCAGCGAGACATGGACATTGCCTTCCACATGCCGGTAGAGAGCCGGAATTGCCTTCCATGAGAAAAAGTGGCAATTGGGAACCTGCCACTGAGGAACCGCACATTGCACAAACTCACGGAAGGGGGCCGAGTCTACCAACTGAAAAGGCAGCAGTTGAAGTGCTAGCAATTTAGCCAAGCTAGCATTCAACCGCTGGGCATGTGGATGGCTGGGAGTGAACTTCTTTTAACGGTCCAGCAGCTGGGGCAGGGAAATTTGCCTGCTACAATCGGATGTCGGTGTACTGCTAGCAGAGTGCCTGCAACTACTTGGCTGTGACACACCTAATTCTACACCTTCATTCCTCTCAGTGCAGGTTTCAGAGAGGACTGAAGGTATAGTGGGGTTGGAGATCCCAGCTGATGAGGAGCAAGGAGAGGTCCGCTTTGTTCTTTGGTGTGGGTCTTTAAGGTACGCTTGCCAACGAGCTGCATGGCAGGTCAACATATGTCTGGTCAAGCATGTGGTGCCCAAGCGGCTGATGTTTTGGCCACTCGAGATACGCTTGAGACATATGTTGCAAATAGCAGCGGTGCGATCTGATGCACTCGACTCAAAAAAGGCCCTCACGAAAGAACTTTTGGAATAACGCGCAGAGGCAGCGCCCTGCACAGGCGGAGCTCTGCGGTGTGATTCAGTCGGTGTGCTGCCCTTACGGTGGCCCCCGGAGGGCATCCTGCCTCGTTGGAGATGTGCCTCCTCCTCATCCTCCTCCTCCTCCTCTCTCCTATCAGGCACCCACATGGAGTCAGTGACCTCATCATCCCCTCCCTCTTGATCACTGGAGCAAACCTGGCAGTATGCTGCAGCTGGTGGAACATGACTGCCAGATTGCTGTCCTTCCTTAGCATCCCCTCTCTCTGCGCTCACGCTACTGCCTTCCTCTAGCTGAGTATCATCATCAGACCCTTCAAAACGCTGGGCATCCTCCTGGAGCATGTACCCAACACTTTGCTCAAACAGTTCGGGGGACTCCTCAGGAGGACATGGTGGGTCTAGGGAAGGAGTGACTGATGATGACATTGATACGAGGGAAGAGGACGCATTGGCAGCTGCTTTGCCAGTACCCTGAGCCTGGGTGAGAGAGGATGAGGAGGATGAGGAGGGCTTGGTCATCCACTCTACCAAGTCTTCGGCATGATGCGGCTCAACACGTACTGCTGCCGAGAATAAGGACAAGCGTGTCCCATGGCCACGTGCTGATGACAATGCACCGCGTCCACGACCAGCACTGTTGCCCCCAGACACAGAGCCTGCTTGCCCTCTTTTATTGGCTCGTGACTGTCTGCCTCTCCTTGTTTGCCTTCCAGACATTCTAATGGCCTGCAGGGAGATGGGAAAACCAGCAATAAGGGGTAGCTTAAGGTCTATACTGTGCAGGAGGCACCTACACCCACTGTAACTGCTTGCAGGTGCCTGTCTGTGTTACACAACAGAACAACACCACGAGCAATAAGGGGTAGCGTATACTGTGCAGGAGGCACCTACACCCACTGTAACTGCTTGCAGATGCCTGTCTGTGTTACACAACAGAACAACACCACAAGCAATAAGGGGTAGCGTATACTGTGCAGGAGGCACCTACACCCACTGTAACTGCTTGCAGATACCTGTCTGTGTTACACAACAGAACAACACCAGGAGCAATAAGGGGTAGCGTATACTGTGCAGGAGGCACCTACACCCACTGTAACTGCTTGCAGATGCCTGTCTGTGTTACACAACAGAACAACACCACGAGCAATAAGGGGTAGCGTATACTGTCAGGAGGCACCTACACCCACTGTAGCGGCTTGCAGATGCCTGTCTGTGTTACATAACAGAACAACACCACGAGCAATAAGGGGTAGCGTATACAGTGCAGGAGGCACCTACACCCACTGTAACTGCTTGCAGTTGCCTGTCTGTGTTAAACGACAGAACAACCCCACGAGCACTAAGGGGTATCGTATACTGTGCAGGAGGCACCTACACCCACTGTAACTGCTTGCAGATGCCTGTCTGTGTTACACAACAGAACAACACCACGAGTAGGGATGAGCTCGGTGTTCGAGTCGAACATCGGCTGTTCGATCGTTCGACGAAGATCGAACGTTTTGGGCCGTTCGCGCCAAATTCGAGTGACGCGAATGGCCCACAATACACTGCGCCATCGCAGTGCAATCCCGGCACTGTGATTGGCCAAGCATGCACTGTGACCCCGCATGCTTGGCCAATCACAGCGCCGGCAGCGAGGAGAGCCATAATTGGCCACAGGCAGGATGCCTGTGGCCAATTATATTTCAGGGGGGTTTAGTACACGCCCCACACTATAAAAGGCCGCCAGCGCGGCGGCCTTGTTTAGTGTGTTCCGGTTCAGGGAGAGAGAAGGATAGGCAGGGACAGTGTCAGTGATATTCTGCTAAACCTTGTGTGCAGGGAGAGAGAAGGATAGGCAGGGACAGTGTCAGTGATATTCTGCTAAACCTTGTGTGCAGGGAGAGAGAAGGATAGGCAGGGGACAGTGTCAATGATATTTTTGCTAAGCCTCCTGCACAGTATACACCTGAAGCTAGCCCTTATTGCTGTGTTTTCCTGTTGCGTAACACAGGCAGGCATCTGTAGCACTTAAAGCAGGCGTAGTGTGATTCCTGAAAAATATACACCTGAAGCTAGCCCTTATTGCTGTGTTTTCCTGTTGTGTAATACAGGCAGGCATCTGCAGCACTTAAAGCAGGCGTAGTGTGATTCCTGAAAAATATACACCTGAAGCTAGGCCTTATTGCTGTGTTTTCCTATTGTGTAACACAGGCAGGCATCTGCAGCACTTAAAGCAGGCGTAGTGGGATTCCTGAAAAATATACACCTGAAGCTAGCCCTTATTGCTGTGTTTTCCTGTTGTGTTACACAGGCAGGCATCTGCAGCACTTAAAGCAGGCGTAGTGTGATTCCTGAAAAATATACACCTGAAGCTAGGCCTTATTGCTGTGTTTTCCTGTTGTGTAACACAGGCAGGCATCTGCAGCACTTAAAGCAGGCGTAGTGTGATTCCTGAAAAATATACACCTGAAGCTAGCCCTTATTGCTGTGTTTTCCTGTTGTGTAACACAGGCAGGCATCTGCAGCACTTAAAGCAGGCGTAGTGTGATTCCTGCAAAATATACACCTGAAGCTAGCCCTTATTGCTGTGTTTTCCTGTTGTGTAACACAGGCAGGCATCTGCAGCATTTAAAGCAGGCATAGTGTGATTCCTGCAAAATATACACCTGAATCTAGCCCTTATTGCTGTGTTTTCCTGTTGTGTAACACAGGCAGGCATCTGCAGCACTTAAAGCAGGCGTAGTGTGATTCCTGCAAAATATACACCTGAAGCTAGCCCTTATTGCTGTGTTTTCCTGTTGTGTAACACAGGCAGGCATCTGCAGCACTTAAAGCAGGCATAGTGTGATTCCTGAAAAATATACACCTGAAGCTAGCCCTTATTGCTGTGTTTTCCTGTTGTGTAACACAGGCAGGCATCTGCAGCACTTAAAGCAGGCGTAGTGTGATTCCTGAAAAATATACACCTGAAGCTAGCCCTTATTGCTGTGTTTTCCTGTTGTGTAACACAGGCAGGCATCTGCAGCACTTAAAGCAGGCGTAGTGTGATTCCTGAAAAATATACACCTGAAGCTAGCCCTTATTGCTGTGTTTTCCTGTTGTGTAACACAGGCAGGCATCTGCAGCACTTACAGCGGGCGTAGTGTGCCTCCTGCACATTATACACCTGAAGCTACCCCTTATTGTAACAGGCATCTGCAGCACTTACAGCGGGCGTAGTGTGCTTCTTGCAAAATATACACCAGAAGCTAGGCCTTATTGCTGTGTTTTCCTGTTGTGTAACACAGGCAGGCATCTGCAGCACTTACAGCGGGCGTAGTGTGCTTCTTGCAAAATACACACCTGAAGCTACCCCTTATTGCTGGTTTTC
Source organism: Rana muscosa (assembly GCA_029206835.1). NCBI lineage: Eukaryota > Metazoa > Chordata > Amphibia > Anura > Ranidae > Rana > Rana muscosa. Next base: position 45,724,613 of record CM055118.1, read on the forward strand.
CCATCTCCCTGCAGGCTTTTAGAATGTCTGAAAGGCAAACAAGGAGAGGCAGACAGTCAGGAGCCAATAAAAGAGGGCAAGCAGGTTCTGTGTCTAGAGACAACAGTGCTGATCGTGGACACGGTGCATCATCATCAGCACGTGGCCATGGGACACGCTTGTCCTTATTTTCGGCAGCTGGACGTGTTAAGCCGCATCATGCCGAAGACTTGGTAGAGTGGATGACCAAGCCCTCCTCATCCTCCTCATCCTCTCTCACCCAGGCTCAGGGTACTGGCAAAGCAGCTGCCAAAGCGTCCTCAATGTCATCATCAGTCACTCCTTCCCTAGACCCACCGTGTCCTCCTATGGAGTCCCCCGAACTGTTTGAGCACAGTGTTGGGTACATGCTCCAGGAGGATGCCCAGCGTTTCGAAGGGTCTGAAGATGATACCCAGCTAGAGGAAGGCAGTAGCGTGAGAGCAGAGAGAGGGGATGCTCAAGAAGGACACCAATCTGGCAGTCATGTTCCAGCAGCTGCAGCATACTGCCAGATTGGTTCCAGTGATGAGGAGGGAGGGGATGATGAGGTCACTGACTCCACGTGGGTGCCTGATAGGAGAGAGGAGGAGGAGGATGAGGAGGAGGCACATCTCCAACGAGGCAGGATGCCCTCCGGGGGCCAGCCTAAGGGCAGCACACCAACTGAATTACACCGCAGAGCTCTGCCTGTGCAGGGCGCTGCCTCTGCGCGTTATTCCAAAAGTTCTTTAGTGTGGGCCTTTTTTGAGTCGAGTGCATCAGATCGCACCGCTGCTGTTTGCAACATATGTCTCAAGCGTATCTCGCGTGGCCAAAACATCAGCCGCTTGGGCACCACATGCTTGACCAGACATATGTTGACCTGCCATGCAGCTCGTTGGCAAGCCTACCTTAAAGACCCACACCAAATAACAAAGCGGACCTCTCCTTGCTCCGCATCAGCTGGGATCTCAAACCCCACTATAACTTCAGTCCTCTCTGAAACCTGCACTGAGAGGAATGAAGGTGTAGAATTAGGTGTGTCACAGCCAAGTACTTGCGGGCACTCTGCTAGCAGTACACCGACGTCCGATTCTAGCAGGCAAATTTCCCTGCCCCAGCTGCTGGACCGTTAAAAGAAGTTCACTCCCAGCCATCCACATGCCCAGCGGTTGAATGCTAGCTTGGCTAAATTGCTAGCACTTCAACTGCTGCCTTTTCAGTTGGTAGACTCGGCCCCCTTCCGTGAGTTTATGCAATGTGCGGTTCCTCAGTGGCAGGTTCCCAAACTACACTTTTTCTCACGGAAGGCGATTCCGGCTCTCTACCGGCATGTGGAAGGCAATGTCCATGCCTCGCTGGACAGGGGGGTCAGCGGTAAGGTGCATATTACCGCTGACCAGGGTTGCCAACTTTCAGTAAATTTACAAACGGTTTGTAAAATCCATACTTTTTGCATCTGTCCTTGAATGTCTATTACGGACATGTAGGCTGCATGTCCGTAACTGACATTCATGCACAGATGCAACAAGTATGGATTTTACAAACTGTTTGTAAATTTACTGAAAGTTGGCAACCCTGCCGCTGACTCATGGTCCAGCAGGCATGGACAGGGACGTTACCTTTCTTTCACGGCCCATTGGGTCACTCTTTTGGCAGCTGGGAAGGATGCAGGACAAGGTGCAGTAGTGTTGGAGGTTGTTCCACTGCCACGCCTCCAAAATGCTACTACTGGTTGTTGTGACACACCTCTCTCCTCCACCCCCTCCTCTTCTTCTTCCTCCATGGCCTCTTCCTGTGCTTTGTCCTCGGATCCAGCGGTGCTCCGTAGGCATTCAAGGGGCTATGCAAGTACGCAGGCAAAAAGATGCCATGCCGTGCTTGCGCTGGTGTGTTTGGGGGACAGGAGCCACACTGGGGCAGAGGTTCTGTCAGCTCTGCAGGGGCAGGCCGAGAGGTGGTTGATGCCATGCCAGCTTAAGCCAGGAATGGTGGTTTGCGACAATGGCACCAACCTCCTCTCCGCCCTCCGACAGGGACAACTGACCCATGTGCCCTGTGTGGCTCACGTCCTTAACCTGGTGGTGCAGTGGTTCTTGGGCAGGTACCCGGGCTTACAGGATGTCCTGAGGCAGGCCAGGAAAGTCTGCGTGCATTTCCGCAGATCATATAATGCCAGTGCTCGGCTGGCAGAGCTGCAAAAGGAGTTGAACCTGCCCAAGAACCGCCTTATATGTGACATGCCCACCAGGTGGAACTCAACGTTGGCCATGCTGCAGCGGCTGCACACACAGCAGAGGGCCATCAATGAGTACCTGTGCGACTACGGCACCAGGACAGGGTCAGGGGAGCTTGGTTTTTTTTCACCACGCCAGTGGGGCATGATCAGGGATGCATGCACTGTCCTGGCACCATTTGAGGAGGCCACGAGGATGGTGAGCAGTGACAGTGCATGCATCAGTGACACTGTACCTCTTGTCCACCTGTTGGAGCATACGCTGCGTGGAATAATGGACAGGGCACTTGAGGCAGAACAGAGGCAGGAAGAGGAGGACGTCCTTGCCTCTCAAGGCCCCCTTTACCCAGACAGTGTTCCTTCTGTCCAACCCATCCCACAGGAAGAGGACGAGGAGGAGGAGGAGGATTGTGTCAGCATGGAGGTGGAGCCTGGCACTCAGCATCAACAGCAGCAGTCTTTTAGGAATGATTTACAGTCCCAAGAAACACGTGGACTTGTACGTGGCTGGGAGGAGGTGGCTGCGGATCATGTCATCCTTAGTGACCCAGAGGACTCTGGACCAAATGCCTCAGCTAACCTACACTGCATGGCCTCCCTGATTCTGCAAAGTCTGCGGAAGGATCCTCGTATTCTTCGGATCAAGGAGAGGGACCATTACTGGCTGGCCACTCTCCTTGATCCACGGTACAAGAGTAAGGTTGCGGACCTTATCTTACCGTCGCAGAGGGAGCAGAGGATGAGACAACTCTGGGAGGCCTTGCAGAAAGGTCTGTGCAACGCGTTCCCAGAGACTGGGAGGTTACAAACTCCTGGTCCTGGACAACGAGTTGCTGAGGCTTCGGTCAGTCAAGGAAGGAGCGGTGGGGAAGGTGGCCGTCTGACCGATGCGTTCAGACAATTCTTTAGTCCGCAGCCCCAAGGTATGATCGGTTCCAGCAACCATCGCCAGCGTCTGATATACATGGTGCAGGAATACCTAGGGGCAAGGTCAGATTTGGACACCTTTCCCACCGAAAATCCTCTGGCTTACTGGGTCTTGAGGATGGATCACTGGCCAGAGCTTGCACAGTATGCAATTGAGCTACTGGCCTGTCCTGCATCCAGCGTTCTTTCGGAACGCACATTCAGTGCTGCTGGAGGATTTGTCACGGATCACAGGGTGCTCCTGTTCACCGACTCGGTTGATCGACTGACCTTTATAAAGATGAACCAGTCTTGGATCACCACCAGCTACCAAGCACCTGAAGCTGATATAACAGAATAATTTATTTTCAAATGTCACATCCCTTCAAGACTGATGCTGATGCTGAGTGACTGTCCTGTTATGTTGACTGACTATCCTCCTCCTCCTCCTCAATGATCCGATTCATGATGATATCTTGGAAAAACTTTTTTGTTTCTGGGTGCCGGCACCAGTGGCTAAGGCCCAATTTTTCAGCCCCTGTTTAACAGGGGCATGTAATTACAATTTTTGATGCAATGCTTTGCAGCAGTGCTCATTGCTGCACTCCAACTAGAGTATCTGGGAGAGGTTGCAGTGTCGTGGCACCAGCACCAGTGCCTAAGGCCCAATTTTTCAGCCCCTGTTTAACAGGGGCGTGTAATTACAATTTTTGATGCAATACTTTGCAACAGAGCTCATTGCTGTGCTCCAAATACAGTATCTGTGAGGGGTTGCAGTGTTGTGGCACCAGTGGCTAAGGCCCAATTTTTCAGCCCCTGTTCTACAATTACAATTCTTGATATAATAGTTGACAGCAGGGTGTTCCAGCACCCACCAAGAGTAACTGTGAGTGCTTACAGTGTTGTGCCAACACCAACACCAATTTCTGCAGAGTATATACGGCAGGCCCCTACTTTCAAACATCCCACTTACAAACGACTCCTATTTGCAAATGGAAGGAGACAACAGGAAGTGAGAGGAAATCTACCCCTAGGAAGGGAAATTCTCTCCTGTAAGGGTTAATATGGGAAAAAGGTGTCTCCTCTCTACTGATGCTTTATCACCAATCCTTGTTTCAATAAAAACCCCACTTTTCAAAAACAGTTGTCATTGGGACGGAAAGTGAGGTGAAATGTTCTGAACAGGGGCACAGACAGAAAAACAAATGTTACAGGGGTGATAACCCTTCCCTATGTTTTCCAAAAAGCTTAAAAATAGATTTTTTGGCTGGAGCTACACTTAAACAATGTACGTGTTCAAAATTACAAACAGATTCTACTTAAGAACAAACCTACAGTCCCTGTCTTGTTTGCACCGCCTGTATACTGCTGTTCAGAGTATATAGGGCCTTTTTTTTGGGTGCGGGGTTCCCCTTAATATCCATACAAGACCCAAAGGGGCTGGTAGTGGGGTACCCATGACATTTTTCTCAAAGATTTTCATCCATATTACCGGGACCAGACATGACATTAAAGCCGCAAGCAGTTTTAAATGGCTTTTTTTCCTTTAGAAATGTCATTTTATGCAGGGACAGTTCTAAACACGGGAAACACGTGGCACTTCACAGGCATACTTTAGACACCCCCCAGGTACGATATTTAAAGGAATATTTGACTTTTTTCTTTCACTTTATGCATCATTAAAATGACTGCTGCCGAAAAACGTCCGTTTTTAAAACTTCGTTTGGCATTGATACATGTCCCCTGGGGCAGAACCCGGGTTCCCAAACCCTTTTTAGGACAATAACATGCATATTAGTCGTTATAATTAGCAATTTAGATTTCGAAAGTTCACATCCATTGTATTTAATAGGGTTCTAACGTTCGTGCGTACTTTCGGTCCGTTCGCAGGTTCTGGTGCGAACCGAACCCGGGGGTGTTCGGCTCATCTCTAACCACGAGCAATAAGGGATAGCTTCAGGTGTATACTGTGCAGGAGGTTTAGCAAAGAATAACACTTACACTGTCCCTTCCTATCCTGCTGTCTCCCCATTGATCTGCACCGTGTGCCTGAACCTACCCCTTCCCTTCACCTTTCTATATGTTTATGCAAAAAGGAAAATAAAACCTAACTGTTTAAGGTTTTATATCGTGTGTGGACATTGGAGTTTCTACAGACTTTCTTCCCATAGACAACGAATACAGAGGTAACGTGCAGGCCCAAAATTAAACCAGCAGCTCCTACGGTGGTGTGCTATAACAGTATCTCACAAAAGTGAGTACACCCCTCACATTTTTTAAAATATTTTATTATATCTTTTCATGTGACAACATTGAAGAAATTACACTTTTGTAAAGTAGCAAGTGTACTGCTTGTATAACAGTGTAAATTTGTTCTCCCCTCAAAATAACTTAACACACAGCCATTAATGTCAAAACTGCTAGCAACAAAAGTGAGTACACCCCTAAATGAAAATGTCCAAATTGGGCCCAAAGTGTCAATATTTTGTGTGGTCACCATTATTTTCCTGCACTGCCTTAACCCTCTTGGGCATGGAGTTCACCAGAGCTTCACAGGTTGCCACTGGAGTCCTCTTCCACTCCTCCATGATGACATTACAGAGCTAGTGGATGTTAGAGACTTTGCTCTCCTCCACCTTTCATTTGAGGATGCCCCACATATGCTCAATAGGGTTTAGGTCTTGAGACATGCTTGGCCAGTCCATCACCTTTACCCTCAGCTTCTTTAGCAAGGCAGTGGTCATCTTGGAGGTGTGTTTGGGGTCGTTATCATGTTGGAATACTGTCTTGCAGCCCAGTCTCCGAAGGGAGGGGATCATGCTCTGCTTCAGTATGTCACAGTACATGTTGGCATTCATAGTTCCCTCAATGAACTGTAGCTCCCCAGTGCCAGCATCACTAATGCAGTCCCAGACCCTGACACTCCCACCACCATGCTTGACTGTAGGCACACACTGTCTTTGTACTCCTCACCTGGTTGCCGCTACACACGCTTGACAACATCTGAGCCAAATAAGTTTATCTTATCAGACCACAGGACATGGTTCTAGTAATCCATGTCCTTAGTCTGCTTGTCTTCAGCAAACTGTTTGCAGGCTTTCTTAGAAGAGGCTTTGTTCTGGTGTTCTGGGACGACAGCCATGCAGACCAATTTGATGCAGTGTGAGGCGTATGGTCTGAGCACTGACAGGCTGACCCGCCACCCCTTCAACCTCTGCAGCAATGCTGGCAGCACTCATACGTCTATTTCCCTAAGACCTCTGGATATGACGCTGAGCACGTGCTCTCAACTTCTTTGGTCGACCATGGCGAGGCTTGTTCTGAGTGGAACCTGTCCTGTTAAACCACTGTATGGTCTTGGCCACCCTGCTGCAACTCCATTTCAGAGTCTTGGCAAACTTCTTATAGCCTAGACCAGTGGTTCTCAACTCCAGTCCTCAGGGCCCACCAACAGGCCAGGTTTGCAAGATAACTGAAATGCATCACAGGTGATATAATTTGCTGCTCAGGGATTACAGTATTCTAGTCTGCATCTCCCCAAGGTAATACTTAAAATCTGGCCTGTTAGTGGGTCCTGAGGACAGGAGTTGAGAACCACTGGCCTAGACCATCTTTATGTAGAGCAACAGTTCTTTTTTTCAGATTCTCAGAGAGTTCTTTGCAATGAGGTGCCATGTTGAACTTCCAGTGACCAGTATGAGAAACTGAGAGCGATAACAACAAATTTAACACACCTGCTCCCCATTCACACCTGAGACCTTGTAACACTAACAAGTCACATGAAACTTGCTAATTGGGCCCAATTTGGACATTTTCACTTAGGGGTGTACTCACTTTTGTTGCCAGCGGTTTAGACATTAATGGCTGTATGTTGAGTTATTTTGAGGGGACAACAAATTTACACTGTTATACAATCTGTACACTCACTACTGTACATTGTAGCAAAGTGTCATTTGTTCAGTGTTGTCATATGAAAAGATATAATAAAATATTTACATAAATGTGAGGGGTGTACTCACTTTGTGAGATACTATATGTGCTGCTTGTTTGTCATTGATAGTATGGATCCTATTGGGGAAAATCATAACTGAAGGTAGTGTGTACTAAGCCAGTTTATGCTCTTCTGTGGCTCCTAAATCTGCATTTTTCAATAACCAAACACCTACAAAAAACAATAATTCATAATTATACAGTAAATAAAAATTGGCTCGGATGGAAGGGTGGGGTCAGAGGGGCCCTTCATGGATTTTTGCACTGGGGCCCTGAAGGTTCTTGTAACGCCTATGGTGGAAGGGAGGTTATTTGTGCAACACACAGTAAAACAACAACCAAAGGATGGAAAAGATGTAATAATCACCTTTTTAGAGATACTTAAACAGGTACAAAATAATGTGTGACTCAGGAAATAGCAAGCAGACCAGTGACTTTACCCCTAATCCTTACACAAAGGGGGAGTCTTAGGGGCAATGCAAAAATAGTTCCACAGTTTGGCAATTTTTATCCCATTTGTCAGTGCATTGGGGCCCAAATCCAGCATTGGAGTGCTGAAATGTAAGTTCCTAAAAGTGGCAAAACTGTTCCTTTAAATAATGTGCAGTGAGTCTCTGTCCACAACTTTGTCAACAATGTCTCTGCCTCTCTACATCCCAGACACTGCAGAAAATTGTCCTATGAGCAGCCTACTGCAGAGTATGTACTCTATAGTGTCCTCCCAATGACTGCCCCCAGCCCAGGAACAGTCCTTTCGTTTCCTCTTCTGCGGAGCTAAGGTAACACTGGGATCTGTAGTCTCAAGACACTCTGTAGCACCAGGTACAGTGTCTCTGGGGACTATATCTCCCACAAGCCTTTCTCCTCCCAGCAAGCTCCCACAGGTCACTCTGTTGTGGCAAAATTGGTTGTTTGCAGATCACGCAGCCATCTTGCCTTGTGCTAAATAAGCACACACTTCATCTTATTGCAATAATGCTATCTTAGGCTAAAATTCACTCACCGTCATTCGAACCCCATTCATTCAAAGAAGGAAGCATCACCAGACTGGTCTTATCATCAAGGCATCCCAGCATCAACTGCCTGTCGATGCCCACCAAAGGATATTTTTTTAAACTCCCAGCCGGAAGTGATGTCACAACATGTGACCTCCTCCATAGGAAGTGAGGACACAACATCTGACCTCCATGGGAGTGGTCATCACATGATGTCCTCTTTTCACAGCAAATGTCCATATAAGGGCAGTCCATACAAGATGTCCCATACAATCCAATACATCAAATATACCTTAAAGGATACAATTCAATACAATAATACAATAATAATACAATAATCAATTAACACAGTTCCTGATGAGGGGAGCTTATCTGCAGGTGTATTCTCACGCCACCACCTCAATGCTGATCAGACATAGAGGCGACAAGAGCACACATCCACTAAACCGATAATGCGTTTGCAGAGAGGCCTCACTCCGCAAACACCCTACTCCAAATCAGAAAGTTTATCTCAACCAGCCTCAGACTGCCCCAGTCAGCTCTTTAGAGCGGGTTGCGGAAGTACTAACACTGGGTGACACTATGACAATACATATTAAATACATCTTCATAAAATTCTCCACAACAACTCCCAGGCTGCACAGCAACAGCATTACTGCTTCTTTTGTTTTCCTTGGTACTGGGCGGGGCTTTCGTCTGCTCTTTCTGTGCCTGCACACAGTCCTGGAAATGTTCAGTGTTTTGACTCCTTTCATCCCCTCCTCTCCTCACTGACAGGCAAGTAGAGGGAGATCAGCTGCAGCACTGACTTTGTGTGAGAAGTTGCAGCATGTGTAACACTGTTAGCGACAGCCTGGTCTGTGCAGCTGTAGTTCAGTGTGCCTCAGCGTTGGGCTACATACATAACTTTAAAGCTAAACTAGATTTTAATTATAAATAGAATGGGGAAGAGACAGAACCCATGTCAGGTATTTTTTTGTGGCCAGAAAGTGATGGGAAATCTTTCAATTGGGACACAGACTACACTAAAACACCGCTTCAGTTCTTTTTCTTCTGGAGACACTTTTTTTTATTTTTTTTGCACAGATGTTTAAAAAATTATTTTAGGCATGAAGATTACTTTAAACACCCAAAACATTATATATATTCTGGAAGGAGAATAAAATTGTCGTAGTTTCAATTTTTTTCTCATACAATATTAGCGCAACTATTTATCAATTGTATCATTTTTTTGTAAAATATAAAACATGAGCTTGCGCCAAGTAAATATGCCCAACATGTCAAGCCTTAAAATTGCTTATGCATATGAAACAATGAAAATCTTTGGTACCCTAGATTTTTCATAGCCTGTGTACAGTATTAGAGTAAACTGTGTGCAGCATTATGTAACATAGTGTAAATTAAATTTTTATACTTAGGCACACCCGATTCTTGTGTTTGAGGGGGGTTTAAGTGCTAGGTGGAAATGTTATTATTTTATTTTTTTAAATGCTTTTTTTTTTTTTTACACCGTTTTTTCACTAAACTTTATTTTTTAGTATAGATGTGTGTGAACACCATTCTAGGTCAGTCTCCCATCTCCACCTCCACTAACACACAGACCAGGTGCTGGCCCCGTCCATCACAGATTCCAATGAGAATTTTTTTTTCTGGTTGGCCGCACGTCCAGTAAAATCACCTTTATTTCAGCAAGTCCATAAAAACAAGTCCAAAACCACACGAATAGAGGGTAACAGCATCACCAGCTAATGCATTTCATGCTTTCTTAGTGCTTAGTCATAGTACACATACATATTTATTTTTTAGTACATGGGGACCAAAATTTACCTATGTGATACTGTTTTGCTTTGACAGGTTATCTTCTTTTCAACCACTGTTGTTCCACGTGCCCTCCATTGTAGCTAATTGAGTGTAGAGCTTGCTCTATTGGCTTCTTCCATGGCCACAGCAACTGAAGAAAGTGACAGGTGAACCCGAAAGTTATAGGGGAGATCAGTGAATGAATGTCTACTTGTTTCCCTCCCCTCTACCCAGCAGCATCTGCCATGCCAGTTTTGTGTCCACAGTGGGGAGGTACATATGCATCAATAATTTTATATTTCACAGAACATTATTGATCTTATCAAAACTTTTTTTTTTTTTGCATGCAAATGTAAAGTGTAATATGTAAAGTAATCTGGTAATTTGATTATCCACTTGTTTTCAGAAACAGTATAAATGCTATAAAAATTTACTAAAATGCCAGCTGTGAATTTGAGCTTTATGCCTTTAAAGCCGTAAACACACTTATTTAATTACAAAAAAATGTGATTGGATACACATTTTTGTATTATTGTGGCATATATATTCATATTATATTTATAAGGTAGCGCCCTTTTCTCTACATCTCATTTGCACTTTAGTGGCTCACTAAATAAGGAGCAGCAACCAATACAATATTATTCACTAATATCTAAGACACAGTGTTGGTGCTTCCATTTCTTCTTCTATTATTAAAAACAATGATATTAAGGTTCATATGGCAGAATAAGAAATCGAGAATACAGTTCTCAGTAAAGATAAAGCACAATGGGGATTAGCTACACCATTTGCACGTTTGAGTAATAATATTTGGGGTCTACAACAATATAGAATGTTGGATGTAAATACACACAAACTGACAAGAAGTGTGTTTAGGGTGTGGAATGCATTATAAAAACAAAAAAAATGGGATAATAATTCACAGTTGATTGCACTCACAGGGACAAAAATTTTTTTACCCAGAAACAGGACACAATTTGGGGGATGGTTTAAGAATAAAAATGCACACATAAAAGATATAATGAAAAAGGGAAAATATGGTCATATCAGTAATTGAAACACATGAGGGAATTAATGTCTTTTAACCACTTAAGCCCCGGACCATTTCGGGCCATTAGGACCAGGCCTGTTTTTGGGATTCGGCACTGCGCTGCTTTAACTGTAAATTGTGCGGACATGCAATGTTGTACCCAAATGAAATTTGCGTCCTTTTCTTCCCACAAATAGAGCTTTCTTTTAATGGTATTTGATTGCCTCTGCGATTTTTATTTTTTGCGATATAAACAGAAAAAGACCGAAAATTTTGAAAAAAAATGATATTTTCTACTTTTTGTTATAAGAAAAATCGAATAAACTCAATTTTAGTCATACATTTAGGCCAAAATGTATTCAGCCACATGTCTTTAGTAAAAAAAATGTCAATAAGCATATATTTATTGGTTTGCGCAAAAGTTATAGCGTTTACAAACTAGGGTACATTTTCTGAAATTTACACCGCTTTAAATTTATGACTGCCTATCTCATTTCTTGAGGTGCTAAAATGGCAGGGCAGTACAAAACCCCCCCAAATGACCCCATTTTGGAAAGTAGACACCCCAAGGAAATTGCTGAGAGGCATGTTGAGCCCATTGAATATTTTTTTTTTTTGTCCCAAGTGATTGAATAATGACAAAAAAAAAAAAATTACAAAAAGTTGTCACTAAATGATATATTGCTCACACATGCCATGGTTATATGTGGAATTGCACCCCAAAATACATTCTGCTGCTTCTCCTGAGTACGGGGATACCACATGTGTGGGACTTTTTAGGAGCCTAGCCACGTACGGGACCCCGGAAACCAAGCACCGCCTTCAGGATTTCTAAGGGCGCAAATTTTTGATTTCACTCCTCACTACCTATCACAGTTTCGAAGGCCATAAAATGCCAAAATAGCACAAAACCCCCCCAAATGACCCCATTTTGGAAAGTAGACACCCCAAGCTATTTACTGAGAGGCATGTTCAGTCCATGGAATATTTTATATTTTGCCACAAGTTGCGGGAATATGACAAACTTTTTTTTTTTTGCACAAAGTTGTCACTAAATGATATATTGCTCACACATGCCATGGGCATATGTGAAATTACACCCCAAAATACATTCTGCTGCTTTTCCTGAGTACGGGGATACCACATGTGTGGGACTTTTTGGGAGCCTAGCCGCGTACAGGGCCCCAAAAACCAAGCACCGCCTTCAGGATTTCTAAGGGCGTAAATTTTTGATTTCACTCCTCACTACCTATCACAGTTTCGAAGGCCATAAAATGCCAAAATAGCACAAACCCCCCCAAATTACCCCATTTTGGAAAGTAGACACCCCAAGCTATTTGCTGAGAGGCATGTTGAGTCCATGGAATATTTTATATTTTGCCACAGGTTGCGGGAATATGACAAACTTTTTTTTTTTGCACAAAGTTGTCACTAAATGATATATTGCTCACACATGCCATGGGCATATGTGAAATTACACCCCAAAATACATTCTGCTGCTTCTCCTGAGTACGGGGATACCACATGTGTGGGACTTTTTGGGAGCCTAGCCGCGTACGGGACCCCAAAAACCAAGCACCGCCTTCAAGGTTTCTAAGGGCATACATTTTTGATTTCGCTCCTCACTACCTATCACAGTTTTGAAGGCCATAAAATGCCAAGATGGCACAAAACCCCCCAAATGACCCCATTTTGGAAAGTAGACACCCCAAGCTATTTGCTGAGAGGCATGTTGAGCCCATTGAATATTTTGTTTTTGTCCCAAATGATTGAATAATGACAAAAAGAAAAAAAAATGTACAAAAAGTTGTCACTAAATGATATATTGCTCACACATGCCATGGTTATATGTGAAATTACACCCCAAAATACATTCTGCTGCTTCTCCTGAGTACGGGGATACCACATGTGTGGGACTTTTTGGGAGCCTAGCCGCGTACGGGACCCCAAAAACCAAGCACCGCCTTCAAGGTTTCTAAGGGCATAAATTTTTGATTTCACTCCTCACTACCTATCACAGTTTTGAAGGCCATAAAATGTCAAAATAGCCCAAAACCCCCACAAATGACCCCATTTTGGAAAGTAGACACCCCAAGCTATTTGCTGAGAGGCATGGTGAGTATTTTACAGCTCTCATTTGTTTTTGAAAATTAAGAAAGACATTTTTTTTCTTTTTTTTTTTCTTTTTTTACATTTTCAAAACTTTGTGACAAAAAGCGAGATCTGCAAAATACTCAACATACCTCTCAGCAAATAGCTTGGGGTGTCTACTTTCCAAAATGGGGTCATTTGGGGGGGTTTTGTGCCATCTGGGCATTCTATGGCCTCCGAAACTGTGATAGGCAGTGAGGAGTGAAATCAAAAATTTACACCCATAGAAATCCTGAAGGCGGTGCTTGGTTTTTGGGGTCCCGTACGCGACTAGGCTCCCAAAAAGTCCCACACATGTGGTATCCCCGTACTCAGGAGAAGCAACAGAATGTATTTTGGGGTGTAATTCCACATATGCATGGCATGTTTGAGCAATATATAATTTAGTGACAACTTTTTGTACATTTATTTATTTATTTTTTTTGGTCATTATTCAATCACTTGGGACAAAAAAAAAAATATTCAATGGGCTCAACATGCCTCTCAGCAAATAGCTTGAGGTGTGTTCTTTACAAAATGGGGTCATTTGGGGGGGGTTTGAACTGTCCTGGCATTTTATGCACAACATTAGGAAGCTTATGTCACACATCATCCACTCTTCTAACCACTTGAAGACAAAGCCCTTTCTGACACTTTTTGTTTACATGAAAAAAAATTTTTTTTTGCAAGAAAATTATGTTGAACCCCCAAACATTATATATTTTTTTAAAGCAAAGGCCCTACAGATTAAAATAGTGGGTGTTGCATTTTTTTTTCCACACAGTATTTGCGCAGCGATTTTTCAAACGCATTTTTTGGGGGAAAAACACACTTTTTTTATTTTTAATGCACTAAAAAACACTATATTGCCCAAATGTTTGATGAAATAAAAAAGATGATCATAGGCCGAGTACATGGATAACAAACACGACATGCTTTAAAATTGCGCACAAACGCGCAGCGGCGACAAACTACATTCATTTTTAAAAGCATTTAAAAGCCTTTACAGGTTACCACGTTAGATTTACAGAGGAGGTCTACTGCTAAAATGACTGCCCTCGATCTGACCTTCGCGGTGATACCTCACATGCATGATGCAATTGCTGTTTACATATGACGCTAGACCGACGCTTGCGTTCGCCTTTGCGCAAGAGCAGGGGGGGACAGCGGTGCTTTTTTTTTTTTTTTTTTATTATTTATTTGGCTTTTTTATTTTATTTTTAAACTGTGCCTTCCATATTTTATTTTTTTACCATTTTTATCGTTATCTCAGGGAATGTAAATATCCCCTATGATAGCAATAAGTAGTGACAGGTACTCTTTTTTTGAAAAAAATTGGGGGGTTAGACCCTAGATCTATCCTCTGCCCTCAAAGCATCTGACCACACCAAGATCGGTGTGATAAAATGCTTTCCCAATTTCCCAATGGCGCTTTTTATATCCGGGGGGGGGGACATTCCCTCCCACTGCTTGTAAAAGCAGTCTAGAGGCTAATTATCTGCTAGAATTGCTTTTACATGAAAGCCGGCTGCTGGCTGAAAAGAATGATACCAAGATGATACCTAAACCCGCAGGCATCATTCTGGTATAAACATTCAAAGTCCAGCAACATACCAGTACGTTGCTGGTCCTTGTTGGACATGTATTGTAATCTTTTTTTTCATACAGCCTATTGGCTGAACGAAAAAAAGAGATTGATTGGTGGGTATGCCCACCATTAGAATACCTCCCTTCATCCACCCACTTCTAATGATGGGCATATATGCCAAAGCATGGGGGCATCCTCCCGCAAAAAAGTTATGCCGCGTACACACGGTCAAGCCTTCGTCGGAATTTCGACCGTATGTATGCGGCATAAAAGGTTATGCCGCGTACACACGGTCGGACTTTTCCACGGGCAAGCCTCCGTTGGAATTTCGACCGTATATACGCGGCATTAGGAGCAAAATCGCTCCTCCGCCCCTGCTGCCCCCATGCTTCGGCATATATGCTCTTTTTTTTAACTGTGGTGGTGAAATCACCTCCTACAGCGTTGGAGTCACGGCTTTATGTATCGTGGGAGCAAACGCTGTTGCTGTCAAGATAAATAGATCTGCGCTGCAACTGAATGGCGTACCTGCTAAGCAAATGGTGGTTAACATTAAAACAAAGTAACATTACAGTACAACAGTAAGACCTTACCATGCCATACCTGCAAAGCAAATACCAAAACAAAACCTAGTAAAAAATAAAAAAATGTTTTAACGCAACCTGTGCCTAAAATATATATATGCCGAAGCATGGGGGCATCCTCCCCCAAAAAAGTTATGCCGCGTACACACGGTCGGAATTTTCCACAGGCAGGCCTCCGTCGGAATTTCGACCGTATGTACGCGGCATTAGGAGCAAAATCGCTCCTCCGCCCCTGCTGCCCCCATGCTTCGGCATATATGCTCTTTTTTTTAACTGTGGTGGTGAAATCACCTCCTACAGCACTGGAGTCACGGCTTTATGTATCGTGGGAGCAAACGCTGTTGCTGTCAAGATAAATAATTCCGCGCTGCAGTTGAATGGCGCACCTGAAAACAAAAAATTACATACCTGAAAAGCAAGCATGATAAAACATTGCAGAATAGAATACAGTAAAAAAGAGCAGAACAATAGAGAGAAAATAGAGAGAGAGAGAGAACAATAAAACGACAACTATTTTTGGTTTTTTTATTTTATATTTTTTTTTTGTTTTGTTTTTTACGTTTTTTTTTTTTCTTTTTTACACTTTTTTTTGTAACTTTACAACTGTAATGGTTCGGGTCTCTCAAAATGTAATGGCATCTTGGGAGACCCTGTGTAAGTGTGTCCTTGTCTGTAAAATGCTGTACCCTACGCTAAAACTTCACTTTTGAGTGGTAGCGTTCAAAACATTCACCTTGGCAAAGACCAGGCTTGTCAGGACAGAGTGGACAAAAACTACGGGTGTCACGCCTAAATCCGCGCTTGCTACAGACACGACATCTTTTTTGGGGGTGGCTTTGGGTAGGGGTACTCGGGAGGACATACGAATAATGCCTCTCATGCAGCCGGCTTACTGCATTTGGTAGGGGATGGTGAGGTGCAGAACCGCCTGGATACAGGAGTTCTGTGACTATCTCATTCTGGAATTTTAGAAGAGATAACGTCCCGCCTGAAGCTCTGTATAGCACATGAGCGTTCAGCAAAGCCAATTGGAATAATGATAGAGACACTTTTTTGTACCAGCGTCTCGCCTTACGGTCAATTAGATACGGCGCCATCAACTGGTCGTTGAGGTCCACCCCTTCCATATTTTGGTTATATTCGTGGACACAGAGGGGTTTCTCCACAACACCAGTCGCCGTACGAATTTGGACTGTCGTGTCTGCATGAAGGGAGGTAAGAAGGAAAACATTCTTATTGTCCCTCCACTTCATAGCGAGCAAGTTATTACACTTCAAGCAGGCTCTCTCCCCCAGCCTAAGACGGGCATCTACAAGCCGCTGGGGAAAGCCCCGGCGATTAGGTCGCACGGTGCCACATGCTCCAATCTGATGATCAAACAAGTGACTAAACAGTGGCACGCTCGTGTAATAATTGTCCACATACAAGTGGTACCCCTTTCCGAATAAGGGTGACACCAAGTTCCACACTATCTTGCCAGCGCTCCCTATGTAATCCGGGCAGTTGACCGACTCAATCTGACTATCTTTTCCCTCATAAACCGTAAAGTTCACTACATAGCCTGTTGCCCTGTCACAGAACTTGTAGAGCTTGACCCCGTATCTGGCACGCTTGCTGGGAAGGTACTGCTTGAAAGACAAGCGGCCAGAAAATTTAATCAGGGACTCATCAATGCAGACAACTTGATCGGGAGTAAACAAGGCTGCAAAACGTTCGTTGAAGTGGTTTATGAGGGGCCGAATTTTATAGAGCCGGTCGTATTCAGGGTCCCCACGTGGACGACAAAGTTCATTGTCGTTGAAGTGCATGAACCGCAAAATCTGCTCGTATCGTGCCCTGGACATGGAGGCAGAGAACACGGGCATGTGGTCAATTGGGTGCGTGGACCAATAAGCACGCAATGACGGAAATTTATGTGTGCCCATGTTGAGGGAAAGGCCCAGAAAGGTCTTAAATTCGGAAACCGTAATTGGTTTCCAATTTCTGGCAATTTTAGGCAACTGGGGGTTAGCGGCGATAAATTGACCAGCATATAAATTACTCTGGTCCACAATAGATCTATAGAGATCTTCCGTGAAAAACAGCGAATAAAAATCAATTGGAATAAAATCAGCTGTTTCCACCTGAATACCGGGTTGGGCAGTGAATGGGGGAAGTACGGGTTCTGCAGAAGTGGTGGGGACCCAATCAGGATAGGCGAATTCTGCAGGAAGGGCAGTATGGGCACGACGGGCCTGCCTTTGTCTTCTTGGTGGCAGCGGGACACTACTTGTGCTTGCCACTTCGCCAGCTTGAACTGCACTTATGGAACTCGCCACGTCACCAAGTGTTACTGCAGTGCTGGATGTACGTCCAGGCTGTACTAGGCCGCTGGTGCTTGCCAGTTCACCAGAAGGAATAGCGGCGCTAGTACTACTCTGCTCCATGATATGAGAGACCTGCGGTTCTTGCTCCTCAACAACCTCAGAAGATCGGGATCGGGTACACCTGACCTTAGCAGGGACCTCAACTTCGTCGTCAGAGCTATCTGACGTGGGGCCGCTGACGTCACTGTCTTCTACGGGAAGATATTCTGAGCCTGAATCTGACAGATACGTGACCTCCTCTTCACTATCTGTCATGCTCAGAATCTCGTAGGCCTCTTTACTAGTGTACCTTCGTCTTGCCATTTTGGGCTCTAAATTTAGGGGTACACTAGTAAGATTCACAGGAAAAAAAGCACCTGACTGTCGTCAGCAAATATATCAAACGCTATAAAAAAACTGTTAGCGATCGCAGGGATCAGGCCTGTCTCTGCGAACGCTGCAGTTATGTGTGTTGTGTTTGGTAAGTGACAGTGATCGATCGATACTGCACTTGGGTGGGCTGGGCTGGGCTGGGCGGAGGGGCTAAACGCAGGCGCTAGCAGGTATCTGGGCTGATCCCGCTAACACTGCGTTTTTGGGAACCCTAAACCGCTGGGGATGCTAGTATAGATCTGATCAGATACTATACCACTAAGGGGGGTGTATGCTTTGCGCGTGGGTGTTAGCGTTACTGGCACTAACCTAACACTGCCTGGGGCGACGCAGACCCTCTCTGGCGCTAAAACCTAATTGATCTCACCCGCCGGGCGATCAGGGGGGTTAAACCTTTATTGGGTTATATACGGCGGGTGCCCTGATGCTATAAAAAGCAAACTAATCAACCAGCGTCACCCGTAACCTTTATATGGTGATCACTGGTGAAAGGGTTAACTAGGGGCAATCAGGGGGTTAAAACCTTTATTAGGTTAAATATGGGGGTACCTGACACTATATAAAAACCTGACGGGTAACCTAAATAACTAAATAACTTACTGGCTAACCAGTGACACCAGTGACGCTTATACGGCGATCACTGGTGAAAGGGTTAACTCTAGGGGCAATCAGGGGGTTAAAATAATATATGGGGGTACCTGACACTAATAAAAACCTGCGGCGAACCTAAAAAAAAATAACTGCCTATCTAAAACACCAGCGACACGAATACAGCGATCGGAAAAACAATCGCTTAGTGACGCTGAAGTTAGGGGGTGAAAGGGGTACCTGGGGGGTGATCAAGGGGTTAAACCTTTATTAGGGGGGGTTAGGGGGCTACCCTGGACCTAAAGGGGCCTAATCCTAACTGCCCTGCAACTTTTTACAATCACAGATGACACTAAATGCAGTGATCAGTAAAATAAATGATCACTGCAATCAGTGACACTGTGATTGGGGGCTTTGGGGTGACCTGGGGGGTGATCTGGGGGTGACTGGGGGGTGATTTGTGTGCCTATGTGTACCTACGTGTCAGTGGACTGTTGGTGCACTAACCTGCTTCTTCTCTCCTCGGCGCCGGGAACGAAAAGACCGCGGCGAGGGAGATGACATCACTTCCTCCAGCCTGTGTTTACATTTCAGGCAGGAGGAAGCAATTTCATTCGCCGGGAGCGATCGCGAGGGGGGGGGGCGGAATCGAGCAGCCGCCCCCTCATGCCTGATCGCTCCCGAACACTTAACGGCCGCTCACTGCAGTGAAGGGGGGTCCGGATGGACCCCCCAACTGCACAAAGGCGATCACGTAGATCTACGTGATTCTGCCTGTCGGTGCCATTCTGCCGACGTAAATCGGCGGTGGGCGGTCGTTAAGTGGTAATGAATAGCGGTATTTACAGTTAAGACATTTTGCGACAACATTACCTTAACCTATTAGATCAGAAGACGACTTCCATTCTTTTGAACGTCTGTGTAATTTGCAGACAGATTCAAAACATCACACCTATCAGTGTTGCCCATCAATGCCCATTAACTGCTCTCCATCAATGCCCATCAGGTTTCGCCCATCAGTGCCACCCATCAATGCCCATCAGTGCCCATCATTACCACCAATCCGTTCCACCTATCAGTGCCCACCAGTGCCGCCTATCAGTGCCCACCAGTGACACCTATTAGTGCCCATCAGTGCCACCTAACAGTGCCCATCAATGCTGCCTATCAGTGCTCATCAGTGCCACATATCAGTGCCACCTATCAGTGCCCATAAGTGCGGCATATTAGTGCCTCCTCATCAGTGTCACCTAATCAGTGCCCAGAAGTGTCGCCTCATCATTGCCCATAAGTGACACCTCATCAATGCCCACCAGTTCAGCCTATTAGTGCCACCTCATCAGCGCACATCAATGAATGAGAAAAATTACTTGGTTACAAAATTTACTGACAGAAACTAAGTAAAAAAAAAAACTCAACATGTTTGGTCTTTTTTTTTTTGTAAAAAAGAAAAAACCCAGCAGTGAATAAATACCACCAAATGAAAGTTCTATTTGTGTGAAGAAAATGATAAAAAATGTCATCTGTGTACAGTGTAGCATGACCGTGCAATTGTCATTCAAAGTGCGACAGCGCTGAAATCTGAAAAATGGCCTGGGCAGGAGGGGGGTGTAAGTGCCCTGTAGGCAAGTGATTAACCATCATTTAAGGGAAAAGTAGGTTATTCATCTCTGCTCATAATAAAGAAATCTGTTTTGGGTGGAGTCTCTGTTGCAAAGGTAAAGCAGCGTGTTGTTAATTTGGCATTTATAAGGTTTTATCCTTCAGTCTAATACAGTGCATAAACATATATAATACAAAGGCATCCAAATATCATAACAATGTAATAAAGACAGCAGATTGACTTTTTTTTTTTTTTTTTATGTCATAACTGCAGTTCTGTGTCTTTGGCTCTGCTTTTAACAAAATACAGTTAAGCACCAGGAACATCCGTATCTGTAAAACAATGACATAATATTTATTAAAAACACACTTCCTATACCATTAAAGTATTCTAAACATATTAAAGAGGATATAAAGTATTTTAAGACATTTTAATTATTGTACAATATGTTCAGGAATAAAAAATCATTGTATAAACTTATGACCAAAACCAATATAGTCTTCCTTTAAAACCCAAATTCTGCTAACCCTAACTCTAACCTTAAAGTATAACCATTTTTTTTAGACACCTGCCCGTTTTTTTTATTGCTGTGTCCCTAAATTTTGAGGGGTCACCAGAACAGGAACAGGGGGGGGGGAATCTTCCAATGTTGACATCAGTTCACTTGGCCCTGGCTAATACTGGGAATTTCACCCACTTTATTGGGATTTCATTTTACTTCTTGTTGTAGCTATGGGACATAAAGTGAAGGGAAATCCCCCTAATGGAACAGAGATGGCAAAACACCTGACAGGGGTTATACCCTATCCAAAACAAAAAACACAAATTGCCTTCAGCTCTACTTGAATACTTTTGGAGTGAGCAGAAATAGATAAACCTCTGTAAACATTTTATTGCCATCTGTGTCTCTCTGTTTGAGAGATCAGAGCAAGAAGAGAGGGGAAATATCCCTAACTGGGGAAGAGCTAGAACCTATATGTTTATCATTTATATCCAGTGTTAGTTACAGTTACAAATTACTTCTCCCAAAAAGTAATTGCGTTAGTAACTCAGTTACTACATTGAAAAAGTAATTAGTTACTCAGCAAAGTAACTGACTTTTTTTTTGAGGGCACATAGCACATCAGGGCACATAGCACATCATGGCACATCAGGGCATGGGGCACAGGGCACATAGCACATCAGGGAACATCAGGGCATGGGGCACAGGGCACATAGCACATGAGGGCACATCAGGACATGGGGCACATAGTACATCAGGGCATGGGGCACATAGCACATAGCACATCGGGGCACATAGCACATCGGGGCACGGGGCACATCGGGGAACATCAGGGCACGGGGCACATAGCACATCAGGGCATGGGGCACATAGCACATTAGGGCGCACAGCACAACAGGGCGCACAGCACATCAGCGCACACAGCACATCAGGGCACATGATAGCACATCAGGGCACATGATAGCACATAGCACATCAGGGCATGGGGCACATAGCACCTCAGGGCACATAGCACATCAGGGCATTGGGCACAGGGCACATAGCACATGAGGGCACATCAGGACATGTGACACATAGCACATCAGGGCAGGGCACATAGCACATCAGGGCAGGGCACATAGCACATTGTTTACCAGCCATGCAGAGTAGCGCAGGAAGCATGTGTAATAAGTTCTCTCTCATGTCACGGCACTGACGGCAGTCACGCTACTCCCCGGCGGCCCCTCCTCTCTTCTCGTCCATCCCAGATGATGTCACAAGCAAATGGGGATGGACGAGAAGAGAGGATGGGCCGCGGGGAGCAGCGTGACTGCCGTCAGTGCCGTGACATGAGAGAGACCCGGTCATAGAGGAGAGGAGGAATTACACTACTGCCATCTAGTAGCGGTAGATGTAATTGGGGTAATGCCGCCCAAGTAATGGTAACTGCGTTACCATGAGGGGAAGAGTAATCAGTTAGATTACTCATTACCCTCTAAAGTAACTGCGTTACGTAACTCTGTTTATTCTAACTCAGTTACTTACATCACTGTTTATATCTCAAGTGGGAAGATTTCCCCCTTTCCTCCTGTCTGGGTGATCACTGTCAGACCAGGTCAAGGATCTACCCCTTTCTAATATTTACAAACATGCTTTTTACTAGAGCTGGGGTTTAAATAAAACCAACAGCTTACATTGGACAATTCCAATACCCCTGGTAGATCCAAATGACATGGACCCTTCTCCACGCATTACTGGTGTCAGAATTTACAATGAAATAATTATTGCAATTGTTCATCTAAAAATATATAAACTATTTCTGTGTGAACAGAGTAAATGGTAATGCGTCTTTCCCTAATCGATTTGCATATACTCCACCTCTCAATAAATGCATATTTTGCTTATAGGAAAGGCCATACCCAGACCACAATGCGGCAATAGCCTGGTCCTTCAACTGTGACCACTGTGCACTGCTCAGAGATTATAAACAAATTAAAAACTTGTACATATCTGCACCATGCAGGAAATCTGTACCCCAACCACTGGTTCCTGCATCCGGGAGCTTACAAACGAATGTCACTGTCACATAAATATATCCTGGTTGGTACATCACTTTTAAAAATCTCTAGGAAACTGAATGTGCATCCTTTATAATAGGCAAAACTTACATTTTCGTTTAACTGTTCTACATACAATTAGAACACTTGCAACAAAGGCTGGTACCAAACAAATACTTCTGAATAAATATAAACATTTTAATTGGCTATTCTTCTCTGTTTCCTCTGTAACACAAAAAGAGAGGGCTGTTATTGGCTTTCGAAATTGTGGTAATAAAATTGAATTTTTTATGCAGTTTAATATAAAGTCAGCAAGGTTGGTTTCTGCATCACAACATAGTCCTCTGAAGAAAGACAGCTGGATCCCATACTTATTAAAGAGGTTGTAAACCTCTGAAAAAACGTCCCCAAAAAAAGAAACCTGCAAGACAAAGTCATAATGAGCTAGTATGCATCGCATACTAGCTCAGTATAAAATACTCACCTTAGAACAAAGCTGTTGTAGCGGTCCTGGCACACCGCTGTCACGGCAGACATCTAACCCGGAGCTTCTTCCGGGTTTGCGGGCTCCAGCGCTGTGATTGGCCAGAGCGGTGATGACGTCACTCCTGCGCATGCACGAGGGAGTCGCCATTCACGACACGGGCTTGGAAGGAACAGTACACATGGGCCGTTCCTTCAGAGCACATGCGCCAGTGATGTCACTGGCTGCATGCACTGGAAATATCTCCTAAACTGTACAGGTTTAAGAGATAATTTCAATACCTATAGGTAAGCCTTATTATAGGCCTACCTATAGGTAAAAGTTTTCAGAGGAAGTTTACTTCCTCTTTAAGAATGTAAACTGTTTTACATCTAGTAATCTATTACTGTGTACAGAACACAAGGTGAGTCTGTGTTACAGCAAAATACAGCACTCAAGATGGCCTTCAAAGCCCACAATTTCAGACATTACAGTCCATATCATGGGATACATCGTCACCATGTTGCAACTGGAGCCTAGAAAAAAGGTCTCAAACGTTTTCATGAATCTATAGTTTTCAGCACCAGGATATTGATGTTATTACTTTGTTTTTCTGTAATATCAAGTAAGTACCGTATGCTCCAGAAAAGATAAGGCCAGGCCAGTGTTAGGGTTGTGTTAGAATAGTGTCATCGGAGTAAGGTCATCGGAGTAAGGTTGAGGGGGAGGATGCCTGCTAGGGGCTCTTTTTAGATGAAACATTAAGGTGTATATATATTAAAAAAGTTGCGGAGATATTAATTCCGTGAAACAGCATGTACATCCATTCTGTGGGAATGGGGCCAAAATGTAATGTTATTAGGCTATTTTCTCTCCAAGTCAAATGTATGAATCAGGAAAATACCATATTATGGCAAATACATGGGGCTGATAATCATAGGAGATAAAAACTTGTGGTTTAATGTTGATACATCTAAAGCTATGCACTTGGGGGCTAAAAACAAGCATGTATCATACATACTAAGAGGGAAACAGCTGGGGCAGTCAATGGTGGAAAAGGATCTGGATGTTCTGATAGATTATAGACTTCATAAAAGCATGCAATGCCAACCTGCAGTTTCTAAAGCAAGCAAAATACTTTCTTGCATCAAAATAGGTATAGACTTCAGAGAGAGTGAGATTATCTTGACTCTGTACAAACCAGTACCTCATCTGGAATATGCAGTTCAGTTTTGGGCACCAGTTCACAAAAAGGATATCAGAGAACTGGAGAAAGTGCAGAGAAGGGAAATCAGGGGCATGGAGAAGCTCAGCTATGAGGAAACATTAGCTTAAAGAGGAAGTAAACCCTGGTGGGTTTTACTTTCTCTTTTGCTCCCTGTATAGCCTGCAAATTTAAAGCATAATGGGCTAGTATGCATCGCATACTAGCCCATTATGTGACACTTACCTGCAAAAGAATCCAGTGCTGTCCCCTGTGCAGGCTGCGTCCATCTTCAAGCTCCTCTTCCTTCCGGGCCGCGGACTCCTGTGAATCTGTGATTCGCCAAAGCCGCATGACGTCACTCCCGCGCATGCGCACAGTAACAGCACACGCTAGGGAAGAACCGTCACAGAGTTTTGTTTCTTCCCAGTGCGTGCGCCGTTCACATTATTGGCAGACTACAACTGAAATATCCTCTAAACGGCGCACGTTTAGGAGATATTTCCACTACCTATAAGTAAGCCTTATTGTAGGCTTACCTATAGGTAGAAGTCCAAAAAAAGGGTTTACAACCACTTTAACTGAATGTATTTTCTCTTAAAAAGAGCAGATTAAGGGGGATACGATCAACATATATAAATATATAAGTGGTCCATATATTGAACTTAGAATTATTGTAGAGTTAGTGTATAGTTATTCACTTTCTGGTCATTATAGAGGACAAGGGGGCACTCTTTACATCTGGAGGAAAAGAGATTTAGCCTTCACATACAGAAAGGCTTCTCCATGGATTCCTAAATGCGCTAATATGTATTAGGATATTAATATTTAGAGGTAATAGCGATGGGGTAGTTTATCCAGGGAATATCTGATTTTCTCAGAATTTGATCAAGAAGGAATTTTTTCCCTGCTGGAGCAAATTAGATCATGCTTTAATGGGGTTTTTGCCTTCCTTTGGATCAACTGTGGGTTGTTTAATTGGTTAAACTAGATGAACAAGTCATGCCTTGCTGCTCCAGTTTTAGTAAATCTCCCTCCCCATGTGTTTCAAATGCATCTTAACCACATTTTAAATGCATTTGTCATGCACTTACATTAACTTGTGGGGAGATATAAAACTACAGCCCAACATGACCTAAATGCCTGTTTAGTCTAGCGTTTCAAGTACTTTTTTGAAAAAAATAAAATTCTATTGCACAAGCCTTTTTATAATTTTCTCTAGACCAAGCTGTCCAGATAACATGATAGTTACAGGAATTGGGGCACTGCCAGGGGAGCTTGAGTTTTTGAACCTTATTTCTCTTTCCCACAGGCTTTTAAACAGCAAGAGTACTGGTCCCACAAAGCCACATTTCTTTACCAGTTGTCCCCTCACCCAATTATCATGTACAATGAAGTAAC
This sequence comes from Rana muscosa, assembly GCA_029206835.1. Classification (NCBI taxonomy): domain Eukaryota; kingdom Metazoa; phylum Chordata; class Amphibia; order Anura; family Ranidae; genus Rana; species Rana muscosa. Next base: position 45,750,407 of record CM055118.1, read on the forward strand.
AATGTGTGCCTCAGTCCACACTCAGGGGAGCAGAGGAGAGCAGTGGCTATGCGAGGGGGGGGGGGGATAATAAGATAAGTATTACTTTACTTTAAACCCCCCTAGGCTAAACACACTTAACCTTGATTATGCTGTGGGTTGGGAGGAGCCACACAATACTTATTTTTAAAGGCTGACAAGAGTTCTTTTGATATTTATTTTATTATCTGTATTCACAATTTATTGTATTCGTTTTATTTATTTTTTCCACTAGAAGTAAAATAAATAATGTCAAGCATTTAAAGGGCATAAAAGATTACCATTGTAAGCCCTGGCAGTGTTATAATTTGTCCCAAACTCTGTCACTATAATTTTTCTTGACAGCTTGGTTTGCAATTAAATATGGGGTAAAACATTAATTAAGACGTGTGAACTAAAAATGGAAATTAATATACTGACTACTATTATTCCACATATAACTCGCATACAGTTAGCGAGATACAATATTTTATGTGAGAAATCAGCATCAAAAATGGACTCCACAGGCTGCAGCTGTCCATGCCGTTATGCTACCCCGCCAGCACCAGACTGAATTCCAGACTTTTGTAAGATGATCATTTTGGCACTAGAGAGTTCATGTAAAGATATGGGCAGGCTCCATCAAGTGCTACACCAAGTGCTACAGCTTGTTTGTCACCTTTATGGCACTGACAGGGTCCATTTAAATACTTTATAGCAATCAGGAACATTATCAATTATATAAATTAAACATACCTTCATCTGTGGTTGGATTTAGTGATGTTTTATAAATCACTGTAGTATATTCATATGCATTGTGCTTATACTGTAGTTCAACTGGTATGAAAGCCACCAAAGTCCCTTCATGAAAAACTATACATGTCCAGTTTATGTTCTCCATACTGTCACCTTCAACTAACACACTGCTATTTGTTTCTTCATTTTTCAGAATATGAGTCTTTAGAGGAACTGAACCCAATTTAGCTGTTTTCGCCCAGACAATCACAATGTCATTCTTAGGTAAGGGATAGGACAGTGAACACGTCAGTGACACAGGTTGTCCATGGAAAACTTCTGTTGTGGGATATGCAGTCACTAAAACAAAGAATGATGTTAAAGTATTTATAAGCAAGTAACATTTACAGTAAATGTGCAGACATCTCAAAGGGTAACTTCAGCTAATGGAGTTAGATATTTGTTCACACCAGAAGCACTGTATGACTTTTTCTGTGTCTTCCAGTGCAAGTGAAAAGCAGTGGCGGCTGATGCTCAATTTTTTTGGGGGGGCGGCAAACAAACCACTTGAACCCCCCACTGTTCGGTCAGTTGATCGAATGATCAAACCCCCCAACCCCCTGTCGCTCGGTTGATCGGCAAACCACCCCCCGCCCTCGTTGCTCACCCGTCCTCCCACCAGCCACTTTCCCCATCCAGGTCGCAGGCAGCTTCGGCGGCTTCCCTCTGCTTCTGCTCCCAGCCAATACTGTTGCTTCTCCTCTGGGCCAAACGGGTCTTGGGACCCGCTTCCTGATTGGCCGGGAGAAGAAGCAGGAAAATAATAGAAAATATTAATTCACTATTGTCACACAACTGGGTGGGCTCACTGTGCCCCGGGCCCACCCTTTTTGAAGCCAATTAGAGCCTATTGCTCTAATCATGTGCTTAAAATAAAAAAAACATGAAATCCATGCGTCCGGCGCCCTGCATGTAGATTGGGGGCCAGGAGCATGGATTAGGGGGGCGGCATCAACAAATTTGGGGAAATTCACAAGGAGCTGCTCTTAATTAACAAATGGGTGCATGCAAAAGACCATGCATACTGCATTTGGGTTGGTGACTAGGGATGAGCTTTATGTTCGATTAGAATATGGGAGAAATCAAAAGTGTTAATTTTAAAGGTTAATATGCAAGTTATTGTCATAAAAAGTGTTTGGGGACCTGGGTCCTGCCCCAGGGGACATGTATCAATGCAAAAAAAGTTTTAAAAACTAACGTTTTTTCAGGAGCAGTGATTTTAATAATGCTTAAAGTGAAACAATAAAAGTGAAATATTCCTTTAAGTTTCATACCTGGGGTGTGTGTAAAGTAGCGCATGTTGCTTAGAACTGTCCCTGCACAAAATGTCATTTCTAAAGGACAAAAAGTCTTTTAAAACTACTCGCGGCTATTCATGAATTGCCGGGTCCCAGCAATACAGATCAAAGCCATTGAAAAAGGCACCAGGGGTCTCCCCCCTTTGGGTCTGGTATGAACATTAAGGGGAACCCTGAACCAAAAATAGCGTGGGGGTCCCCCCCAAATTCCATATCAGGCCCTTCAGGTCTGGTATGGATATTAAGGGGAACCCCGTGCCATTTTTTTTTTAAATGGCGTGGGGTCCCCCCAAAAATCCATATCAGACCCTTATCCGAGCACGAAACCTGGCAGGCCGCAGGAAAAGAGGGGGGACAAGAGAGCGCCTCCCCCTCCTGAACCGTACCGGGCCACATGCCCTCAACGTGGGGAGGATGTACAATTTTTTACACTTTCTTTGTGAAATGGTAGGGGTACAATGTACCCCGTTACCAATTCACATAGGGGGGACCGGGATCTGGAGATCCCCTTTGTTAAAGGGAGCTTCCAGATTTCGATAAGCCCCCCGCCCGCAGACCCCCACAACCACCGGGCAATTGTTGCGGGGATGAGGCCCTTGTCCCCATCAACATGGGGACATCCTCCCCATGTTGAGGGCATGTGGCCTGGTACATTTCAGGAGGGGAGCGCTCTCTCATCCCCCCTATTTTCCTGCAGCCTGCAAGGTTGCGTGCTTGGATAAGGGTCTGGTATGGATTTTTGGGGGGACCCCACGCCATTTTTTTATTTTGGTGCAGGGTTCCCCTTAAAATCCATACCAGACCTGAAGGGTCTGGTATGGATTTTTGAGGGAACCCCACGGCATTTTTTTTTTAAATGGCGCGGGGTTCCCCTTAATATCCATACCAGACCTGAAGGGCCTGATATGGAATTTGGTGGGGGCCCCAACACTTTTTTTTTTGTTCGGGTTTCCCCTTAATATTCATACCAGACCCAACAGGCCTGGTAATGGACTGGGGGGGACCCCTGCCGTTTTTTTAAATGACTTTGATCTGTATTGCCGGGACCCGGCAATTCATGAATAGCCGCAAGTAGTTTTGAATTACTTTTTTTCCTTTTCTAAGCACGGGAAACATGCGCTACTTTACAGGCATTCCATACACACACCCCAGGTACGAAATTTAAAGGAATATTTCACTTTTATTTTTTGACTTTAAGCATTATTAAAATCACTGCTCCTGAAAAAACTACAGTTTTTACAACTTTTTTTTGCATTGATACATGTCCCCTAGGGCAGGACCCGGGTCCCCAAACACTTTTTATGACAATAACTTGCATATTAACCTTTAAAATTAGCATTTTTGATTTTTCATGTTTGTGTCCCATAGACTTTAACGGTGTTCGCATGTTCAAACTAATTTTTTGCCTGTTCGCATGTTCTGGTGCGAACCGAACCGGGGGGTGTTTGGCTCATCCCTATTGATGACCTGGATTCAAGTTAAATTTATTCTTTCAAAAACACAGCAAGTCTAAAATGCACATAAACATGACATGGATTAAAGGGACTTTACCATGAGAGAATATTCAAGGCTGCCAATGGTGCTAGGAACTAGATAGTTAGAATTAGTGTGTGTTTTGATAGGTAAATTTAGTTGCCACACTGTAGTCAGTGTGGCTGTAATGTTTGTTAGGTAAAAGCATGGTTAGCGTAATGTACTCAGCAAAGCTGTGATTAATTAGTTATGTCTGCTTAGTATGTTCAGCTGTTGCCAGTCTGGTCTAATAGCTCCCTCTACATCTAGATAACTTGAGAAGTTTCTGGATAAAAGATGTTGAGCTATGCCAGCATGAATATTAATAAAGCCCTGGCCTTTCTCAGAGAGGCAGGCTCTGATGACATGCTGGGAGACTGTTTATTTTGTAAACACTCTGAACTCAGTGTCTTTTCCTGGAGAGGTCCAGCCTGGAAGGGCACGCTGCCCTCCCAGGCAAAGTTACTGTCATGTCTGCTGCCGTGAGGCCTCAGATGGGCAACTACTACTACGACTACCCTAAAGCTGAAGTTTTCCTGTTTGCTACAAGCACAGACTTTCATATAGCTTGTCCTGAAGAATACAGACGGTCCCCGGGTCACAAACAAGATAAAAAAAAAATGGCACTAAAAATGGTACTAAAAATAGTACTAATAAAAGCACTACAGGGGCACAAGCAATCCAGACAATTGACATTAAAGACTACTTTATGCGAATGCATGCCTTACAAACATCACAAACATCACAAATATCCCAGGGCCTGATAAATGTAATTGAATCATCCATAACTCTGGGAACCACAGAAGAGGAAGAGATTGGGCAATTCAGAAATAGCTCACCAATAGATACATAGACTAATAATAGAAATGGAAGTGATGAATAAGGAGAAATGGGAAATGAAAGCATATATTTGCTCCCTGCCCACAAGGGAAGATATGGACCAATACGTGCACAGACTAGTGTCAGGTCACCTGTGGCCAGATTACAGATGCACACCGTTGGGGGTCAGGAGTACACCACAAGGTAGTGAACCCTATGGCTGACTGCTGCGGATGGGAAACTGGGTGGTTGTGGAAAGTGGGACCAGTGGAGCACAACAGGGATCCACAGGGAGCTAGAGCCCAAGATTCCCCAGGGCGCAGAGTCTAAGATCCAGCAGGTTTTCACCAGAGCCTCTAGTGGTGAGGATGGCCTACGCTGCAGCTGGGTCCAGGTCGCGGCCCCCAGAGTCCCCTAGCTCATGCTCCGTATGGTAAAGAGGATAGAGGGGAATCAGCAGCATAGAATACAAGAATAGTGAGGGCAAAAGCCAAGGTCAGGGCAACAAGCAGACAAGGATAAATGAAGGACAAGCCAAAGGTCAAGGTCACTAGCAGACAGGGATAGTCGGGAAAAAGCCAATATCGTAAAACAGAGACAGACGTAGCACAAGGCAGGCAGGAACCCAAACACACAATGCTTAACAAACACGTTGATCAGCAAGGCAGACTTACAGTGCACAGGTTAATATAGAGTTCTGTGATAGGGCCTGGGGTGGAGCCAGGCTGGGAGGAGAGATTATAAAAGCAGCCAGGTGAGAGAGCCTGGCCTCTAAGGTGAACACCAGAGGAGGAAGGTAAGATGGCAGAAAAACATTACTGCATATCCATGACAACTAGAAACTACTTATAAAGTGGAATTACAGGAGCTAAAAGTATCTGCAAAATACTCTAGAAAAATTAGATATAATGGATAAGAGAATATCAGAAGTGGAACAAAAAATATCAAAAGCAGAGCAGAAAATACAGAAGCAAGAACGACACCTAAAACAAGCCATAAATATCATAGACGATCAAGAGAACAGGAACAGAAGGAATAATATAAGGATAAGAGGGTTGCCCGAAACTGAGTTCAAAGGACTTAATATCTACCTTACAAAAAATATTTAATGAAATATTACAGCACTCAATAACAACAGAGATAATAATCGAACGAGCGCACAGAGTGAAAGGGCCCAGAATACCAGACCCCACAAGATTGAGAGACGTCATATGTAGGATACATTATTCTCAATCAAGTAAAGGACAAAATTATGTGGGCAGCCCGTCACAATAAAAACATGCAATATGAGGGGGTACATATATTATTGTTTCAGGATCTTTCCAAACATACACTGGACTTGAGAAGAGCACTGAAACCCCATCTGGAACAGTTAGCAAAGAAAAACATTCAGTATAGGTGGAAGTTCCCATTCCAATTACAAGTTCAGCATGAAGCACTAATGGCAATTTTCAGGGACCTGGGGGATCTACCAGAATTTTACGGATACTCCTGCTCCCAGAAATAAACTTGCCAGATTGGCCCACAACAAACTTTGAAAGAATTAATAAACCCTGGAGAAAGGATTAAGGACATATGGCAAAGGGGGGGTGTTGGGGGAGGGGAGGGAGGGGCGGGAGGGGGGCGGGGGGGATGAAGGGGAGAACTAGGGGGGAGGGGAATGGATGGGGGATAAGGGAGGGCGGGATGGGAGAGAAGGGAGGAATTAGTTGGTAAGAAGCATTAACACAAGGGGAACATATAACATTCGAACTACAATCACATGGAAAGAGGGAGGAAAGGAAAGAGGAAGGGAAGAAAAAAGAAAGGACATTTTTCACTAGACTTTTTTTTTTTGGACAACAACACTGATCAAGGACAATCTTGATACAACACTTACGGACACATAACTTAATTATTAACGGAACAAGGATTCCCAATATTAAACACATATATATATATATATATATATATATATATATATATATATATATCAGAATAAAAGGGGAGTAATATGTAGTAGAGCACACATAAGAAATACATTATTCACAGAGACATCATGGGTGTGGTTAATGAGAACAAGCTTGGATATTAGAAAAGGCAATACCAATCTGGAAAACATAATATTTTATAAAGAATATGTAAATGTAAAGCAATTCAATCATAATAAAAAAAAAGTAAGATAAGTATGACATGCAAATCTTGCATGGCCTGCAGATCAGGTTACAAAGGTCTGGGACCTCCCCCAATAGTGTCCTTACTATAGTAAAACAGACTTGGTATAAGTCAATAGACTAGGTAGTGAGAGAGTAGTACATAGGGCGGTTGATAGGGTGTGAGTGAGTGTTACATAGTTATTTTTTTCTTCTCTTCTCATTCGGCTCTCTCTTCTCTCCATCCACTCTTTGAATCATGGGCAAGGTGAAGTTCTGCTTCTTTAATGCAAGAGGCCTCAATTCTCCCTCCAAAAGAACTCAAATTCTAAATTTATTTCATAAACAGAAGGTGGATATTATTTTATTTCAGGAAACGCATTTTCGTTCAGATCATATACCCAAATTTTATAATAGAAACTACCCAATATGGATTCATGACACATTCTTATATTCTAAATCCCGAGGAGTATCCATTGTGATCCATAAAGATATACCTCACCAAATATCACAAACCTGGAAAGGGAAAGATGGCAGATCCTTAATTATAAAGGTTCAGCTATATGGAAAGACTTTTACCATCATTAATATATACTTACCTAACTATGAGCAAATAAAGAGTGGGATAAAAAATCATTGTGGATGCAATGGATAAAGCGAAAGGGACAATAGTAATCGGAGGGGACCTGAATTTTATAATGGATACCAAATTAGATACAACAGCAGCTAACCCAAGTAGAAAGAATAGTCAACTAAAAGAATTAAAAAAATTATTGGAAAAACACCAAATGGTAGATATATGGAGGGATCAGCATCAGACGGAAAAAAACTACTCTTATTATTCAAATATACATGATACATATCATAGAATAGATTACTTCTTTATTAATCAATTAGGTCTGATGATGACACCATCCACGGACATTGGAAATTTCCTTTGGTCAGATCACGCCCCAATCTACATGGAATTAGCAGTAATTGAATATAAGAAACCATTGGGAACCTGGAGGTTGAATAACAACCTGATTAGGGATAAGAAATGTGAAATGGATATCCGACAAGTAATCAGGGAATTCCTACAGATACATGAAAAAGATAACACATCAATTCCCATACAATGGGAAACACTAAAATGTGTAATACGGGGACTGTTCATCAAACATGGAACAAGAATAAAAAAGGAAAGAGCAAAAAACATCTAAATTATTAGGAGAAATTTCCAAATTGGAAAATATGCATAAACAAAATTGTAACCCGGCCGATAGAATAGTGTTAAACGATAAACGAAGAGAATTACAAGCTTTGTTTGATGAACAGTCCCTATGGTTATGGGATAAAAATAGAGCTCAAACATATCAATCTGGAAATAAAACAGGGAAAATATTAGCCAGAACCTTAAAACAACAATACACTTCGACCTATATAACTAAAATTGTAAAGTCTACTGGTGAATTAACTTATGATCCCATGGAAATATCCAAAACATTTTATACATATTATTCCAAATTATATAACAAAAACACAACAAGAAAAGGAAAGGGAGGATAGGAATTTGGAAGAAATACGTCAATAAAGAAACATCTTTACCCACATTTTCTAAAGAAATAATAGAAGGTCTGGAAAAAGAAATATCTACAAAATAAATAAAGCAAGTGATATCCGCTCTGGTCCTGGGCAAAAGCCCGAGCCCAGATGGTTATACACCTAGATTCTATAGGGTATTTCAGGATATAATCATACCAATCTTAAAAAAGACATATAATTCCATATCGGCATCACAGACGTTTACACCACAGAGTACGGAGGCCCATATCACCTTAATTCCTAAGCCAGAGAAGGACCATACAATATGTAGTAATTATCGTCCAATCTCCCTCACAAATATAGACTTACGGATATATTCAAAAATAATTTTGAATAGATTGACACCTATTTTACCTGGATATATAAACTTAGATCAAACAGGCTTTACAAAAGGGAGGGAAACAAGGGACAATATAATGAAAACATGTACACTGGTAGAATATGCTCAAAGGGCTGCCACCCCAGCCTGTTTGCTGTCAAAAGATGCTGAAAAAGCATTTGACAGGGTGGGATGGCGGTTCTTGGAAGAAACTTTAATCCAAATAGGAATAGGACCCAAAATGCTCGGTAGAATAATGGCACTATATATCAATTCTAGGGCAAAAGTAAGAACAAATGGAATGCTTTCCGAATATATACAGATATCAAATGGTACTCGACAGGGATGCCCCTTGTCTCCATTAATATATGTGCTGGTGATGGAACATCTCACTACAGCAATACGGAAAATAGGGATATTCAAGGAATAAAGATCAAAGAAAAAGAATACAAAATGGCAGTTTACGCAGACGACTTATTAATATATATAACAAACCCAATTATAACCTTACCAAATTTGATACAGGAATTCAAAGGATATGGGAAAATAAGTAATTTTAAAGTCAACTACGACAAATCAGAAATGTTAAATATATCAATAAATCAAAAGGATCAAATACTTTTGCAAAGAGACTTTCCTTTTAAGTGGCAAAAAGAGGCAATTAAATATTTGGGGATATATATACCAACTGATCTGAATAACTTGCGGGATTGGAATTATTCTACAATAATCCGTAAAACTATTAAATCTTTCCAAAAATATGAGAAAATAATTCATTCATGGATAGGAAGAATCAATGTAGTAAAAATGGACATACTACCAAAGTTATTATACATATTTCAAGCAATACCCCTGATACCTCCAAAAAAATTAATGATGCAGCTGCGTAAAGCTATGAGAAGTTTTATCTGGTTCCAAAAACACCCTAGAATAAAAAGAGAAACATTAACTAGAACAAAAGACAACGGGGGACTTGCATTACCGGACTTCTTTAAATATTTACAAGCTGCATCATTAATTAGGATAATAGACTGGCATCACAATGAGAACAATAAGCAATGTGTTAACATAGAAGAGGATATTATAGGAATGCAATTAAAAACCCTTCCATGGATTAAACCCCAGCACAGGCCCGGAAAAAAAGAATTAACAATTTTTTCATCAGTTACGCTAAACATATGGGACACAGTCTTAAAAAAGGGAGGGCTATCCACGATGATGGGACCAATGACTCCGTTATTCTCCAACCCTGAATTTCCACCAGAAAATTAAGTTACAAAATGTATGAAATGGAACAGAACGGAGGGTACGTGGCTGGCTCAAATCCTAGTGGATGGCAATCTCCCAAGCTTGCAGGAAATGGGAAATAGAAAAAACTGGATCCAATATTATCAATTAAAAACATTTATAGAATCCCAAAATCACTTATCCTCGATTAATAGACCCTTAACGGATTTACAGCAAATGATAACAGAAAAACAAAAACTAAGAAATAGACTTTCTAAAATATATAAAATGTTAATCCCCTCCCGTCCAATTAATGAACTAGTATATATGAAAAAATGGGAGGAGGAAATAGGAAATTCGATCTCAGTAAAAGAATGGGAAAAGGCATTCCTAACAATCCATAAGGCATCAATAGCAGTTAAACATCAAGAAAGAAACTATAAAATTATAATGAGGTGGTATTGAAGCCCAGTGACCTTAAATAAAATAAACAAAAAGAATATAGAAACCTGCTGGAGATGTTTAGTGGATAGGGGAACAACAGTTCATATATGGTATGGGTGTCAAGTGTTGAGAGAGTTATGGAATAAGATATTGATACAAATAAACATAGATACTGTTATATTATCCATAATCCCAGGGACATTAAAAACTATAAAGACGGACATACTTCATCATATGACAACTGCAGGTAGAACAACAAAAGCCCGTAAATGACGGAAAACAGTCCCACAATAACGGAATGGGTAAATGAAATGAACGAAACGCAATTCATGGAAAAACAGATCAGGGAAGAAGGATTAACAAACAATCAAATGCCCAAAATATGACAACGATGGGAGGAATTTCGGCTCTCAAAAAGCTTACTGGAATATTTATGAATAGGAGGACCGTGCCTTAGGGAGCGAGGAGGGGGAGGAGTGGATAGGAGAGGGGGAAGGGGGAAGGAAGAGAAGGAACTAAAATGTTATCTCTTTTTTTTTTTTTTTGTCGTGTAGTTGTTTGAATGGGAAGGAATATGAATCGAGAGAAAGGAGTATGAATGTAAGGGCTAATTGTAGTAAATATAAGGTAGGGAAGACAAAGGTAGATTGTAAACCGAAAGTAGGATAAGATACATAATGTAAAGTGAAAGGAACATGTATGAGTATGTGTATGTATTATGTAAATGTATATAACATTTTATAAAAAGGGAGATTGAAAACAAGTTAGGGACTGTAGGTTTGTTCTTAAGTTGAATCTGTTTGTAAGTTGGAACAGGTAAATTTTTTAAGTGTAGCTCCAGGCAAAAAAAATATTTTTAAGCTTTTTGGGTAGCATAGGGGAGGGTTAACACCACTGTAACATTTGTTTTGCTGTCTGTGCCCCTGTTAAAAAGATTTCACCTCACTTTCTGTCCCAATGACAATTGGGTTGAAATTTGGGTTGTTGTGGAAACAAGCCTTGGTTATAAAGCATCAGTGGAGACACTTTTTCCCATAATAACTCTTATTCCCTGTACACACAAGTGGAATTTCCATCTGAAAAAGTGTGATGGGAGCTTTTGGTTGGATATTCCGACCGTGTGTATGCTCCATCCAACTTTTTCTGTCTGAATTTCCGCCAGCAAAAGATTGAGAGCAGGTTCTCCATTTTTCCGTCTGAAAAAATTCTTGTCGGAATTTCCGTTTGTCTGTATGCAATTACGACGCGGAAAAAAACACGCATGCTCAGAATCAAGCAGAAGAGCCGAACTGCCTATTGAACTTCATTGATCTCGGCTCGTCGTACGTGTTGTACGTCACCGCGTTCTTGAGGGTCGAAAGTTCATAGAACTTTTGTGTGACCGTGTGTATGCAAGCCAAGCTTGAGCGGAATTCCGTCGGAAAAACCATCCAAGTTTTTTCTGACGGAAATTCCGCTCATGTGTACAGGGCATTACAGGAGTCAAGTTTCCTTCCTAGGGGTATATTTCCTCTCTCTTCCTGTTGCCTCTCTCCGTTTGTATGTAGGAGTCGTTTGTAAGTTGGGTGTTTGTAACTAGGGGACCGCCTGTACCTCAAGTGTACATAGCTCTTATTTTTGGAGTATCCCACCTAATTCCCTCATCCCTATCCAAGTTCTCCAAAAATAAAAACAACCTCTAGACTGGTCTTTGAGGAAAACATGTGATTGAGCCTGTGTGCCTGGCTGCGTTTTTCAGCTTTTAACTGATCATTATAGTTTGTTGACCGCAAATTAATAAAAATTACCTTTGATGGTAATGAGATGTATAGGCTTCCCAATATGGTCAGAAAAATGGCATTCATATTTTCCAGCATCTCCAAAAGTCACAGGTAAAAGTTTTAACGCTGAGCCAGGGGAAAATTCCAGACGACTTTGAAAATTCTGCTCACTTATTATTTTGTTACTTTCTATTTTAATTGTTGCTGTGCTTTTTAAGTCAGAAGAGATCCACTTCCACTGGAAATTGCTGCCTTTGGTGAATCTTTTACAGTACATCAGCATGTCATTCCCAACCAATCGAAACTTCACCAGTTCTTCACCTGTAGACTCTGCAATCAGGAAAGTAACAACTATTCAAACACAGGTTCTATTATTAAATGTGAGAAGTGAAAACGTTAAAGGGTTTTTATAACACAAGTTGTTATAGCTTCCCATTTTTCTGTGCTAATGTTTAGTTCTCGGTTCTTCTTCGTTAACTTTTGAAAAGTTTTAAATGATAGTGAAAATGGTACAAGCCTTTTTGGCATTTGATAATGTCGCACATAGATGACGAAACATGTCAAACTGACTCTCCCGTGCATCACTTCCGGCCCACAGAGTGGAAAGCACACCAGGTAACCGGCAGCGTCCATTACTCTTAACAAAAAGAGGCAATTTCTTTACCAAAGAGTAGCGCTTTTTAGTTTTAGTTTTACATTACTAACTTTTATTAGTTTTTACCTTGTAAAATGCCTTATAAAGAATAAATTATCAAAGGATTTTACACTATGAAGAGATTTCTCTCCATTTATTGTATACCTGCATAATATGGTTTTGAAGTTTTGGAACCACTATTGGAGGTAATATGCACCAGTGGGAGCCACCGTAGGACACTGTAGTGAGATAGGTCCATCAAAAAAAGACCTACCAGCCCAGCAGACTTTCCTTACTATAAGGTGAGGGAGTCAATAATATCTGGTGAGTGCAGAGTTTTTACATTCTTTCACGTAGTGGATGCACAGAAATCATCCTGGGAATGGAGCACGACAGCATTTTATTGCACAGAAAATAGTTTTTTTTGCACAAAAAAATTCTCTTGCACTATAAGGCCCCTTTCACACTGGGGCGGGGGGGTGCGCTGGTGGTATAGCGGCGCTATTATTAGCGCCGCTATACCGTCGGATTTTCCGCGATATTCGGCCGCTATCGGTGCGGTTTTAACCCTTGCTAGCGGCCGAGAAAGGGTTAAAACCACCCGCAAACCGCTGTTACAGCAGCGGTTTGCGGGCGGTATAGCCGCGGTTTCCCATTGATTTCAATGGGAAGGAGCTGTAAAGGAGCGGTATACACACCACTCCTTTCACCGCTCCAAAGATGCTGCTTGCAGGAGATTTTTTTTCCTCCCGCCAGCGGATCGCCTCAGTGTGAAAGCCCTCGGCTTTCACATTGAGAATGCTGGGGCAGGATTATTTGAGGCATTATTTAAGCGCTATTTTTAGCGCTAAAACGCCTGAAATACGCCTCAGTGTGAAAGGAGCCTAATTGTCACTCTATATCAGTTTAAAACACAGATTGATTATAATCAAACCACTGAATAGTTTTTTTGCACAAAATATTTCTTGCTTTATGATTTTATAATTGTCGCCATATTCATTTTTTTATACAAAGTGGTTACAGTAAAATCTCCACAGTATACACTAACAGAAGTGGTACCAATGTACATTTATTCTTTTATATTGGCTCACCTGAGGGGACAGCATAGATATCTCAGCAGCTTACTCACACCATCAACAATTTAGTTTACATACCTAGGCTTCAACTTATATATATATATATATATATATATATATATATATATATATACACATATATACACACACACACACAGTTGTGCTCATAAGTTTACATACCCTGGCAGAATTTATGATTTTTTGGCCATTTTTCAGAGAATATGAATGATAACACCAAAACTTTTCTTTCACTCATGGTTAGTGTTTAGCTGAAGCCATTTAACATCAATTAACTGTGTTTACTCTTTTTAAATCATAATGGCAACTACCCAAATGACCCTGATCAAAAGTTTACATACCCTGGTGATTTTGGCCTAATAACATGCACACACAAGTTGACACAAAGTGGTTTGAATGGCTATTAAAAGGTAACAATCCTCGCCTGTGATCTGTTTTTTTTTTTTTTAATTGTCTGTCTTTTTTCCCTTTCTTAGCAAAAAAAAAAACGAAAAAACACCAAAAGAAAGCACTATTTGTGGGAAAAAAATTATAAAAAATGTATTCGGGTACAGCGTTGCATGACTGCGCACTTGTCATTCAAAGTGTGATAGTGCTGAAAGCTGAAAATTGGCCTGGACAGGAATGGGGTGAAAGTGCTCAGTATTGAAGCGGTTAAGTATTCAGTCCCTTTACAGTATGTTGTTGAAGCGCCTTTGGCATCAATTACAGCCTTGAGTCTTTTTGTGTATTGAGGGACAAGCTTTGCACACCTAAATTGGGGGATTTTCTGCCATTCTTCTTTGGAAATCCTCTCAAGCTCAGGTTGGATGGGGACCTTCTGTAGACAGCCATTTCCAGGTCCTTCCAGAGATGTTCAATAGGGTTCCGGTCTGGGCCACTCTAGGACATTCACAGAGTTTTCCCTAAGCCACTCCTGTGTTATCTTAGCTGTGTGGCTAGGATCATTGAACCTTTGGACCAGTCTGAGGGGTATGGAACAGGTTTCCATTGAGAATATCTCTGTACTTTGCTTCATTCAGCTTTCCCTCAACCCTTACCAGTCTCCCAGTCCCTGCTGCTGAAAAACACCATCACAGCATGATGCTGCCACCACCATGCTTTACTGTTGAAATGGTGTTGGGCAGGTGACAAGCAGCGCCAGTTTTCTTCCAAACATAACATTTCGAATTGAAATCTTGGTTTCATCAGACCAGAGAATATTGTTCCTCACAGTCTGAGCGTCCTTCAGGTTTTTTTTTTTGCAAATTCCAAGCAGGCTTTTATGTGTTTTGCACTGAGGAGATGCTTATGTCTAGCCACTCTGCCATAAAGCCCAGATTGGTGGCGGGGGGTCAGTGATGGTTGTCCTTCTATAATTTTATCCCATCTCCAAACAGGATCTCTGGAGCTCAGTCAGAATGACAATCGAGTTATTGGTCACCCCTCTTACTAAGGCCTTTTCCCCTGATTGCTCAGTTTGGCCAGACGACTAGCTCTTGGAAGAGTCCCGGTTGTGTCAAACTTCTTCCATTTGAGAATTATGAAGGCCTCTGTGCTCTTGGGTACCTTCAGTGCGGCAACATTTTTATGTAGCCTTCCTCAGATCTGTGCCTTGCAATAATCCCATCTCTGAGCTCTGCAGACAGTTCCTTTGATCTCATGGCTTTTGTTATGATGCAGTTTGCATTGTGAGGCCTTTTATAGAGAGACGTGTGCCTTTCAAAATCATGCCCAATCAATTTACCACAGACGGACTCCAATCAGGGTGTAGAAACATTTCAGCAACGATCAAGAGAAATGGGAGGCACCTAAGCTAAATTTCAAGTGCAAAGGGTATGAATACTTCTGTCAATGTCAGGGGCGGCCTGTCCATTAAGGGCGCATAGGTGCCACCCCCTCTATCCACTCCACCCCCTATATGGTAATAGATAGATTCATGCATACCATGAATCTATCCACAGCCACTGCGGCCATCCCCCTATTCATGCGTCCAGCCCCTTTCTGGACGACGGGCACATCATTTACAGCGGCGGGGGTGTTTTTTTGAAGCAGCTTCAAAATAGGGTGGACTCGGAGCACAAAGCATTGCGCTCTGAGCCCACCCAGGTGTGTTAGAAAACTGTTTCCCAATTGACTGAAAGGTCAGGCGATCCTATTGGATGCCTAAGAGTAGGAGGAGGAAGAAAGCCGCCGGACACACTGCCCGCTCGCTTGCTGTCCTCCCAGGGAGGGGTTGCTGCCGCCGGCCGACGGGGGGGAGGGGGGGCAGTTTGTCCCACCCCCCCAAAAGAAAAAAACACCAGCCGTCACTGGTCAATGTAATATTTTAGCAGGGCCGATCCTGGGCGGGTGCACGGGGTGCACAGCAGCTCAGCTCTGTAGGCTGCTGCAGAGGAGGGGTGCAGAAGCTGTGGTACGCCACTCACTCACTTGACTGCACTGGTTGCTAGAATCCCTGGTCGCCCGGCATCTAGCAACCAGTGACGTCAGAGGCCACTGTTTTTATAAAGTATTTTTTGGATAGATAGGCATAAAATGTCATCCATTGGTGTATATTTACATTCAATGAAGTTTGGAGTCTGTTTGTAAGCGATCATTTGCAGTCCCTCTATATGGATTTAAAATAAAGTTTTCCCCTTCTGGGGTTAATTTTAGTATGATGTCTGCACCGATTGCCTCCACACTCACTCTCTCCATGTGTGTGAATTTTTGAAGAACTGCACCTGATCGCAATCTGGAGAGATACATCTGGTCATGTGACCTGGGGTTTATATGTATAAATGAAGGATTGGGGTCAGTGGTCCTAAAGCTATGATTAAGCACCACTAACGGTGTGAAACGCATCAGCTTTTTGCATCTGTTACCTGTACCTCTGTTGGTGTATGGATCACGATTTACATAAATAAAGGTGTTGCTTTGGAGTGTGGCTGTCCGCCTCTCTTTTCTTCCATTGATTTCTAAAATTCACTTTTTTATAATGGGGTACTGAGTATAGCAGTGGCGGCTGGTAAAGTTTTAGGATGGGGGGGTGCCAGACCCCACCCT
This sequence comes from Rana muscosa, assembly GCA_029206835.1. Lineage (NCBI taxonomy): Eukaryota > Metazoa > Chordata > Amphibia > Anura > Ranidae > Rana > Rana muscosa. Next base: position 45,767,049 of record CM055118.1, read on the forward strand.
TCCTTTTTTACCCCTCCCACTTGGTGGAAATGGGTGTGGTTTTAGCGAAATAGTGGGTGTAGCTCTAAGGTGGTGTGGTTAGCATCTGAGATGAACGAGGGATGGAGGGAGAGGGAGACAGAGAGAGAGAGAGGGACAGCAGGCCCAGATCCTACACAACAATAGAAATATGTGTATTCTAGAAAGTTTAACAATCAGCAGATAAAGATACTCCAAACACCTGGTGTTAGCGCTTCAATCATCCCGGAACCATGGTTGTTATGGTGTCAGGATGATTGAAGCGCATTATTTCTATTATTACATTGTAATATAAAATCAAATCATTCAACTCACTATAATGTAGAATCAGTGGGAGCCCTGAGCATGTCGCCTGCCATCAGATGCCATCAGGTGTTCCCAGCGGAGTCCCTCCTTACGCGGAGTCTCTCCTTACATCAGGTGCCCACAGCGGAGTCCCTCCTTACATCAGGTGCCCACAGCGGAGTCCCTCCTTACATCAGGTGCCCACAGCGGAGTCCCTCCTTACATCAGGTGCCCCCAGTGGAGTCCCTCCTTATATGCAGCCCTGTGTCCCATCAAATGCAGCCTGTGTCCCATCAAATGCAGCCTCTGAGCAGCTGATCAGCCAATTGTCCCATTACTTTTGGTCCATTAAAAAGTGTGAGGCTCATATACAAACTGTTGTAATTCCTACACCGTTCACCTGATTTGGATGTAAATACCCTCAAATTAAAGCTGAAAGTCTGCAGTTTATCTTGTTCGTTTCATTTCAAATCCATTGTGGTGGTGTATAGAGCCAAAAAGATTAGAATTGTGTTGATGTCCCAATATTTATGGACCTGACTGTGTATATGTATATATATATATATATATATATATATATATATATATATATACAGTGCCTTGCAAAAGTATTCGGCCCCCTTGAACTTTTCATCCTTTTGCCACGTTTCAGGCTTCAAACATAAAGATATAAAATCTATTGGATATTTTAAACTTTTTTAGCAAATAAAAAACTGAAAAGTGGTGCGTGCAAAATTATTCGGCCCCTTTACTTTCAGTGCAGCAAACTCACTCCAGAAGTTCAGCGAGGATCTCTTAATGATCCAATGTTGTCCTAAATGACTGATGGTGATAAATAGAATCCACCTGTGTGTAATCAAGTCTCTGTATAAATGCACCTGCTCTGTGATAGTCTCAGGGTTCTGTTGAAAGCGCAGAGAGCATCATGAAGACCAAGGAACACACCAGGCAGGTCCGTAATACTGTTGTGGAGAAGTTTAAAGCCGGATTTGGATACAAAAAGATTTCCCAAGCTTTAAACATCCCAAGGGGCATTGTGCAAGCGATCATTTTGAAATGGAAGGAGTATCAGACCACTGCAAATCTACCAAGACCTGGCTGTCCCTCTAAACTTTCAGCTCAGACAAGGAGAAGACTGATCAGAGATGCAGCCAAGAAGCCCATGATCACTCTGGATGAACTGTAGAGAACTACAGCTGAGGTGGGAGAGTCTGTCCACAGGACAACAATCAGTCGTACACTGCACAAATCTGGCCTTTATGGAAGAGTGGCAAGAAGAAAGCCATTTCTCAAAGATATCCATAAAAAGTCTTGTCTAAAGTTTGTCACAAGCCACCTGGGAGACACACCAAACATGTGGAAGAAGGTGCTCTGGTCCGATGAAACCAAAATCCAACTTTTTGGCCACAATGCAAAACGATATGTTTGGCTTAAAAGCAACACAGCTCATCACCCTCAACACACCATCCCCACTGTCAAACATGGTGGTGGCAGCATCATGGTTTGGGCCTGCTTTTCTTCAGCAGGGACAGGGAAGATGGTTAAAATTGAGGGGAAGATGGATGCAGCCAAATACAGGACCATTCTGGATGAAAACCTGTTGGAGTCTGCAAAAGACCTGAGACTGGGACGGAGATTTATCTTCCAACAAGACAATGATCCCAAACATACAGCAAAATCTACAAAGGAATGGTTCACAAATAAACGTATCCAGGTGTTAGAATGGCCAAGTCAAAGTCCAGACCTGAATCCAATCGAGAATCTGTGGAAAGAGCTGAAAACTGCTGTTCACAAACGCTCTCCATCCAACCTCACTGAGCTCGAGCTGTTTTGCAAGGAAGAATGGGCAAGAATTTCAGTCTCTCGATGTGCAAAACTGATAGAGACATACCCCAAGCGACTTGCAGCTGTAATCGCAGCAAAAGGTGGCTCTACAAAGTATTAACGCAAGGGGGCCGAATAATTTTGCACGCCCCACTTTTCATTTTTTTCTTAGTTAAAAAAGTTTCAAAAATCCAATAGATTTCGTTCCACTTCACAATTGTGTCCCACTTGTTGGTGATTCTTCACAAAAAATTAAAATTTTATATCTTTATGTTTGAAGCCTGAAATGTGGCAAAAGGATGAAAAGTTCAAGGGGGCCGAATACTTTCGCAAGGCACTGTATATATATATATATATATATATATATATATATATGTGTGTAGCGGGGTGTTCAATTTAGGGGGAGTGTCTGAGTGGTACTTAGGCTCAGACACACTGATTGTTAGGGTTTATGGACCATTTTTGTTCACGGGGGATAGTATTGGTGTACAGTTCCCTGTGGCCTACAGGTGGCGCTGTCGCCGTGGGCCAGGGTTGAACCACCGATAGAGGGCTGTGCCTTTTGTGTCCCCTCTCGGCAGTAGTACGGCGGGGCGGGGAACCTGCTGTGCCTGTCAGGAGAGGGTATAAAGGGGGGCGGACATCTTCCGTTCGAGGTCTGCAGGTAAAGCACATCTTGTTCATTTCATTTCAAATCCATTGTGGTGTTGTATAGAGCCAAAAAGATTAGAATTGTGTCGATGTCCCAATATTTATGGACCTGACTGTATATATATATTGTGGTAGTGTGGTACCCCACCAGTGTATGAATACAGGATTCTCAACCAGGCAGGTTGAGGGGCTCCAGAATATTTGCTTGTTTGGGAGGAAACTGGCTTTTCAGCTTCCTCATGATTTACTAAAGTCCACTTTGGGACCCGGAGCTTGGGGATTTCTTAGAGATCCGGGTGGGATGAAATCCCCAGTCCTGGATCCGGGTTTTGAGACTCAACTGCACACTGATTGTTCAGGTGTGTGTGGGCCTGATAGTAGAATCAGGACCAGGATTCTGGGCCCCACCCTCCCGACGAGTGCAGGTGTGCACTGGGGAAGCCATAGAGTGCAAGTGTGCACTGGAGAAGTCAGAGAGTGCTTGTGTGCACAGTGGAAGCCAGAGACCCAGGTCTGAGGGTCAGAGCAGCAAGGGGCTGCTATCCAAATGGATGGTGTTGCAGATGGAATAGTCTATAGGAGACAGACAAGAGCCTGAAGTGGAAGGCCTGAGCAGCACTGCTGTATGTATAAGCCAGGAGGCTGAATGTCATTTTGTTGTTGAAAAGGAGTACTGAAACCCCTGCGAGGGAAAACCTTTTGATTTTGTTTTGAACTTCTTTTAATAAAAATGGGCAAACAACCCTTAAAAAGAAGAACCAGCGAGTGGCGGTGTCCTTCAAGCTCTACACTTGATGCTAGTCCTTCACAAGTGGTGGAGAATTTTGGCACAATCTGAGATCCCTACAATCAAGTAAGTTCATCTGTTATATGAACTGTGTTTTTGGTGCATGAGACTGCATAATCTGTGTGTGTGTGCAGGTGAGGAGAACCTGCAAGCGAAAGGTAACTAGCCTTGAAGAGACAGTGCTCCAATTTGTTGCAGGTGGTGTACCTGTGAACAAAAAGTCAATTTTTTTTTCTCTGCAGTGAACTGCTGCTAGCTGTGTGTGGCAGCCAGGCAAACTGCATTGCGCATAAGTTTATTTGATGGACTGTTGCATGCAGGTTGTGTACCTGTGAAAGGAGAAACAAACAGATTTTTTTTTTCTTTTCTCCGCCAAGAACTGTTACAAGTTGCTGTGTGCAAGACCGCAAGGATGGGGCGATCAAAACGCCTAAAAGAAGCAAGGATGGCTGAGATGATAGATAGAGCTCTGTGGCTGGAGGGGTTGTTACCGCCTGATCGAACCCCATACATGCCTAAACAGAGTTTTCCAAGGGAAAAGAGGGCTGCTGTTGTCCCTAGCAACCCTGGTGCAATGAATGCACAGATGACTGCTAGTGTGGAGAGTCCACCAGCGTTTGAATCTGCAGTGGATTGGTGCAAGCGACACCTGGAAGGATTGGACCAAGCTAAAGTGGAAGGCAAGCCAACCTTCCATACAAAAAGAGAGCTGCCGAATGTCCATGCCTGGGAGAGGGGTGTTGTTGTCCCTGGCAACACTGCTGCAGTTAAACCAGCAGCTGTTGTGAAAAGTGTGAAAGTGACACAGCTTGAGACAGGGTCCAGCAGATGCAGGGTGGGAAACCCTGACAAGACATGGAACCAAGTGCGCTGTTTGCGGTTCAGTGAGTGGGGGCATGCAGTCTCCAAGTGCCTTTTGTCCCTGGCTCCAGTGCAAAGCTACCTAGCAAAACAAAGGTCTGAGAAGCCTGTGTTATATGCCAGAAGAGAGGCTGATCAAAGGATAGGACAGAGAGTGGTTGCCCATAGCAACACAGAGGAGGCCAGTCGGGCTGTCTGTGGACCAAGGGGTGTGCCTCCCATAGGTCGTGACAAGTGGCTTCCGGAGGAGCCAATACAGCATGTTGGAGAGAGCCAGCAAAGCTCTGCTGGGAGACTGCGATCTCCCATGGCAACGAGAGTGGAAGTTATGCCTGGAAGGAATCATCAGGAGAGAAACGCACTAGGGAAAAGTCATCCAGTACCATGCCTGGAATGTGGCCAGCTGGGGCACGAAATATTGTCTTGCCCTATATTCTGGGGTGCACCTAGAGGTAATGTTGCTAAACAGAACTCTTTACCTGTGGGCCAAGATCCCTTTGCAAATATGTTTGCAGTCACCCCTGGCAACAAGGAGGAGTTTTCTGTGGTGTCTGCACCGGGTGCTAAACAGTGGGAGATGCCTGCTGTGATTTCATCCCATGGCCACCAGGGGGAGTTGGCCAGTAAATGTGTGGCTGAGGACTGGTTCTTAAGACAACGTACTCAAATGAAGATGGAGACCCCAACTACTGTGGTGGGTAAGACTATCTTTAATGAAATGATGCCTGGAACTGCTGATTTCAGGTATAAAAGAACTGGCTACGAGACTGTCCATGATGATGTGAGAGTGACCCCCGTTAGTGGGGCCACAGAATGTGCGCTTGAGAATGACTTTTTCATACCCAGTGGGAATGCAGGGGTTAAAGTCCAAACAGAACCTGTGTTGATGACTAAAAATGCTATAAGTATTACTGTTAATGAAAAGTTTGCTGCTGTTGGGAAAACCCCAGGTTCTTCCAGAGCAAAAGCTGTTGTCACAAATGGGTCATTGCCTGTAGCAATTGGTGGTAAGACAGCACAGTTGTCCCCAGAAATCTCCAGGGAACTTCATGTATTGGAGTCGGAGGTTGCCATGGACAACTGCGATGTCACTCTGGTGGGACAGAGTGGAACTGTACCGTGTAATGGTAATGTGTTAGTGCAAGCTGCTAGTACTAAAAATGTGCCGCTAAATGGTGGGTTAACACAACCTGTGAAAAATGCAAAGGTGTGTGAGGCTTATGAAGCGCCGCCCGAGCAAGGTGGTGGTTGTGGTGTATTGCAACCTGCGGTGCTAAAACATGTGTTACCGAAGTCTGCCATGATTCGTAATTTGGGTGATGAATCTGAAACTAAACCCATCTGTTCTAATGTGTCTCCTTGGGCGGATGGATCAGGGCTGAGGAACGCCAGTGAATGGAGCACAGCTACAACGGATTGGGATAGTTGGGGTAAAAATCTAATGTCCCTGATAGATGAGGCTTTCATGCACAAAAATAAGGTGGACAAAGTTTCTGCTGTGCCAGCAGGAGGGACGGCAGAACAGCTTATACCTGAGGGCGCGGTGGCTGCTGCAGGGGTTAACCCTCGTGAGAAATATGGATCATATAAGGGCGAGCACACAGCAGACACTTTGTCAGTAACCTACAAAAATTATGCTGACATGGCGTGTCAAAGTGACGTTGTCACTGGTAATGTGAAGCAGTTCATTGGTGCTGAACCTGAGAAGTTGGATATGAGTCAAGCACCTGGCAGTGCTCTGGTAGAGCACCAGGCTGTGGTTGTCTCCAGCTGGGAGAAGGTTCCATTAAACCTTGCAACCTCTCACGTCTCAGCAAGTGAGTCTGTCTGCATCCCCAGTGTCAGGAAAGTCCCCAGGAAGGACTTGGGTCTGGAGCCAAGGGTATGGTTTCTAACAAAAGTATTAAAGGAGATGCTTAAACTTTGGGATGTACAGCCAGTCTATACTGGCGTGTCTCCACCACAGTCAGACAGTCTGGTACTGCGGAGTACCATTAGGTGGACCCCTGAGTGGCAGGTGGTACAGCACAAAGGAAGACAAGACAGAAATGGTTTATTTATGACTGTATTACTAGTGTTAAAAATCGCCTCTAGGTATGCTGATGGGTTACTTCCTGTACAAGAGGTATATGGGAGAGGCTTTGGAAAAAAAAAAGTGTCTGAGGTTTCACCACCTAACAGCCAGGTGGAAGGCATTTCTGCTGCTATGGTCCAAGGTAGTACTGGTCAGTTGTCGGTGAAGGGTGTGTATGCTGTACCAGTGGAAGAATCACATGAGATGGAAGGGCCAAGTGTGGACCAGAAAGCAGCAGAAATCCTGACCGGGGCTCAACCGAAGGTGGTTAAAAAGACTGGGGTCCCCAGTCCGATGTTTGGTTTAGGTGACAAACCTAATAAGGTCCCCGAGACAGGGAAATGGATAAGAAGTGCGGTAAAAATGGTATGTGGATCAGACAAGAGCTTGTCTGTTCAGGTGGATAAAAATACAGATGGCATCAGAACAGGTCAAGTGGTAGGACAGCTGCCTGCAGAGTGGGTGAACCCAGGGGAGGTGACGTCCTGTGAGGTTCCCGTGGGTAATGGCGGCCCTCCATTATGTGTGCCCTCTGCAGACGCTGCCCTAGCAAATGCTGAAAAAAAAGGCATTGGTGATCTGTGCAACGTTGAGAGGTGTAATGTTGGTTTGAATATGTCTGTCAATGAAGAACCAAATAGTTTGTTAAAGGTACATGACAGTGTGGTGTCCAAAGGTATTGGGAAACCTGGGAACCTGAAGCGTGGAGGCAGAAGGGTTGGTAGAAAGACCAGGGGTGCCCTGTTAAAATTTCAGGAGAGGCAGTGCTTATGGAACCCCAAAAGAAGAGGGAGAAGGCTGAGTATAGGGAAATATAGGACCTTGTTAAGATCCAGGGTGGGACATACCTGGAAGCGCACCCGGAAAAAAGGTTGGGCCTACGTGGCTGACAGCCAGCACAGAGGTGTCCCAACCATAATGATGGGTGCTGGTGTTCCTCCCTCCAGATCGAAACAAAGGGGGAGGGTATGTGGTAGTGTGGTACCCCACCAGTGTATGAATACAAGATTCTCAACCAGGCAGGTTGAGGGGCTCCAGGGTATTTGCTTGTTTGGGAGGAAACTGGCTTTTCAGTTTCCTCATGATTTACTAAAATCCACTTTGGGACCCGGAGCTTGGGTATTTCTTAGAGATCCGGGTGGGATGAAATCCCCAGTCCTGGATCCGGGTTTTGAGACTCAACTGCACACTGATTGTTCAGGTGTGTGTGGGCCTGATAGTAGAATCAGGACCAGGATTCTGGGCCCCACCCTCCCGACGAGTGCAGGTGTGCACTGGGGAAGCCATAGAGTGCAAGTGTGCACTGGAGAAGTCAGAGAGTGCTTGTGTGCACAGTGGAAGCCAGAGACCCAGGTCTGAGGGTCAGAGCAGCGAGGGGCTGCTATCCAAATGGATGGTGTTGCAGATGGAATAGTCTATAGGAGACAGACAAGAGCCTGAAGTGGAAGGCCTGAGCAGCACTGCTGTATGTATAAGCCAGGAGGCTGAATGTCATTTTGTTGTTGAAAAGGAGTACTGAAACCCCCTGCGAGGGAAAACCTTTTGATTTTGTTTTGAACTTCTTTTAATAAAAATGGGCAAACAACCCTTAAAAAGAAGAACCAGCGAGTGGCGGTGTCCTTCAAGCTCTACACTTGATGCTAGTCCTTCACTATATATATATATATATATATATATATATATATATATACATACATACATACATACATACATACATACATACATACATACATACATACATACATACATACACACATACACACACACACACACACACACACACACACACACACACACACACACACACAGGTATATACACAGTATCTCACAAAAGTGAGTACACCCCTCACATTTTTGCAAATATTTTATTATATCTTTTCATGTGACAACACTGAAGAAATTACACTTTGCTACAATGTAAAGTAGTGAGTGTACAGCTTGTATAACAGTGTTTTTTAAAAATTTACACTGTTATACAAGCTGTACACTCACTACTTTACATGAAAAGATATAATAACATATTTACAAAAATGTGAGGGGTGTAATCACTTTTGTGAGAAACTGTATATATATGTAGCGGGTGGTTACATTCAGGGGAGGCATCTGAGTGATAACAGCCTCAGATGCAGCAATTGTTAGCGTTCATGGACCAATTTATGCCAGTGGAGGATATCAATGGTGTCCAGTTCCCTGCGGCCTATAGGTGGCGCTGTCGCCATAGGCCGGGGTTGAACCACCATTGGAGGTCTGTTCCTTTTTGTCCTCTCTCAGCAGTGGTACCGCGGGGCGGGGAACCTGCTGTGCATGCTGGGAGAGGGGATAAAAGGGGCAGACATCTTCCGCTCGGGGTCCACACCCAGGCACCTTCAGCCTGGGTGTGAGTGCTGGTGGTCTCCGGGCGCCCTTGGCCCGGGGACGGAGCTGCGATTCCACCCCAGACACCTTTAGCCTGGGGTGAGGTACTCTCTGGAGGCCTGGGGCCCAGTACCTTTGGGATGGAGGATTCCTAGGGTGTCCTCCGGTATTGGACACCCGAATCTAGGGCGAGGGGGACCAGAGAGGTGACCTTCCCGGAGATCCAGCGCAGCATTGGCTGGTGACGGTGGAGGCCTCTGGTGACCGTCCGGATGGATGACTCCCCTGACAGGGGCCACATCTCAAGAAGGTAGTCCACGTTCTCATGGTCGGTGGCAGCTACCCAACTGAAACCCAGGTCGGTGGCAGAGGCCTCAAGTCCAAATCACTCGGTCGGTGGCAGCGACCACCCTCACAGTCGGTGGCAGCGACCGTGCGCCAAGCCTGTTTGCGCACACCGAAACAGGAGAGTAATGAGTTCATGTTTGTGCCTGGACCTTCCTCTTCACCTTGTCTGTTCGTTGTCTAACCAGTCTGCTCTAAAATGACTATTTATTGCTCTAAAAGAATAAGTAAGTGTTGGACTTTCAATGGTGTGGAACTTGGCTTTCTGGGAGTTAAAGGTCATTTTCAAGGGAAGTTTTGGCTCTGGACAGGGGCACAGGCCCGAAGGTAATTGGTTATAGCTCACACCTCTACACACTGGAGGCTGCGAGCTGGTGGTGCGTCACACTCTCCTCCCTGGTCCCCTAGGCGAGATCCATTGACATTGACAGAGAAGGAGGGAGTGAGAGGTGAGGTCGCTACACATATATATATATATATATATATATATATATATATATATATACTCTGGAAGTGAGAGTGACTGGTCAATGAAATCTAGCACTGAGCAGAGATTCAGGCCTCGTACACACGACCGAGTTTCTCGGCAAGAACCAGCAAGAAGCTTGCTGGCAGAGATGTCTTGCCGAGAAATTTGTTCGTGTGTATGTTTTCTCGTCAAGAAAACCGACAAGTAATCTCGACGAGAAAATAGAGAACCTGCTCTCTATTTTCTTGTCGAGATTCTCGTCAGCCTGTTTCTCGACGAGAAAAGTGAGTGTGTGTACACTTACCTGTCCTCCGGGAAGCCCGCGCATGTTCGAAATGAATTCGACACATGCGCGGTAGCTTCCTAGGCATAGGTAGGGTATACCAAGATGGCGGCGACGGCATCGAATGTGACGAGCGCATGCTCGTCGTATTCGATGACATCACCGCGTTCGCTCCATTCAAAGAACCGCGGGTTCTTTGAATCGAGCGTGTGTACACTCGGCCGGTACAAGTTTCTTGTCCAAGAATCTCGTCGAAAAAAACGACATGTTTTTTTCGACGAGAATCTCGGCCGTGTGTACGAGGCTTCACACTCAGAAAATTACTTTCAGGTGAATTGCTTTTTGATGGTGGGTAGGATTTTACAGTTTAAGGGGAAAAACTGTTTCTATATGTTTCAAGTAGCTGTTTGGCTGTAGCTTCCCTTCAAGTAAATGTTTACTACATACCAGCAATTATTAAAACATGATGTTATTATAAATGAATAAATATGAACATTTTAGTGTTCTGGAATTTCTAGCACCAGTATAATGTATGCTGAGGTTAGATACATGTCTTTGGAAATCCGTTTATAGTGTTTCTCTGCATTCAGCACCTGTAAGCATGTACCTTAAAGTAAACCTGTCATGAGAGAAACATGGCGACTGCCAATTCTGGCCTCTATCTAAAAGCTATGCAGTAAAAACTTCTCACTCCACTAATCTACATACTTGTTTTGGGTCAATGGCTTGAAGCAGAACCTCAGTCTTACCTTTAGTCTTTCAAAGTTGTAAAGGCTCTTCTCCTGTACTGAAATTGCTTGCTCTAATTTCATTGCACACTGTGAGTTTGTGAGCAAGTCCCTAGCTGTTGCACATAGTCATTTCTCTACCAGGGGGCCTACAGCAGTACAAGTCTGTCAAGGGGCCTACTACTTTAGTCTACAACCACCCCACATCCTTGTAGACCTGTCTGCTAAACATGTGTAGAGATGGTAAGCTAGAAACTCTGCTACACCTCCCAATGGTGTATATGTGCTAATGCATTCTTCTTTAAATTTTATAGAATATAGGAAGTGTCATCCATGAGCAAAGGGCAACTTTTAGAAAAGTAAAAAAAAAAAAAATATGCTAAATACTTACTTTTATTTAGCTCTAGGGATGTTACAGAAACAATATTGTTATCAGAGACACATCGATATATCCCCCTGTTATTCTCTGAAAAGTCAAATATTTGAATGTATACTGTATCCATATAGAAAAATTCTTTCATGTTTTTCCTTCTTTCAAAGGATCCAGAGAAAGATGGTTTTCCAGGCATTGAAGAATTACATACAAGAGTTATGTCGGCTCCCAGTGGCAAATACTTCTTTTCAAGTTCTACACAATAAATAACAAAATCCATTGAAGAAAATAAGCAATACTAAAGAAAAAAAGCAGTTGAGCAGTTTTTGAGAGTTATATGATCAGTATAAGCAAATATGAAAGCCCAAATCCAGCGAAAATACTTTGTTTCATTCTTGGTACTGCAAAGGTTTAAAACCACACTCAGGTTTTTATTGCTGTCTGAATAGATGTTATTATTGAATTTCAAATGAAAGTGCCACAATAGGCTAACATGACCATGCATTCTCAATCGACGTTTGCAGTGTAAGACCAATAGAAATAAAATAAAAAATATGTACTAGTCAACAGAGAATGAAAATAGTTCTGAGGTTACATCTGACGATATCGCATATCTTAAGTATTTAAAATGAGGTAATCTAAAAGGAAGACAAACACTTGAGAATAGCATTCTGAACATACAGAAATTCACGTCTTAGGAGAACATGGCCAGCAGGTAACATATCTGGGATGCCATTGAGAAGAAAGTATAGACTAAAGTGGCTATAAGGCAAGAAGGAAAATAACTGAGAAAAAGGTTTTCCTTTACACAGTGAGTAGTTATAGGATCGGTTCAAACCCCAGGCCCACCTCCGGGGCAGACCCCCCTGCCCAACCCAAGGCATAAAAGACCAGCCCTATCTATCTCTGGGTGTTGTAGCTGTATCCAGTGTTCCCAGTTTCATATTTTTTTTTTATGTTTGTCCTCCAGGAAACTAGACAAATGCTTAATAACCATTATATTATTAACTCTCTGTTTGAGTTTCTGGAAAGGAGTGAACCGCTGCTTCAAGTTTCTATCTAGTGTTATTTGCGCTGAAAATATGATGCAATAATGTGTTTAGTGACTTGTGGGCAAGGATTCCATAGAGTCATGCAAGAGGGCCTGCCAGGGTTTCTTAGAGACATCTTTATGAAATAGTAATTTGAAGTAGGGCTGCGGAAATTAACGAATAATTCCTTGATTAATCGTTAATTTTTTTGATCAATCAAAATTCTGTGGATATTACAGTGGGGAGATGTGGATATTACAGTGGGGAGATGTGGATATTACAGTGGGGGAGATGTGGATATAACAGTGGGGGAGATGTGGATATTACAGTGGGGGAGATGTGGATATTACAGTGGGGGAGATGTGGATATTACAGTGGGGGAGATGTGGATTAGTGATGAGCCGAACACCCCCGGGTTCGGTTCGCACCAGAACCCGCGAACGGACCGAAAGTTTGTACGAACATTAGAACCCTATTAAATACAATGGATGCGAACGTTCGAATTCTAAAGTGCTAATTATAACAACTATTATGCATGTTATTGTCCTAAAAAGGGTTTGGGAACCCGGGTTGTGCACCAGGGGACATGTATCAATGCAAAAAGAAGTTTTAAAAACGGTCGTTTTTCGGGAGCAGTCATTTTAATGATGCATAAAGTGAAAAAAAAAAAGTCAAATATTCCTTTAAATATCGTACCTGGGGGGTGTCTAAAGTATGCCTGTGAAGTGCCACGTGTTTCCCGTGTTTAGAACTGTCCCTGCACAAAATGACACTTCTAAAGGAAAAAAAAGCCATTTAAAACTGCTTGCGGCTTTAATGTAATGTCTGGTCCCGGTAATATGGATGAAAATCTTTAAGAAAAATGGCATAGCTACCCCATGACCCCCCCCCCCCCTACCCCAGCCCATTACCAGCCCCTTTGGGTCTTGTATGGATATTAAGGGGAACCCCGCACATAAAATAAAAAAGGCCCTATATACTCTGAACAGCCGTATACAGGCGGTGCATACAAGACAGGGACTGTAGGTTTGTTCTTATGTAGAATCTGTTTGTAATTTTGAACAGGTACATTGTTGAAGTGTAGCTCCAGCCCAAAAATCTATTTTTAAACTTTTTGGAAAACATAGGTAAGGGTTATCACCCCTGTAACATTTGTTTTGCTGTCTGTGCCCCTGTTCAGAACATTTCACCTCACTTTCCGTCCCAATGACAACTGTTTTTGAAATGTGGTGTTTTTCTTGAAACAAGGATTGCTGATAAAGCATCAGTACAGAGGAGACACCTTTCTCCCATATTTATTCTTACAGGAGAGAATTTTCCTTCCTAGTGGTAGATTTCCTCTCACTTCCTGTTGTCTTCTTGCGTTTGCAAGTAGGAGTCGTTTGTAAGTTGGATGTTTGAAAGTAGGGACCTGCCGTATATACTCTGCAGAAATAGGCCCCTTAGTTGTTGGTGTTGGCACAACACTGTAAGCACTCACAGTTACTCTTGGTTGGTGCTGGAACTCCCTGCTGTCAACTATTATATCAGGAATTTTAATTACATATAATTGTTGAACAGTGGTAGTAAAAATTGGGCCTTTGATGGTGGTGCTGGTGCCACAACACTGTAAGCCCTGACAGTTACTCTTGGTGGGTGCAGCAATGGGCCCTGCTGTGAATTATTAGATCAAGAATTGTAATTGCATGCCCCTGTTGAACAGGGGCTGAAAAATTGGGCCTTTCGTGGTGGTGGTGGTGGTGGTGGTGTTGCCACAACACTGTAAGCCCTCAGAGTTACTCTTGGTGGGTGCAGCAATGGGCCCTGCTGTGAATTATTAGATCAAGAATTGTAATTGCATGCCCCTGTTGAACAGGGGCTGAAAAATTGGGCCTTTCGTGGTGGTGGTGGTGGTGGTGGTGTTGCCACAACACTGTAAGCCCTCAGAGTTACTCTTGGTGGGTGCAGCAATGGGCCCTGCTGTGAATTATTAGATCAAGAATTGTAATTGCATGCCCCTGTTGAACAGGGGCTGAAAAATTGGGCCTTTCGTGGTGGTGGTGGTGGTGGTGGTGTTGCCACAACACTGTAAGCCTTCAGAGTTACTCTTGGTGGGTGCAGCAATGGGCCCTGCTGTGAATTATTAGATCAAGAATTGTAATTGCATGCCCCTGTTGAACAGGGGCTGAAAAATTGGGCCTTCCGTGGTGGTGGTGGTGTTGCCACAACACTGTAAGCCCTCAGAGTTACTCTTGGTGGGTGCAGGAATGGGCCCTGCTGTGAATTATTAGATCAAGAATTGTAATTGCATGCCCCTGTTGAACAGGGGCTGAAAAATTGGGCCTTTCGTGGTGGTGGTGGTGGTGGTGGTGTTGCCACAACACTGTAAGCCCTCAGAGTTACTCTTGGTGGGTGCAGCAATGGGCCCTGCTGTGAATTATTAGATCAAGAATTGTAATTGCATGCCCCTGTTGAACAGGGGCTGAAAAATTGGGCCTTTCGTGGTGGTGGTGGTGGTGGTGGTGGTGTTGCCACAACACTGTAAGCCCTCAGAGTTACTCTTGGTGGGTGCAGCAATGGGCCCTGCTGTGAATTATTAGATCAAGAATTGTAATTGCATGCCCCTGTTGAACAGGGGCTGAAAAATTGGGCCTTCCGTGGTGGTGGTGGTGGTGTTGCCACAACACTGTAAGCCCTCAGAGTTACTCTTGGTGGGTGCAGGAATGGGCCCTGCTGTGAATTATTAGATCAAGAATTGTAATTGCATGCCCCTGTTGAACAGGGGCTGAAAAATTGGGCCTTTCGTGGTGGTGGTGGTGGTGGTGGTGGTGGTGTTGCCACAACACTGTAAGCCCTCAGAGTTACTCTTGGTGGGTGCAGGAATGGGCCCTGCTGTGAATTATTAGATCAAGAATTGTAATTACATGCCCCTTTTGAACAGGGGCTGAAAAATTGGGCCTTTCGTGGTGGTGGTGGTGGTGGCGTTGCCACAACACTGTAAGCCCTCAGAGTTACTCTTGGTGGGTGCAGGAATGGGCCCTGCTGTGAATTATTAGATCAAGAATTGTAATTGCATGCCCCTGTTGAACAGGGGCTGAAAAATTGGGCCTTTTGTGGTGGTGGTGGTGGTGGTGTTGCCACAACACTGTAAGCCCTCAGAGTTACTCTTGGTGGGTGCAGGAATGGGCCCTGCTGTGAATTATTAGATCAAGAATTGTAATTACATGCCCCTTTTGAACAGGGGCTGAAAAATTGGGCCTTTCGTGGTGGTGGTGGTGTTGCCACAACACTGTAAGCCCTCAGAGTTACTCTTGGTGGGTGCAGCAATGGGCCCTGCTGTGAATTATTAGATCAAGAATTGTAATTGCATGCCCCTGTTGAACAGGGGCTGAAAAATTGGGCCTTAGGCACTGGTGGCACAACACTACAACCCCTCACAGATACTGTACTTGGAGCACAGCAATGAGCCCTGTTGCAAAGTATTGCTTCAAAAATTGTAATTACACGCCCCTGTAAAACAGGGGCTGAAAAATTGGGCCTTAGCCACTGGTGGCGGCACCCATAAACAAAAATGATCTTCCAAGCTATCATCATCAATCGTATCATTGAGGACTCGGAGGAGAAGGATAGCCAGTCAACATAACAGCACAGGCACTCAGCATCAGCATCAGTCTTGAAGGGATGTGACATGTTAAAATCAATTAGTCTGTTATATCAGCATCAGGTGTGTGGTAGCTGGTGGTGATCCAAGACTGGTTCATCTTGATGAAAGTCAGTCGATCAACCGAGTCGGTGGACAGGCGCACCCTGTGATCCGTGACAAATCCTCCAGCAGCACTGAATGTGCGTTCCGAAAGAACGCTGGATGCAGGACAGGCCAGTAGCTCAATTGCATACTGTGCAAGCTCTGGCCAGTGATCCATCCTCAAGACCCAGTAAGCCAGAGGATTTTCGGTGGGGAAGGTGTCCAAGTCTGACCTTGCCCCTAGATATTCCTGCACCATGTTTATCAGACGCTGGCGATGGTTGCTGGAACCGATCATACTTTGGGGCTGCGGACTAAAGAATTGTCTGAACGCATCGGTCAGACGGCCACCTTCCCCACCGCTCCTTCTTTGACTGGCCGAAGCCTCAGCAACTCGTTGTCCAGGACCAGGAGTTTGTAACCTCCCAGTCTCTGGGAACGCGTTGCACAGACCTTTCTGCAAGGCCTCCCGGAGTTGTCTCATCCTCTGCTCCCTCTGCGATGGTAACATAAGGTCCGCAACCTTACCCTTGTACCGTGGATCAAGGAGAGTGGCCAGCCAGTAATGGTCCCTCTCCTTGATCCGAAGAATACGAGGATCCTTCCGCAGACTTTGCAGGATCAGGGAGGCCATGCAGCGTAGGTTTGCTGAGGCATTCGCTCCGGAGTCCTCTGGGTCACTAAGGACGACATGATCCGCAGCCACCTCCTCCCAGCCACGTACAAGTCCACTGGTTTCTTGGGACTGTAAATTATCCCTAAAAGACTGCTGCTGATGATGCTGAGTGCCAGCCTCCACCTCCATGCTGACACAATCCTCCTCCTCCTCCTCCTCCTCCTCCTCCTCCTCCTCTTCCTCTTCCTGTGCGATGGGTGGGACAGAAGGAACACTGTCTGGGTAAAGGGGGCCTTGAGAGGCAAGGAAGTCCTCCTCTTCCTGCCTCTGTTCTGCCTCAAGTGCCCTGTCCATTATTCCACGCAGCGTGTGCTCCAACAGGTGGACAAGAGGTACAGTGTCACTGATGCATGCACTGTCACTGCTCACCATCCTCGTGGCCTCCTCAAATGGTGCCAGGACAGTGCATGCATCCCTGATCATGCCCCACTGGCGTGGAGAAAAAAAACCAAGCTCCCCTGACCCTGTCCTGGTGCCGTAGTCGCACAGGTACTCATTGATGGCCCTCTGCTGCGTGTGCAGCCACTGCAGCATGGCCAACGTTGAGTTCCACCTGGTGGGCATGTCACATATAAGGCGGTTCTTGGGCAGGTTCAACTCCTTTTGCAGCTCAGCCAGGCGAGCACTGGCATTATAAGATCTGCGGAAATGCACACAGACTTTCCTGGCCTGCCTCAGGACATCCTGTAAGCCCGGGTACCTGCCCAAGAACCGCTGCACCACCAGGTTAAGGACGTGAGCCACACAGGGCACATGGGTCAGTTGTCCCTGTCGGAGGGCGGAGAGGAGGTTGGTGCCATTGTCGCAAACCACCATTCCTGGCTTAAGCTGGCGTGGCGTCAACCACCTCTCGGCCTGGCCCTGCAGAGCAGACAGGACCTCTGCCCCAGTGTGGCTTCTGTCCCCCAAACACACCAGCGCAAGCACGGCATGGCATCTTTTTGCCTGCGTACTTGCGTAGCCCCTTGAACGCCTACGGAGCACCGCTGGTTCCGAGGACAAACCACAGGAAGAGGCCATGGAGGAAGAAGAAGAGGAGGGGGTGGAGGAGAGAGGTGTGTCACAACCAGTAGTAGCATTTTGGAGGCGTGGCGGTGGAACAACCTCCAACACTACTGCACCTTGTCCTGCATCCTTCCCAGCTGCCAAAAGAGTGACCCAATGGGCCGTGAAAGAAAGGTAACGTCCCTGTCCATGCCTGCTGGACCATGAGTCATATGCACCTTACCGCTGACCGCCCTGTCCAGCGAGGCCAAGACATTGCCTTCCACATGCCGGTAGAGAGCCGGAATAGCCTTCCGTGAGAAAAAGTGGCGTTTGGGAACCTGCCACTGAGGAACCGCACATTGCACAAACTCACGGAAGGGGGCCGAGTCTACCAACTGAAAAGGCAGCAGTTGAAGCGCTAGCAATTTAGCCAAGCTAGCATTCAACCGCTGGGCATGTGGATGGCTGGGAGTGAACTTCTTTCGACGGTCCAGCAGCTGGGGCAGGGAAATTTGCCTGCTAGAATCGGACGTCGGTGTACTGCTAGCAGAGTGGCCGCAAGTACTTGGCTGTGACACACCTAATTCTACACCTTCATTCCTCTCAGTGCATGTTTCAGAGAGGACTGAAGTTATAGTGGGGTTGGAGATCCCAGCTGATGCGGTGCAAGGAGAGGTCCGCTTTGTTCTTTGGTGTGGGTCTTTGAGGTAGGCTTGCCAACGAGCTGCATGGCAGGTCAACATATGTCTGGTCAGGCATGTGGTACCCAAGCGGCTGATGTTTTGGCCACGCGATATACGCTTGAGACATATGTTGCAAACAGCAGCTGTGCGATCTGATGCACTAGCCTCAAAAAAGGCCCACACCAAAGAACTTTTTGAATGACGGGCAGAGGCAGCGCCCTGCACAGGCGGAGCTCTGTGGTGTGATTCCGTCGGTGTACTGCCCTTACGCTGGCCACCAAAGGGCGTCCTGCCTCGTTGGAGATGTGCCTCCTCCTCATCCTCCTCCTCCTCCTCTCTCCTATTAGGCACCCACGTGGAGTCAGTGACCTCATCATCACCTCCCTCCTCATCACTGGAGCCAATCTGGCAGTATGCTGCAGCTGCTGGAACATGACTGCCAGATTGGTGTCCTTCTTGAGCATCCCCTCTGTCTGCTCTCACGCTACTGCCTTCCTCTAGCTGGGTTTCATCATCAGACCCTTCGAAACGCTGGGCATCCTCCTGGAGCATGTACCCAACACTGTGCTCAAACAGTTCGGGGGACTCCTCAGGAGGAGGACATGGTGGGTCTAGGGAAGGAGTGACTGATGTTGAGTCTGACATTGATACCAGGGAAGAGGACGTTTGGCAGCTGCTTTTCCAGTACCCTGAGCCTGGGTGAGAGAGGATGAGGAGGAGGAGGAGGGCTTGGTCATCCACTCTACCAAGTCTTCGGCATGATGTGGCTCAACATGTCCAGCTGCCGAAAAGAAGGACAAGCGTGTCCCATGGCCATGTGCTGATGACAATGCACCGCGTCCACGACCAGCACTGTTGCCCCCAGACACAGAGCCTGCTTGCCCTCTTTTATTGCCTCCTGACTGTCTGCCTCTCCTTGTTTGCCTTCCAGACATTCTAATAGATGGCCTGCAGGGAGATGGGAAAAAAGCAATAAGGGCTACCTTCAGGTGTCCTTCTCTGTCCCTTTACTTAAGGATTTCTAAATATGGTTGAGGATGATTGCTTTTGCACAGAATAGCACAACGACAATTTCCCTGACTGTCCAAAAAAACAAGGATTTCAAAGATGGTTGATGAGGAATGCTTTAGCACACTATAGCACAAGGAGAATTCCCTCACTGTCCTTCCCTGTCCCTAGAAACAAGGATTCGCACAGTAAAAGACACTGACACTCTCCCTACCTATAGTTTTCTGTCCCTAGAAAAAATGTTTTTTTAAAGCACACTATAGCACAAGGAGAATTCCCTCACTGTCCTTCCCTGTCCCTAGAAACAAGGATTCGCACAGTAAAAGACACTGACACTCTCCCTACCTATAGTTTTCTGTCCCTAGAAAAAATGTTTTTTAAAGTACACTATAGCACAAGGAGAATTCCCTCACTGTCCTTCCCTGTCCCTAGAAACAAGGATTCGCACAGTAAAACACACTGACACTCTCCCTACCTATAGTTTTCTGTCCCTAGAAAAAATGTTTTTTTAAAGCACACTATAGCACAAGGAGAATTTCCCTCACTTTCCTTCTTTGTCCCTAGAAACAAGGATTATCACAGTGAAAGAAACTGACACTCTTCCTACCTATAGTTTTCTGTCCCTAGAAAAAATGTTTTTTTAAAGCACACTATAGCACAAGGAGAATTCCCTCACTGTCCTTCCCTGTCCCTAGAAACAAGGATTCGCACAGTAAAACACACTGACACTCTCCCTACCTATAGTTTTCTGTCCCTAGAAAAAATGTTTTTTTAAAGCACACTATAGCACAAGGAGAATTCCCTCACTGTCCTTCCCTGTCCCTAGAAACAAGGATTCGCACAGTAAAACATACTGACACTCTCCCTACCTATAGTTTTCTGTCCCTAGAATTTTTTTTTTTTTAAAGCACACTATAGCACAAGGAGAATTCCCTCACTGTCCTTCCCTGTCCCTAGAAACAAGGATTCACACAGTAAAAGACACTGACACTCTTCCTACCTATAGTTTTCTGTCCCTAGAAAAAATGTTTTTTTAAAGCACACTATAGCACAAGGAGAATTTCCCTCACTTTCCTTCTTTGTCCCTAGAAACAAGGATTATCACAGTGAAAGAAACTGACACTCTCCCTACCTATAGTTTTCTGTCCCTAGAAAAAATGTTTTTTTAAAGCACACTATAGCACAAGGAGAATTCCCTCACTGTCCTTCCCTGTCCCTAGAAACAAGGATTCGCACAGTAAAACACACTGACACTCTCCCTACCTATCCTTCTCTTTCCCTAAACTAAAGGAATCCAGGTTAAGCAAGAAAAAAATAAATGTCACTGTCCCTGCCTATGCTTCTCTTTCCCTGCTCCGGAACACACTACACTAGGCCGCCGTGCTGGCGGCCTTTTATAGTGTGGGGCGTGTACTAAACACCCTCAGCAATAATTGGCCACAGGCATCCTGCCTGTGGCCAATCATTGCTCTCCTCGCTGCCGGCGCTGTGATTGGCCAAGCATGCGGGGTCACAGTGCATGCTTGGCCAATCACAGCGCCTGGATGACACTGCGATGGCGTAGTGCATTGTGGGCCGTTCGCGTCACTCGAATTTGGCGCGAACGGCCCAAATCGTTCGATCTTCGTCGAACGATCGAACAGCCGATGTTCGAGTCGAACGTATGTTCGACTCGAACACGAAGCTCATCCCTAATGTGGATATGACAGTGGGGGAGATGTGGATATGACAGTGGGGGAGATGACGTGGATATTACAGTGGGGGAGAGGGCGTGGATATTACAGTGGGGAGATGTGGATATTATAGTGGGGGAGATGACGTGGATATTATAGTGGGGGAGATGACGTGGATATTATAGTGGGGGAGATGACGTGGATATTACAGTGGGGGAGATGACGTGGATATTACAGTGGGGAGATGTGGATATTTTAGTGGGGGGAGATGTGGATATTACAGTGGGGGAGATGTGGATATTACAGATCTGGATCTGTATGTGCATTATAATTTATCGAAATGAGTTTATTAATCGATAAAAAAATAAAAATAAAAAAAAGATTAATCGAACATGAAAATTTTAATCAGTAACAGCCCTAATTTGAAATGTTACTAAACACACAACAGTCAAATCAGTCTGTATATGCAGTAAAGCATGTTTGTTATACTCACTGTGGTACATAAGGGGTTATTGTGTAAAAAGCCTCTCTGATTGTGTCTTCTCATATCCTCCTCTTCTTTCACTGTCCCCAATCCATCTCCTGATTGAACAGAGGTCAGAGGACAAGCTGCACATGCTCATTTTGGTGTGTATTGCTATAGATTTTTTTTTACTTGGAAGAGTGCATGTGTTTGGCACAGGGCCAATCAGCACTGTCCAGACAGAAGGTCAGGGGTCCTGCAGCCTGATAGGACATTTAGGGGAGAATGAAAACTCTTCCTACAAGCTTTAACCAGACACTGATAGAAGTCACAAGACTGCTCTAACTGCTGATGAGAAAAGGTATTTAGCAGTTTATATTTACTAAAACTATTGCATTTCCATGTTCTATGTACCAAATGGGTGACCAAATATAGTGAATGAAGGGTCCTGAGTAGTGATGAGCCGAACACCCCCGGGTTCGGTTCGCACCAGAACCCGCGAACGGACCGAAAGTTTGCACGAACGTTAGAACCCTATTAAATACAATGGATGCGAACGTTCGAAATCTAAAGTGCTAATTATAACGACTATTATGCATGTTATTGTCCTAAAAAGGGTTTGGGAACCCGCGTTCTGCACCAGGGGACATGTATCAATGCAAAAAGACGTTTTAAAAACTGCCGTTTTTCGGGAGCAGTCATTTTAATGATGCATAAAGTGAAAAAAAAATAGTCAAATATTCCTTTAAATATCGTACCTGGGGGGTGTCTAAAGTATGCCTGTGAAGTGCCACGTGTTTCCCGTGTTTAGAACTGTCCCTGCACAAAATTACATTTCTAAAGGGAAAAAAAGCTATTTAAAACTGCTTGCGGCTTTAATGTAATGTCTGGTCCCGGTAATATGGATGAAAATCTTTAAGAAAAATGGCATAGCTACCCCATCACACCAACCCACCCCCTACCCCAGCCCATTACCAGCCCCTTTGGGTCTTGTATGGATATTAAGGGGAACCCCGCACACAAAATAAAAAAAGGCCCTATATACTCTGAACAGCCGTATACAGGCGGTGCATACAAGACAGGGACAGTAGGTTTGTTCTTATGTAGAATCTGTTTGTAATTTTGAACAGGTACATTGTTTAAGTGTAGCTCCAGCCAAAAAATCTATTTTTAAGCTTTTTGGAAAACATAGGGAAGGGTTATCACCCCTGTAACATTTGTTTTGCTGTCTGTGCAGTGTGCACCTGTTCAGAACAGTTCACCTCACTTTCCGTCCTAATGACAAATGGTTTTTAAAATTTGGGGTTTTTATTGAAACAAGAATTGGTGATAAAGCATCAGTGGAGAGGAGACACTTTTTTCCCCATATTAACTCTTACAGGAGAGAATTTGCCTTCCTAGGGGTAGATTTCCTCTCACTTCCTGTTGTATCTTTCCGTTTGCAAGGAGTCGTCGTTTGTAAGTTGGATGTTTGAAAGTAAGGGCCTGCCGTATATACTCAGCTGAAATTTGCCCCTTACATGTTGATGTTGCCGCAACACTGTGAGCCCTCACAGTTACTCTTGGTGGGCGCATGAATGGGCCCTGCTGTGAATTATTAGATCAAGAATTGTAATTGCATGCCCCTGTTGAACAGGGGCTGAAAAATTGGGCCTTTGGTGGTGGTGGTGTTGACACAACACTGTAAGGCCTCACAGTTACTCTTGGTGGGCGCAGGAATGGGCCCTGCTGTGAATTATTAGATCAAGAATTGTAATTACATGCCCCTGTTAAACAGGGGCAGAAAATTTGGGCCTTAGGCACTGGTGCCACAACACTGCAACCCCTCACAGATACTGTACTTGGAGCACAGCAATGAGCCCTGTTGCAAAGTATTGCATCAAAAGTTGTAATTACATGCCCCTGTTAAACAGGGGCTGAAAAATTGGGCCTTAGGCACTGGTGCTGGTGCCACGACACTGCAACCTCTCCCAGATACTCTAGTTGGAGTGCAGGAATGAGCCCTGCTGCAAAGCATTGCATAAAAAATTGTAATTACCGTATTTATCGGCATATAACACGCACAGGCATATAACACGCACCCTAACTTTAAGAGGGAAGTTTCAGGAAAAAAACTTTCCACAGCCCCCTGCGTATAACACGCAGGCACAGTTTACCCTCTATTTTCAGGGTAAAAAAGTGAGTGTTATACGCCAATAAATACAGTACGTGTCCCTGTTAAACAGGGGCTGAAAAATTGGGCCTTAGCCACTGGTGGTGGCACCCAGAAACAAAAATGTTCTTCCAGGCTATCATCATCAATCGGATCATTGAGGAGGAGGAGGATAGTCAGTCAACATAACAGGACAGTTTCTCAGCATCAGCATCAGTCTTGAAGGGATGTGACATTTAAAAATAAATTAGTCTGTTATATCAGCTTCAGGTGTTTGGTAGCTGGTGGTGATCCAAGACTGGTTCATCTTTATGAAAGTCAGTCGATCAACCGAGTCGGTGGACAGGCGCACCCTGTGATCCGTGACAAATCCTCCAGCGGCACTGAATGTGCGTTCTGAAAGAACGCTGGATGCAGGACAGGCCAGTAGCTCCCAGTCTCTGGGAACGCGTTGCACAGACCTTTCTGCAAGGCCTCCCGGAGTTGTCTCATCCTCTGCTCCCTCTGCGACGGTAAGATAAGGTCCGCAACCTTACCCTTGTACCGTGGATCAAGGAGAGTGGCCAGCCAGTAATGGTCCCTCTCCTTGATCCGAAGAATACGAGGATCCTTCCGCAGACTTTGCAGGATCAGGGAGGCCATGCAGTGTAGGTTAGATGAGGCATTCGGTCCAGAGTCCTCTGGGTCACTAAGAATGACATGATCCGCAGCCACCTCCTCCCAGCCACGTACAAGTCCACGTGTTTCTTGGGACTGTAAATCATTCCTAAAAGACTGCTGCTGTTGATGCTGAGTGCCAAGCTCCACCTCCATGCTGACACAATCCTCCTCCTCCTCCTCGTCCTCTTCCTGTGGGATGGGTGGGACAGAAGGAACACTGTCTGGGTAAAGGGGGCCTTGAGAGGCAAGGACGTCCTCCTCTTCCTGCCTCTGTTCTGCCTCAAGTGCCCTGTCCATTATTCCACGCAGCGTATGCTCCAACAGGTGGACAAGAGGTACAGTGTCACTGATGCATGCACTGTCACTGCTCATCATCCTCGTGGCCTCCCAAACACAGGGGTCACATTGTCTATAAATTTGTGGAGGGCAGCAGTTGGGGCTCACCCCAGATGATGCATTTGGATGCGAAACGCGTCGGGAGACCCTACTGTTGCCACTAATTATCTGATGAAGCGCTGTTACATCTTTTTATATGTAAGTGTTCCTACCTACATTAAATTACCCTTTTTATATAGGATTACGCTATGTGCCTTTTTCTTTCCTTCTACTCTCTATAACTTACCTGAAATCAACAACCAGCCATTATTGGGCATTTTCTGCAAGTTCCATCGCCATTTGGATGCCAGAGATATTTTCTCCACCCTCTGTATTGGATTGATGTCTGAGGTCCCTGTTTAATTACAGTTGGAGATTCGCTGTCCATAGTGGCTTGCCCATGCTTGGTTGACCCTTTGAACGTAAGTTTTTTTGGGGTCCACGTCTTTCGGTAAGCCTTTTCTACTATCGTATGGTGACGGTCACTCTGAAAGCACTTGTTTTGTGTCAAGTTTATTCTAGGAGCACCACCATTTTGATTTTGATTTTGACTTTCACCAATTCAACTTCACCAGCATTTATTTGGTTTACACCAAAGAACTTAGTTTCATTGTGACTTTCATATTATATCACTCACATCACTGAGGACTTTTTTGGAATAATTTTCATTTCTTCACTTCTTTCTTCCTTTAAGATGTTTGTATAATTTGACATATGTGTTATTGTTGATTACTGCACTTTCAGTGCAGTTCATATTTAGATTTAGCGCTACACTATTTTTGTTTTGCATGCAGCATAGGTTAGCTGAGGCATTCGGTCCGGAGTCCTCTGGGTCACTAAGGATGACATGATCCGCAGCCACCTCCTTCCAGCCACGTACAAGTCCACTGGTTTCTTGGGACTGTAAATCCTCCCTAAAAAACTGCTGCTGAAGATGCTGAGTGCCAGGCTCCACCTCCATGCTGACACAATCCTCCTCCTCCTCCTCTTCCTGTGCGATGGGTGGGACAGAAGGAACACTGTCTGGGTAAAGGGGGCCTTGAGAGGCAAGGAAGTCCTCCTCTTCCTGCCTCTATTCTGCCTCAAGTGCCCTGTCCATTATTCCACGCAGCGTATGTTCCAACAGGTGGACAAGAGGTACAGTGTCACTGATGCATGCGCTGTCACTGCTCACCATCCTTGTGGCCTCATCAAATGGTGCCAGGACAGTGCATGCATCCCTGATCATGCCCCACTGGCGTGGAGAAAAAAACCTGAGCTCCCCTGACCCTGTTCTGGTGCAGTAGTCGCACAGGTACTCATTGATGGCCCTCTGCTGCGTGTGCAGCCGCTGCAGCATGGCCAACGTTGAGTTCCACCTGGTGGGCATGTCACATATAAGGCGGTTCTTGGGCAGGTTCAACTCCTTTTGAAGCTCAGCCAGGCGAGCACTGGCATTATAAGATCTGCGGAAATGCACACAGACTTTCCTGGCCTGCCTCAGGACATCCTGTAAGCCCGGGTACCTGCCCAAGAACCGCTGCACCACCAGGTTAAGGACGTGAGCCACACAGGGCACATGGGTCAGTTGTCCCTGTTGGAGGGCGGAGAGGAGGTTGGTGCCATTGTCGCAAACCACCATTCCTGGCTTAAGCTGGCGTGGCGTCAACCACCTCTCGGCCTGCCCCTGCAGAGCAGACAGAACCTCTGCCCCAGTGTGGCTACTGTCCCCCAAACACACCAGCGCAAGCACGGCATGGCATCTTTTTGCCTGCTTACTTGCGTAGCCCCTTGAACGCCTATGGAGCACCGCTGGTTCCAAGGACAAAGCACAGGAAGAGGCCATGGAGGAAGAAGAAGAGGAGGGAGTGGAGGAGAGAGGTGTGTCACAACCAGTAGTAGCATTTTGGAGGCGTGGCGGCGGAACAACCTCCAACACTACTGCACCTTGTCCTGCATCCTTCCCAGATGCCAAAAGAGTGACCCAATGGGCCGTGAAAGAAAGGTAACGTCCCTGTCCATGCCTGCTGGACCATGAGTCTGCGGTAATATGCACCTTACCGCTGACCGCCCTGTCCAGCGAGGCCAAAACATTGCCTTCCACATGCCGGTAGAGAGCCGGAATCGCCTTCCGTGAGAAAAAGTGGCGTTTGGGAACCTGCCACTGAGGAACCGCACATTGCACAAACTCACGGAAGGGGGCCGAGTCTACCAACTGAAAAGGCAGCAGTTGAAGCGCTAGCAATTTAGCCAAGCTAGTATTCAACCGCTGGGCATGTGGATGGCTGGGAGTGAACTTCTTTCGATGGTCCAGCAGCTGGGGCAGGGAAATTTGCCTGCTAGAATCGGACGTCGGTGTACTGCTAGCAGAGTGCCCGCAAGTACTTGGCTGTGACACACCTAATTCTACACCTTCATTCCTCTCAGTGCAGGTTTCAGAGAGGACTGAAGGTATAGTGGGGTTGGAGATCCCAGCTGATGCTGTGCAAGGAGAGGTCCGCTTTGTTCTTTGGTGTGGGTCTTTAAGGTAGGCTTGCCAATGAGCTGCATGGCAGGTCAACATATGTCTGGTCAAGCATGTGGTGCCCAAGCGGGTGATGTTTTGGCCACGCGATATACGCTTGAGACATATGTTGCAAACAGCAGCTGTGCGATCTGATGCACTCGACTCAAAAAAGGCCCACACCAAAGAACTTTTTGAAAAACGGGCAGAGGCAGCGCCCTGGAGCATGTACCCAACACTGTGCTCAAACAGTTCGGGGGACTCCTCAGGAGGACAGGTTGGTCTAGGGAAGGAGTGACTGATGATGACATTGATACCAGGGAAGAGGACGCTTTGGCAGCTGCTTTGCCAGTACCCTGAGCCTGGGTGAGAGAGGATGAGGAGGATGAGGAGGGCTTGGTCATCCACTCTACCAAGTCTTCGGCATGATAGGGCTCAACACGTCCAGTTGCCGAAAAGAAGGACAAGCGTGTCCCATGGCCATGTGCTGATGGCGATGCACCGCGTCCACGACCAGCACTGTTGTCTCTAGACACAGAGCCTGCTTGCCCTCTTTTATTGGCTCCTGACTGTCTGCCTCTCCTTGTTTGCCTTCCAGACATTCTAATGGCCTGCAGGGAGATGGGAAAACCAGCAATAAGGCCTAGCTTCAGGAGTATATTTTGCAGGAATCACACTACGCCTGCTGTAAGTGCTGCAAATGCCTGTTGGTGTAACACACCAGGAAAACACAGCAATACGAGCTAACTTCAGGTGTATAATGTGCAGGAGGCACACTCCGCCCGCTGTAAGTGCTGCAAATGCCTGTTGGTGTAACACCTGAGGGAAACACAGCAATACGGGCTAACTTCAGGTGTATAATGTGCAGGAGGCACACTCCGCCCGCTGTAAGTGCTGCAAATGCCTGTTGGTGTAACACACCAGGAAAACACAGCAATACGGGCTAACTTCAGGTGTATAATGTGCAGGAGGCACACTCCGCCCGCTGTAAAGTGCTGCAAATGCCTGTTGGTGTAACACACCAGGAAAACACAGCAATACGGGCTAACTTCAGGTGTATAATGTGCAGGAGGCACACTCCGCCCGCTGTAAGTGCTGCAAATGCCTGTTGGTGTAACACCCCAGGAAAACACAGCAATACGGGCTAACTTCAGGTGTATAATGTGCAGGAGGCACACTCCGCCCGCTGTAAGTGCTGCAAATGCCTGTTGGGGTAACACACCAGGAAAACACAGCAATACGGGCTAACTTCAGGTGTATAATGTGCAGGAGGCTTAGCAACAATGACACTGACACTGTCCCCTGCCTATCCTTCTCTCTCCCTGCACACAAGGTTTATCAAAGAATATGACACTGACACTCTCCCTGCCTATTCTTCTCTCTCCCTGCACACAAGGTTTAGCAAAGAATATGACACTGACACTGTCCCCTGCCTATCCTTCTCTCTCCCTGCACACAAGGTTTAGCAAAGAATATGACACTGACACTCTCCCTGCCTATCCTTCTCTCTCCCTGCACACAAGAATAGCACAAAGAATATCAACACTGTCCCTGCCTATCCTTCTCTTTCCCTGCGCCGGAACACACTACACAAGGCTGCCACGCTGGCGGCCTTTTATAGTGTGGGGCGTGTGCTAAACCCCCTGAGCTATAATTGGCCACATGCAACCTGCCTGTGGCCAATTATGGCTCTCCTAGCTGCCGGCGCTGTGATTGGCCAAGCATGCAGGGTCACAGTGCATGCTTGGCCAATCACAGCGCCGGGATTGCACAGCGATGGCGCAGTGTATTGTGGGCCGTTCGTGTCACTCGAATTTGGCGCGAACGGCCCAAATTGTTCGATGTTCGCCGAACGGTCGAACAGCCGATGTTCGAGTCGAACGTATGTTCGACTCGAACACCGAGCTCATCCCTAGTCCTGAGTTTAGTAACACTTTAAGTAAACAAAAGGCCTTTGTCCAGAAAGCCCCTGCAAATGGACAGGTCCACCAACTATGTATTGTGTCTAAAACTGCATGACAGCCACGGAAACATCAGAATAACTAGAGTTTGGATGAGAAATGTGAAAAGAACCATCTACCATCTCACCATTGCATTATATGCCACCTCAGTGTTGGTAAGGTTTAATAAAGAAAATTTCAGCAAATGAGTTATGAGTATAGATTAGATATTAGGTTGAGTCTCCCCAGATTGTGTGGGCAGATATGCTTAACCACTTGCCGACCATAATGCATATATACAGTACGTTGCAGTTTGCAAGTGGTTTACCGAGGTTATGGCTGAAACTATCAGCTATAACCCACGTATTTTATTTTTAAGCCAGAAGCTGGCTTTCTCATGAAAGTGGTCCGCGTGGCTCATTAGCTGCTGGATCGATTTCAGAAGAGGCAGCTCCCCACCTCCCACTGCTTGCCAATGTTTCTCGGGCTTACCGTTTTCACCGGAGAAACAATGACCGGCTGGTCACAGAGACGGACAAAGACCAGATTGTCTCGAATTGCCTCTAAGGCCTTGGAGGACCGGAGCGACGTCATAACGTCACTTGCGGTCTAGGGCGGAAATAAATTTATTTATTTTTTAAAGCAAAAGATCAAATTGTATTTTTTTTTTATCCCAGATTTCTACATAAAGAGGACCTGTCATCCCTATTTCTATTAATAGAGATATTTACATTTCTTGTAATAGCAATAAAAGATAAAAGTGATAAAAAAAAATACATTAAAGGGACAGTGTAAAAAGAAAAAAGAACATAAATAAGAGAATGTTTTTTATAAGGGCCCCCATCCCTCCGTGCTTGTACACATTCATAAGTTGCGCACGCATATGTAAACGTTGTTCACACCACAAATATGAGGTATTGCCACTAACGTTAGAGCAAGAGCAACTCTAAACAGGTAACCTGTAAAAAAAATAATTTTTAACGATTTTTAAGTGCTGTAGTTTGTCGCCATAACAGCAAGTTCAATTTTAAAGTGTGACATGTTAGGTATCTATTTACTTGCCGCAACATCATCTTTCATATATCAGGAAAAAAAACTGGGGTATATATTGTGGGGGGTTTTTAATTCATGAAAGGGTATTTTTTTTATTTTATTTTTAATTGCTTTTTAAAGACCGCTGCGCAAATATTGTGTGACATAAAAAATTGCAGCGATCGCCATTTTATTCCCTAGGGTCTCTGCTTAAAAAAATATTTATAATGTTTGTGGGTTGTAAAGTAATTTTTTAGCAAAAAATACTGAAAAACAGTGCCAGAAAAGTCTTGGTCCTCAAGATTAAAGCAGGTCAAAGGTTTGGTGGGGACTTTATTATTAATCAGGGATGAAAGCCAATGCTGTATATGTAACTGTATTGTTCCATAGATGGGGGCTTATTTTCTTCCTTGATGTGTGAACAAGGGATAATGGAGGTAGAGGTCAGAAAGTAGTAAACCCTGTGATAACTCACTGAAGACCAATCTTTCATATCAGAATACTCTGGCTGAAATAAAGGTGGTGACCTAAGGGGAAGAAGTGGCATATAAGGAGACATCAAGCCTCCTGAATGCTTTAAAGAATTCAAAATTTGTAAATCATGCTTCATTAATAAACTTCAGCCCCCTAGCCTAGGAATTTTGATAACCCAAGGTAATGCAGAGAGACCTGTAGAGTGAATACAGGGAATATCTAAGAGGGTTCAAAGCAGAGCCAACACTATCTGATAGAGAGTAATGAGAAATAACTGAGAGGCAAGTCCAAGGACCACGGCTATGGAACGCTCTACCCACGGGCATCGGGCCTTCAGGAAAAAACTTAAGACCACCTCTTCTGAAGACACAGGACGACACTGGATGCAAAAAGCGCCGTGAGGTGATTTAGTTTGCATTTGTGGTGCTATACAAGTTACTCACTCACACTCACTCACTCATGGTAATAGTGCACAATGTTCAGTAAACTTATGCGCCCTCCCCCCCCTCTTTTTTTCCTATAGAGAGGATGTTTCTGGATGTTTTGGGTCTAATAGCGTACCAGATAAAGGCATTGATACTATTCTGTAAGAACTTAATAACAAACGAGGGAATGGCTCCAGGGAGCCTTCTAAAATAGTATAAATGTTTGGAAAGCAAAGTCATTTTCATGGTAGACACTCTATCAAACCATGAAAGGGAGTATGCAGACCATGGCTTCAGGAATAATTTAAAAGTGTTTTAAGATATGTAATTCTGACCCAAGATAACATATGTATAATGTAGACCAAGCAATGTAAATTGCTTTTGAGTAGGCCTAAAGTAAATTGGTGTAGGATTATATTTTAAGCTTTACCTCCAGATGACTATGAGACCCTAACTTAAGTACCGGTAGAAGTCATCTAAGATTCATAGAAGGTTAGAAGTGGAAGTGGAAACCTGGGTAATTGAGATGAAAAGGTCATAAGCAAAGAAACTAGCCTTGCCCTACCAATTCTACCACGTTATATTATGGTTATTCTGAATAAGATCTGCCAATGGCTCAATAGCCAGAGGAAAAATTATGCAGGATGGAAACCCTGTCTGGTCATTAACTCATATCTGGGGGATAAACCCAACTTGATGATGAACTATAGAAGGTAGGAACATATTGATTCCGGTTGCTAGAATTTTAGTTAAGATTTTGATGTCTACATTAAGTATCAGTATTGGTCTGTAGTTATTAGAGTTTAGGCTATCCTTATCTGGTTTCAAGACCATGGTAACGTGAGCTAAGTGGAAGAAAGAATGTTGTTTCTGCACATAAAGTGTGGGGCTAAGAGTAGTGCAAGTCTTAAAATAATAATGGACTGAGAATCCATCAGGTCCTGTTGCCATTGAGGGTTTTAGGGATTTAACAAAGAATAGCACCTCCTCAATCAAAGTGTTAGAAAAAGCCTTCTTGTGCTTACCTCGGAATCTGTGGAAAAGCTGTGTTCTGTAGAATCTGGTCAGCTGTGTTGGGCAGAAAAGTAGAAGGTTTAGCATTTAGCTTAGTAAGGTTATCTTGAAAGATCTGGATGATTATAGCAGGATTTGCTGTAATTTTCCTCCCAAGAGTTTTTGAGCTTGATGGGGACATACAGTATCAGTTGGAGAGGGAGTCATTTGTTGTTTAGCCCAGCAAAGGGTTTTCTCAGTTTCCTGGTCTAAGAGAAGGTTTCATTCAATGGAAAATATTTTCAACAAGAAAAAAATAGGATTTTTGTACTCAACGTAAAATCCTTTTCTCTGAAGTCCATGGACGGACACATCTCCTTTATTCTTGACAGTAGGGTTTATATGCCGTCTATCAGGAGAGGACTAGGCAGACATGTTAACAGTTAAAAACATGTAACAACAGCAAAGCTGAGCAGTACCACCCAGGGGGCGGTCCCTCTGGTCATAACCCCTCACCCTGCATCTAGCAGCTCAGTTCGTCAAGAAGCAGTACAAACAAAAAAAGCTGGGGTGGGTGCTGTGTCCGTCCATGGACTTCAGAGAAAAGGATTTTACGGTGAGTACAAAAATCCTACTTTCTCTTTCGTCAATGGACAGACACAGGTCCTTTATTCTTGACAGTAGGGACGTCCCCAAGCAGTGTCAAAAAACGAGGGGTGGGAACAGCACTCATAACAAACTTCACCCCAAAAACAACCAGAGCTCCTCAACGGAATACAAAGCAACCTCTTTGGGATGCGACGGCCGAGGACACAAGGATGGAAGAACAATGTCCTCGTTTAGATGAAAAGCCGAAACAACCTTCGGAAGAAATGAAGGCTTCGGGCGTAGCACCACTTTATCCTTGTGGAGGATCAAGTAGGGAGACTTTCAAGAAGAGGCCGCCAACTCAGAAACCCTCCTAACTGATGTAATAAACACCAGAAAGGCAACTTTCTGAGATAATGTCAAAAGGGGAATCTCTCTGATGTTCTCAAACTGAGGTTTCTGAAGTACCGAGAGCACCAGATCCAAATCCCACAGAGGCAGTGGTGGTCGAACCGGAGGGGCCACATGTCGAACCCCTTGCAAAAACTTACTCACCAGTGAATGAGCCGCCAAGGGTCGTTGAAAGAAGACAGCCAAGGATGATATCTGCCCCTTAATGGTGCTTAAGGCAAGTTTTTTATCCACTCCACGCTGTAAAAACAGCAGGATCCTGGAAACTGAATAAGTCCATGGATGCCACTCCATCTCCTCACACATAGAGATGTAGGCCTTCCACGTGCGATGATAGATCTTTCGAGAAGATGACTTCCGTGCCCTCAGCATGGTGTAAATTACTGAATCTGATAGGCCTCGGTCCCTTAGTACCTGAATTTCAACAGCCATGCCGTTAAAGCCAGCGACTGTAAAGCAGGATGTAGTATAGGACCTTGCAACAGAATGTCCTCCAGGCGTACTAGGTCAGCGTACCAAGGATGCCCAGGCCAATCTGGGGCAATTAGAATCACCGGAATCCTCTCGGTCTCCACTCTGCGAAGCAAACGAGGAAGAAGTATTAGTGGGGGAAAGGCATAAATTAGCCGATACTGTCCCCACGGAGCCACCAACGTGTCTGTCGCGTCCGCCCATGGATCTTTTGACCTGGCCACAAACCTCAATACCTTCCGATTGAGTCGAGAAGCCAGGAGGTCCCCGTCTGGCGTGCCCCATCTCAGGCAAAGGAGTCGAAACACATCCGGGTGTAGCGACCATTCTCCTTGGTCCAGCATCTGATGACTTAGGTAGTCCGCTTGCCAGTTTTCTACACCGGAATGTATACAGCGGATAGAGCTGGCATGCTCCGCTCTGCCCACCTCAGAATGTGAGCGACCTCCAATGCTGCAGCCGAGCTTCTTGTTCCTCCTTGATGGTTGACATACGCCACCGCCGTGGCATTGTCCGACTGGATCCTGACTGATCCCTGCAGCCTCTGTGACCATGTGGAGAGGCACTGCTTGATCGCCCGAAGTTCCAGCACATTGATCGGCAGGCGGGATTCTTCCTGTGTCCAGCGACACTGTGTCGACTGTACGCCCCAAACTCCCCCCCAACCGGTCAGGCTGGCGTCCGTCGTGATCACCATCCAGTGAAAGGGAAGGAACGACTTCCCGGACTGAAGGGCTGGAGATCTCAGCCACCATACCAGGGAAGCCCTGACTAACTGGTTCACCCAGATTTTACAATCCAGGGACAATGGAGATTTGTCCCATTTAGACAGGATCTCCTTTTGCAAGACTTGAATGTGGAATTGAGCATACGGTATCGCCTCGAAGGAGGCTACCATGAGACCCAGGACTCCCATGCAAAAGCGCAGCGACGACCACCTGCGGGATGCCAACAGCTTCACCGCAGTCTGAAGAGTCTGCAACTTTTCCAAAGGGAGAAAAACCCTCGCCTCTGAGGAGTCCAGAATCAAGCCCAGGTATTCCAGGCACTGAGTCGGCACCAACACCGACTTCTGGAGGTTCAGTACCCAACCAAATTCTTTTAGGGTCTGACTGGCAATCGCCACATCCTCCTCTAATTCTGAGTCTGAAGCTGCTCTCAGAAGGAGGTCATCCAGGTAGCCCACGATAGCAATTCCTCGTTGTCTCAGCAGAGCCAGAATCGGGGCGAGCACCATGGTGAAAATCCTTGGTGCCGACACCAGGCTAAAAGGGAGAGCTACAAATTGGTAGTGATCGTCCCTGACTGCAAAGCGCGGAAATTTCTGATGCCTGACATATATGGGGACATGCAAGTATGCGTCCTTGATGTCCAAGGACGCCAAAAAATCCCCCGGATGGAGTGCAGCGACCACAGAGCGAACTGATTCCATCCTGAACCTTCGTACTTTTACAAAGGAGTTGAGGGCCTTGAGGTCCAGGATTGGACGGACCCCGTCCTTTTTTGGGACTACAAATAGATTGGAGTAAAATCCCTGAAACCTTTCCGGCAGCAGCACAGATACTATTACTCCGCGCATCAGCAGGTCCTGCACTGCCCCAAACAGGGCGTTCCGATGAGCCGGAAGAAGATGAAGGTTTGAGGGAAAAAATCTGTTTGGTGGACAGGAAAGAAACTCTATCTTGTACCCTGATGAAACCACTTTGCAAACTTACTGGTCGGAAAGCAGGGAGGCCCACCATGCTGCAAACTCGCGATGGCGACTCCCCACCCGAGAGTCGGGCGGGGGCAAACCTTCATGCTGTTGCATATTTGTTTGCAGGCTTGTTTGGCTTGCGAAACCAGGGGTGCTTTTGTCCCTCAGCTGGCCCCTTGTCGGCCTGGGAACGCTTACCTGCGGGCCCGGGCTGACGAAAAAACCGCTTCTGAGCGGAAAAGGAGGGCCCTGGCCTACGGTTCAGCTCCTTACTTTTTCTGGATTGTGGGAGCAGCATGCTCTTACCCCCAGTGACATTCTCAATAATGTCATCCAGCAAGGCTCCAAATAGCCTCTCTCCCTGGAAGGGCAAATCCGCCTGAGCTTTCTTGGAAGTCTGGTCTCCGAGGAACCAGCATTTTAGCCAAATCAGGCGATGGGGCACCACAGCAGATACTGAGGCTCTGGAAAGCAAGGGCACTGTATCTAAGGCCGCATCGCAGACATTCTTAAGGCCATGCACCAGCTGGTCGGCCAGTTCCACGCAGACCGGGGAAGCCTGTTGCTCTACCAACTCATGGTGCAACAATTTTGCCCATTCGGTAAGTGTCTGTGACACCAGGGCCGTGGCCAATACAGGCCGTAATGCTGACCCCACCACCGTGAACATGGACCGGGCCACCGCCTCGGCCCTCCTGTCTGCAGGGTCCTTAAAGGCAGGGGTCCCCTCTACCGGAATCGTGGTTACCTTGTTTAACCTGGATGCCGGGGGGTCCACAATCGGGGGAGATGTGCATTTTTTCAGGAGACTCTCCTCAAAGGGGTAACGGACCGCCATGTGTTTTGGGACCGAAACGGCCTTCTGCAGTCGTTCCCATTCTTTGTATATAAACTTATCAAAATAAGTTAGGTAGGGAAACACCTTAGCAGTGCGGGCCGGCTTGTGGGACCCAAAAGGGACCTACACCTCAGTAGATGCCCAATCGTATCCTTAGGAAAGGAAAGTAAAGTTTGTGCATCACTCCGGCTGCTAGGACCGTGAGAGGGAACTATCCGGGTGAGCAGAGTCCACTTAGGATTGAGTGGTGATATTAAGTGCCTGAACCTGCCTCCCTGTTATTCTATTCTTCACTTTCAACTTTCCTGTCTGGTTTCAACCATAAAGAAAATAAACCTTCAGTCATTGAGGTTTAACCTTGTCTGGACATTGGCCTTCTTGATACACAAACAGACTTTTCTCTACACTCTAGAGAAAGGAACCAGCCTAGGAAGGATAACTCGCTGCAGGACCCAACAAATCGTGAACACCGCTTAACCTCTTCAAACAGGAGGGTACGGGCATATAGCATGGTGTGCCTTATCTTACAAGTGAGCCAGGTGAGAAAAGGGTCCGTGTGCTACATGTACTTATATAATTTGTCTATGGATCTACTGAGCCCATATACTGTATATGCATTATCAACTACGTGCTCCTGATGATTCCTGTTGGTAGAAGGGGTATCAGGATGCAAATTTTGTCAGGCAGGGTGTTGAAGTAGACAATAGTCTTAATCTGTACATGTATGTACTTGTGATGCTTTATAACATAATTCTATGTATAGACAAAACATATGGTTAGGTTTTATATATTGTAAAGGTTTTTAATGCATTCACATCTCAGCGTTCTATCTCCCAGCACTTGGATAATAATCGCTTGTTCCTGTATACTAGCAGACTCTACTCACTTTCTCGGTGCAAGTGCAGCTTCCATGCGTGATGACTTCAGTATCTGTCCGCAGCCCCGCAGAACAAGCTATTTTTAGTTGGGAAATAGTACAGTGAGATGTGAGTGCATTTTTACATGTAATATATTTTATGCAGTTTTTACTTAAATTGATATGAAAGGCAACTTTTTTTAAATAACTGTTATACTTACCTGTATAGGGGGTAAAGGTGTAGCACTACACCTTTACCCCCAATTTCTACCATTGTACCCAACAATATTGTGTCAGCAGCTATTTTTTGTATTATATTCTTTTATCTTTTGAGCGCAACAAATCTGTTTCTTCTATACAGACCTGTATATACTTAAAAGCAGCCCCGATTCTCCTCCTCTCTGGTCCCTCGCCGGCGCTCCTGGTCCCTCCCTCCTGCCGACTGTCACAAGAGCAAGCAGCTTGCAATGGGGGCACCTAAGCAGGCTTGCTCCCGAGCCATTGCTCTGCATGTCCATTCACACAGTGCCACTGCTCGGATCTGCCC
The DNA here is from genome assembly GCA_029206835.1 of Rana muscosa. NCBI lineage: Eukaryota > Metazoa > Chordata > Amphibia > Anura > Ranidae > Rana > Rana muscosa. The sequence continues at coordinate 45,804,287 of CM055118.1, forward strand.
TGCCCCGCCCCCTCTCTCTCTCTCTTCATTGGCTCACTGGCTATAATTAATAACAGCGGGAACAGCCAATGGCTCCCGCTGCTGTCTTAGCCAACGAGGAGGGGGATACCCCGGAGAGTCGAGGCTCTCGTGTACATCGCTGGATTGCGATGGAGCTCAGGTAAGTAATAGAGGGACTGAAGGGCTACTGAATAGAATGCATGAAGGTAAAAAACCTTAAGCGTTTAGAACCACTTTAATGAAAAAGATTTTACTCTATGTTGTCCTTTCTGTCCTTCCCTGTGGCCATGTGGTACGAGATGCATTAAAGAGGTATTGTGCAGGAGATACATGGATATAATCCCTTGGGGAAGAAAGCGCTGTTTGTGTGAAGGGATATGCATGGAAAGAGGTTCTCACAGGTAGAGAGAAAGCACTACGTGTTGTGGAGCACAATGTGCATAATTGACATTAGCAAGAGAATTATGTGAAGTAAATTGTGTGTGCATTGGTCACTGAACTATTGGATGAATTACAGCACGGAGCCCTTTTTTTTGAAGCACTGGACACTTTATAAATGTATTTGTGGACAATATTTTTGATTTTATATGAAAAGCAATGGACATTTCAGGAAGGAGCACACCATATTTGTTGTATATGAAGTATTAGTATTTTAATTCAACCATTTTTGTTTATTTTTAAGGTGGTATATTTTATTAGTGCTGTATATAAAATCTTTGTTATGTATAATTATGTATTTGCCCTTTCTGTTTCTTAGAAGCTGGCTTTGAAACCCCAGAAGGAGGAAGTGGATATTGTGAAAAAGTCTCAGCCACTTGCCCTGTCCATGCTACTAAATCCAGGCCAGAAGAGGCTATAATGCAAGTATTTCAAAGTTCTAACTGCAGCTGCCCATAGCTTCTTGAGTGTGTAACTAAGTCCTTGTGATAGACAGCAGTGTTGCCAACCTACCAGATTGAAATTTACTGGCACAACACCCGAAATTTACTGGCACAGCCACGTTTTTACTGCCATTTCTCAAAAGTTACTAAATTACATTTTTTGGTGCAAATTTCAGTATTTAGGCTACAAACAAGTACACTAGGCAAATAGCAATGTGATTTAAGGTAGATATTAAGGTAAAAAAACATATTTTTGTTATTTTCGATATAATAAGGGCAAATTATTTAGTCACATCACCCCCTTCTCCATCCCCCTCTGCCACCAACACCCCCTGCCTTCACCCCCCTCCCCCCGCGATGCCACAATCTCCCTCTGCCTCCAATCTCCCCCAGGCCCCCTGCTTCCAATCACCCCCTGCCTCCATCGTCCCCTGCCTCCATCCCCCTCTGCGGTGCCACCAACAACCTCTGTCTTCATCCCCCACCCTCTGCGGTGCCACCATCCCCCTCTGTGGTGTCTCCAATCTCCCCCTGCCTCCAATCTCCCCCTGCCTCCAATGCCCCCTGCCTCCATCCCCCTCTGCGGTGCCACCATCACCCCCTGCCTCCATTTAACCCCCTGCCTCCATCGTCCCCCTCTGCGGTGCCACCATCACCCCCTGCCTCCATCGGATCCCCCTCTGCCACCATCACCTGATGTCACTGTCGGCTGGGCTGTCTGTCACTCTGTCCGTCCCCGACTCCCCTGTGAACTTTGTATTGCCTGGATGCAGAAGGCTCCTCCATTCCACCGCCGCCGCGTGCTGCTCAGCCTCCGAGTCTTGACTCCTGCTCCAGTGCTGTGCTCCTCCGTCCTTCTGGTTAGTTACAGATTTAAAATTCTGGTGCGCGCGCGCCTGGTGGAATGTCCTAATACATACATCACTCGCCGGCGCCGTGCGGCACAGCCTCTGTGAAATCCGCCGGCCGAATACAGCATATGCTCGGCTCGGCAAGCTCCGGAACTGTGCATGCGCAGTTCCAAGCCAAACCGATCTTGGCTATTTTTACTGGCACATTCCCGCAACTACGGACATTTACGTACGGGGGGGAAGTGCCCGTTTTTACAGACTGTCCGTAAAAATACGGACGGTTGGCAACACTGATAGACAGAGTATCTCTGTCCTATTGTTATTATCGCACATGCACAGTGCCAGATTGCTAGGTCTCTGCTATTCTATGTGTGTATGTGTGTAGTAGTCACCTTCCAGTATATTACTAGGTGAACCTGTTTATTGCAATAGATTTCTTTATACAGCGCCTGTTATTTTAGTTAACCCTGTCTCTTCTGGTCTGAGATGCTATAGCTAGTTTTAGCTTAGGTCTCGATAACCAGCATAGGCTAGAGCCAGGTTAGTCTTCCGACAGCCACTTCTGGTAGTTAGAGGTCTGGTTGCATATCAGATTAGAAACTGCTAGGTAGGGCATAATGCTCAGTGTAGGTAGGCTGAGTTCCAGTACCACACCACAGTTTCTGTGTGTGAGAAGCTTCTTTCCATGCTAATTGGACAACAGTTGGAGGGTCTCCCCATCTGACACTGCATCACAATCATCCTGAGTGGCAACTGTCCTTTGCTGCAACATTCATCTGGAAGTACACTATCTCTATTAGCCAACCAGCCGCTGTATTTATACTGGGGCAGGTCGGCTCTCCTGCGCGAACCGATGTACCTGTACGTTTGTCAATGCATGTGAGATTGTAGGCGTGCGCCCGATGCGTGCCGCGGGAGCTCGCCCACGGGTCCGGCGGATGCCACCTGCGATCGCTGTACACAGAGGCACAACGGGGATCTGCCATTGTAAACAAGGCAGATCCCCGTTCTGACAGGGGACATCTCAGAGATCTGCTGTTCCCAGTGTTTGGGAACAGCTATCTCTGTCGTGTCCCAGGCAGCCCATCCCCCCTACTATTAGAAAACGCTGAGGGAACACATTTAACCCCTTGATCGCCCCCTAGTGTTTACCCCTTTGCTGCCAGTGTCATTTATACATTTATCAGTGCATTTTTATAGCACTGATCAAAGTAATAATGTCACTGGTCCCCAAAAAGTGTAATTTGGGGTCAGATTTGTCTGCCGCAATGTTGCAGTCCTGCTAAAACTTGCAGATCGCCGCCATTACCAGTAAAAACAATAAAAAATAATAAAAGTCCCAAAATCTATCCCATAGTTTATAGACAAGATAACTTTTGCGCAAACTAATATATATACGCCTATTGCGATTTTTTTTTTTAACAAAAATATGTAGAAGAATACATATTGGCCTAAACTGATGAATAAATTAGTTTTTTTATATATATGTATTATAGCAGAAAGTAAAAAAATAAGTATTTTTATCAAAATTGACACTCTTTTTTTGTTTATAGCGCAATTGTCAGTTAAAGCGATGCAGTGTTGTATCGCAAAAAAATGGCCTGGTCATTAACCACTTCCCGCCCATTTAATAGCATATTGACGTCCGGGAAGTGGTTGTGTTATCCACACTGGACGTCATATGATGTCCTGCGGGATAACAGCCGCCGCGCACCCGGGGGGGCGCGCATCGCGGCGATCGGTGGAGCGGTGTGTCAGTCTGACACACCGCTACACTGATCTAGGTAAAGAGCCTCCGGCGGAGGCTTTTTACCACGTGATCAGCCGTGTCCAATCACGGCTGATCACAATGTAAACAGGAAGAGCCGTTGATCGGCTCTTCCTCACTCGCGTCTGACAGACGCGAGTAGAGGAGAGCCGATCGGCGGCTCTCCTGACAGGGGGGGTTCGCGCTGATTGTTTATCAGCACAGCCCCCCCTCGGATACGCACACTGGACCACCAGGGAAGCCCCCCAGGACCACCAGGGAACCCCAAGCATGTGGATGGCCAGGTAAGTCCCCCATGGCCATCCACATGCACAAAGAGATAAAAAATATATGCCAATCAGTGCCCACAAATGGGCACTGATTGGCACCATCATGGCACAAAAAAAAATGCATGATGCCCAGCAATGCCAGCCACCAGTCATCAGTGCCACCTACCAGTGTCCATTAGTGCCACCTATCAGTGCCCATCCGTGCCCATCTGTGCCCATAAGTGCCCGCCTATCAGTGCCCGTCCGTGCCACCTATCAGTGCCACCCATAAGTATCCATCAGTGCTGCCTATAAGTGCCCATCAGTGCCGCCTATGAGTGCCCATTAGTGCCGCCTATGAGTGCCCATCAGTGCCGCATACCAGTGCCACATATCAGCGCCCATCAGTGCCGCCTATCAGTGCCCATCAGTGCCGCCTATCAGTGCCCATCATCAGTGCCCATCATCAGTGCCCATCATTAGTGCCACCTCATCGGTGCCACCTCATTGGTGCCACCTCATCGGTGCCCATCAGTGTCGCCTTATCAGTGCCCGTTAGTGCCGCCTTATCAGTGCCTGTCATTGAAGTAGAAAAGGTACTTATTTACAAAAAAAATAAACAGAAACAAAGAAAAACTTTAGTTTTTTTCAAAATTTTCACTTTTTTATTTGTTATGTAAAAAAAAAAAATCGCAGAGGCGATCAAATACCACCGAAAGAGAGCTCTATTTGTGGGAACAAAATGATAAAAAAATTGTTTGGGTACAGTGTTGCATGACCGCGCAATTGTCATTCAAATTGCGACAGCGCTGAAAGCTCAAAATTGGCTTGGGCAGGAAGCTGTATAAGTGCATGGTATTAAAGTGGTTAAAGGAGAAGTCCAGCCTGAGCTTTTTAGGCTGGGCTTCTCCTATGGGTCAGAGGAGTGTAATTTGTTTTGCACTCCTGTGACCCGTTTTCAGCGGAGAGCAGTCTGAAGTCCGCTCTCCGCTGACATCACTGCTATCAGTCGAGGCACCGCGTCACCCCGACTTCAGAAGTCTGGATCCACCAGTTGCCTGGACTGATGGCCGCTCCCCGTCCCTGCATAGCTCATCGCTCCAATGAGCGTGGAGGAGCAGAGCAAGAGAGATGCTTGGGGAGGAGTGAGAACCAAGCCATTGGCGGTGTTCGTGGCTTGGTTCTCAGTGCAGAGATGCTAGGGGACAGCTGCAGCATCAGTCTGATGCTCCATCCACCGAGGTACGTATGACTAGCAAAAAAAATTAAAAAGCAATACTTCTCTTTTAAGGGGGCAAATCCTTCTGGGGCTGAAGTAGTTAATAACTATATATACCTGAGTATATGTGCACAATTCTACCAGGATATTGCTGATAATACCTGTTTATATCTTAGAAGTATGTACTATTTTTTATATTTTCTTATATAAAACATATATAAAAAGAATATTCCTGTGCTACCAAGAAAAGAGAATAAAATAAAAAGAACACTAGTTTCTGCAAATACCGGGATGAGTAATCCATAGCCATAAACAATTAATAACTAAAGTGATTGGTGCTCTGAGTGATACTAAACATGTGACATATATACAGTATAAAGTGCTGAGTGCTTAACTTAATGTAGACATAATGAAATTCCCAAAAAATAATAAATACAGTATTAGTGCAAAAAAAGTGACAGTGCTAGAAGGTAAAGTCCAAATAGGGAAACATCCTTCAGAAATGGTGGAAAAGAGTGAAGAGGTAAGGCGCTGCAGTCTCTCTGTCACTCTGTGCAAATAAAGCAATATATAACTGTGACTTTTCTTCAATAGAAAGGCCTCGTACACACAACCGATTTTCTCGGCAAGAACAAGCAAGAAACTTGCTGGCAGAGAGGTCTTGCCGAGCAAATCGGTCGTGTGTACGCTGCTATCGGGTTTCTCGTCGAGAAAACCGACAAGAAACCTCGACGAGAAAATAGAGAACCTGCTCTCTATTTTCTCGTCGAGATTCTCCTCGGCATGTTTCTCGACGAGAAAAGTGAGTGTGTGTACACTTACCTGTCCTCCCGGAAGCCCGCGCATGTTCGAAATGAATTCGACGCATGCGCGGTAGCTTCCTAGGCATAGGTAGGGTAGACCAAGATGGCGGCGACGGCATCGAATGTGACGAGCGCATGCTCGACGTAGTTGATGACGTCACCGCGTACACTCCTTTCAAAGAACCGCGGGTTCTTTGAAACGAGCGTGTGTACACTCGGCCGGGACAAGTTTCTTGTCCAAGAATCTCGTCGAAAAAAACGACATGTTTTTTTCAACGAGAATCTCGGCCGTGTGTACGAGGCCAAAGAGTATGGTGCTAAAATCCCTTTGTGCTCATAAAGCGATATACCGTATATAGGGAAAAGGGAGCCGCTCAGGTGTAGAAATCCTCAAAATTACCTCCTCCCAGCAACCAAGGGTGCAGGCAATGCAAATATCAGCAAACAAGAACTAGCTATGAATAAGCACTAGTACAGTGTGAAACGCATTAGCCATTTTTTGACCAGTGTGTCGTGATGTACAGTGTGTGTTTGGATTCCTGGATTTTTAAATAAAGGCTTTTATTTTTGGAGTGCTGCTATCCAGAAGATTTTTTCGTTCTTGTTTGCTGATATACCGTATATACTCGAGTATAAGCCGAGTTTTTCAGCTTATACTTGAGTCACCTTTTTGCGCCTGATCTCCCAGAATTTGGGGACCCGGTACCGGCCGGCCGTAGGTCCCCTGGACCCCAAACTTGCCACACATGTAGCCTAACTCTTCCCCTACAAGTGTGCAAAGTTTATTGTCCAGGAGACCTACGACCGGGGAGTACCGATTTTTCAAAGCCGGGCACCCATTCCATAGACTCCCATGTTTAACAGTAATTTCTCCGGTGATTTTATGGACCTGGTACCCGCCGGTCTTAGGTCCCCTGGACCCGAAGCTTGGCACACATATAGCCCCATTACTCCTCTATAAGTGTGCAACGTTTTTTGTCTGGAAGATCTACGGCCAGGGAGCACCGATTTTTTAAAGCCGGCCATCCTTTCCATAGACTCCCATGTTAAACGTCAGTCTAGACATGGGCACAGTGAGGCATGGGCACAGTGAGGCATGCACATGGACACAGTGAGGCAAAGTGAGGCACAGTGAGGCATGCACATGGACACCCTAGGCTTATATTCAAGTCAATAAGTTTTCCCAGTTTTTTGTGGTAAAATTAGGTGCCTCTGCTTATATTCGGGTCGGCTTATACTCGAGTATATACGGTAAGTGAAACGACAACTCAATGTGAATTGGCCCCTTAACTTAACCACAGTAAGGCAACTGCATGTATATAAATCAAATGGAAATCAAATGGAAATCCGAAATCCTGTTGTCAAGTAGAAGCCCGTGTAAAACAAGCCTTAAGAGGGTTGCAAATAATGCAGTAGTAGCAAATTGACCATCAGCCAATTAAAAGTGCCTGAAAAGCGCCGCTGCCGAAGCGCTTTGCAGGTGCTTCGGCAGCGGTGCCCATTGATTTCAATGGCAGGGGCAGTTTGGGAGTGCTGTATATAGCACTCAGGCTTTCACACTGGGGCTGCAGAAGAGGCAGTTTACAGGCGATTTTCTTGCGTTATTTTTAGCGCAAAAACGCCTGTAAAACTCCTCAGTGTGAAAGTAGCCAAATGCCGCGTTTCCGACAACAAATGTTCGATGTAAGCTTTTGGATGGATATTCCGACCGTGTGTAGGCTCCATCAGACATTTGCTGTCAGAATTTCTGACAACAAATGTTTGAGAGCAGGTTCTCAATTTTTCCAACAAGAACAGTTCTTGTCGGAAATTCCAACCGTGTGTAGCCATTTCCGACGCACAAAAGTGCTGCGCATGCTCGGAATCAATTAGACGCATGCTCGGAATCATTGTACTTCATTTTTCCCGGCTCGTCGTAGTGTTGTACGTCTTCACGTTCTTGACCATCAGAATTTCCGAGCAACATTTGTGCGACCGTGTGTGTGCAAGAGAAGTTTGAGCCAACATCCGACGGCAAAAAAACACGGTTTTGTTGTCGGAAATTCTGATCGTGTGTACACGGCATAACTGTGAAGATTGTTTGTATTTGTAATCCAACACACCTACCCAAAGGTAACTGTTTTTACAATTAAGATTTTATAAAGATGTGCGTGCCTGAAGTGCCTCTTTAAATGTAATATTAAATGATTCATTCTAAAGGTCCTATGCATTATTTTTAATTCACAAATATATTTTCATAACTTTTCAAACATATTTGCATGTTAAAAAATAGGAAATCCTCAAAACAACAAATGTTCTATTTTTAAAAGGTTAAATAAAAATGTGTCAAATGATCCAATAATATAAAAAATGTATGTTATTGCAATTTCTAGCACATTTTATTGCCAATATATTCCAATGCCAATACAAAAAAAAAAAAACACTTTGATGATAAAAATGCTGTAACTTGTCATTACTTACTATTAGTAATTACAGTAAACTCAATTAAATATAATCCCTAACACTATGATGTGGAAGTCATATATGCTATGAAAGAATAAAATAAATGATTTTGAGCACACTTACCACTGCATGATGTGATTGCAATCAAAATGATAAATGATGCATAGAAGGTATTTAATAAACACCTATACTGCTCAGATTGCATGATGGTAATAACCAGAAAGTTATTGCAGCACTATAACCTTTCACAGATTATCAGAATTGTCCCCTTGGCTCTGTCGAGAACACATTACTAACCACTTCCTCAATGTGGACCATAACTATAGACGACTGCTATAGATGGTAATGAATATGTTATGGTTCACTGATTTGGTTTATAGAATACTACTTCAATGGCAATTCTTTGAGTTGTTAACAAATAAGACATTCAACCATACAAAATATAGATGATCCTAACAATAGAAGGCTGGAATTCTGTATAGCGACCTATTGCAAAATTCTCATTTGATGTTAATAATTTTGCTAATGTATACAAAGTTATGATATGATGGTATATGGTCCCCTCAAGAATAGCTTGCATGAATTCTGCTTATTCTAACAAATGCTTTCACGGTTGCACTTTAACCACTCCAGCCCCGGAAGGATTTGCCCCCTTCTTGACCAGTCCATTTTTTGCGATACGGCACTGCGTCGCTTTAACTGACAATTGCGCGGTTGTGCGACGTTGTACCCAAATAAAATGTATGTCCTTTTTCCCCCACAAATAAATCTTTCTTTTGGTGGTATATGATCGCCTCTGAGGTTTTTATTTTTTGCGTTATAAACAAAAAAAGAGCGACAATTTAGAAAAAAACACAATATTTTGTACCTTTTGCTATAATAAATATCCCAAAAAAATAAAAAATGTCTTCATCAGTTTAGGCCGATATGTATTCTTCTACATACTTTTGGTAAAAAAAAAATCGCAATAAGCGTATATTGATTGGTTTGCGCAAAAGTTATAGCGTTTACAAAATAGGGGATAGATTTATGACATTTTTATTATTATTATTTTTTTACTAGTAATGGTGGTGATCAGCGATTTTTATCAGGACTGTGACATTGCGGCGGACACATCGGACACTTTTGACACTTTTTTTGGGACCATTGACATTTATACAGCGATCAGAGCTAAAAAGAGCCACTGATTAGTATATAAATGTCACTGGCAGGGAAGGGGTTAACACTAGGGGCGCTCAAGGGTTTAACTGTGTTCCCTAGGTGTGTTCTAACTGTGGGGGGGATTGGACTGACTAGGGGAGTAGACCGATTGGTGTTCCTATATACTAGGAACTAGGGATGAGCTTCGTGTTCGAGTCGAACATACGTTCGACTCGAACATCGGCTGTTCGATCGTTCGACGAAGATCGAACGATTTGGGCCGTTCGCGCCAAATTCGAGTGACGCGAACGGCCCACAATGCACTACGCTATCGCAGTGTCATCCAGGCGCTGTGATTGGCCAAGCATGCACTGTGACCCCGCATGCTTGGCCAATCACAGCGCCGGCAGCGACGAGAGCAATGATTGGCCACAGGCAGGATGCCTGTGGCCAATTATTGCTGATGGGGTTTAGTACACGCCCCACACTATAAAAGGCCGCTAGCGCGGCGGCCTTGTGTAGTGTGTTCCGGAGCAGGGAAAGAGAAGCATAGGCAGGGACAGTGTCATTTTTTTTCCTTTACTAATCCTGGATTCCTTGTGTTTAGGGACAAATAAGGATAGGTAGGGAGAGTGTCAGTGACAGTGTGCTATTCTGTGCTAATCCTTGTTTGTAGGGACAGAGAGGTACAGTGAGGGAAACTGATAGTGTGCTATTCTGTTCTAAAACTATTTTGCTGAACCATATTTTCAATCCTTGAGTTGAGGGACAGAGAGCTACAGTGAGGGAAAGTGTCAGTGTGCTATTGTGTTCTAAAACTATTTTGCTGAACCATATTTTCAATCCTTGAGTTGAGGGACAGAGAGCTACAGTGAGGGAAACTGACAGTGTGCTATTCTGTTCTAAAACTATTTTGCTGAACCATATTTTCAATCCTTGAGTTGAGGGACAGAGAGCTACAATGAGGGAAAGTGTCAGTGTGCTATTGTGTTCTAAAACTATTTTGCTGAACCATATTTTCAATCCTTGAGTTGAGGGACAGAGAGGTACAGTGAGTGAAACTGACAGTGTGCTATTCTGTTCTAAATCAATTTTGCTGTTCCATATTTTCAATCCTTGAGTTGAGGGACAGAGAGCTACAGTGAGGGAAACTGACAGTGTGCTATTCTGTTCTAAAACTATTTTGCTGAACCATATTTTCAATCCTTGAGTTGAGGGACAGAGAGCTACAGTGAGGGAAAGTGTCAGTGTGCTATTGTGTTCTAAAACTATTTTGCTGAACCATATTTTCAATTATTGAGTTGAGGGACAGAGAGGTACAGTGAGTGAAACTGACAGTGTGCTATTCTGTTCTAAATCAATTTTGCTGTTCCATATTTTCAATCCTTGAGTTGAGGGACAGAGAGCTACAGTGAGGGAAACTGACAGTGTGCTATTCTGTTCTAAAACTATTTTGCTGAACCATATTTTCAATCCTTGAGTTGAGGGACAGAGAGCTACAGTGAGGGAAAGTGTCAGTGTGCTATTGTGTTCTAAAACTATTTTGCTGAACCATATTTTCAATCCTTGAGTTGAGGGACAGAGAGGTACAGTGAGTGAAACTGACACTGTGCTATTCTGTTCTAAATCAATTTTGCTGTTCCATATTTTCAATCCTTGAGTTGAGGGACAGAGAGCTACAGTGAGGGAAACTGACAGTGTGCTATTCTGTTCTAAAACTATTTTGCTGAACCATATTTTCAATCCTTGAGTTGAGGGACAGAGAGCTACAGTGAGGGAAAGTGTCTGTGTGCTATTGTGTTCTAAAAATATTTTGCTGAACCATATTTTCAATCCTTGAGTTGAGGGACAGAGAGGTACAGTGAGTGAAACTGACAGTGTGCTATTCTGTTCTAAATCAATTTTGCTGTTCCATATTTTCAATCCTTGAGTTGAGGGACAGAGAGCTACAGTAAGGGAAACTGACAGTGTGCTATTCTGTTCTAAAACTATTTTGCTGAACCATATTTTCAATCCTTGAGTTGAGGGACAGAGAGCTACAGTGAGGGAAAGTGTCAGTGTGCTATTGTGTTCTAAAACTATTTTGCTGAACCATATTTTCAATCCTTGAGTTGAGGGACAGAGAAGTACAGTGAGTGAAACTGACAGTGTGCTATTCTGTTCTAAATCAATTTTGCTGTTCCATATTTTCAATCCTTGAGTTGAGGGACAGAGAGCTACAGTGAGGGAAACTGACAGTGTGCTATTCTGTTCTAAAACTATTTTGCTGAACCATATTTTCAATCCTTGAGTTGAGGGACAGAGAGCTACAGTGAGGGAAAGTGTCAGTGTGCTATTGTGTTCTAAAACTATTTTGCTGAACCATATTTTCAATCCTTGAGTTGAGGGACAGAGAGGTACAGTGAGTGAAACTGACAGTGTGCTATTCTGTTCTAAATCAATTTTGCTGTTCCATATTTTCAATCCTTGAGTTGAGGGACAGAGAGCTACAGTGAGGGAAACTGACAGTGTGCTATTCTGTTCTAAAACTATTTTGCTGAACCATATTTTCAATCCTTGAGTTGAGGGACAGAGAGCTACAGTGAGGGAAAGTGTCAGTGTGCTATTGTGTTCTAAAACTATTTTGCTGAACCATATTTTCAATCCTTGAGTTGAGGGACAGAGAGGTACAGTGAGTGAAACTGACAGTGTGCTATTCTGTTCTAAATCAATTTTGCTGTTCCATATTTTCAATCCTTGAGTTGAGGGACAGAGAGCTACAGTGAGGGAAACTGACAGTGTGCTATTCTGTTCTAAAACTATTTTGCTGAACCATATTTTCAATCCTTGAGTTGAGCGACAGAGAGCAACAGTGAGGGAAAGTGTCAGTGTGCTATTGTGTTCTAAAACTATTTTGCTGAACCATATTTTCAATCCTTGAGTTGAGGGACAGAGAGGTACAGTGAGTGAAACTGACAGTGTGCTATTCTGTTCTAAATCAATTTTGCTGTTCCATATTTTCAATCCTTGAGTTGAGGGACAGATAGCTACAGTGAGGGAAACTGACAGTGTGCTATTCTGTTCTAAAACTATTTTGCTGAACCATATTTTCAATCCTTGAGTTGAGGGACAGAGAGCTACAGTGAGGGAAACTGACAGTGTGCTATTCTGTTCTAAAACTATTTTGCTGAACCATATTTTCAATCCTTGAGTTGAGGGACAGAGAGCTACAGTGAGGGAAAGTGTCAGTGTGCTATTGTGTTCTAAAACTATTTTGCTGAACCATATTTTCAATCGTTGAGTTGAGGGACAGAGAGGTACAGTGAGTGAAACTGACAGTGTGCTATTCTGTTCTAAATCAATTTTGCTGTTCCATATTTTCAATCCTTGAGTTGAGGGACAGAGAGCTACAGTGAGGGAAACTGACAGTGTGCTATTCTGTTCTAAAACTATTTTGCTGAACCATATTTTCAATCCTTGAGTTGAGGGACAGAGAGCTACAGTGAGGGAAAGTGTCAGTGTGCTATTGTGTTCTAAAACTATTTTGCTGAACCATATTTTCAATCCTTGAGTTGAGGGACAGAGAGGTACAGTGAGTGAAACTGACAGTGTGCTATTCTGTTCTAAATCAATTTTGCTGTTCCATATTTTCAATCCTTGAGTTGAGGGACAGAGAGCTACAGTGAGGGAAACTGACAGTGTGCTATTCTGTTCTAAAACTATTTTGCTGAACCATATTTTCAATCCTTGAGTTGAGGGACAGAGAGCTACAGTGAGGGAAAGTGTCAGTGTGCTATTGTGTTCTAAAACTATTTTGCTGAACCATATTTTCAATCCTTGAGTTGAGGGACAGAGAGGTACAGTGAGTGAAACTGACAGTGTGCTATTCTGTTCTAAATCAATTTTGCTGTTCCATATTTTCAATCCTTGAGTTGAGGGACAGAGAGCTACAGTAAGGGAAACTGACAGTGTGCTATTCTGTTCTAAAACTATTTTGCTGAACCATATTTTCAATCCTTGAGTTGAGGGACAGAGAGCTACAGTGAGGGAAAGTGTCAGTGTGCTATTGTGTTCTAAAACTATTTTGCTGAACCATATTTTCAATCCTTGAGTTGAGGGACAGAGAAGTACAGTGAGTGAAACTGACAGTGTGCTATTCTGTTCTAAATCAATTTTGCTGTTCCATATTTTCAATCCTTGAGTTGAGGGACAGAGAGCTACAGTGAGGGAAACTGACAGTGTGCTATTCTGTTCTAAAACTATTTTGCTGAACCATATTTTCAATCCTTGAGTTGAGGGACAGAGAGCTACAGTGAGGGAAAGTGTCAGTGTGCTATTGTGTTCTAAAACTATTTTGCTGAACCATATTTTCAATCCTTGAGTTGAGGGACAGAGAGGTACAGTGAGTGAAACTGACAGTGTGCTATTCTGTTCTAAATCAATTTTGCTGTTCCATATTTTCAATCCTTGAGTTGAGGGACAGAGAGCTACAGTGAGGGAAACTGACAGTGTGCTATTCTGTTCTAAAACTATTTTGCTGAACCATATTTTCAATCCTTGAGTTGAGGGACAGAGAGCTACAGTGAGGGAAAGTGTCAGTGTGCTATTGTGTTCTAAAACTATTTTGCTGAACCATATTTTCAATCCTTGAGTTGAGGGACAGAGAGGTACAGTGAGTGAAACTGACAGTGTGCTATTCTGTTCTAAATCAATTTTGCTGTTCCATATTTTCAATCCTTGAGTTGAGGGACAGAGAGCTACAGTGAGGGAAACTGACAGTGTGCTATTCTGTTCTAAAACTATTTTGCTGAACCATATTTTCAATCCTTGAGTTGAGCGACAGAGAGCAACAGTGAGGGAAAGTGTCAGTGTGCTATTGTGTTCTAAAACTATTTTGCTGAACCATATTTTCAATCCTTGAGTTGAGGGACAGAGAGGTACAGTGAGTGAAACTGACAGTGTGCTATTCTGTTCTAAATCAATTTTGCTGTTCCATATTTTCAATCCTTGAGTTGAGGGACAGATAGCTACAGTGAGGGAAACTGACAGTGTGCTATTCTGTTCTAAAACTATTTTGCTGAACCATATTTTCAATCCTTGAGTTGAGGGACAAAGAGCTACAGTGAGTGAAACTGACAGTGTGCTATTCTGTTCTAAAACTATTTTGCTGAACCATATTTTCAATCCTTGAGTTGAGGGACAGAGAGCTACAGTGAGGGAAAGTGTCAGTGTGCTATTGTGTTCTAAAACTATTTTGCTGAACCATATTTTCAATCGTTGAGTTGAGGGACAGAGAGGTACAGTGAGTGAAACTGACAGTGTGCTATTCTGTTCTAAATCAATTTTGCTGTTCCATATTTTCAATCCTTGAGTTGAGGGACAGAGAGCTACAGTGAGGGAAACTGACAGTGTGCTATTCTGTTCTAAAACTATTTTGCTGAACCATATTTTCAATCCTTGAGTTGAGGGACAGAGAGCTACAGTGAGGGAAAGTGTCAGTGTGCTATTGTGTTCTAAAACTATTTTGCTGAACCATATTTTCAATCCTTGAGTTGAGGGACAGAGAGGTACAGTGAGTGAAACTGACAGTGTGCTATTCTGTTCTAAATCAATTTTGCTGTTCCATATTTTCAATCCTTGAGTTGAGGGACAGAGAGCTACAGTGAGGGAAACTGACAGTGTGCTATTCTGTTCTAAAACTATTTTGCTGAACCATATTTTCAATCCTTGAGTTGAGGGACAGAGAGCTACAGTGAGGGAAAGTGTCAGTGTGCTATTGTGTTCTAAAACTATTTTGCTGAACCATATTTTCAATCCTTGAGTTGAGGGACAGAGAGGTACAGTGAGTGAAACTGACAGTGTGCTATTCTGTTCTAAAT
The DNA here is from genome assembly GCA_029206835.1 of Rana muscosa. Taxonomy (NCBI): domain Eukaryota; kingdom Metazoa; phylum Chordata; class Amphibia; order Anura; family Ranidae; genus Rana; species Rana muscosa. Next base: position 45,819,497 of record CM055118.1, read on the forward strand.
CAATTTTGCTGTTCCATATTTTCAATCCTTGAGTTGAGGGACAGAGAGCTACAGTGAGGGAAACTGACAGTGTGCTATTCTGTTCTAAAACTATTTTGCTGAACCATATTTTCAATCCTTGAGTTGAGGGACAGAGAGCTACAGTGAGGGAAAGTGTCAGTGTGCTATTCTGTTCTAAAACTATTTTGCTGAACCATATTTTCAATCCTTGAGTTGAGGGACAGAGAGGTACAGTGAGTGAAACTGACAGTGTGCTATTCTGTTCTAAATCAATTTTGCTGTTCCATATTTTCAATCCTTGAGTTGAGGGACAGAGAGCTACAGTGAGGGAAACTGACAGTGTGCTATTCTGTTCTAAAACTATTTTGCTGAACCATATTTTCAATCCTTGAGTTGAGGGACAGAGAGCTACAGTGAGGGAAACTGACAGTGTGCTATTCTGTTCTAAAACTATTTTGCTGTTCCATATTTTCAATCCCTGAGTTGAGGGACAGAGAAGGACACTCGTAGAAATTATCAGTGTGCTATTCTGTGCTAAATCTTGTTTGTAGGGAGGGACAGAGTAGGACAGTGAGGGAAAGTGTCAGTGTGCTATTCTGTTCTAAAACTTTTTTGCTGAACCATATTTTCAATCCTTGTGTTTAGGGACAGAGAAGGATAGGCAGGGGACAGTGTCAGTGTCATTGTTGCTAAGCCTCCTGCACAATATACACCTGAAGGTAGCCCTTATTGCTGTTTTTCCCATCTCCCTGCAGGCCATCCATTAAAATGTCTGGAAGGCAACCAAGGAGAGGCAGACAGTCAGGAGGCAAAAAAAGAGGGCAAGCAGGCTCTGTGTCTGGGGGCAACAGTGCTGGTCGTGTACGCGGTGCCTTGTCATCAGCACATGGCCATGGGACACGCTTGTCCTTGTTTTCGGCAGCTGGACATGTTGAGCCACATCATGCCGAAGACTTGGTAGAGTGGATGACCAAGCCCACCTCATCCTCCTCATCCTCTCTCACCCAGGCTCAGGGTAGTGGCAAAGCAGCTGCCAAAGCGTCCTCTTCTCTGGTATCATTATCTTCATTAGTCAATCCTTCCCTAGACCCACCATGCCCTCCTCCTGAGGAGTCCCCCGAACTGTTTGAGCACAGTGTTGGGTACATGCTCCAGGAGGATGCCCAGCGTTTGGAAGGATCTGATGATGATACCCAGCTAGAGGAAGGCAGCAGCGTGAGAGCAGAGAGAGGGGATGCTCAAGAAGGACACCAATCTGGCAGTCATGTTCCAGCAGCTGCAGCATACTGCCAGATTGGCTCCAGTGATGAGGAGGGAGGGGATGATGAGGTCACTGACTCCACGTGGGTGCCTAATAGGAGAGAGGAGGAGGAGGAGGATGAGGAGGAGGCACATCTCCAACGAGGCAGGATGCCCTTGAGTGGCCAGCGTATGGGCAGCACACCGACGGAATCACACCGCAGAGCTCCGCCTGTGCAGGGCGCTGCCTCTGCCCGTCATTCAAAAAGTTCTTTGGTGTGGGCCTTTTTTGAGGCGAGTGCATCAGATCGCACAGCTGCTGTTTGCAACATATGTCTCAAGCGTATATCGCGTGGCCAAAACATCAGCCGCTTGGGCACCACATGCTTGATCAGACATATGTTGACCTGCCATGCAGCTCGTTGGCAAGCCTACCTTAAAGACCCACACCAAAGAACAAAGCTGACCTCTTCTTGCACCGCATCAGCTGGGATCTCCAACCCCACTATACCTTCACTCCTCTCTGAAACCTGCTCTGAGAGGAATGAAGGTGTAGAATTAGGTGTGTCACAGGCAAGTACTTGCGGGCACTCTGCTAGCAGTACACCAACGTCCGATTCTAGCAGGCAAATTTCCCTGCCCCAGCTGCTGGACCGTCGAAAGAAGTTCACTCCCAACCATCCGCATGCCCAGCGGTTGAATGCTAGCTTGGCTAAATTGCTAGCGCTTCAACTGCTGCCTTTTCAGTTGGTAGACTCGGCCCCCTTCCGTGAGTTTGTGCAATGTGCGGTTCCTCAGTGGCAGGTTCCCAAACGACACTTTTTCGCACAGAAGGCTATTCCGGCTCTCTACAGGCATGTGGAAGGCAATGTCTTGGCCTCGCTGGACAGGGCGGTCAGCGGTAAGGTGCATATTACCGCTGACTCATGGTCCAGCAGGCATGGACAGGGACGTTACCTTTCTTTCACGGCCCATTGGGTCACTCTTTTGGCAGCTGGGAAGGATGCAGGACAAGGTGCAGTAGTGTTGGAGGTTGTTCCACCCCCACGCCTCCAAAATGCTACTACTGGTTGCGACACACCTCTCTCCTCCACCCCCTCCTCTTCTTCTTCCTCCATGGCCTCTTCCTGTGGTTTGTCCTCGGAACCAGCGGTGCTCCGTAGCCGTTCAAGGGGCTACGCAAGTACGCAGGCAAAAAGATGCCATGCCGTGCTTGCGCTGGTGTGTTTGGGGGACAGGAGCCACACTGGGGCAGAGGTCCTGTCTGCTCTGCAGGGGCAGGCTGAGAGGTGGTTGACGCCACGCCAGCTTAAGCCAGGAATGGTGGTTTGCGACAATGGCACCAACCTCCTCTCCGCCCTCCGACAGGGACAACTGACCCATGTGCCCTGTATGGCTCACGTCCTTAACCTGGTGGTGCAGCGGTTCTTGGGCAGGTACCCGGGCTTACAGGATGTCCTGAGGCAGGCCAGGAAAGTCTGTGTGCATTTCCGCAGATCTTATAATGCCAGTGCTCGCCTGGCTGAGCTTCAAAAGGAGTTGAACCTGCCCAAGAACCGCCTTAGATGTGACATGCCCACCAGGTGGAACTCAACGTTGGCCATGCTGCAGCGGCTGCACACGCAGCAGAGGGCCATCAATGAGTACCTGTGCGACTACGGCACCAGGACAGGGTCAGGGGAGCTCGGTTTTTTTTCACCACGCCAGTGGGGCATGATCAGGGATGCATGCACTGTCCTGGCACCATTTGAGGAGGCCACGAGGATGGTGAGCAGTGACAGTGCATGCATCAGTGACACTGTACCTCTTGTCCACCTGTTGGAGCACACGCTGCGTGGAATAATGGACAGGGCACTTGAGGCAGAACAGAGGCAGGAAGAGGAGGACTTCCTTGCCTCTCAAGGCCCCCTTTACCCAGACAGTGTTCCTTCTGTCCCACCCATCGCACAGGAAGAGGAGGAGGAGGAGGAGGAGGAGGAGGAGGATTGTGTCAGCATGGAGGTGGAGGCTGGCACTCAGCATCATCAGCAGCAGTCTTTTAGGGATGATTTACAGTCCCAAGAAACCAGTGGACTTGTACGTGGCTGGGAGGAGGTGGCTGCGGATCATGTCGTCCTTAGTGACCCAGAGGACTCCGGACTGAATGCCTCAGCTAACCTACGCTGCATGGCCTCCCTGATCCTGCAAAGTCTGCGGAAGGATCCTTGTATTCTTCGGATCAAGGAGAGGGACCATTACTGGCTGGCCACTCTCCTTGATCCACGGTACAAGGGTAAGGTTGCGGACCTTATCGTACCGTCGCAGAGGGAGCAGAGGATGAGACAACTCCGGGAGGCCTTGCAGAAAGGTCTGTGCAACGCGTTCCCAGAGACTGGGAGGTTACAAACTCCTGGTCCTGGACAACGAGTTGCTGAGGCTTCGGGCAGTCAAAGAAGGAGCGGTGGGGAAGGTGGCCGTCTGACCGATGCGTTCAGACAATTCTTTAGTCCGCAGCCCCAAAGTATGATCGGTTCCAGCAACCATCGCCAGCGTCTGATATACATGGTGCAGGAATACCTAGGGGCAAGGTCAGACTTGGACACCTTCCCCACCGAAAATCCTCTGGCTTACTGGGTCTTGAGGATGGATCACTGGCCAGAGCTTGCACAGTATGCAATTGAGCTACTGGCCTGTCCTGCATCCAGCGTTCTTTCAGAACGCACATTCAGTGCTGCTGGAGGATTTGTCACGGTTGACAGGGTGCGCCTGTCCACCGACTCGGTTGATCGACTGACTTTCATCAAGATGAACCAGTCTTGGATCACCACCAGCTACCACACACCAGATGCTGATATAACAGACTAATTGATTTTAAAATGTCACATCCCTTCAAGACTGATGCTGATGCTGAGTGCCTGTGCTGTTATGTTGTCTGGCTATCCTCCTCCTCCTCCTCAATGATATGATTAACGATGATAGCTTGGAAGATCATTTTGGTTTATGGGTGACGCCACCAGTGGCTAAGGCCCAATTTTTCAGCCCCTGTTTAACAGGGGCGTGTAATTAAAATTTTTGATGCAATACTTTGCAACAGGCCTCATTGCTGTGCTCCAAGTACAGTATCTGTGAGGGGTTGCAGTGTTGTGCCACCAGTGCCTAAGGCCCAATTTTTCAGCCCCTGTTCAACAGGGGCATGCAATTATAATTATTGATCTAATAATTCACAGCAGGGCCCATTGCTGCGCCCACCAAGAGTAACTGTCAGGCCTTACAGTGTTGTGGCACCAGCAACACCATCACCACCACCACCACCACCAAAGGCCCAGTTTTTCAGCCCCTGTTCAACAGGGGCATGCAATTATAATTATTGATCTAATAATTCACAGCAGGGACCATTGCTGCGCCCACCAAGAGTAACTGTCAGGCCTTACAGTGTTGTGGCACCAGCACCACCATCAAAGGCCCAATTTTTACTACCACTGATCAACAATTATATGTTATTACAATTCCTGATATTATACTTGACAGCAGGGCGTTCCAGCACCCACCAAGAATAACTGTGAGTGCTTTCAGTGTTGTGCCAACACCAACACCTAAGGGGCCAATTTCTGCAGAGTATATACGGAAGGTCCCTACTTTCAAACATCCAACTTACAAACTACTACTACTTGCAAACGGAAGAAGACAACAGGAAGTGAGAGGAAATCTACCCCTTGGAAGGAAAATTCTCTCCTGTAAGAATTAATATGGGAGAAAGGTGTCTCCTCTCTACTGATGCTTTATCACCAATCCTTGTTTCAATACAAACACCACATTTCAAAAACAGTTGTCATTGAGACGCAAAGTGAGGTGAAATGTTCTGAACAGGGGCACAGACAGCAAAAAAAATGTGACAGGGGTGATAACCGTTCCCTATGTTTTCCAAAAAGCGAAAGAAAAGGAATTTGGCATGGAGCTACACTTAAACAATGCAGCTGTTCAAAATTACAAACAGATTCTACATAAGAACAAACCTACAGTCCCTGTCTTGTATGCACCGCCTGTATACGGCTGTTCAGAGTATATAGGGGCTTTTTTATTTTGTGTGCGGGGTTCCCCTTAATATCCATACAAGACCCAAAGGGGCTGGTAATGGGCTGGGGTAGGGGGGGGGGGGGGGGTTGATGGGGTAGCTATGCCATTTTTCCTAAAGATTTTCATCCATATTACCGGGACCAGACATTGCATTAAAGCCGCAAGCAGTTTTAAATGGCTTTTTTTCCTTTAGAAATGTTATTTTGTGCAGGGACAGTTCTAAACACAGGAAACACGTGGCACTTCACAGGCATACTTTAGACACCCCCCAGGTACAATTTTTAAAGGAATATTTGACTTTTTTTTTTTCACTTTATGCATCATTAAAATGACTGCTCCCGAAAACGTCCGTTTTTAAAACTTCTTTTTGCATTGATACATGTCCCCTGGTGCAGAACCCGGGTTCCCAAACTCTGTTTCGGACAATAACATGGATAATAGTCATTATAATTAGCACTTTAGAATCCGAACGTTCGCATCCATTGTATTTAATAGGGTTCTAATGTTCGCGCGAACTTTCGGTCCGTTCGCGGGTTCTGGTGCGAACCGAACCCGGGGGTGTTCGGCTCATCACTACTAGGAACACACAATCTGTCTCTACTCCCCTGACAGGATGTGGATCTGTCTGTTTACACACACAGATCCACGTTCCTGCTCTGTCACGAGCGATCGCGGGTGCCCGGTGGACATCGCGCCGGGCACACGCATCGGCTCAGGTGACACGCGGCAGGCCTCCGGTGGCGCGCCTGCGCCTGCTAGGCCGTCTTAAAGCTCATGCAAAATACCTTCATATTTGGAAGAGCGGTTATGACACATTTATCCAACTATAGGCATCAACAGCCTAAGATCTTCTTTGAGATCACCTTAAACGGCTTATTCCCACTATAAATATGTCTGCATCTCTTCCTTCTCCCATGGACCTAGCGTGGATAGGAAGGGTATGTCCTTTAGCCTACCCTCCCCCCACTCTGTCTACCCTGCCTTTCCCCCTACCAATATCTACTCCAATATCCTCCACTATCTGTTCTGTATCTTTTATATTAATGCCCCCCCCCTCCTTTTTATTATGTTTCTAAATTGATACCACACCATTCACTTAGTTTAAATGTAATAATCTTAATTAAATAATCTTAATTAAAATCTTAATAAAATAAAATTACCTATGGCCAAAGAACACACACCCAGCACCAAGGTTAGCACTAGTATTTCTATTAATATCCTTGAGGCACATGCGCGGAGCCCTGGAAGATGGGCGCTTAGTCCGAGAGCTGCGTCCCGCTCTGGCTGCCTAGTGCTTCTGGTGACAAGCGGTGTCACGAACACCTAACCGATCAGAAGCCTGACTGTGCGGGCATCCCTCAGACCTGGCTTATGTCAACGGGGACAGCCCGGCGGAACCTGCAGGCACTGAGCCACGCACCCTGAGACAGCCAGGACTTCCAAGATGGCGGCAGAGCGGCAGCTCCATGAGGCAGTTCTTTTAGGGGACAATGCAGCTGCCTCCTGGTGAAGGTCTGCAGCAAATGGAGGTATGTGGGAAAACTCCTATGAATACACCCTTTCGGGTGCCTATATCCATGGTGTCCTTAATTACCCAAATGCTTGATGAGCTTCTACTGACCTTCATGGTGGCCTCTTTTCCAAGGCCTAGTGATTTCACACATGGTACAGGCCACCTCTCCACACAGCCTCAGGATATGACATTTATTTTCACCAAATTTGCAGAAATACTGGGCCGTGGCTTATCACATACAGCTGCCAAAATAACATCTGACATTAAAGTCGATCACCAAACCCTAGGCTCACGTATGGAAAATACTGAGACCAAACTGGATGCCACAGTTGCACGGGCCAATCAGAATACAGACCGGATCCAGGACCTTCACAACCAAC